>OZ017739.1:451752446-452982446 GCA_963969285.1 Odontomyia ornata | reverse complement strand
ATATATATATATATATATATATATATATATATATATATATATATATATATATATATATATATATATATATTGTTACATGTACAAATGATTCTGCGAGCTACTGTTGCAATTGTTTTCACAACCATTAAGAACATCAACAAAATTAACTTACTCGAAACCACGAGAACCCACCAAGCATGATCAACATTTGGAAGTGAGTCGCTGCTCCATTCATTAACTGCTCGAATATACCAGATACCTCTCGGCAGAACATTCGCCAATGTACGAGAAATGCATTGAACGGATGGAGACCCTCTATAAAGACGAGCTGAATGAATGGGGAGATCATTTATTCGACCGCGATAAAAACTGCGATAGTGTCTGGAAAGCGATATTGTTCGAGTAATAGAAAAGTGATTTTCGTTCATTGTGAAGTGATCTTAGAAGACAATTGCGATATAAATTTATGGACAAGTGGAAGTTGGATTTTAATAGTGAAAATTAAAATTGTGAAATAGACCAAATAAGTGATTGTGCATTTTTTTAAACTCTTTTAATTTAATTTAAAAGATATTGCGTTTTCACTTCCCCGGAACATTAAAATTATTGGTCGCGAACCATAACACGTGACAGTTGTGTTGAGAAGTGAGAAAGAAAATTTTAAAGTGAAGAACGTTTAAACATAAAAAAAAAGAAAACTTTTATACATTTTTAAAGTACACAATAGTGTAATTTAACGAGGAAGCTGGTGGAAAAATAGCTGAAACAATAAAAATGCCAGGAAACTTTCATCTAAAAATCGATCAATTGACCATATCGGAGCTCAAGGAGGAGTTGGAACAGCGAAATCTGGCCACACAAGGTACAAAGGCCATACTGATTGCACGCTTGCGAGACGCGATCAAGTCGGAAGGCATGAATCTGGATTCGGGTGAGCCCTGAGATGCGGAAAAAGGCACAGAAGGTGGAGAAGTAGAAACACCAAGATCAAAGAAGCTAGAAAATGCGCTAATGCAAATGTTAATGCTGATGTCATCCAGTTTAACTGCGAAGCTAGATGAACAATCAGCGAAGCTAAATGAACAGTCATCCAGCCTAACTGCAAAGCTAGATGAACAATCAGTGAAGCTGGACCAGCAAGCGATCGAAATCAAGGAAGTGCAAAAACAGTCAACGGAAATAAAAGCGGAGCTCGGTAGCCTGAACAATCAAATTAAATGCGTCGAGGAAAAGTTTGACCAGGTCGAGGAGAAGGTCAGCCAGGTTGAGGAGAGAATCAATTTTTAGATCAGCCAGGTCGAAGAGAGAATGAACCATGAGATGGAAAAAGTGAAAAAAGAATTGGAAGCAGCGAAGGCAGTAGTAACTACCTCACCAGCCCCACTTGTAACCGCAGCATTTACAAGACCCAGTTTGAAGCTGCCGCAAGGGCAAATTACTGGACTGAGCAGGAACGAGCAACTGCATTAATTCTTGCTCTAAGAGGCCCAGGTGCCGAACTTTTGCAGACGATCCCCGTGGAATTGCACTCAAACCCAGCTGCTATAATGAATGCGCTCGACATGCGTTATGTAGACGATCATCTGAAGCAGATTTATCAGTCACAGCTCCGGCATCGGATGCAGAAGTCTGGCGAAACCTTACAGCAGCTAGCCCAAGACATTGAGCGACTGGCACTTTTGGCTTACCCAGCTAATGACCCAGAACATCGAGACGACGCAGCGACAGAGGCATTCATCAGTGCTTTAAAGGACCAGGAACTGCAGCAAGCCGTGTGTTTAGCTCAAAAACAAACAGTTAAGGACGCATTGAGGCAGCGAAAAATGTGAACCGTGCCACTGCCCGGATTCGCGAGGTAGTGACAGACGAGTGCAGGTGTGACCACGTGGAAATTGAGCGAGACCCGCATGTAAATGGTGCGCCTAGACGCTGGAATTGCGGTGAGAAGGGGCACCTGCAAAGAGACTGCAAGAAGCGAAGAAAACCGAGTTATTGTCCAAGGTGCGCAGGTAGGAGGAGATCCAGACCGAGTCAGGAGCCCAGAATTGAAGTCCTTCAAACTGAGAGGTCGGGAAACATGTAAGAGTCAACTTCGTGGGGTAGACGTTGGCTAGGAGAATCGACGTCCCAAACACCACCATCACCGTGTCAAGACTACATCGTGGAGAAGCGGACTTATGCCTTCCGGGTCATGTTGACGGAGAACATTGCACCATAACAATCGACACTGGTGCAACCCGATTGATTATCCGGCCAGACAATGTGAGGCAACAACTACTTCACAAGGGTAGTATTTTCTCACTACGGACAGCTACGAGAGAAACTGCACCTGTCTATGGAGAGGTCAACCTCCAGATACAGTTGGGAGACCTTGCATTCCGACATAATTTTCTGGTCGAGAACATTATGGATGACTGCATTCTCGGAATGGATTTTCTGCGACCACATGGAATCATATTGGATTTGGGCAAATGGGTATTGAAATGGCAGAATGTCGAAGTATTGATGGAGGATCCACGTGTCCGAATTCCCAAGATGAATGTAGTGGTATATACCGACACTGATGTACCGAATTCTGCCGAAAGCATTGTATGGGCTAAGCTTGATGGTGATTCTGGAGACCACCGATCTTATCTGATAGAGCCAACGAAGACGTCCGCATTGCGCAGTTTGATTGTTGGACGAAGCCTTGTAAGGTCTATAAAGAACGGATACGTGCCGGTTAGAGTGCTTAACACCGCAGACTCAACCGCGAGCATCAAAGCGGGAGAAGTCATCGGCAGCTGCCAGCCTGTTTCCACCATCACCTCCTTGGAAGCTTCTTATGACCATCATTGGAAAAAGAAGCAAGACACAGGCAAAACCCGGGAATCGACGTCTGCAATATTGAAGCAGGTCAAATTGCCAGCGCAGCTACTCAAGCAAGCCAATTCGACAAGCACTGACAAGCAGACTTTGCCAAAATAGCTAAGTGTCTCCATCAGCTAACCGAGAAAAATCATCCGTATGTCTGGAATGAACAATGCCAGACAGCCTTTGAGACCCTGAAGGGGAAGCTGTGTGAATCACCCGTGCTGGCATATTCGAAACCCGAAAAAGTGTTTGTAGTTGACACCGATGCGAGCAACGGCGGTATTGGAGCTGTACTCTCCCAGCAGATCAATGGTGAAGAAAGAGTCCTCTCTTATTACAGTCGAGTTCTCTCAAAAAGTGAGAGGAACTACTGCGTGACCAGGAAGGAGCTATTGGCTATAATAGAGGCCACCAAGCAGTTCCACAAGTACCTATATGGCCAGAAATTTGTTCTTCAAACGGACCATGCATCACTGAGATGGCTGCTCAACTTCAAAAACCCCGAGGGACAAGTTGCTAGATGGATCGAAAAATTGCAGTCATACGACTACAAAATTGTTCATCGGAAGGGCGGAGTTCATGGAAATGCTGACGCAGGACCCTCATTTAACTCATTTAAGTAGCATAAGTTAACTGGTTACATGACATTTTTTCTTTCAAAGCCTTTGTTTTGCGCCTCTTGGTCGGCGAACTTGATCCATTGAAAGCTTTTGATGGTCATCTGAACCTTTTTTTTCTCCAAGAAGGTAGTGTTATGGTATTATTAAACCAAAATTCGTTTTTCTTCAAAGGGCGTTCTTTTTTATTGCTAGCTTGAAAGCTTGAAAGCTTTTAAAATAGGCTCCAGTGAACTCTGTTCATTTTCAGGACATTTGCTAATATTTTTTAAGCGGTGTTCCTAGAAAATAAATTGTTCATCAATTTTTCACTTCGAGCATCGTTTTATTACTTCATAGAGTGATTTTCTAGTATGTTTTCTGACATTAACTTGGGTTTCTGAAATTCAAGCATGAATTGTAAGCATGTTCTTTAATGAACTAAATAATATCAAAAATTGGCGGGTACAGGCGAGACTTTTTTGTTCAAAAATATCAACAACAAAAAGCAAATTTTACTATTTTTGCACAAAATTATAACTTAAGTAGGCTTAACTGACATACAACACCACCTTTGAATATGGTATTTAAAAAAATACACTAAATTTATACAAGTAGTCTCTCGTATATGTGATTGGAATCGTTACTTTTTTAAGTATAAAGAAAACAATATATATTTTTACCTTCTTCCTGAGTATCCATTAGGATTTTAAGTGAATTTTTCTACCCACAAACTAAAACAAACGTTTGAAATGTAACATTATGGAAAAAATATCGAAAATAAACACAAATGATTTGCACGATGTCTGGGTTTTGACTGCTGGTACGGCTCGAAGAAGAGCACTGCGGCAAGAAGATATATTGTGCTGAATGTAACGGTTATTAAACTTTAAAAGTGTGGAGTAAAAATTATGATTTGACAACAATCACATCATTACTTTTAGTAAGAAATACTCCACTGTGCGTCGCTTCAAGGAAGGTGATTTTGATTATGAAGACCGTCTGCGTGAAGGAAGGCAAAAAAACTTCGAAGACGGCATCACTTATTGAGGATTCATGCCTACTGCAAGAAAAACTCGCTTCAGCACTAGGAGCTACCCGCCAAGCCATTTCCAAGCGATTGCATGCATAAGGAATGATTCACTTATTAATTCCAAAAGTTTTGTTTGATTGGAACTTATGGGTCGTAGAAGAAGCTGTTTATGCGAACAATATTTTGTCTTTATTGTTGAGGGATTATGGAAAAAATAATTAAAATGTCCATTTTGAAATTTTCCAATTCGTTGATTGTTACCTCCTACTAAAATTCTTGCTAAAAATGGTTTTCTCTTTTCGACTAGGTACCCTTTAACTTATAAACAATACAATATCCCTAAATAAACCTCCTTTGTTTTTAACATTCGTGTCAACGAATCTGCATTCAGCATCAATTAGTTTGCATGAATTCAAGTTGGCACCAGCTTTTATCCGCACAATCTCTCCCGACTTTGGATACGTTGCCACCAGTTCTAATTACTTTATTCCCAACTCAATTACATCCCAGTCTTCTAATTCACTTTGACATGAATCGTGCAGATAAAAGTCTTTGATAAGCACTGTCTGACCAATCCATGTAATTTTTGAAAGGAAAAAGGATGAAAAAAAAGAAAAGTGAAATGAAACTTAGCATTTAGAAAAAAAGACTACACGAATACACGGAGGCTGAATCCCAAGGATGCGGGACAGGAAGTTGGCATTTGGGACACGACTTTAAACCTGATTCTGAACTGAGATCTTGGGGCAATTGTTACAAAAATTTCAAAAGATTTCCCCAGAAAAACACTGGACCGGCAGACAACTTGTAATTAGAATTTGCATTTGACTATCCCCGTGAGGTTAAAGCAGAAAAGTTTAGTACATTGGATGAATGATATAATCCCGAACTCTTGCACTCTCCATTTGTTTCTCCAAACTTGTTTCCACTAATCCCTTAAGTCTTTTTCCAGAGCAATGTGTAGCTGCTCGCTCCATAAGCTCCAGACACGTTGGCTAATACAATAAATACATTTATTTGTGGAAACTGCTCTGACATATGGTAATTGGATCAAGTTGTGAGCACAGAGATAATGTCAAGGAAGAGAAAATTACCCAGGAATAAGCGCAGATATATTTACACTCCATTTTGTTGTGTGAAGCTCAACGTGTCACCCAAACGGCGCAAGCAATTTTCCATTCCAAACGGCTACACTTGGTGACAGCGGCACATTTATATCCTTGTCTTTTGCGGAAATGCTGATTTTCTTTAAGCATCCCTTTAAGTGCATATTGGCTGACGCTTGCATTATCCCAGAAGAACAGAATACGTGAGAATGTGCGTGGGGAGCGGAGAATTTCTAATAAGCGCGATGTGAACAAGTTTCATTATCCCCAGACGGATGGTAAACAAGGAAACGTCTTGGTTTGTAGTTCGCGATTGCATGAATGGCTTGCAGAATTGATAGACGACGTGACGTTATGCGGCTTTGAATTCCGAAAAACAGGGTTGCTGGGAAATTACACGCTTCATCCTTTTGTTTGAATGTATCTCACACAATAATGATCCTTTGAATGGTCTTTTTAATCGTGGGGAAATAGGTTAGAAAATCGTTGCAGGATTTGTGAAGTCTTAGAATAATGCAAGAATAATAAAATAAAATTAAAGGGGCTCCGTGGGCACTTAAGAACAGTTAAAGCTATTATTAAATCAAGCCAAACGATGCAATAATGCTTCTAGGTAGCAGTTTCTAAAGAATTGGAAGTCATTCTACGCCACTAGTTGATCTCTCGATAATTTAGCTTTACAAGGGCGTAATCAGTGGCGGCGCGTGGGTTACGGCGGAAGGGAAACAGAAATTATACGACACAACCTTATACTTTATGTGAACCATTTTGAATCTCTAGCATTTGTAAATAAGTGAATTGAAAGCGATACAACGCACATCCCTTTAATATATAAGTAACAAAATGGAAAGTTTCAAGCTTCATGCATGGACATATGTTTTAGTGTAAATAGAAATATTACACCAATGCATACATGCATGAAGTTTGAAAATTTTCCTTCTTTCGACTAAAATTTGTAATAAAAACTCACCTTTATCCCGATCACTATAACTTTGAAATTTATTATTTTCACTCGCGACACTTCTCCAATCGATTTTTATATAATCGCTTCACTCGCGACGTTATTTAACTAACAAAATAACTTCGAAATTGATTGTTTTCACTCGCGACACTTCCACAATCGATTTTTATGTAATTACTACACTCGCGACGTTGTTAAACAAACGTCTGAAATTGATTTTTGGCGCCAGAATAAATTTTTTCCAAGCGGACGAGATAAAATGAATGAACTACATTGTAAGAAAATTGAAGTTTAAAAATCGAAAGTAGAATCAAGAAATTTCCATTGCACGGGGCCCCGGGGAGAGTGACGGTGTGAAATTGGCGGCAAGTGACAACAAGCGGAGACACACGAGCACCCAGGATACCGTAGTTCTGCTGGTCCGCCTCAAAAAGTAGCCAAGAATACCGAGAAAGTTCCGCCAATTAATGTCTTCGGTCAAAGCGGAAAGGACATGGTTCGGCTGTTGGCAGCCGAAAACAAATTAACAAATTTCGAAATTAAACGAATAAATTCCAAGAAGCTATCAATTAGAACAAAATCACTGGTTGATTTCAAAACAGGAAAAAATGCTTTGAATTCTGGGGAGGTTCCGCACTTCACTTATACCCCCAAAAGCGAGAAGAACCAGACGTTCTTGCTGAAGGGTTTGGACTGCGGAGAAGGTACCGCCGATCTTCTTCAGGTTCTCAAGGAAACAGCACCACAAATCGAGTTTGTCTCAGTTAAAACATTCGCGACAAGAAGGTCGACGGTAGAAAAGAAAAATTTACCACTTTATTTAGTACAAATAACAAATATGAGCAGTCCAAGCGCTCTTCAGCAAATCAAATATTTAAATTTTCGAGTGGTGAGGTGGGAACGCCTCCAGAAACGAGAAATCAACCAGTGCTATCGCTGCCAACGATTCGGGCATTCGGCTGCCAACTGCGCCATGCATTACCGATGCGTTAAATGCAAAGACGTGCATGCTCCCGGTGAGTGCAAATTGGCTCAGACGGAGCCAAAAGAGAAATTATATTGTGTCATCTGCGGTGTTTTTGGTCACCCGGCATCATGTCGAGGATGCTCCCGATATGAGGATGCAAGATTGAAACCTGTCCCAAAGCAAACACAAACACACCGCAGTGTCTTAGCTCCGAACTTCGTCAAGCCCGGAGTATCATTTGCACAAGCCGCTAGAGGACCAGCAGAAAATGCGGAAAATAGTGTAAATAATGTAAGTGGCAATAATGAGCTGCTTCTCAAAATTTTACAACAATTGAATTCTCTATCCAAAAGAATCGATAAGCAAGATACAAAAATTAATCTTGTTTTTCATCGTCTAGGGGTTTCAAATGCCTCAAAATAATTTGTCATCCAGTCACATTCCCATGGATAGGATTCGTCTCATCTCGATCAACGTCAACTCCATTGTTACTTTACATCGGCGTGATTATCTCCTTAAATTCATTGCCAGACAAAAGCCTGACATCCTGCTTCTAACCTCAATTCCTGGCACTCCATGACATTCAAGGATTTTGAATTCGTAAGAAACGATAGGGTAATAGGTGATGGAGGAGGTGGCACTGGGATATTGGTTCGAAGACCCTATTGTTTCCAAAATATTGAAAAAGTCGAATTCAAAAGCTTTGAATCTCTTGAAGTGTCCGTCATCAAAATCTCACTGCCAGGTGGGGATAACCTCTTCGTTATCTCTGCCTATGCAACTGGTCAAAATGTTCTCAACCTCAAGGAGGAACTCAATTCCTTGTTTGAAATACTTGAATTGAACAGGCTGCATAACTATTATATTCTTGCTGGTGATCTGAACGCCAAGCATACATCATGGCTGAACGCCACCAATAATCCAAGAGGTGTATTCCTGAAATCATGGATAACAGAGAACCAAATTGAATACAGGTGCAATCTATATGGGTCGGAGGTCCCAACATACCCTAGGACAAATTCATATTTGGACCTCTGCATTGCTGACGCAAGACTCGAATTCAACTTGAATAGTCCTCAACGGAAACTGCAGGTACTTCCTTATGATAGCGACCATAACGCAATCGCAATGGAAATTAATCATCAAAGGGATGATTTCTTCCTCATTCCAGTTCAACATGAAAATCATCGGTTGAATTTAAAAAATAAAACAGATTGGGGGAAGTTTCAAAAGAAGTTTAATCGGGAGTATCAGAAGCAATGTCCCCCTTCTGATGGTGGCAACTCTTGCTCAATGGTTCCTAATGACAGGAATCTAACTAACGATAAAATAGATGTCTATTTGTCGAAGTTAGAGAAGCTGATGTTGGAAACGATTGAGAAAGGAGTTCCCAAGATTAAACATCGAAACAATATGGAAGGATATGAAACACCAACCATCGCAAGGTTGAAAAGATTGGAAAGCCTCCTTCTCACACGCGTCAACAATATTTATCGACGATTTTTGGACTACAACCATATCTCATTGTCTTTGTTGAAATTACATCTGAAGAATGTCCGGAACTTAATCCGGTCATACTTCAGGAGTGAGGTCAGCAATCAATGGGCGGAAAAACTGAGGGGTATTAGCCCACAGGATCCAGGCGGCGTGTTCACAAAAGTGAATAGCATATTCCGCAAGAAGTCTCGAGTGAAGGTATCGAATCTTGAAGTCACTAGTGATGAGATAAATCTTTTCGATAGGGCTGATATCGAAACTGATAGTACGACTCCGGATAGAAATGGAAACAGGATTATTTGTGAAGGAATGGATAAACTTGCCCTGATTCGAACACATTTTGAATTGGTTCATCTACCAAACCCTGAGAGAGGAAACAAATATTTTCAGAGGTCGTTGAAGCAAAAGTTTCAAACTTCAAATCAAGCCTGAACGGCCATTCAATTCTTCATTTCAACGAAACATTAACATCTGACCTCATACCGAGCTTGAATCTTATTGATTATTTTGTCAGCTATGAAGACTTGTGTTTCATATTTCGCAAGATAAACAACAAGAAATCATGTGGTACTGATGGTATTCCAAATGTAGTTCTCCGACATCTGCCTGAGGTTGCTATTAGGAACAATTGCATATTGTTCAACAACATGTTGAGCAATTCATATTTCCCAAATGAGTGGAAAAAGGCTAAGATATTTCCGATCTTGAAGAAAGGAAAAGAATCTTCATGCCCCAAAAGGTATCGCCCAATCAACTTGCTGCCTAACATCAGCAAGGTGTTTGAAGTGATACTCAACAGAGCATTAAACGCCCACATTGAGGAAAATGAGTTGATGCCGAATCGCCAATTTGGTTTTCGTGCCAGGCATTCGACCACACATGCAATAACGAAAGTAACCTCAGACATCTGTTGGAATCTAAATGATAGACAATGTGTTGGAGCATGTCTCATTGATATGGAGAAAGCCTTTGATACGGTATGGTTAGATGGACTAATTTTTAAACTCCTTCAGGACAACTTCCCCAGTCACCATGTCGCCATGATGTGTAATATGTTATACGGGAAATCGTTTGTTGTAACTGATGGAAATCTGAAAACAATGCGCGAGTTCAAGGTCTTGAATGGTCTACAGCAGGGAACAGTTACTGCGCCTCTGCTCTTCTCAATCTTCATTCGCAAGCTATTGAGCGGCTTTGATTTTAACGTCTTGCCAACGCGATCATTGGTAGCGTTTGCTGATGATCTGATCATCTATACGGCAGACCGAAAAGCTACAATAGTTCAGAGCAATCTCCAAAAAATGTTCAATGATGTACAGCTGTACACTGACAATTGGCGGATGAAAATCAATGCGCAGAAGTGTGAAACAATCTTGTTTCGGACAACGCTGCAGGGGGTCAGTCAAGACCTGAAACGTAATTGGAAAGATTTCCACATCATGGCTGGTGAGAGTAGTCTAGAACGGGTTCCACATAAGTCCTTCATTTGATACCTCGGTGTTCATCTCGATCAGTATCTGTACTATACTGAACATGTGAAAATCATGCTCAGTAAGGCACTTAAAGTAGTCATGACCCTTCGAAAGCTCTTTCATTCCAGATACATTGATCAAAAGGTCAAAATTATCTGTTACGACACTGGTTAGACCAGTTTTGATATATGGATGTCAGATCTGGTACAACCAGAGTGCTAGTACTATGGAAAAATTAAGAGTTTTCGAAAGGAAATGTCTTCGTGCATGTACTGGTTTGTACAGAAAGCCTGAGACGGATTGGAAACATTATATATCGAATAGAAGAATTTATCAAACTGCTGAAGTGACTAGAGTCGATATCTTCATATTGAAGCTTCTTCGGAATCATATCGCAAGATCTGTGACTGTGAGTGAAAATCCTTGGATTTCACAGCCGTTCCACCCTACAGACGGGTATACTCGTATAGCGACTTGCCTCGCTACTGGCTTCATTCCTACAGAAGCATTCGTGTATTTGGACATGAATCGATATGTTTTTGATTCAGACGGCGTCCCAGTCATATATCACATATATCGACGGGCCACCGATAAGAAGATAAAATATCCTCAGAACTTGAGTTCACGAGACCAACAATTCCAATGGAGATACTCATTTGCTAGATTCGTTGAGGCTGATCGAGTTGAGACGGGGCAATCTAGGTTTTGGTGGCTGAATGACAATGTTATTCGTGTTTATTTTCAGTTTTGGTGTTTTTCGTTATTTAGTTTTTGAGTTTCAGCTCATTATTGCTACATTTAGTGTTATTGTTTATTTTTGTTAAAAATTAAGGATAGGTTAGGTTTATATTATGTTTATTATATTATGTTAGAGATAAGGTTTAACGCTTAGGTTAGGAACATAGTTATAGATTTTTTTAGTATAAGATAAAGTTTTTGATAGCATTTATTAGAATTAAGTTAAAACATATTAGGTGTAGCATCAAAGTTCACTGTAGTGTTAAGATGATAAATAATTTTAGAATAGTGTTGGTTGGTTTTTTCTCCTTTTTCCAATTGAATTTTAAAAATATGTAACAATCCTCATTGATTTGAATTTGCTAGAGTTTTGTTTTTAAATGTGTTTAATGATAACGTACAAATTTAGAGAGCCATTTGGGCCATTAAGTTTTTTTATTGTTATTGTTTGGATTTTGCTTTATATTCTTTTAAAATTTATAACGATTAGTAATAAATAAAGCGCTTTTGACTTTGACTTTGAGGGGGGGGGGACACAAATTTTTCGTGTATTTTTCCTCCCTGTGCGCCCCTCAAAGCTAATTTTGCTAAACTAAGATCTGTTTTGTAAAGTTCTCATCAAGACCTTTCATTTGATACCCATATCGGCTACCTTCAATGAAATTTTTTTTTTCGGGGGTCACTCCCCTATATGGGGAGCCCCCCTTAAATACCTTATAACATTTTTTTGTAGTTGAACTTTGAAGAGATCACCACTTTACACCTATACACAAAATTTGATGTTTCTAGCTTAAGTAGTTTCCGAGAAAAACTGCTGTGACACACGGACGAACGGACGGACAGACGGACAGACTGGTCGCGAAACTAGTAAGGTTTTATAAAATTATTTTACAAAACCCTTAAAAAGGGTCCGTGGGCACTTAAGAAAAGTTAAAGCTATTATTAAATCAAGCCAAATGATGCAACAATGCTTCTAGGCAGCAATTTCTAAAGAATTGGAAGTAATTCTACGCCACTAGTTGATCTCTCGATAATCTAGCTTTACAAGGGCGCAATCAGTAGTGGCGCGTGTGTTTTGGCGGAAGGGAAACAGAAATTTTGCGACACAACCTTGTACTTTATGTGAACCATTTTACATCTCTAGCTTTTGTAAATAAGTGAATTGAAAGCGATACAACGCACATCCCTTTAATATACAAGTAACAAAATGGAAAGTTTCAAGCTTCATGCATGTACATATGTATTGGTGTAAATAGAAATATTACACCAATGCATACATGCATGAAGCTTGAAAACTGTCCTTCTTTCGACTAAAATTTGTAATAAAAACTCACCTTTATCACGATCACTATAACTATGAAATTTATACTTTTCACTCGCGACATTTCTCCAATCGATTTTTATGTAATCGCTCCACTCGCGACGTTTTTTAACTAACAAAATAACTTCGAAATCGATTGCTTTCACTCGCGACACTTCCACAAACCATTTTTATGTAATTACTACACTCGCGACGTTGTTAAACAAACGTCTGAAATTGATTTTTGGCGCTAGAATAAATTTTCTCCAAGCGGACGAGATAAAATGGATGAACTACATTGTAAGAAAATTGAAGTTTAAAAATCGAAAGTAGAATCAAGAAATTTACATTGAACGGAAAATGAGTATAAACGTAAACATTTCCCCAATCCTTCGCATGCTACGTTCTCTCGAGCACACACAGAAATCCATAAAAATATCTCTATAACAAAACAAAATTTTTCAAATCTTTTTTCACCCATCTGTTCATCAAGTTTCCTACTTTTTATCCATGCTTCGTAAATCTCTATAATAAAACGAAATCATCCAAACCTCTTATTCGTCCACATTTTCATCAGGTATCGCACTTTTCATCCGTCCTTCATATGCTGCCTCTATAGACAAATTTTGATATCATGAAATATACAGCACCATCACGCTTTTGCACTGCTTTACCAGTAACTCTACAGTCATCCCAGCGTAATTTGCTAAGAGCATGATCGTTTTCCTCTAGGAAATGTTATTTTACACTGTCCAGTAGCATTTGGTTTCCACATTGAATTCAGAAGTAGCTGTTAACATAGCGTCTTTCCCATACATTTTACCATTTTTCCTACATGAAATATAAAATTACATTGGAAATATTGATGGATTGAAGGGACAAGGGTGCTCGACTTTGTACGCAGAGCTCTATGGTGCTTCCCTGGGTAATTGATAGCTGTATAGTAGAGTACATACAAGCTTATGATAGTATATTGAACGAGATGTGTGAATGAACGATTGAGCGCTGTGCGTGACTTTCGAAAGTTGATTGTATAGCGATGATGTTTACAATTCGATATGAATGAATACTAGTTTTTCGTTGGTCATTCATAAAATGAATGAAAATTTCTGTATGCGATCATTTGAGTGAAGAGATACTTATTTCGTGGACTTTTCTAAGTTCATTTTAGAAAGAGTGAGGATATTCATAGCTTCCTTGAGCCATAAACTAGTATGCTTGATTAGTTCCATCTAAACTAAGCTATCAAATGGCCCACGCCAAGGGTGTCAGATGAAAGCCAAGAGTAGTACTGTCTGCCATCAATGAGGCTACCTGATGTCGACCTCCTTAGACAAACCCTGTTCCTTATTGCTGACTACTTGTCAACTCTAACAGTGTCGGTCCTACAAACTTCAAATTCAACTTTTTCAGTATAAGTTAAATTTCCGTGATGACACTCTACAAATTTCGTTTAGAAAGACAACTCCCAACGAAAGGCAAATGACCAGCATTTAAACGGAAAATTGTGCAAAACTGGTGGCAATTGCAAAGGCAAGATAAAAATACAATATAACATCTCTTTCTGTACTACAAAAAATATTTATGGTTAGTAGAAAAACTAGCGGACCCGGACCTGGGTTAAAAACCTATGGAGAAAAACAACCCCGTAATGTAAAAGGCTTGCCAAGTAGAGGGCGCATCTTCAAAAATACTACTTTTATCTCCACGATAATGTAAATATGAGGTGTTCCGCAAAGTAGAGAACTCAGAGGAAATCAAACAAAATAGTAACTGAAGTACTTGGTTTTGAAAATTCCACCTGAATAGGCCAGTAGAAAAGCTGAAGTAAGGAGCGCAGTTGAGAAAGATGGTATTACACATATAATTTGTGTATTAGAGATGGGTAACGCCACGAGTTTGAATGCGTTGATACACTGATACCAACACGACTACTGGTATCAGCGCAATGCTCTTGCAAAGCAGTGCAGGTTTGTATCTGGACACTTTGAAAGTTCTATTACACTGCAGATCAGAGTTGATACGATTTTTTTTTTCGATGCCAACATCGCGTGTTTACGTTGTAGTTGGGATTTCCCGCTAAAGAAAATTTCTCGCGAGTATATACAATCTCTACATCCGTTAATAAGTGATATATGGACCAAGGAGTAGTTACCAGATGTCTGGTGGAAGCGAATCATATGCTCTTTGCATTAAAAAGAAGGTAGGTTACGCTGTAAAAATTGGAGAGATAAATCTCTATTGAGCGCATCATAACGAGTGGTCCAATCAAAACGCACGATGTTAATTGTAAATAAAACAAAAAGTATCAGAGAGTTACAGGTGTGTTGATATTTTTTATTATATTAGAAAGATCTTTGACAATTATGTGTAAAACAAAATATTGCCCAAATGCTCGCTACGGCTACGGTGACATACTTCTATCCGTTGGTCCACATTTTCAATGACTCTGAGACATAATTGAGGTTCAATGTCCTTAACGTGCTCAATTATCTCATCCTTTGGTTCTTGAATTGTTCTTGGCTTATTGACCTACACCTTTATCTTTTAAATATCCCCAGAGGAAGTCCAACGGTGTCAAATCACATAATCGTGGCGGCCAATTAACATCACCACAACGTGAGACAACACGGCCATTGAATTTTCCGCGCAAAAGAGCCATTGTTTCGTTGGCTGTGTGGCAAGGGGCACCGTCTTTTTGGAACCACATATCGTCCGGGTCCATAACCTCAATTTTTGGTCACAGGATGTCCGTTATATTTTCACAATAGCGAACACCATTCACGGTAACTGCTTGGCCGTCCTCATTTTTGATGAAGTACGGCCCGATTACGCTGCCAGCCCATAAACCGCACCAATTAGTCACTCTTTGTGGATACATCGGCTTCTCATTTGCCCAAATGTGGCAATTCTGCTTGTTAACGAGTCCACTGAGGGGAAAGTGTGCCTCGTCGCTATTGTGATTTTCTTTGTAAAGTGACCATTTCCTTCTGTCCGTTCAGTTCTTAAGTCAATTGAATCTGGTCAGCGTGTAAACTCAAATCTTTATTCGAAATTCACATCAGTGATGTTCGTGAGATGTTGAATTGTTGGGTATGACGACGAGTCGTGGTTGACGGCTCTTCTACTACACTATCGCGAACAACAGTAATGTTTTCCGCAGAACGAGCTAGGCGAGCATGCACAGGTGATTTTACATTTCCTACAGACCCAGTTTGCTGAAATTCAAGCACAATTCTCCTGATCGTGGACACATTTGATCGATTATGCTGACCAAAAAAATCACGAATTGCACAAAATGCATTTTGATTTGAAAGCCCATTTTCGTAAAAGGCTTCAATAACCTTAACGCGCTGCTCAATTGTGTACCTCTTCATGGTTAAATTTGTCGAACACTGTTGCAAAGAAATGTAGAATTAAGTTGGGCGAAAAACTTGACGTTAAGGTGTGACTTACAATTAACATCGTGTATTATTGTTGGACGACCCTTCATAAAGTGCTGTATAAAGTCAATGAATGAAGACTAAAGCCCTTTTATGAAAATATCATTGTAGAGTACGAAGGTGGTTTTCTAAATGGACGATCTACGGTCGAAAAGATGTTTTCAGTAAAACCGGTGCTCAAAAAGTACTGAGAACATTATATTGATGCATACCAGCTCTCTGTAGAGTTTGTTACAACCATGGAAGTCACCGCAGTTGCAGACATTCAGTTTTAGCAGATGGGTGCGTAGCCCTGGGTGACTACTGAGGCCAGCTAGGGCACAGTCGTGTCATGGGTTTTCCGGGACACCCTCTGCTCGTGCATAAAAACTAACACGAAAGGAAAAGGACGGGAAAGGGGGAGGTCATTTTTGAGCAATGAAAACTTATATTTTTAGTGAATCATGGCCGTTTTTTATTTAAAAATTTTAATTATGCTCGTAAAATATCACTTCTTTCAAATCCAGAATAAAAGAATAATAATGAGCTATGAACACACATCAAATTCTATAAATTAATCCCCCTTTTGAGTGAAATTAGTTCAAAACAAAGTATTTACCTGCTACAAAAAAAAATTATAAGAATCGTCAAAAAAGGAAAAAATTCAATGTCAAGCAGATAAATCAGAAAAAAATAATTGCTCACCCTTTATTAGAGTTTTGTAAAATAATTTTACAAAATCCTACTAAAATCGCGTCCTGCTTGTCCGGCCGTCCGTCCATGTGTCACAGCACGCAATCTACTTAAGTTGGAAACATCAAATTTTGTATACAGGTGCAAAATGGTGTTCTCTTCAAAGTTCAACAACAAAAAATTTTTATAAGGTATTTAAGGGGAATCTCCCCATAGAACGCGATGGCCCGCGAAAAAAAAATTTCGTCAATGGTATCAAATGAAAGGTTTTCCTGAGAATTTTTTAAAACAGGTCTTAATGTGATGCTTTGCTTCGACGCACAGGGAGGGGAAATACACGACAAATTTGTGTCCCCCTCCCTGTGGTTGGACACCCGTACTCCAAAAAATCTGGAAAAATATAATGGAGTGTGTTTATGAGTACAACAACAATGAATACCTTAGAAGTCAAAACTCACTTAACTTTGTTAATAATAGTATGATATCCGAATTTCATATTTTCCCCAATAAAATCGTATCGGTAACCTTAAACATAACGAAATTCTATATTTAAGTAGTCCCGCAAAAGGTTCTTAAACCTTGTAAGTTTGATGAAAATCTAATGATATATACGGAACTTATAGCCATTTGAAATTTCTCCAATTACAACAACAATAACACCTGATTTTGGTATTTTATGGACTTTCCATCGAATCAGTCATTGCCGTTTTGATTTGGTCTTCGTGAAATTTTCAAATAAGGTCGGTAAAACTAATATTTTTGAGAATTCATGGTTTGAGTGATTTTTGTTGGTTTGCAACAAAATGGCGACTGTTGATAATGGAAAAACAATGGATTTTCTTATCATCTCTTTGGCATATTTCTTGACTTTATTCGTTCCTGGTGACTGCATTTCTGAGAAGCTGTATACCAAATCCTTCTGACATGAGCGTAGGTCTGTCTAGCAAACTTGTTTGAAGCTGCGGAGCGTTCTGCAACTGAAAAGCTGGGAGGGACTAATAAAACTTAAATAATATTCACTTCAGCAAAAAAATGAAACACAAAAAAATCAAACGGCCACAAATCTGCATGGCGGCTCCTTGAAATCGTCGAATAATCCAATAAAAATAACTTTTAAATCAGTTACTGTTACTTTCATCCCTTTTAATGATTTTGTAGATTTTGCTTTTGAAATAGAAAAGAATTCACTAGAGAAAAACCCTTTCGTGTGGCCGCGAAATATAATTGAATAATTAGACTTACTCAATTCAACACTTCATCACTCACAAATTACTTCTGATAAAAAGCAAACAATGGCTTCGTTTAGCACGAACACAACTGTCTCACACTATTCTTTTTTTAATTTATTTGTCAATAATTTAATTTGCCTTAACTTTAATTTTTTTCCAATATTTCCTTGTCTTCACACTTTTCTCCATCTCCACATAAAACTTTTTTTTACACCCACCACTATCGCTACGTACCGCTTCCGTTACCGTCAAAAATTGACGGAAAAACAGGAAACTTCTATCCAAAACTCCAAAATGAATAACTTTTCTTCCCGAATCGAAATTCACTTCCCGAATTCGGAATCAAGACCTTTTCACACGAATTCCGTTTAAAAACCTTCCGAAAATGCAAAAGAACTCCCTTTTCTCTGCAAGCTAAAATCAGACTCCCCTTCCAAATGAGAATTTCACCCACCCAATCCTGCAATCCTTTCATTCTTAATTCCCGCTGCCGCATCGAGGTAACGTAATTGAAGTTCAATACACTTCGATTTCGTTACCCCCACATTTTTTCCATATCGACAAATGCAACAATTTTCATTTTGCATATAAGGCGATTTGCAGAATCACGATAGCGTTTGGTTATATTGGAATCGTCATATACACGGAAATAATTTCTTTTGCGGATATTCCAAAAATAGAGTATTTTCCTGCGCTCGGGAGAACTCGAACCCAAGGCCCAGCGGACCTTACGTTCGAGAAACTACGACGCTACCACCGGAGCCACCTTTTGTTGATCTCCCATGCATTTATATATCAAATTGAACTGTGAACCCTTCTTAATGGACATAGAAATGAAATTTGTTAGCAGAGAAGCATCGATGAATTTTTGTTAGTACAATTCATGACACAAACAAGAAACAACATGCCTGTATCACAAAACCAATCCTTAGAAGACTACCTTGAAAAATGTGGAAAGCTTTCTTTACTTAAGAGTCCATCTTGATAGAAAGGGCACAGAAAAGAATGAAAAATGGATAAGATAAATGAAGCAAACAAAGTCTGCTTCTCAGTACATCCTATGCTAAGATCCAGAGATTCTTACTAGGAAAATAAGATTCGCTTACACATGTCACTAGTGTGACCTGTGCAACTGTCAGGAATCGAGATCTTTATTGGGTTATTTTGAACTTTATTGGGTGTTTGTAAACTTCGCTTACCAATGTTCATACGGTTGGAACCTTACGGCTTTTCCTGAAGTTCAATGATCATTTTTTTTAGTTTATAATATTATTTTTTCAATAGAAACGAAACTTTAATATGGCGACACACGATATTATTAAACATTTATAGAGTATAAAATAAATCAGGTGTAAAATTCGTTAGCTATTTGTAAAATGTATTCTGAAAACTGAGTTTCTTAAAATAAAGTACATTATTTGCTTTTAAATTATGTCGCATGCTTCAACAAACTAGCTAACCCTTTTTTATTCGTTGTACTATTTATTCGATCATACGCCGACGTTTCCAAGCACACACTTGCTTCTTCATCAGTGGTACAATAACTTATCTTACATTTTCCTAAAAGCTACTTATATACCTACTATAACCCCTTATGAGAGTAAATAGCCGTAAAAACAATTAAGGAAGTAATTAGGTAAGGGTTAAAATTGTAAAATTAGTAGGTATATAAGTAGCTTTAAGGAAAATGTAAGATGAGTTATTGTACCACTGATGAAGAAGCAAGTGTGTGCTTCGAAACGTCGGCGTATAGTCAAATAAATAGTACAACGAATAAAAAGGGATG
Source organism: Odontomyia ornata (assembly GCA_963969285.1). Taxonomy (NCBI): domain Eukaryota; kingdom Metazoa; phylum Arthropoda; class Insecta; order Diptera; family Stratiomyidae; genus Odontomyia; species Odontomyia ornata. Next base: position 452,962,814 of record OZ017739.1, on the reverse strand, counting down.
TTATAACTTTGCTTATATTTTTGGTAGATTATTTGCTTGAGACTACCTTAAAACTATTCGTTCGCTAGATTTATTGAACGGTTAGACATTGCTGCACTGACTACTTCTGCCTTGTGTTCCACGGCTCTCCTTATTCCAGGTTCCACTAGTTTTTCCGCATACAATTTGATTGCCTCCATCGCTGCCTCTTAGTATAGTGCCTCGTTGGGATAAGACCACCCATCCTTCCGCCTGTATAGGCATGTGCAAGCCTGGAGTATTTTTCGCTCAATTAATCCTATCTTGCCTATCCTTTCTTTTTGGAGCTCCTTTCCATATCATCACCGTATATGTGATGATGAACTACGATTTTGATAGGCCAAAGCCTTGACTCACTTGCTTCCTGTTGACTGTTTCCAAACGAGAGGTATAAGAAGCTAAGAAGTTGGTACACGTAAGTCACTTTTTTCAAAACATTGTCATTCTGAGTACTGAATATAACCTTCTTATCGAAAACTCGCTCAAGTACTTCGTTTGCCTGGAGCAGTACACCATCTGCCCATTCAACTTAATCCAAAGGTCAAAGATACCTCTTGCATTACGACCAAAGTTTTTGTAGGGGTCGTTGAACACTGTTAATTCACAACAGTTTACCTGGCTGGCAGTGTCGTAGTCAATAATTTTGTTTATTTGATATCCGCAAGCCAATTCCCTGTTTTTTCTTGAAAAGCCAACAGGCCTTGCTTGGTTGTGTAAACAGATGCGTTTCGACTTCTTTGAGTCACCTGCAGTGCTATCACTAAAGGTAACTCAAAGGAGTCAAAACGTGTCTGCTCACACAACAAAGCAAGGCCCGACGGCTTTTCAAGAAAAAAGAGAATTGGCCTGTGAATATCAAATAAACAAAATTATTGACTTCTTTTAATTAACTCCATTTCTGGTTGTATGCAGTAAGAGATTCCAAGTATTTTCGGAGCCTCGTTTTAGCAAAGCGCGAATTGTGCTCAGATGACCACACTAACATTTTGTCAGCGAAGAAGTTCCCGTCAATTCCATGATTATATTCATCTCTTACATCCGGGATGTCAGACGTGAATATGTTGAAAAGAAATGGGTCTAATAAAGACTATGTGACCTCCGAGTCAGTGCAAAAAGGGTGTAACCCAGATCCACTAGCCATGAAAAAGGCAGTTCGTCCCCTCATGAAGCTGCCGATAATTTTTAAAACATGGGCCAGAAAGCCAAAATTAATTATTTTATTGAGAAGCAAATTGATCCATACAGAGTCAAAGGCTTTTTTCCACATTGATCAGGCAAGCTACAACAAGCTTATTCTTGCGCTAAATTCTCGTTATATCCGTTTGGGACACGGCCATAGTATCTATCGTCAAAAGGGCTTTTTTGAGGGCAAAATGTGTTCCCGCTTAAATTCTTGCTTCTGGTATGATGCCTTCAAGTATTACTCTTTCAAGCAGCTTACCAATATTTGAAAACAATGAAATCGGGCGAGTATCGACCACGTCGGTACTGCCCGACTTCTTGGGTATTTAAAATATTTTTGTGCATTTCTACTAGGGGATGTAGCGATTGTTGATGCAACTATTGAGAATGATCGCGAAGAGAACAAAGAAAACATGGGGAAGCTTTTTAAACATATACTTGGAGATCCCATCAGTTTCTGCAGATGTTTTGGGATTTTGCTCCAGTTCCAACAAAGTAATTCTCTCAGGACTGACAAACAGACTATGGCACGTAACTGCGTCAGAATGATTTGAGGCAGAGAGCCTGGTCAAGCACAATTGCTTATGGTCCTTATTGAAATTCGTTGCAGTACTGCTCACAAGCGAAGTAACGGGAGAGTTCTCACTTGCTTTTCCTCCTTGAAGAACTTTCACGAAATGTTTTGTAATAGAGTCAGTGATGGGTTTGTCATCCCTGAGCTTGAAACCATCATAAAGGAGGACCTGGATAGCCATTTTATACCAGTTATCCTACTGATATGAGGAAGCATACAAGGACCTGGTGAGATACTTTCCAAGGCATGTGCAAATCACTCGTTAGCAAAAGCCGTGGTTCTCCTTGAGAATACTCTCAGTTTATCATATTTAAATTGAAGTGGTAGATCCATTCGAGTAGCTTTCTAATCTGACAACGTCTATAATGAAGTTCCAAGATGCCTTCTGGTAAATCTCGTTGAAGGTAATTTGTCGAGGATTTTTTAATGGACATTTTTGAGGTTAAAATATCCAGGATTGTATTTATATATGTGACTTTCTCATCAATTTCAGGAATAGAGAGATTTTTTGATCTATTGATCGAAATCCTTTTCAATTTTCTATCAAGGTCAGCACTAACTGCTGCCTAATCTTTTCACTTGTATGGAATGAAAAGTTGAGGGTCTGCAGCCTCAAGTTTCATACCCTTTTACACACTTGAGGTCAGCTCAATCAAACAGACTCAGCGTCAAGAATTCTACACTTGAAATTCCTCACACTGTGGGAGAACTTTACCAGATTGGCAGACACGATGGTATAATAATAATAATGAACGAGCTTTGGCACAAGATAGGCTCTTTTGGGTGAGTCAATATGAGATTCATACTTGATTGAACCCAGTTAGAGATAGCTGTTCCATAATCATTAGATGAAATATTTTCCGTTGGGGGATGCTTCGCATTGAAATCACATCCCATGGAATAAATACGAATTTTTTGTACAGAGTAAGCACTGCTTCTAAGTCGTTAATGAATTCCCTCACCAGATATCCATGTCGAACATAGATCCCGACAAACACAAAGTGTACCCTCCCAGTATGGAGCTTATTTTATCTGCCTCAATACATTTCCGACTTGAAAGGCAGCCCCTTTGGTGTTTCAGGTGATCTTTGTGAGCCATAGCAACTCTAACGGTTCCCTCTAGATCATCACCCCTGATAATCTTGTATTTTCCCTGATGTACTCTGTGTCTTTCTTTGAGTCTTGTTTCTGATATGGTCTATGGGACTTCAGGTAGTCTTGAGGAGAGTTCGTTTTACAACGTGGAGCTAATAAATATATGTCGTAGATGGAGAATTTAATCGAACACATCACCATAAGATACTTTGAAGGCAAATTCTAAATAAGCAGATTTTTTCTCACTAGGATTGTTGAATTTTATAATGGGGGATGAATGAGTCCGCTCTTCGAATGAGTATGAACAAGTCACACCCGAAAAATTGTTGGTAGCAAGTGCTTAAAACCCACCGAATTTCGTGATAATGTGACGCACTGTTCGTGTGTGATGCTGAACACATTACGATCCGTTTAAACTTGCACCGTTACTGTTCTGGAATGAGAATTAGATGTAGATGAATGAAACGCCAATAATCGTGCTTGATCACCAAGTGATGATTTATTCAGTGATTTTTTCCCTTATATTACAAATTATTGCTAATAGTACAAATTTACAAAATTGCTTACTTCTAAAGTTCATTATTTTCATTGGAATTTACAGTTCAATTACTTGATGGAAATTGCTTACCATACAAAGTTCATTAACTTAAGCTACTACAAATAGGTGTTCAATGTATTTACATTATTTTGCTTACTCTACAAAAGTCATTAGCTTGATTTATGCAAATTAATTACGTCGAAATGAGTTTAAGTTTTTTATGCTGCACACGCGATTATATGCAAAGGTGAATGAATTTTAATTGTTGACTGAAATGGTTATGCTATGGTGTTTAATGTTAAACGAAATGATTCTTAGGTTCTAGTTTTAACATTGCCGCCCACCAAGAACCTTCCGAGGTTCTTAATTAGTGTCATACCAGGTTGATCGATGTGATTTTGTCGTGATAGATCTTGTTGTAAAACGTCGTCAAATCAGGAAGACGCATCCGGATACGATACTTAAACAGATAATGACAGAGAGGAAGATACTGGTACCATGCTGTCGAACGGTGGACCAGGATGTTGACTGGTAAGTTTCGTCGATCGTGCTCGCTTGTTGGATGTAAGATCCTAAGGACTCTTCAGACTTGATAAGGTCAGGTATCACGAGATCAGGTATAACTTGTGGATCGGTCGTTTGGTTGAGAACGGGTGGATGTGGAAGTACGTAAGTTGACAGGTTTCTTGTAAAAGCTGACCAAGAAGTGGTAAAAAGTGAATTTTCAACTTTTAGGCTGCATTCCTCTGTGAGCTTAATGATGCCAGTACCATTGAGAAGGACATTTCTGCGTTCGCCTTGACATAATGTCTGACCAGAAGTTGCTACTAGGGCAATAAACATCCAAGTATTGGCATCGTTGAGCTGTTTCCATATTATTTTAGTTGATCCCTACCGTAGACCTTGTGAATCTCGTTGATGACGCAGTTTGGTTTTGAGTTGACGTCATAAAAGATGTTTATATCTGCAAGATACTGATCATTAGATAACTTAAATAGGTCGTTAACCGAAGTTTCAAAGTATTGTTGCAAATTATAGTTAACGCCTAAGATTTGTGGAGGTATGTCAAATGCATGGAACGTGAAATTTCCAAGGTTTTCCGGGATTGGTGTTGGTTTGATAACATCATATGGCTGGTTGTCAATAATAGACAGGAAGGCGAGTAAGTGGATGCTGTTGTTGTTTGATGAAAATTGAATAGGCTTGAGTGTTCTGTATATTATTTGGACGTGATCTGGTAAGAGAGATTGGATGCTAATAATGTCTTCCATGGCATCGCTTGTTTGGATGTAATCCCAGATAGTTGTTTGTGAAGAGAGACTGGATGGTATGTTCGCATATTTGTGGTATACTTCTCGTAAGTAGTTTTCTGCTCGTTGATAGGTAGATAGAATGATGATGTTGATCTTATTGTGATCTGTGGTCTTATACCATACGCTGAATTCATTGATGCGAGTTAATCCCATCTATAATTGATTCTGAAATCGTTTAAGTTGCAGGTCGATTCTCCCTGAAGTGCTGTTTAAAGTTCTTACTGCTTTGAGCATAAGTTTGTTCTGGTTGTCCACAGAGCGAATGATTTTCTTCTGGTTGTCGTTGAGGCTGCTGTCTTTACATACTTCGTCGTTTACCCCAAATACAGCTGTTAGCAGAGATCCGAGTGCTCCACGCCGTTTTCTTCCGTGGAAAAGTAATGTGTTCATTTTGCGGGTAATTTCATCTTTTAGCTCGTCTAGCTGCTGTGATAGCTCATGGCAACCAATTTTGGCGGTGATATCCGTGTGAGATTGGCAGTGTCCTCGAATTTTCGCCACTACGGTTCTTACGCTTGTTTGATCGTAGTTCAAATTACTCCAAGGGAGTTGGATTTGCATTTTGATGGCTCCTCTGTGTATTTATGCGGCTCCCAGATGTTCGATATAAGAACCGGTGGATCGTTGTGTAATGTTAGCATCACAATGTGTCTGCGGAAGAATGTAGCAGAGTACTAAACAGGAGTACAGGAGCGTTATAGCTTTATTAGATGTGATGGTAGACTTTGACATAGTTTTCGGAGATTTTCTTCGTCGCCTTTTTGTTTGGTTGTGTTCCGCTAAGTACTCAGTCCAGGTGTCCCCAATGGGGGCAATTTTAATTCGTTTACTTTGGCGTAACGTAGATGGTACTACTGGTGTTCTTGTTGGAGGTGATTGTGTAGGAGCTTTCACAGGATGTTCAGGTTCTGGATTGGTATTTTCAAACAGTAGACGGTAGATCTTGGTCACAGGGCGTTTAGTAACTCTACCGTGTAATTTGACGGATACAACTCGAACCATACCAGCAGCACCTGGATGCACTTCTAGCACTCTTACGAGTGGCCAATGAGTTGATGGGAAATTTTCAGTTTTAACGAGGACGATGTCGCCAATTTGTAAATTGGGTCGAGCTGTCATCCATTTTGGTCGTTGCTGTAGTCTGCTGAGGTATTCGAGCTGCCAACGGTTCCAAAAATGTCTTTTGATCTGTTGTACTGCTTCCCACTTTTTATTGATGGGCTTGTTGTCGGGGATTGCTGGTAGTTCAAACAAATTACTTCCTGTCAAAAAGTGTCCAGGAGTGATCGCTGTATGATCGTTTGGATCGTTACTTGCTTCGCACAGAGGTCTTGAGTTTAAACATGCTTCAACTTGGGCTAGAAGAGTGTAGATTTCTTCAATGTTTAACAATTGTTGTCCGATGGATTTTATCAAATGGCGCTTCATGGACTTCACTCCAGCTTCCCAGAGTCCCCCAAAATGGGGACTTCCAGGAGGAATAAATTTCCATCGAATCTCTTCGTTGACAAGATTATCCTTACACTGCTTCGACACCTCGAAAAATGCTTTCCTTAACTGTCGGTCACTGCCTACAAAGTTTGTACCGCATTCGCTATAAATGGTGTGACATTTTCCTCTGCGCGCGACGAATCTCCGAATCGCTGCGATGCATGCTGGTGTGGATAGTTCACTTACAGCTTCTAGATGGAAAGCTTTTGTAGAAAGGCACACAAAGACAGCTATATAAGCTTTCGTCGTTTTAGCTCCTCGTCCACCATTCCATTTGATTGTAATTGGACCTGCGTAGTCAAAGCCTGTTTGCGCAAAAGGTCTCTCCATTTGAAATCTTGGCGGAGGTAATTGCCCCATTAGTTGGTTGTCTAGACGGGCTGTGGTTTTGAAGCATGTAACGCATTCGTGCAGTATTTGTTTGACAAATGATTGAGCATTAGTAATCCAAAATTCTTGTTGAATTGTTGCTAACACTAATTGCAACCCTCCGTGTAGCGTTTTTAGATGATTCTGTCGGACAATGAGTTTTGCAAACGCATTTCTTGGAAGGATGGCAAGACGTTTTGCAGTTTCAGATATTGGTGCGAACTGCAGTCTTTCGGTAGTCCTGAGAACGCCATCAGAATCAATATGTGGGGATAGATACTTAAGCCTGCTGTTTTTAGATATTTGTGAACCGCTTCGTAATGCCAATAATTCCTTAGCAAATGCATGTTGCTGAGAAAGGCGTACGCAGGCCAGTTTTGCTTCCTGAAGCTCTTCAAATGCCAAAGATAATAATAATAATAATAAGCCGTTGTATAATAAATGCTATAGGTTATGGTGAAATACTTCAAAATACTGTCGAATAATTTGCCAAATGCACTTTTTTTCAACACAATTTTTACGAGGAAAATGAATTTTGATTTCTGTGGTAAATTTCTTTGCTTTTGTTCTTCTAGCTCACCAATTGTTGGGATTAAGATTTGAAATTATTTATAACTCGGAATAAATGGATTGAATTTATTTTATAATGTCTTTTGTTTCACTTATTGAGCTGAAAGGGATCTGTTTTGCAGAAGGTGATAATTGCTTCTGTTTCTCTCTGTGGTTTGTGTGCAAATGCTTCTGTCTACCCACCGTTGCCTCAGGAAAGCGTAAATGTGATCATCGTCTATGTGTACCCACTATATGCTTAATGTTATTTATTTTCGGTTGGTATGAATGTAAATGTAACCGCCACAAATTTTCACGAATGACATTTCTTTACATGGACACGAAAAAAGAGAGTACCATTTATTAGGCTGGTTAATTCTTTTCTAACCAACTAGCTGACTCAACCCGTCACGATAAAAACTGTCACATATAGGGTAAAAAATGATACCATATATATGCATGAGACATGCAAACGTCTAGAAATATTACTCGTATCATCACTAATAAGGACACTTAAGGTCAATAATATTCTATTGCTATCTTGGTCCAAGGAAAACAAGAAGGACCACAGGGTAAAATTATGCAGGGATAACTCTTTATAGCCAGTAAATGGTGCAAATGAATGGACTCAACCCCTAACTAAGCAAAATCCAATTTTCCACTTATTACATGTAGGTGTAGACTACACATTTCAATCGATTATATTCAAGCAGAAATGAAGAGGACTGCAAAGGGTATTACTGCAACGGCCCATAATGATATTATTAAAATTGGCTGCTCTTGAAGTATCCCTAAAGCGGAAGTCCCTTAAACTTGCCCTGAGACTTGTGAAATTTAAAACACAGGTTGATTTCCTGAAGATGTTGACTGTATTTTGAAATTGTTGATAGAATATGTCCCAGAAATTGCTGCGCCCACTACAGAATGAGAGCTGTGCTTAGTTGTTACAGAAGGTTTCATGGCAGAACCCTACTCGACTACCCTTGATAAAATAATTTTATTTTCACGGTTATTATTGGGGGGAGACCATCTTTAACAAATTTTGAAATGTTTGATAAGACCTAAGCTTTTGAAAGACCACTACTTTTGACCTTTCTCCAAAAATTTTAAGGCTATAGTTTCTGGGGAAACTTGCTGTGATGCAAGAATATATGGACAGACAAACCGGACGTATGGATAGGACGCAAAACTAGTTGGTCTTTGTAAAAAAAATAACAAGGGTTTTAAAAATTAAATAATAATTTTTTTAAATATTTGCTAAATACACGAAAAGAAAATATGTATAGTATTGATACTCATACCGCATAACCCTTTTAAAATAGTAATACACTTATATACACTACAATCAATACACATAATTTCTTTCCTTGCTGCCTAAACTGAGAAAATTGAGTGAAAAATAGCCTGAAAGATCTTGTGAATTTCAAATGTGTGCTTAAGTATGAGAATACCTGTAAAAGCCGTTCACCCTAACTACATATATCCTCGAGGGCAATCACGTAAGCACAGATTATAACCTTCCCGTAAGCGTATCTGGCAAAATCGTACAAACGTTGTTGTCTTCCTGCTGAACACATGCATACGTGCCAATTATGGTTACCAGAACCCTACATTTAGTCATTCTTCTGGTTGGGTACTCATAATTTTTCAGGTCCCATGAGACTCTTTGCGTGCTCTATGTAGGTCTGCTATTTTTTAATAATTTTATATTACACGTGGGGAAGAGAATAAAATAAGAAATTCAATTCTGCGAGCATTTCCCTCAAAGGATAGATAAATAAATTCAATGGTTTATAAACATTGGTGAAGTCTGCATTTAAATACTTCCTGGAAAAAATGCAAACGCATAACCTCAGACTCTTGCAAGAAAACAAAATCGAGATGAATCCTTTGTACCGAGCAGTTACTTGGATGTATGTGTGGATGCTTTGCTTTACAATAGAGAATTTTTCAACAATTTTCCTACGGTACATTGAAATGCCATGAAATTTTAGCTGAAATGCAAACCACAATAAATTCTATGCAGCATGAGTTACATACGTCCGTAAAAATTTCATTTCTAATGTGATATTTTATTCCTGAGATATTTCGCATTCGAATAATGCAACCGTCATTGCAGAAACTCTGTACAAAGATGTCAGTCCGGCATTTTATGAACGTTATGTATGCGGGCTGAAGGCATTTTGCCATGATGGTTTTCCCTGGCATATTGTAAAGAATCTCCGCAGATGGATTACAGGACACACGGAAAAATCCGCACACATATTTGCCGAGTGTGTCTGGCGGTAGGTTTTGTCGTAGATAATTCACATTTTAGAGCATACCACTATTGAATGGTCCATTAAGCTGCCAGTTATGGGATGTTCCTACTTATTTACTGGGGGCTCATAAATTTTTTGGAACGATTTGCTTTTAGAACAGCGATCTCTATCTCGGGTTGTTTAGCTGAGCTTTTATTTTACTTGTGCTGGTAATATGTCTGCTGTTTAGGATCCTATTACTTAATTCCTGTTTACTACCGGTGCTGTTTGGCCTTAAGTTGGTTTCGGTGTGATTTGTGACGCCGAGTAAGGAATCAGTTAAATCAGGATTGGAGCTATTCAGGCAAGTTTCGCTTGAAGACATTACGTGCTTTGGGACGTTGAAGGTTTTATTTGCGTGCCTTCCCATCGAGGGATAATATTTGATCCACTAAATGTGCCCTAGCTCTCTCAGAGTAAGCACGTATCATTGAATATGACTATAAAAGGTTTTAAGTACACCACATGGGAGAACGTATAAAGTTATAAATTATTCCCTTGTTATGTTAGTTGAATTAAATGAGTTTTCCACATGAGTGCTCCCTTTGCTAGTATAAATCCAAGGGTGAAAGAGTATTTTCGAGGGAATTATTTTCTTCTTTTTTATCACTTGACCAACTTTGATGTTCAATGGCTTGTCTTTCAAAAATATTAACAAACATAGAACAAGTTGGGTACGCAGGAGAATAATCTTAGGGCTTTGTAGTCATCCTAAGGGTTCAAATAACTTTTCAGATGACATGAATCGATACCTTGGGCGTGCATAGCATTTTTTCGTAAATACTGAATGGTGGTTATTTTGTTCCAGCTTGGATAGTTTTTCTAAATGTTTGGCAGCTTTGGCATAATTAAATTAGATCTATTCTATATATTCAAAAGATACATCAACCATCAGCAGATGCTATTGCTATTAGCTACGAGTATGGCACCGGATTACAGCCAATTTCTTTCTAATTTTGTTAGCAATATTATCTTATGTAGGAGTATACTATTAAGCCTTTGCACAAGAGAGGTGACGCACGCTCAGCAATTTTTTTGTGTTGCTGAAGTTCGATGTGCGCTAATAATTCACCAAAAGCGCTACAAAACATTTCGAGTTGCTAATTAGTCCACGCAAAAACGCTCTCGAGTTCAGAGGACTAATACATGTAATAATTTGGCACGTCTTGTGTATTCGGGATTTCCCGAGGAAAATCTAAACCGACCTCTCATTGGCTCTAGACGCGAAATCTCGGAACATGACAACGGACTGTACCCATCAGGTCAACAATTCCGGAATCTTAGTCTACTCCGAGGTGGCTGCTGGCTAGCTAGCTAGTTCGGAGAGGAGTTTCAGTCACAGGTCTTACGTGAGCAGACTAAGACCGACTTACAGCATTCAGCCACTGGTTAAAATGCCCGATTTAAAACGCGTCGAGCAACTTACAACGACTCTGCTTTAAGCTACGCAACTTCGTTCAGCGGAAAAGAAACAAGACAATCGCTGAGAAAATTCCGCGCTCCCGAATATTATCTATCTACTCTAATAAAAAAATACACACTATGGTACCAAGTACTGACCACAACGCAAAACCGACCATACATGGATTAATGAAACCCTACCCTCTTGGCGGCATACTCACCTCTCGCTCGCATTTTCCTGCTAGAAGAGAACGAGTTTGCTGGAAAGGAAAGACGTGATAAGTAGTTCAGCAATTCATTATAAGTTTAATTTATATGCATTGTGTACACTACTATGACCAAAAAATAAAGTGACATTTGAAGAATTATTTTTTAGGAGAATTATTTTTTAGGTTGGTAGTACCGTCAGTCACATATACGTCAAATTTGCATGTCAAAATATTAATTAGTATTTGAGATACGCGTCGTTTTGTGAGCTGCTAAAAGTGAGTTTTTCGTTTTTGCGATGTCGAAATTTGTTGTATTTGCATTAAATTTTGTTTGCAGAATCAATTTTTTGCTGTGGATACGTTGAGGATGGTGCAGAAAGTCTTTGGTGATGAAGCTATGTCTTAAAAAAAATGTTTACAAGTGGTATGGTGAGTTCCAAGCCGTCCGTGAATGTGTCGAAGACGAAAAGCGTCCTGGATGACCATCAACCTCTTCGATTATCGTGGTGTTGTGCACTATGAATTCCTTCCGCCGGGCCAAACAGTCAACAAGGAATATTATTTGAACGTTATGCGTCGTTTGCGTAATACTATCCGCATAAAAAGGCCAGAATTGTGGAAAGACCATCCTTAGTTTTTACACCACGATAATACACCATCCCATACTGCATCATTTCACCAAATGCTCAACCCATTTCGTTCCGCGACCACCGTATTCACCTGATCTGGCTGTTCAGCAAGCTCAAAGGACCGCTCCGAGCACACCGTTTTGATACGATAGAGGAGATTCAAGCCACAGCGAAGACGGAACTGAAGGCCATCCCGGAAACGATGCGTATCGCAAACACTAATGAATATTTTGACATGTAAATTTGATATAGATATGACTAACAGTACTACCAACCTAAAAGAATAATAATTCTCCAAATCATTCGACGCGTGCAGTTTGAATTCAAATGTCACCTTATTTTTTGGTCACAGTAATGTAATTCATAGGCTTAAAAATTAATTAATTCTAATTGAAATTTTGTTGATAATTGTGTGTATTGTGTGTTTTCAAACAAACTTTCACAACTGAAACAATGAAATTAAAAGTATTTCATATACAAATTATTTTGAACCTAATATACATGGATGATATTTGTAAGTACTATCGGCGGCGCCTTCATGTTGAAGAACAGGTGAAGAAGGCGATGAGTTCAATTAGTACATCGGAAATCAAGTATATGAAGAATGAATGCTTTGGATTGAGTGATATGTTTTATGCTTACTTCATTTTTCTTCATAATTGCAATGTAAAGATTGTTTCTTGCTTATTTTTATGTTCTTCAATTTAATTATTTTCCGTCTTTGTTGCTCCGGTTGTCTCGGCTGGTGTTGGATTATCCTTATTACTATCGCCTGAGCCATCCGTTAAGTTTGGCATATGTATCCTCATCGTCGGAATCTTCCTCTTCATCATCGAGATGATCAAACGACGGTTCATCATCTTTATCAAGTCCCATATCTACTAGCTAATATAATAAATCCATATTTTTCCCTTCTAGCTCCATGTCTGCATCATCATCCTTCCAAATATTAAAATCTACTTTTGAGAAATGTGGCTTTTTTTTAGGGTTTTGTACTAAAATACAAAACCCTATTGCAATCACGACCTGTGTCCGTCTGTCCGTCCGTCCGTCCGTCCGTCCGTCCGTCCGTCCGTCCGTCCGTCTGTATGTCACAGCACTTTTTCTCCGAAACTATAGAGGCTACAGCCATGAAACTTTGTGGAAAGGTCAGAAGTGGTGACCTCTTGAAAGTTCAAGGGTGAAAATTTTTTTCGAAGGGGTTTAAGGGGGGTCTCCCCATATAGGGAGTTGACCCCTCAAAAAAAAATTTTCACCAATGGTAGTCGAGTAGGGTGTCATTGGAAAGGTCTCAATGAGATCTTTTGAAAACAGGTCTTAAAATTGCCTTATGAGTACCGAGGGGGGCAGGGGAAGGGGAAATGTACGAACTTTTCGCGTACCCCCCCCTCGCGATTGGACACCTTCCATCCGAAAAACCTGAAAAAAATCATGGACGTAGGCCTTAATGAGTACAACAACAACAAATACGTGAGAAGTCGAAATTCACTCAACTTTGTTAGTAATAGTATGATTTATCGATTTTATGTTTTCTTGAATAAAATCTAAATGGTACCCTTAAATTCAATAAAATTTAGCAAACAGATGACTATTTATAAGATTGATCTTTCCTGAAAGTTTCATAAAGATCGATTTGTATTTAACGAAGTTATAGCGATTTGAATTTTCCTGTATTACTATGGAACAATATGCCCTGTATTACTATGGAAACATATGGCTATGGAGCCATATGCGCTTTTACCGACTTAGACACTACAGCTTTGCTAGGATTTGCATGAAAGTTTCAGGAATGATAGATATCATGAGGATGAGTACATACAATTGAAACAAGTCAAAAAGGCAGGAGAGAGCTCCTAGCAAAAGGGTTTTGTAGCTATTCTAGGATTCGAAAAAATAGGACATGAATCGATGCTTACAGTACAGAGGAGTGGCCCCTGAAAAAAAATTTCATGAAACGTAGCCGATAGGAGTATCAAATGAAAGTTCTCTATGAGACCTTTTCAAAACAGTTCTTAAACTGACAGTTTTTGCTTCAGTGGGGCACAGAGGGGGGGGGGGAAATACATGAAAAATGTGTTTTCTCCCTCGCGAATGGACACCCGTGATCTAAAAAAATCTGAAAAAATTATCAAGCGAGATATTTATGGGTATAATTTTAACAAATACCTCAGAATTAAAAAATTCTTCCAACTTAGTTAATAATAGTATGATCCTCGAACATGACGTGTTTCTTAATTTTATTCGTTGCTGGTTACGGCATTTTGTAAGTTGAGTACAAAACCCTTCTGACATGAGCATAGGTCTGTCTACCCAACTTGTTTGTTATTTGTCAACGTTGGCGAAAAAAGGTACTGATTCGGCTTGGTAAACTTTGAACTCGAATTATAATTTGCACTTTATCTGGATGGGTGTTGCGAAGGAAGTTTTAGGTGTCCCCTTGAACTGCATGCTTTTTTCCGTGAATCTATAAACGACGTCTTGCATTCAACATTTATCGTCACGTACAGCAAATCGGATTGCTGTGCCCATGAAACCGGTGGTGGTACTGCAACGGCCGGCGACATCGTATATTCACAGTTTTACTATTATTTTTTCCGGCTGAGTGAGACACGAATTGAGATTTTTCGATATGAAACTTCGTCTGTGACAAAAGACAAGGAAATGTGTTCACGATGAATGTCAATATACAATGTTGTATGGATGAGCTATCAATTGGTAACTGTACCCATTAGTCCGTATGAAAACACTAATATGTAGAGAAATTCAATTAAGTATTATGAAATCCATTTTCACCTGAGTTCCTTTAAGAAACTTCCCGTGTATCTTTGACTTTGAACTGTTGTTGGATAGTGATGAGGCATTAGAATTGACATTTGGAGATGTATTCATTTTATTCTTCAACCATTCTCCGACTTTTCGAAGAACCGTTTATATTCAACTATCTTTTCTATCTTATTCAACTTTTTTTTTTTCCTTCTAATTTTTGTTTATTTTTACTTTAAAATTTTTATTTGAACCTTGGCGGTATTTTAACGACCGCATGAAAAGAGCGAAAAGGGTTTCCGTGACAACACTTGACTTGAACCCTGGTCCTGGCCCTGATTTACTTCCACCACCCTTTCTATTTTAGTATAGAGATCATTTAACTTCACCTCTTCATGTATATTTTAATAAATCGCTCTCAAATAGCGTGTTTCTAGCATAATGGAAATCTTCTCATTTGACTCTAATCTATAAAAACAAAAATAAACGGGCAGTTGAAAATTACAAAAGAATTGCCATATTATCAGCAACCCCAAAACTATTTGAAAAAATAGTGTATTCTAAAATACCCCCCAACGCAACGTCTCAATGACCAACAACATGGGTTCAGAAAAAATCGATCCACAATTACAAACCTCACAATTATGGTCTCTAATATTCTCTGTGCAATGGAAAACTGACATTAATCAAGCGTTAGACTGTGTCAATCATACAATTTTCTCAACAAACTACGTAAATTGATTGGATGGATTCCTATCTCGAAAATCGAAGTCAACCCGTTGAAATTCAGGGATATGTATTCAATGAAATTTATTTCTACTCGGATGTAGGCGGTCATCTTGGACCGCTTCTTTTTAATATATTTATATTGGGCCTGTCTAAAGTGTTGCCTGATATACCACACTTATTTTATGCGGATGATCTAAAGTTATACCACGTTATAGCATCCCAAAATGGTTCACTGTTCTTCTAAGATAAAATGAATTCGCTACTAGAATAGTTTAATAATAACTGTCTATATGTGAACTTTGAGAGATGCCAGGTGATTGGTTTTTCTCGGGAAAATATAATTCTGCTCAGTGATTCTCACCTCAAACATATAAAGCTTCCCAGAATTGATAGCATAGAAGATCTAGGTGTCCTCTTAGACAAGAAACTTTGCTTTAGTTGACACTACGATGAAGTTCTTAGTAGAGCTTAAAAAGTTCTAGGCTTCATCAAACGGCGTGCTAAAGAATTTAAAAATCTGTGGGTGACAAAATCTTTATACACATCACTAGTGCACCCGATTCTCGAATACACTAGTGTTGTTTGAAATCCGATTCTCGGTCCTCATGCAGTAAGGTTAGAGTCCGTTCGAAAACAGTTTTTGCTATTTGCTTTGAGATCCCTGTACGACCCACAAAATTTCCATAATTTGCCATCATATGAAAATCAGCTATCTATTCTCAAAATGAAATCACTTGCCTCCCGTAGGACTAGCATATGCTCTTACTAAGCTTTTGACGGCCTCGAAGGTACTTTTAAAGCTCCGTACCTTCTCGACAGGATAATCTTGAACGAGCAAGCAAGATTTATGAGACATTCTCGTTTACTGGTGGAAAGTAAACGTTCCACAATCTATAGTGAAAACGAGCCAATAAATAGATGTTACAAAATTTTCAACGGGGTAGGTGATCTTTATTCTCAAACCATCTTGAGATTTCAATTTATAACAGTCGTTACCAAATTCATTTCATCCTAATTCCTACTCTTTCCGATCCTTTTTCCTAATTTTAAAGTAATAAAAATGTGACATTATGATGCATGTTATAATTTCAAATTTTTGTATTTTTTCTTTTTTTTTTGTGAACACCTTGTTTCGGAACAGGAAAAATGTGGCTTTAAACATGTTCAAGCGATTGGAAAAACGAGAGACCTGGTCTGCCTTAAAGAAAGTGAGATATAAGTGGATAACTGTGGCCAGAGAAACCAAGAGGAAAGGAGGGTTGAGGCTGTTCTTAATGACTGATAAAATGGTAACACCAAAGTATTCAGAACCTTTATTCACAACATGAAAAATAACAAAAACAGAAACAAGTGACCATATAGGCGAAGAACAAAGTCTTCGATTTCTTCAGGATATTAGGAAAAAGCAACGCTCCAGCATCAACATCATCAAGGAAGCTGTTACTGACGTTAACCTCAACCACCTGTTTGCAGCTGAGGAGGTACGTTAGATTTTCAACGAACAATGGAAGTCCACGGCACCTGGGGTTGACTCAATTGATCACAAAATGTTGAAAATCCTTGCTACAAATCACCCTCAATGCCTCTTTGAGGCTATTAATAAAGCTATTGTCGAGTGTAAAGTCTCTGATATATGTGCTTTAAAGGTATGAGTCGGCAACCACGCCACTTTCCACCTTAAGTTCAGTCGCATGATAAGAACTATCAAATTGCGATCAAGCCGTGCTACCTCATATAGCAGATATGCAGCGGAGGTGAAGAGATGGCAGTGGCATGCATCCCATAAGTGAGTACGAGTCACCCAGCAGAAAGTAACAACGAGCGCAGAAAGCAGAAGAGGAAGGAAACGACAGCAGCAAAACAAATCTCGCAAGCAAACGTATGTCAGCCAGGTGAAAGCTCCAGAGAGGAGAATACAACAATCAGCTCAAAAGCTCTCCTTGCTCTTCCGTAAAGTCTGTTTCCCCGAAAAGCATATCTTCGTTGGCTTTGTCCGTTTTCGTGCAAACGAGGCCATATGAAGAGGAAGAGCTTCTGTGGAATAGGACTCACGTGCTCGCATACTCAGCAGTACTCAGGAAAAATTGGAGCAAACGCTCACTGTACGACCAAATATAGGCACTTTGTTGACTACTGGCAGAATAGCTGGAATTCTACTCCATTGGGGAGGGAGGGTAGAGGGTACCCACACGCAGATTATATAGTAATTAAAGAGGAATAGTATTCTAAGGGATTGTGTTTAAATCGAGTCGATCTCCGTATTCAGATCAAGGTTTTGACAGTCGAAATAAATGGTGGGGTAAGATATTGGCTTCAGCCGAGAAGCTCTACCGGCCTTTTGTTGTTTCACATCGTGTAGCCACCCCGATCCAATAATTCGTCTTCTTGGTTCACTAACGCTTACGGGGGAAGCTCCACTGACCCAAAGAAACATCGAATCAAAGTCAAAAGTGTTTCATTAAATATTGATAGTTGCGGTTTTCGAGGAATGTGAGGCCAATTCCAAGCAATACAAACATCAACCGATAGTAAATACAACTTACAAAAATTTAGTCAATCAACTTATTTGTAGCGTGAATGCAAATTCAATTCAACGTGTAAAACAATGAAACCATTAAATAAAAGTGATTCACGAAATTTTTATTGATCTAGTTTGGATGGATGCAGTTTTTCGCCGGGAGCCTTGATGGTGTATATAAGATATACATTAAATTAAGCTCCCAGCTTATGCCAGTATACAGAGGGTATACTGCTTATGTAACAAATGCAGACGATTAGAATCGCTCCAATGCTGAAAACCAACAAGGATCTAACACAGCTCAGCAGCTATAGACTGATCCCGTTAATTAGCGTTCCAATTATAGTAAACTGACCAAAATCAAACTGGACCATTTTATAGAGGAAAATAACATATTGTCCCCCAATCGCTACGCATATAGGAAAAACAATTTGACCTTGGCCTGAATTCACATATTATTATTAATAAGAGTTTTTAAAATAGCAGTAATTCTAGATATTACCAACGCCCATGAGCATATGGATCTCAACTTGCTGAAACAAATTCATTAGCACTCTATACACTAAGTGGATTATCCAACTTTTGAACCTTCAATCAAATGTCACGGTAAACATTGGCCTACTACAAGGAGATATCTTAAGTCCTCCCCTGTTTAACATGTACACCACTGGTCTACATCATCTTGCTAACAAGAAGACTACTGTCCTGCAATTCGCCGATAGTTTTATCATGCTTGTAGAAAAAAAAAGCTGCCAGACACCGTGGACGCTTTACAAGGTAAATTAAATGACTTCAGTAGGTCATGTAACTTACTGGGCTTGAAAGTAAACTCAGCCAAAGTACAAGCGATAATTTTTTTTAGGCATAAACACGCTCGATACCAGCATGAGTAGGGGTCAGATCACGTGGCAAAACAGTACTCTTTACCTTGTCAGAGGAATTAACAGGACAGGATCGATGATGAGTGCCAAAATGCGTCAGATAAAAAGAATCAGGCGTACAAAGAATACGTAGATAGAAAAATCAGGACAAAGAGATAACTCTATGAAAATCTGATGACTTGGATTAAGAAAAGAAAATACGATGATGAACAATTGAGAAGCATAGATGTGAGTTTAGCGAGCAAAAACACAAGAAAAGCATACAAAGTAGTGAAACGTGGCTATCAGCCCAAAACCAGTCTCTGTCGTGATGACATCACCAATATCATTGCTGGTAAACCAAGATTATGGAAAGATGGGCATCATATTTCCAGAACCTCCTTAATCCTTTGCACAACTCCAGAACATCGGAGCCTATAGATGTCAACGGAGAGCTTCCATTGGCCCCACCAACTCTGGAAGAAGTTTGTTCCATCATCAAAGCCCAAAAGAATAATAATGCGTCGGGCATCAATGACATTCCAGTGGAGCTCATCAAATATGGTGGCAGCAGTGTTCTTTAAGCTATTTACAAATTCATCCGGCACATTTGGCAACAAGAATATATGCCAAAAGAGTGGAGCCAATCAATTTTATTCCCTTTCCACAAAAAAGTGACAAGCTACAGTGCGAAAATTATAGAATAATAAAAATGTTCTAAAATCTTATTATATAAACCATAGGCCAACAGTATTATTGGGGAGTATCAAGGTGGTTTTCGCGAAAGTAGATCGACAATAGATCGATTGTTCACAGTCAAGCAGGTACTTGAAAAATGTTCAACATAGATGTACACGAAGTTTTCGTTGACTTTAAGCAACCGTACGGTAGTATTGATCGCAACGCACTGTACCAAATAATGCTATGCTTTGGCATCCTAACCAAATTAGTCCATGTTAACAAAATGACAATGACGTCAACGACCTCTCAAGTCCGCATCAATAACCAACTCACCGATGCCTTTGACACAAATATCGGACTAAAGCAGGGCCATCGCTTTTCAATTTGGCTCTAGAGTACCTCATAAGGAAGTAATTGTCGATACGCGAGGTACATTACTATTCATGTCGAGCCAAGTAGTAGCCTAAGCGGACGACATCAACATTTTGTCACGGTCATTAACAACTACCAAAGAACTCTTCCTGAAACTCGACAGCAAAGCAAAACTAGAAGCGCCACAAATCAATGAAGATTAAACAAAACTCATGACGCAGTCGAGGAAAAATACCTCTAATATACAAAATATCACACTTGGCGAATCAGTATCAAAAATGTAAGTGAATTTATGTATTTAGGCACAAAAATAATAAAAACGGGGAGTGAAAAAGACGAAATATGCCGAAGAATACAACTCGCAAATAAAATATCCAATTCAGTATTGACGATCTTGAATACCAACTGCATACACAGGAAAGCAAAGCCCTAAGTATACAAATCTGGGGTAAGACCTGAGTCATGCTATAGGTATGAAACATGGACGCTAACCCAAGCATCTGCAAATATATTGAACGAGCGACGGGTTCTGAGGCGAATAATCGGAACAAAACTAGACGGGGTACAATAGCGAACTCGATACAACCATGAGCTGTATGCAATTTTCAACGATTGTAAGACTGCGGAAGCTGCAATGGACTGGCCAAATTCATCGTATGGACGAACAACGGATACTCAAAAGGATATTCGTTGGGAGAACTGAAGGGTGGAGACCCGTGAGGAAACTGAGGAAACGCTGGTTTGACTTGGTTGACGAAGACAGTTCATCGCTGCTCGGATTTTGGAATTGGAGGACAAGGTCAATGGGCCGAGACAGTTGGAGGTGCTACTCGTTTTTGCAGGAAGCGAAGGCCCAGGAGGGGCTGTAGTGATAAGAGGAGGGAAGGAGGGATTTTTCAAAGAATAGAGTGATGAAATCATCAGTAAACAGAACCAACAAATTCTGATCCACATGTTGTGCAGACTAGTGAAAAATTTCAAAACCAACCATCGCCTGAAATCTATACAAAGCTTTAATTAATCCGAAACTTGAATATAGATTTACCACCTTTGCAAATGCTCCAAACTATTTTTCGATAAAGCAGACGTCGTCAAAGCAAATATCCCAAAGCTTTGCCGTGGACTCACACGTAGTTCCACCAATGTACAGGCATTCAAAATAGCCAAAGAGCTCATGACCAAATTGCTCTCCGCAAGAGAGTTAAGTAAAGCCCTCTTCAATAACCATCCGGATACCTAGTTAGCAGAAGTAAAGAACACAGCCTGCAGTTTTGCCTATCTATACCAAAAATTAAGACCTCCTTTGAGCAAATTATTCCCACTGTCACGGGTAGTAGACTCCTAAGCTTAAGGTATTTCTGGATTTTGGTAATTCGATGTGCAATACGCAAAATAACCTCGGTCACACCCTTTTCAACGATCGATGCATCTCCTACGTGGAGCAAATAAAGAGTATGTCTCAGCTGATCGTTATTACTGGCGGAATAAAGAACATTGCCGGTGTTTATGGTGCCTACATCAGCCTCATAAAAAATAAGGCCTCTTTTTTGGGTTTTGTAAAATAATTTTAGAAAAACCTACTAAAATCGTGACTTGTCTGTCCGTTCGTGTATCACAGCAATTTTTCTCGCAAACCATATAACTTAGAAACATCAAATTTTGTACGTAGGTGTGAAATAGTGCCTTCTTCAAAATTAACCTACAAATAATTTTATAAGGTATTTTAGGGGGTCTCCCCATGTAGAGGTGTGGCCCCTGAAAAAAAATGTCATCAAAGAATGCCGATATTTGCGTATCAACTTAAAGGTCTTGATGAAAACTATTCAAAATACGTCTTAAATTGACATTTTTCGTTACGGGGGGCGCATAGGGAGGGGAAATACACAAAAAGTGATTTAAGATTACTTTTCAGGACTACTGACTTCTTAAAATTGTTCGGGTAATTGATCTTTTGAAAAAATTGAAAAGATTGTCAAGCACGTGAATTTTTGAAGACTTGTTGACATCATAGCATGGTGCTTCTGATGAAATTCTATCGCCGTTCAGCAATTAAAAAATTTAGTAAGCGGTTTTTAATTAAATTTATCGCATGAAAAAGCTGCTTAGATGCTATTAAAAATAAATAAAATTTGTTGAACCAATTAATAACAACTAAAAACACTTCCATATATATTGTTTGAATAGCAGCGTCACTAATTGTAAGTATTTATAATAACGGGCAAAGGAACTTTCCATAATGAATGAATGATTTAAACAAATAATTAAAATATCTACGAGGGCATATATTCACGCACTATTTTGGAGACAGCACAACTAAAAGGTTTTTGAAATTTTCTTATCGGATTGTCTCTATTCTCTTCATGAACCCTGGAGTCTCAATTACATTCAATTGATTGCTGATTGTTTTATAATCTTACTCACAGGTTATCAAGCCAAAATTCATTGGCTTAACAATTTTGTTGACGAATTTTCCTTTCCTTCTCGGTCTCATCTAGATTTCAGAAATTTGTTTCACCCCTCCACCCTTTTCTTATAGCATCAATAAAAATTCAAAATCGTCTCGTCGCCCACTTGGAAGCCTGCTCAGTTACAAACTTGTGTGTTCATTATAAAGTGAAGGCCATTATTAGCAACAACAGCAACATTATCCAGCATATTTTAATGTTTCTGGGGTAGTTTTTTACTACGAGAAACCAACGTCGCACCAGAGTAGTGCCACTGGGGGTATCATTAATGCTTATAAGGATACCATGGATAGCATCATGCTAGCACTTAATTACATAGCTCTAAATATTGTCAGCAGCACAACAAACTATGTACGTGTGTTGGTACATAAAGCATGTACAGCAAAACATAACCAAGTTGATAAACCATAATGGTGGTTGGGATGAGGAATACCTTTTTCTACGCTACTCCCCGTTCTTCCCGTTGTGGATGTGCCTAATATCGTTGGGGTATACTGCGGTACCCTCATTTCTGTTCTAGGATGATAAGAAATTATTACATTTCCTATACATACTTGCGAACATAAGGGTTGCTGATGAGCAGGGTAGAATTTAGTCCTTTTAAAATTCTTGAGAAAATTTATGTTTACTTCCTGCTCCTGGGGAGTTATTAATTAAGGGAGGCGCTGGTGGAATGATGCCCAAGTTTTTTGTTGAATTTCTAATTTTCTCCTTTGCCGAAGTGAATTTACTTGTGCGGTCTGAAATTGAATATAAATAGGTTCATTCTATGCCTGTAAGCGTTAACGACATAAAAAATAATGACTTTGTTATGGCAGCAATTGCTTGGTGTTCGTTTATTTAGGTTAACTGGTCGCCGGATAAATAAGGATGATGGTGCGAGTATTTACAAATAGTTAACATTTATAAAGACCTGAATCGTAACTCGGTTAAACGCTGCTGTAAACTGTAAACTGAGCTTAAAGTTTACTGATTCATTTTATAGATACCTCTAAAGATCGATTACCTCTGCGTAAAGCCCTAAATAACTTTAGCTATAATTGATTGACTTAGTAATGTGAAATGAATTTGAATAATGATTTAGTAAGATTCTGGTCGAAGTAACTTTTACAAATAATAGTAGTAACAGTAGCAGTGTTGTTTTGTTTTTGTTGGTTATGGGATCCTTTTTTTAAGTTGGGTGAAAATATATGAAAATAATACTTGGAAGAAAGTTTTTAATGATAGGATGAGTAACATTTACGCTTTCTATATGCGGTGCTTAAATTTAAAGTCATTCATGGATACATAAAGCATTAAACTTATTTTTAAGGATGATAATGGACAATTAAAGATTATACCCTATCCATGGTAAATATGCTCCCCAAAAGAACATTGAAAGATAGAGCAAAAGGTAGACGTCCAGACGATTTGATTGGAAGCCACAATAGAAGCTGATAGAAGATCCTTGCTGAAAGTGATCTACTGGAGAATAAAGTCGGAGAGCCGGGATGATTGGAGGAGATTAGTAGCGGAGACCAAAGTCCAGCTTGGGCTGTCGTGCCATAAATTATGATAACGTCAAATATGCTACCTTTGGCTCAACATGAGATTCCGTGCCACATCCTGGTCCATTGGTGCTCAGCAAAAGAGGGAAATTGATTCCACGCTTTTTCTCGAGACATGGATGCCGAATATTCTTATTTAAGATGTTCCTGGATATTCAAAGAAGGCACTGCCTAGTATTCTCTGTCTAACTTTAGCTAGTGTGTATAAATTTTTAAAAAAGTCAACAATCGTTAACTCTTGGTTCACATCCTCAAAACCAAGGAAATAAGTATTTCGTGTAGAACGTATATTGGCTGCATAAATTCATATCGAGCAATGACATATGCTGACAGCCTAGACTTAAAATATTCCTCCACGAGGTTTACTGAGGAATCCAACTGATTCAAATTTTTGTTTGTTTCAGCACTATAACCCCTTTTGGGCTTTCGCATAGAGATAGTTAGGGTATCTCCTTATCTTGATCAAATGTTTTGGCACTCGGGAAAGTGATCCAGTCAGTATCACGCTCTAGAAATTTGTCCGCCCACTCAGCTGCAATATTTCCTGATTTTAAACCAGTAAATATCATGACTGAATGGGCTTTAAGTCAATCCAAAGAAATACTGGAAACAAGAAACAAGACTCCAACCATTGACCTTCGGCATATGGGGTGTGTGCTCGTATCTCCCAGAAAACACTTCCGAGGATCTTAAGCTTAATCCAATTCTACAAGTTAAAGTCAAACATTGGCTGTGTCAAGGAAAAATAGTTTGCTGGCATAATATGATGGAACTCCGCTGTAGACGGTGCCAAGCCCGGTTGAGAAAGGAGGAAGGATCCTCTTCCTTCCCCAACCCACAGTTTCATTATTCCTCATTCTAAACCCTACAACTAAATGGTAGTAAATCGTCTCATGGTCGCGCATTGGGTTTACTGGTACTACAATGATTGGGCATTAAATGTCGAGAAATTCCAATAACTGCAAAAACACTTGCAGCTCTGCTACTAAGTCCTACCTACGTGTCCTTTGTGCGGATGTTAAAACGGTGAAGGTGAGTCTTCCGTTCCTAATGATGGCATCAAAAGTGATAACCATGTCGCCAGAATGGAGGTTGGGGGATCGGCTAGCTCCCCGTCCCTGTAAAATCCTGCATTGTTTCGAAACCTGCAACAGAGGCAGTGAATGGATTGGACCTGCAGCAATAATCTCGCAACTGAGAAAATTGCTATGAAATTAGATCCTGGAAAGTGAGATTACTTAACTACCTTGGCGCTGTTATGAATCTTATACAACAGACTTGTCAAAATAACTTATACATACTGGCAATCCAGAAAACGAATTGGATTGAAGATATGAGATTGCACACAATGAACAAATGTGGGAAGCCTGCGAAAGCTAAGAATTTGGAGTGGCCTTCATTATTAGTAGGGAGTTCAAACCGAACCTTATTGATTTTAGGGCAATCAATGAACGGTTGTGTGCGATCCGTATCAAAGCGAATTTTTTCAAAATCTGGCTGATAAATGTACATGCCCCGGCCGGAGAAATCAAGCAATGAGCTACGGGTTAAAGTGAAGGTATCGATTAAAACCGTAGTAGAACAGACGATCAAACATCAAGCCCGGCCCAAAAGAAATGATTGGTTCAATGATGAGTGCCAAAATGCGTTAGACAAAAAGAATCAGTCGCATAAGGAATATTTAGGTTGGAAGCCTATGGTAAAGAGAGAACATTTTGAAAATCCCAGAGGAGAAGCAAATAAAATAATGAGAACACAATGGGGACCAATTGAGAAGTATCGTTGCAAGTCTAGTGAGCACAAAATAAGCAAATTAAGTAGTTAAAAGCCTGAAACTCAAGATCACGCTCTGCCCTGAAAGCATCGGTAACATAATTACTGATATAAACAGGATTAAAGAAAGCTGGGCATCATATTTCAAGGACCTTCTTAATCCTCCGCACAGCTCCGAAACATTGGTGTTTATCGATTTTTTTGGAGAGCTTCCATTGGCTCCACCTACTCTGTATGAAGTTTGTTCCACCAGCATAACCATGTCCAAAAGAATAATAAAGCACCGGGTATCAATTAGATTCCGGTAGTATATTCCGGCAGTAGATTGACAATCGATAAATTGTTCACAGTCAAGCATCGGTGAGCTTATTATTGATGCAGGCTTGGGAGGTCATCGACGTCATTGTCATTTTGATAAGACGGAATAATTTGGCTGGGATGCCAAAGCAAATATTACGTAATACAGTACGTTACGATAAATACTTTCGTATGTTTGATTAAAATCAACGCAAATATGGTGTTCGTCTTTGTTGAATCCCCAGCATTTTTCAAGTGCCTTCCTGACTGTAAACAATTGGTCGATGGTCGTTATGCCTGCTCTAAAACCACCTTGATACTCCCCAATGAACCAATTTTATTTTCTAAGATCTTTGAAAATATTATGTTCGCCATACAAAGTAGCGATATGCCTCTATAATTTTCGCACTTCAGCTAATCGTCTTTTTTGTGGATACGGAATATAATTGATTGGCTCCACTTGCTTGGCATATGTTCTTGTTGTCAAATATACTGGATGACTTTGTGAAAAGCTTGATGAACACTACTACCACCATATTTGATGAGCTCCGCTGGAGTCACATCAACGCCCGGCGCTTTATTATTCTTTTGGGCTTTGATGATGGAACAAACTTCATCCAGAGTTGGTGATGCCAATGGAACCTCTCTGTAGACATCTATAGGCTCCGATGTTCTGAAGCTGTGTGGAGGATTAAGGAGGTTCTTGACATATGATGCTCATCTTTCTTTAGTCTTGGTCTCATCAGTGATGATGCTACCGATATCATCACGATCGAGCGTGATTTTATGTTGATAACCATGATCCAGGCTTTTCACTACTTGATGTGCTTGTCTTGTGTTATTGCTCACCAGATTTACATCTATACTTCTTGATTGACCATCTTAGTATTTTCTTAATAGCCTTAATAGCCACTTTTACTTCCGTGAAGAACCCGTTGCTTGTCTTTCGCAATGCGTCAGATAAGATGGGACCCAGCTGATTGTCGAGAATCTTCGTAAAATGTTTGGCCACAGACACTGTTTGGAGCCTTTCAATGTGAAATATTTGTAGCAAGCTGGTCTATGATGAATACGCCTTTGACATACGAAGTTGAAAAGTTAATTTGATCAAGAAATGATCTAAGTTACAATTGGCACCTCGGTATGTACGGACATCAAATATGCTCGAGGCCCAACGTAATTGGATTAGTACATGGTCCATTTGGTTTTGTGTGTTACCATCCTTTGATAGCATTTTGTGAATACGTCGATGTGGGAAGCAAGTCAAACATATGACTAGATTTCTGCTACATGCATAGTCAATCAGCGGCTGGTCGTTTTGATTTGTTTAATCGTGGAGGCTATATCCTCCAGTCATTGCTAACCTTAGCATTGAAATCAATTAAGAATCACGTTTGTGTCGTTTGTAGGCAATGAGTCGACTAGTCTTTCAAGTGATTGTAGAACGTTTTCTTCATTTCTCCGTCATTTTCTTCGGTCGGAGGGTGAACATTTATCGCCCAGATTTCGAAGAATTTCGCGGTTATACGGGTCGCACACATCCATTCATTGACCGCCTTAAAATCAATAATGTGCGATTAGAACGCACTATCCACGATAAAAGCCACTCCGAATTCTTGTTTTCCAGCAGGCTTCCAATCTTTAAATATTATGTTCGATTTTTGGTCTCGAATATCATTTCCAGTCCAGTTCGTTTCCTGGATAGCCTGTTGCAAAAGTTTCCTTAAAATCGCTAGCGTAAATGGGTGATCTGACATTCCAGGATCCAATGCGATAGTGTTTTTTCCGTTTGGAAGGTAGCTGCTTTGAGTTCAATCCATTTCAATGCTTTTCTGCAGGTTTTGAAACATTAAAGGGTTTTCCAAGGCCGGCGAGTTAACCCGTTACTCAACCTCCGTTACTAGGCGAGGAAGATTCGCCTTCACCTTCTTATGTCCCCACAAAAGAGGTGTTAGTAGAATTTATTAGCGAAGCTGTACATGTATTTACAGTTATTAGCATTTCTCGTTATTTGATGTCGCATCATTGGGGAGCCAGTAAAACCAATATGCGACCGCGCGAACTTCCATTTAATAGTCAGGCTTAGAATGAGGAATCATGAAAGCTGTGGTTTGGGAAAACAAGAGGTTCCCTCCTCCTTTCTCAAACGGGTTTGGGACCATTTACGGTGGAATTAAATTTTTATATCTAGGCGCCAGAATAATGTAAACCGGTAATAAAAGAGACGAAATATGCTGAAGAATACAGCTTGCAGATAAAATATTTTATTCAATTGGGAGAACTGAAGAGTGGCGACCCGTAGTGAAACCGAGAAACGTTTTGCTTCGGTTGATGAAGGCAGTTCATCGCTACCCGGATTTTAAAATTAGAGTACTTGGTCAATAGACAGAGACAGTTTAAGCCACTTTTTGCAGGAAGCGAATGCCTGTAAGGGGTTTTAGCGCTGCAAAGAAGAAGAGGATGATGGTGGATGTTCTGTAATTTACTTGCAAATTGTGGGATCATCTTCAGAATGCAAGGAGAACACTAACTGGCAATAATTCCAGCAAAAAGCATGCAAGGAAAGCACCTAGAGGAATCGCATTGAAAAGGAAAGCTGCAAAGCAAATGCACCCACAACTTCTCTACAGGCGAAACTTGTATCGAAAATGGGGGAGCTTGTTACCATCACTCGAAAGAAAAGTGCTTTTTGCAGGTATCCTTGCCACCCTCACAGGGTACATATTCATGAGCCATTTATGATGAAGTCACAGGGTTAACCACTCCTCCAAAGGTGATAGCTGGTTTGAGTAGCTCTTCCGCTTCAGGCTCGAAAACATGAACCAGAATTCAACGCAGGAATACCCACCGCTGAACTATTCGTCAGCTGAAGCTTAAAGGAAAGATGAAAAGTGATCGAGTGTACAATCATAGAAGAAGAGCAGGTCTGGTGAGGACTCGTCTAAACTAGAACACTATAAAGGGCTAATATTTAGTAGCAAAAAGTGTCGATAAATAAGAAGAGAAGAACATTGAGCTCAATACAATTGGTGGTACCAGATAGCCACCAA
Source organism: Odontomyia ornata (assembly GCA_963969285.1). Taxonomy (NCBI): domain Eukaryota; kingdom Metazoa; phylum Arthropoda; class Insecta; order Diptera; family Stratiomyidae; genus Odontomyia; species Odontomyia ornata. The sequence continues at coordinate 452,934,091 of OZ017739.1, read as the reverse complement.
AAATCAGTATTCCCGAGGCTTCGATGTTCAGGATGTTCTAATGCATTAGCTTTGTCATGTGGCAATAACAGAAGATGCTTCAAAATCACTGTTTGTTTGCATTGGAATGAGCAATGGAGGCGAAACTGATATTGAGTGCAAAACAGTATTCCCAGGCCTCTACTCGAAAGCTTTGGTAGTAACACTTTTGGGTACAGAATAAATGACCTGTTCATCTGCAAATGCATTCTGTATGCTAAATGCTTAGGTGAATGGACGAAAAATGGCTTATCCGAGCGGTCGTCCCTAAAGCTCCAGTTTATAAGGGCGTGAAGCTCAGGAGATATATTTTTTGCCCATACGGGCATAGACAGAAGGCCTACCAATTTCATTCATGAATTTTTACCAAGGGAAACCAAGAAAAATTTAAGAACAGATTTAATTTTTCTTTAAAAACCCAACTGAATCTTACGGTATTCGCAAAAACTTAATGATTTTCATTCAGTGAGATAACAATGCTATTTTTTCTTGTAAGCCATTGGGCCTTGTTGTTTTTTATATGTATTAAAAGAGGTAGATGCGGGCAAGAGGGCCTGAAATAAAATAAATACTTTCTATCTGAATCGACAAATTTTTATGTTTATGAATCTGACGCAAAAATCACTGTCAAATATAAAAAATACGGCAGCTTCATAAACAAAATTTTGAAACTTTGTCAGCAGGCCTTATTATGTTATGTCTATAACATACCATAAGAGTGGGTTACTTAATTCATTTTTTTGCTGAATTTTCATATAAAGCGCGATAATTTGCTTGATATTTGCTGATAAGCGTTACATCGACTTATTATAGAAACGCAAAGCTATAATGATTAATACTAATTGCTTGGTACGAAAATAATTTACAAATATTCTCCCTCTTTTAGGTCTTTGTAAAAAATTTTTTTACAAAGACCTACTAGTTTCGCGACCTGTCTGTCCGTCTGTCCGTCTGTCCGTGCGTCACAGCTGATTTCCTCAGAAACTATAGCAGCTAGAACGCTCAAACTTTGTGAAAAGGTCAGAAGTGATGGTCTCTCAAAAGTTAAGGTATTGACAAAAATTTAAAAAATGTTTAAGGGGGGTCCCTCCAAATAACGAATTAGCCCCTAAAAAATTTTTTTAATCAAAGATAGTCGAGTGGGGTATCAAATGTAAGGTCTTGATTAGAACTTTTAGAATCTGAAATAAAAAAATCATTTGATGAATTAGGGGGTCCACGGGAAGGCAAAACGTACCCAAAATTTGTGTCCCCCCCCCCCCCCCTCGCGATTGGACACCTTTCAGCCGAAAAATCTGAAAATTATCACAAATGTGGACCTTCATGAGTACAAGGGCAACAAATACCTTGGAAATCGAAATTCACTCAACTTTGTTAATAATAGTATGATTTGTAGATTTTACATTTTTGCCCATAAAATCAAAACGGTACCTTCAAACTTCTTGAAATTTTGCAATTATATAGACTAACATAAGATATATATGTATACAAAATTTAATTGAGATCGAATCATAATCAAGTGAGTTATAGCCATTTCAATTATATGGAATTACAACATCAATAACACGTGTTCATGGTTCATATAGGGTTTTCCAATAAGAGGTGTTATTTTGATATTGAAAGAAAAATGCCATTTTTTTAAATAAATAAATGGATGTTTAGTTCATTATAAAGGAGAAGATATGCCGTTGATTGCAATAACTAACATTGGGCAAATAACCACTACAACACGCTTACAGGACCATATCCTCTTCATGAAATTTTCCATAACCAAATCGCAAAGTGGCTGCCGTATGTCCTCGATAGCCTCACGAATTTCATCTTTGAGATCTTGAATTGACGCTGGGTTATTGGCATAGGCCTTTTCTATCACGTGGCTCCAAAGGAAGAAGTCGCAAGGTGTTAAATCAGAAGATCCATTCAAAATAACACCTCTTATTGGAAAACCCTATATATATTTAAAATTGACTTAGGCACTTTTATTTTCTGTCAATTTTCATGAAAATTTATGGAATCGTGTTTAACTTGAACATGTTCAATCGGCCGAGCATTCAGAAAAATCATTTAAGCTAGATTAAAATGGCGGCTGCACTGTGCTTATGAATGAAACTGTGCATCTTTTGTATAAATTTGAACGATTTCATATCTAAGTATTGGATGAATAATTCAAGTTATCGATTCACGCCATTAGAAAACTTGCTTCTAACCCTAGGATGTTTACAAAGACCTTCTGGTAGGAGCACTCTCCTGCTTACTCAACTTTTTTATTAAATGTTTGGACCAATGTTGTCTTTTGAAGAAGGTTACTTTATCCGATAGATTCCTACCGTGAAAATATTCACCTAATTGATAGCTTGGGTCATTGTAACCAGCGCTGAATGTATGGTAGAATGTTGTAGGAAAGTTTGGTTAAGTAATGAAGTAGTAAGACAAGAACAGTATATAGAAAATCAACTTAAATTCAAACTCTTAAGACTTTTCAACACATTAACTTCTTTTTCCTAGCACTTATTTTCTGGGCAAGTGGTATTGAGTCGGGACTATTTAATTTTTCCAAGAAATTGCTGGCAATAAACTTTGGATTTAAAATACGGTCTTGTCTTGGTAGCCTCACCCAGGGTTCTTCTTTATATGCCAGTTTTTCTTAAACCAGAAATTAAATCTTGTTTGGCTGATGATATTGAATCTAACGCTTTTTTAACAAATTTGGAAGCTGATCTTTAGGTCTCATCGGCAGTTTTCTGCCCATTTGGCTGTTTGTCCAATTTAGTAATATTTGTCGCCATTTGCACTTCAAAGGACGAAAATAAGCAACGTCCAATGGCTGAAGAATGTGAGTAGCATGTGGAGGCAAACACACAAAACAGATGTCATTCTTTTCACATTCGGGCAAAACAATTTTGTTGATATGCGATGCGAGGTTGTCACCAATGACAACATTTCGCGCTTCCTTTTTCTTCAGTATTGGCAAGAGACGATTGAGAAACCAATCTTCAAATGCGACGCAATCCATCGATTATCTTTTTGTCCTATTATAACGGGTCCCTTTTGCACCATTTTAAGTCCAAGTTGTCCAAAGATTTATATATAACATAGGGTGGAACTGTTTTGCTAGCAGCGCTTCAATAAAACATGACAGTAAAGCTAATTTGTGTAGCATTTACGATAATCTCTGGATACTTTGTTCCTCTTCTACATAAGACCTTTCTTTTTCCTGGATCGTCGCAAAGATTAGTTTCATCGTAGCATAGATGTTATTAGGTGTAACATTTTCTGTTGCTTTGTTAATATTTTCGGTGAATTCAGCAATAACGGCTTCAGAAACCCGGCTACCAATTCGTTTGATGTTATTAGAGAGTCTTTGAGATAATATTCTGTTTCGTAAAAGAAAGAATTTGAGCCAGTCATTTCTTGGAATGTTGTTTTTAATTGTTGCCACAATTCGGGCCTGAGGCTCAAGATAATCCTTAATAATCATTCTAAAATCAAAGTCTGTATTCAGATACCGCTTTTATATGAGCCATAAACGTGTCTTCCTCTTCTTTTGTAAAAACAGTCGGTTTGCCAGGTTTATTGCCTTATTTTCTAGCTATTTTATTTTTAATCGTACTTCTGGGTATATTGTATTTTTTTGAGGCAGCTCTTTGTTTTGTGTTGTTTTTGACCTTATAGACATTGTTCTAAGTTTGCCGCACTATAATCGATGTATCGATGACTACCGGGCTTTCTTTGGTACTTAGACGGTATGTAAAATGCTGCTGATCAATTGTATCTACGAAAAAATTTTGGAAAAAAAACGTAGATAATTAAATTTTCCCATAAGCAAAAAATTAAAAGGTTACTTTGGCCTATGGGCGAAAATAACCCGAAAATAGGGTCAGCGTTTACCATCTAGTTTTTTTAATTTATAAAACAATAAATGTGTCAATATTGTTTACATCACTAACACCATACTCTTGAACATATGCATAATAATGGCATACACAATAAAGTTGGGAAACTTATCAAAACACAAGTTAGCAGAAGCAAAATTCACTGGATAAAACTATCAAATGTTATCGTGGCACTGACAACAATAAACTTGTCTCACGTCAATAAAATAGAACCTCGCTATCAATAGTACTAGCATCTATATGTTAGGGTATGAATTAAGACGTTCGCTTATGTGGTTGTGACTACGCGGGAAGTTTAAACTATTTCCCGGTTTGGGACAAAGTTACCTCCCAGGGTCAAAGTAATCGCTTCTACAATACATTAATAATGAAAATATACTATTTACATTTGATAATTGAGATCAATTATTAATACTTCTACATTAATCATGCTAAATTCTTCAGGTTAACATCAAAATTGTTTGCTAAGCAGCCATCTAGACACTCAAATTATCTTTATCATCTGCTGACCAGCCAACATACTCCTCATGATACCACATGCTGCATTTATAGCATTGCATCATGTGGTACTATCACAGTTGTAACGAGGCTAAGATTAGCCTCGTTACAACTGTGATAGTACCAACCCGCCTGGTTTTTTTAGCACCCGTTCTACCCTTGGAAATCATTTTGGTTTTTTCTCTTCTTTGTATTTGTGGAATACATCTTTGGTGACTAGAGCCCTTATGTAATTTATACCATTTTTTCGAACTGTTGCTTTTTTAGTATCATTAACTTGTGCATCTCATCTCACTTGAGAGAGTGGCATATTTTCTTCAACATCGTCTGAATTATTGTAAACTATGCGGTGAAATCTTCCAGAAGGCATGTTATGAGTATGTTCAATTCCTTCCCCTACAGTGCGGATGTTGATGGCTCGGGGGTTATTGGCCTGGGGCAGAAGTGAGGTTGTGAAATTTCTTTAACCACATGGTCAAATTTATGAGGAGCTGGAGTTCTTGTCAAAAAATATGGAGCAAAAGCTGTTTCTTGCATAGCCTGAGGATTCAATGCATACAGGCAAGGTACTTTGAAGCTGCTTGCAATGCTGCTGCGTTTGGGCCAGACATTTGAGGGGATTATATTGAGTCGTGCCTTTGTAAGCTTTTTGTCTGGGTTTTATTCCAATAATGATAGCGCTTCAGCTATATTAATCGTTCGCCCCTACAAACTAGTCGGTGAATCAGCCAATGCACCCGCAAATGATTATGCATAGGCACCCATAAAATACACCCGCGACGCATATGCGTATTTGGGCTGCAATATTATGCAACAAACAGTCGTCATAACTGGTGATCTCGCGGAGCGATACCCGACAGAGATCTGTCACCCCTACCCAATTGTGATTAGCTGGCAAGCATTGGATGAAAGATCTCTACCACTGAACTGCCAATTGATGTTGGCAGTGTAATAAATTAACTACCATCTTGATACCTGCCACTGAATCGTCACTTGACGTTGGCTGTGTGGTGAGTTGATTCACACTTTAACTTTGCCACTGAACCGCCACTTGTCGTCAGCCGAGTGGTGAAGAAAACGTCTGGGACTGGGGGAGACATCTGAGTATTCCGTGGGGAGAGTGTAGTTCCAAAAAGTAAAGTACCAAGTGAAAAAACAGGTCTAAGTTTATGGCCCAAAATGAAAAAGGAAAGTAAGCAAGAATTGCCTTGTAAAACTTTGAAGAAAAACAGGAAAATAATCAGAGTAGAAGTATAAAGATGAGCAATGATTAACAAATTGAAATTTTTGATGGCAGTCATTATACAATATTTGAAAGAAAAGAATACTGTTACTATTGAAAAGTGGGTTGAAGTAACAACAAGACAAAAAATCGAAGTGGATGGTGCTATGGCCTTTTCCTTGATTTTGCTGCACCTGCACTTTTCAATCCATTTATTTACCTCCCAAAATCAGCAAGAATGGTACGGAAATTTTCATTATGTTTCAACTTTATTTTTTTGAGCCTATTTCTAACAGATATTTGCAATAAAGTTTTTTTTTTAGAAAGAAACTATCAAGTTTTTCAAAATTGCAAGTGCCATCACTTAACCACAAAAAAAATCGAATTATTGGTTCGATTTATTACTGTACAAACAATTAATCATTTTTGAATTTTTCTCGTCCCAGGCTATGGTACCATCCACTTCAACTTTTTGTCTCGTTGTTACTTCAACACACTTTTCAATAGTAACGCCATTCTTTTCTCTCAAATAAAATGACTACCATCAGATTTTTGAACTTATACATCAGTGCTCATCTTGTCTTTCTTCCTAGTTTCACAAGTTATTCTTGCTTACTTTCCTTTCTTGAATCACTTTAATTTTCATCACTTTGTGGCGTAACCTTAGACCTGTCTTTTCACTTGATATTTTACTTTTCAGTAGTATGCGCTCCTCATGGAACACTTAGATGTCTTCCCCAGTCCCACGCGTTTTCTACACCAGGCGGCCGACGTCAAGTGGCGATTCAGTGGCAGAGATCAGTCATCCAACGCTTGCCAGCTGATCGCAATTGTGTAGAAATGACAGATCTCTGCCGGGCGTCGCTCCGCGGAATCGCCGGTTATGACGACTATTTGATGCATAATATTGCCACCCAAATTTGCATACGCGTTTTGGATAAACTGCTCAATGAATACACAGCATCCCAGTAGATGTTACGAAATATTAAATTAAACAAGAACAAACCCGGAGCCGCTCGTGAGAGGGAAGGATTCCTTGCACTCCAACATTTTAGTCAGAATATTACCAAGGAATCACTCCACGCGCTGAAGTACTGGTGGGAAGGACTAAGGTAATGTTAGTATAACCAATGTAAATTATTAACGTTAAGTAAGGTTCGGTATTAAGCGAAAAAAAAGCAAAAAGGAAGCAGCTTTTTTTCGCCACTGAACTTCAACTCCACTTTCACGACGAGGAATGGTAGTGAAATTCGTACAATTCTTGGTACACCCGATTATGTCGTACCTGGAGTACTACAATATGATCCATCATCATTGCAAACTGATGTATGGTCAGTTAGGGTATTGGCCTATGTGTTATTGACTGGATGTACACCGTTTGGTGGCGATACAAAACAGGAGACATTTTGTAATCGTTCACAATGTTCGCTAACATTTCCAGAAGTATTATTTAAGGAAGTTTCACAGGAAGCTATTGATTTCATCAAAAGTATATTAAGAATTAAACTAGATTATTGTCACTCCGCATTTAAGTCTCTAGAACACATTTGGCTTAAGGAGCGACAATACGTAAATACTGAAAACTGTAATAATAGTTCGTCCTTGAAACATTAGCACACGACAACAAATGGGGTTATCAATGGAATAAGCGAGTCGGTGGACTACGTTCGAAATATCATCAACAAGAATTACGAATGGCGTCTGCACAAAGATTCTCACTATGGTCAAGATCAGGAGGACAAAAACAATCGACAAGATGATGAAGGTAAGAAATCGAAGACTCGATAGCAATATGTAAAACGAGTTATAGTGCATCCGGCTTCCCACAATAAGTCTTATTTGGAAGTAATCAAAATAATGGAGGGCATGAATCAAGGCGAAGCCATCATGAGACCTTCGAGTAAAGGGGCCGGCCACTTATCAGTAACGTAGAAGAGTTGCAAGGATATTTATCAACACATTGATGTGCGTGAGAAGTTCGAGGAGAATGCCTTCAGTTTGGGACAAAGTCTTTGGATTGAAAACAATGGATTCGAAGATCTTGATGCAATTAATGGCCTTCATGTCACACCGATGACAGCGCACCCTAGAGATTTGTTAAGCTTTAAGTATTTTTGGGAGACTGACGCTGGAATGATAGACAAAATGGAGAAATTGCTGATAACAAGAGTATTTGGCGATAGATGAATTCGTAGTTATTAAAACACGATTTTGAATTAAATAAATAGGTACTTACGAGATCCTTGGACTTATCGCCCGAAACACCATAGTATCCCTTCGTGGACATAATGATGGCACCGATGACGAAGAGAATCACTGAGATCCGACAAAGTAAACCCAATGCGCCACCATAAACGCGTACCATTTTTACTTTAAAATACTTCACGATGGAAGTAAATATTCGTGCACAAGCATCAACAGGATAAATGACACTTCAACCGGAACAAATCGATAAGGTTGTTATCGATAGTGCGGGACTGTGCACGAAAGAAAGATGGCCACCAAGAAAAACTGGGTTCGCGTCCGGGGTAAACGCTGCAAGGTTGAGCAGCCGTGGTTGATGTTGTGGCCTTGAACTTGAGTTCTTCAACTCAAGTCAAAAAGTCGCTGGGACAAGGTGATAAAAGAGCCAGCGAAGGTGGACGCGGTCTCTTTTACGGATACTTGGACAGCGGAGAAGGAAGAACATGCGGATTACAACGAGCCAACAGGTGAGAATATTAGAAGGAAGGAGCGTCGAAGAATCTTATCAGCCAACGAGGGAAAAATTGCCCCAGATAACAATGAGCAGAATTGATTCAGGCAGCGAGCGAGTTGAAGTACGAGGATTTTGACCATTGACGGGGCCCCCAAAGTAGGGATTAAGGAAAATTGTGTAAGTGTAAGGAATTATCTTTAAAGTTTTATTTCATTTCTTATACTAAATTTTCATGTTTTGTGGAAGTGTTTCAGGCAGTGTATTCACGCGTGGAGCGCGCAGTGTTGGAGGAAGACGTAGATTATACCTGGAGTGCATAAGATTCCTTCCCGTTGGGGATTTTAATTTGCTCAGTCAATTTTATTTACTAGAAGTTAGTGTGAATAAGAATCCTCTCTGTCGAGGATCCCAAATTTGCATAGTTGGTGTTTTTCTCCTTCAGTGAAAGTATTGACAGACGGCTCGACGAGCCGGGTAAAGGCCATTAGCGGTAGTTTTAGTGAAAGGACCATTCCGGGAGCCTCAACCTTGCCAATCTCTCTTGGGGGCAATACTAAGCTTGGCGAGTGGTGCTTTCCTACCCCGCCTCCTCGGGCTAGCCGAGACCCTAAGGCCCTAAACCGGAATCGCTTGGTGTAACGTAACATAACATTCAAATGATCGGTAGATGGCTTTTTGGAAAGGTTGGAGTTCATGAGTCAGATTGATGGTAGACAGTAAAATATTAATATTATTATTATTAGACACTTTTCTGGGCTCTATTCCACAGGGATGGTGGTACGCTTCCCATACTACGCAACAATCGCTTTTTTAACCCTAATTGAAAATTTATGATCGTGTTACCGCTTTGAATAACATTTCATTATTTTTTACCAAAACTCGATCAATAAATTTGATTTAAGTGAGAAACCTAGGGCTCATACGCTCTACATTTGTCCATACGTCATGATAATTTTTTCATTAAATAGGCATAGAAATACAACTACGGAACTGCAGCCATTAGCTTTTCTGGCACGCATTCCCATGAGTATTAACTCCAATGGCTTTATATCTTAGCACGAATGATTGTGCAAAAATGCATATTGTATTATTCGCCTTAAAGAGCAATACTTTTACATTACATAGAAAAAGCCGCTAAATAAGTTTCACTTTCAAAACTGATTTCACTGATTCAGTAACCTATAAGAATGTAAATAAGTGAAATATCATTGCGAATCATTCTACGAATAGTTTTAGCAAGTTACATAATAAAGGGTGGTCCAATCATAATGCACGATGTTAATTGTGAGTCACACCGTAACGTCAAGTTTTTCGCCCACTTTAATATGACATTTCTTTGTTTCAGTGTTTGACAAATTCAACCATGGAGAGTTCACAGCTGAAAAGCGTGTTAAGACTGTTGAAGTCTTTTATGAAAATGGGCATACAAATCAAAATATAATTGGTACACTCCGGGATTTTTTTGGTCAGCATAATCGACCAAATGTATCCACAATCGGCATAATTGTGGGCAAATTTCAGCAAACCGGGTGTATCGAAAATGTGAAATCATCTGTGCACAGGGTGTCCATCCATCCGTTTTTATACGGACATGTCCGTGTTTTATGTGCGCTGTCCTGGTTTCCGTATTTTTCGGGAAATGTCCGTATTTTCGACCAATTTCGCTTAAAAATTTTTTTTGCTTAAATTTATGGATTTTTCGCTGTTTTTCGTACCAACAAAATGAGCGATACGTACGATAACAACGTACGATTAGAGAAAAAATCGATTCTCGACCCGCGATCGATGTATCGAACTACAGAACTCATAGGGACAATTAGCAGTAAACACTACTAAACAGAGACCAGCTGTATAAAATGACCAAATCAACTCGAAACTCTATCAGATTTACGGGAGTTTTCGTTGTCTTCGAGCAAATTTAGCGAGACGTTTCTTTTTTGGTGTGGAACAGTGTTTGAAAACTAAAATTTCCGCGTTTTTGTTCATCAGTTGCAACTCGAGACCGTCCATCGAATCTTATTGTAAACAGTAAGCACGATATACTCATTAATCAGGTTATGGTCGTTGTTGATGTTTTTTTGCCGATACGTTCATTGTAGTATTTAAGCTCGAAGGCTATTTGCGAATTTAAAATACAATATATTATTTACAGGTGACAGCTCACATCTTGGGCGTTGGAGAATTCGATCCGAAATTAATGGAATTTATTTTCCTAAAATTGATATCGCACTGATGACGAGATGTCTCTTTCAAAAGCAAAACGATTCAAACCAGACGATGAATCCAACACATCAAAACGCAAGTGTAAATTTAATCAAGATTTGAAAAATCAATTTCCATGTTTTGATTTTGGGAAAACAGAATGGCATGGACATTGCAAAATATGTGACAGTGAAGTTTCTGTTGGCAATAGTGGTTCGTATCTTAGATTGTGTATATTTTCATCTTTTTTGAACGTTTTATGATTAATAATATACCTAATCCCAGACTCTTCATACAATTTTATGATTATATTCACGCTATTATATACAAAACTATACACATTAGTCACGAAATTCTAAACAATATTTACAAAATAACAAATTTCTCCGAAAATTTGTGATATTTAATTTCAAACTTTCAGTTCGAAAAAATTTTTGAGCTACTCATAAAGTTCAAAGAAGTTCCTTGTATACATATATAAGCATATTTCTGTTAATTTTGTTATGTACTATATAATTCATATTTTTGACCAAAATTTACGATTTTCCTAGTTTCCTCACAATTTTTCAATTCAAATTCCAAATTTCATTATTAATTGATAATTGTGCTCTTGATTCTACAGGAGTAAGAGACTTGAAAGCACACATTGAAACTGAGAAACACAAAAGAATGATACGCGATGCATCGACATCTCAATCCATGAAAAACTTCATAGTGCAGAAGTCAACGCCAGAGGTATATGCAGTATGGGCAGCTGAGGGCACGTTGACGTTTCACACAGTAAAGCATCACCAGTCTTTCAGATCAATGGATTGTACGGGAAAACTCTTTCAAGATATTTTCAAAGACTCAAAAATCGCAAGCAAAATTTCTTGTGCTCACACGAAAACGGAAGCAATTTTAAATGCAATTTTGTCGAATCATTCAGTTGAAATGATTATGGAAAGCTTAAAAAACATACCGTTTTTAAGCATCGATACAGATTCTAGTAATCATGGAAATTTGAAAATGTTTCCGTTAGTTATTCAATATCTCGATCTTTTCAATGGGGTTCAAGTCAAACTACTGGATATCAAAGAAACATCAAATGAAAAAGCGAAGACTGTTGGAACATTACTGGTTGACGCGTTAGAAAAGTACAGTTTGACTAAGAAACTTAATGCATTTGTCGGTGACAATTTCAATACGAACTTTGGGGGCTTGCAGCGCAAGCCTGGAGAGAATGTTTTTACATATTTAAAAAAAATGGTGAATGAAAATCTCATCGGCATTGGATGTCCGGTCCACATTTTGAACAATGCGATTCACCATGGATTGAACCAATTCGGTTCATTTGATGTAGAATGCATAATTTCTAAAATTTTCAATCATTTTTCCATTTATACGGTTCGGACGGCGGATTTGAAAGAGTTCTGCGATTTTGTTGAAATAAAGTATCAAACTTTGTTGTCACATACTAGGACAAGGTGGCTCAGTCTTATGCCTGGTGTTGACAGAATGCTCCGCATGTACCCAGCGTTGCGTTCATATTTTTTGTCGACAAATGATGCGCCGAAAGTTTTGGAACAATTTTTCAACGATAATTTTGGTGAGTTGCATTTTCTGTTTGTTCACTCTCTCATGTCAATTTTCCACAACAAATTGAAGAGCATGGAAAGCGAAAGTAACAGCGTTATTGAGATCTTATCAATTATTGACTCTGTGCTCGAATGTTTGAAAAGCAGATGCGACTCAAAATTTGTACCAATCAGCATTAGAAAAGTACTCACTGACCTGAGAAATGATGGCAAAGACGTAGAATGTGACAAATTTCTCAATTCTATGTTTTTGGTGTACAACAAAACAGGCGAATATTTGAAAAAATGGAGCGCATCGTTTCGTCATTTGCAGGATTTTGATTGGTTGGATTTCAAATTGGGAAAAGAATTGGAGTATGAATCAGTCGAAAATTCTGTTTCGTTTCTCGATTCCAAGAACGTCAAAATCAACGATGATATTTTGTTTGATCAAATAACCAATTTGAAAAAATTTCTCAAATCAAAAGAAAACGACAGCGAGTTTTTCAAGAAACCTTCCAGTTTGAAGATCTGTGATTTCTTTGCTGCCAATTCAAATATTTCATCATATTCCGAAATTCTGAAAATTGCCCAGTACTTTTTCGCTATACCGGCACATAATGCTAACTGTGAAAGAATTTTTTCCCTTATCAATACGCAATGGAGTAATGAAAGAAACAGGCTGAAATTGACGACTGTAACAAATATTGTCATGGTTCAACACAATTTCAAGCATTTTTCGTGTTCAGAATTTCACAGCTATTTGGGGAAAAACAAAAAACCGCTGGAAAAAATTGGTCAGGTGGAAAAGTATCATCAATGAAAATATTGTTTTATGCGAGTCAAAGAATCTGTGTATGGTATAGTACATATGTGACGTGCGCCGAAGAAAGGGGCCTTACAGGGAAAAATTAGATTTTTCAGGGCGAGCGGTTGAAGTCGACCAGGCAGACGCTATTGTTAGGAGAGAGGTACCTAGCAACTTGATTATCAGCAAAAATAATGCTGAGAAATTTTTTTCGATCGTCCCATTCAAAAGAGAAACTCAAAAACTATAGAAAAGTGTAAAAATCTCAAAGTCTAATTTTTCCCTGTAAGGCCCCTTTCTTCGGCGCATGTCACATATATTTAGAATAAAAATTGGTAATGTAACAGAAGTAAGAAACGGACTTTATCTCGACACTCGACAGCCATGTTACAAGCATCACTTGCAGTTTGTATTGATTACCAGAATGATGAGACAATAAAATGTACTATTCTGCAATCCTTTTCGTTTTTTTTCCAGACAGCGCGAGTCTAAAGAGTAGGGAAATTTCAGAACACTGATCTGTGACTAAAGGGTGGTGAGTGGCGCAAAGGGGGGGGGGAGGTCGTCAAATGTCCTGGTTTTGGGTTGTGACCAGATGGACACCCTACCTGTGCATGCTGGTCCAGTTCGTTCTGCGGAAAACATTGCTGTCGTTCGCTATAGTGTGGCAGAAGAGAAGTCAACCTCGACTCGTTGTCGTGCCCAATAATTGAGCATCTCACGAATATCACTAATGCGAATTTTGAATAAAGATTTGAATTTGCACGCTTACAGGATTCAATTGACTCAAGAACTGGAACCTGCTGACCGATTCAAGCGTTGGCAATACGCCGAAAGGTTGGTTGAACAGACAGAAGTGAATGGTGACTTTACAAAGAAAATCATCTTCCGCGACGAGGCACACTTCCAACCCCCCCGCACAAGTGATTGTGCAAAGATGCATATTGTATTATTGGCCTTAAAGAGCAATACTTTTGCATTACAAAAAAATAGTCGGTAAATGAGTTTCACTTTTGAAAATGATTTCACTGATTCAGTAACCCATAAGGATGTAAATTAATGAAATATTATTGCCAATAATTCTACGAATAGTTTTAGCAAGTTACATAGTACGTGGAATTGAAAAAGCAAAAGTTGCAAGTAGGGAAATTGAACCGCAATCATTGTAATTTAGAGTCGAAATTGGTACTTACTGAGGTATTAAGATATATAGACGTGAAAATTAAAATAGCATTTATACAATAATACCGGGTTTCGTCATAAGTGGTTTATTCCTTACACGAATTAACTCCCACGATCGAAAGGCAATCGTGTGGATATAAGTCCACAAAGCCTGAAAGACCTTTGGCTCGCTACTTGCAATGATTTTAAGGCGAATGATCCTTTTGATCAGTGAGTGTATAACATTGAATGAGCATCCTGCAAAAATAGACAAATTTGCAGGCTATCACTTGCAATCGCCTAATGACAAATATCTGCAAGATACAAAAAATTGACCAAACAAATTCGCATCCACTGATGGCAAGCAGTTGCGCCGAATTCATCTTTACTCCTTTTCTATGAAAAAAGATTTATTGAGAAATTATGTATGGTAAGAGTAAAATGTTAAGTTAAAAATTTTAAATTACTTAAAAGACAGGAAGTTGCACCACGATTGCATGCAACAAGGTTACAGAATCACTCTTCGGTTCCTTCATAGTTTTGAATAGAATATTGCTTTCATGTAATATTTGCGTAGATAGATGCCAAAAATATGCTAAAATATATTCTTGTAAAATGTCTATTCAGCTGGAATAGCCGCTGATTAATCAAGCACGTAGCTAATTCATCAATATTTCGTAAATTCAGCAAAGTTTGTTTTATCAAATATACATGCAATGATTCGAATTCAATTAGCTAGCCTGGAGGCTTTTCACATAAAAATAAAATTTCTGAGGAAAAGTGTACTAAACTTTGCTCCAAGCTCACACTGTTCATCAATTTTGGTCAGCTTCTACAACCAATCAATAAACGATTTCCTAGAAATTTTAGTTTTCGTTGAATTCAACTAGCGGCGTCTCACCTACATACTAATATTTAATACTCGTACTGAGCGCATCGTGTTGTGGTTAATCAACGTTGGTTACGGCTCGTGGACTTTATTATTGCCAAGCTTTGTAATTATCGATACTTGGAATTAATTTGGGAACGGAAAAATATCATGTTCTATCGGAAATGTTTTGTTCGCCAAGAAATTGGGATGGTTTTTGATTCTGGAACGTGTTTTATGTCTTCATTAATTTATTTTACGGATTTATTATTGGTTTCGTTTTCCTAGATATTTAGGTGAATGTGTTCGGGAAGATTGAATGAAGTTTCGATTTTATTAATTAGTGGTTACGTACTTTATTAGCGTTTACCGATAGCCAAGAAGTAAAATAATATTATCCAAGTAGTGTGGTTGAAGAAATAATTTTTCATGTAATTGTGTCCTAGTAATTATATCCTCGTACAATCAAAGTAGGTCATGAAATGTAAGTTAAATACAATTGTAGATACATAATATTATGCCTTTTATTTCCATATGTTTGAACTACTTTTTTCACATCAACAGAAGTGAACACATTATTATCTACTCCTTTAAAGATCAGTTCTCACCCTCCTACACAGGCGGGTGGTGACTCCTTTTTATAATGCAAAAGGTCGAACGTTTTCCACTGCTGCAATTCCTTGCATGAAGCACTCAACTATTTTATGTGTTTGTATCACGAACCGATAGAGAGTGAACTTTGTAAAAATAAGACCAAAGAAAGGGCATAACTATAGAAAAGTTTTTTTCCTTTTTATATTTTTCTTTCCATTCAATCCTCCATTTTCTGTAGTCTCACTTTCAAGATGTAGAACATCTTCGTTCGCACGAAAGGCGAATGTTTGTGCAATGGTTTTCATTATACTATTCCGATACGCTGAAGTTTGCAAAAGGGATTTGGTATATGTTTTTCAAGAGAATGGAAAACTGAGAGTGTTCTCAAATGCATCCTTATTCTGGATAAAATTTACCGATTCGCTTCAACAATTTCTAGTTTGCACGTTAGCCAGTAGGTTGCTGTGGGAAAAGGATTTAACTAAAACTTTTTTTCTGAAAAATGTAGTTCAGAATTCTGCACTTTAGATTTTAACAGTCAATGAACTTATCGGAACAAAAAATGTGTTTTTTACATAGCATATCATAATTTTTTATTAGAATAGTGGAATAAGTTTTGTATTTTTAAGGGTTTGTAATCCTTTTGAAAACACTATCTGTTGACTATCTGCCCGCATATCATGGCTACTTTCCCCCGAGATTATAGTTTGCTTCTTGAAAGTTCCATATTCTTAAGGAGGAGTGGGCGCTTACCGTGTCGGGGAGGGATCCTTAAAAACATTTTTATGCAAGGTAGTCATGTAGGGTATCATCAGAAAGGTCTTGATGGGAACTTTGCAAGGCCAATTTTTATATGGCAGTATTTTCCTCAAAGGATACAGAGGGAGGAGAAATGCACGCAAAATAAATGACCGATTTTCTCGACTGGAGACTTTTGAAGCGAAAAATCTGAAAAAAAATCACGGCGGTAGTTTTTTATGAGCACAATAATAACAAATACCTTTAACGTTCAAAGTTACTCAATTTTGATAATAGTAGTTTGATTTCCAAACCTCTCCTTTTCTCGATAAAATTGCATGGGTACCTCTAAACTCAAAATATTAGGGTAGGCTAATATCAGGTTCATAGTTATGGAAATTATAGCCAATTGAATTATTAAAACAACACCATATGGTTTTTGCCATTTTGTGAAATATATATAGTCTGTGTGGTGTAGTCGCTATAGCACTCGCCCCATATGTCAAGGCTCCGTGGTTCGCGGAGATTTATTTCGAGCGATTCTTCGAACGAACTCTAAGTTCGTTCAGTTATTATACATACCGGTGGAAAATCAGAACGTATTGCAGCTGGGTGGACGGATACATGGCCAAAGCGTGAAACTGACCATATCATCTTCTCGGGTGCCAATACATTTGATCAAGATAATGCGATACTCTAAACTATCACCAAGCAGAAGCCCAAAAAGGTATGTAGCGCTAAAGCAAACAAGTTGGGTAGACAGACCTATGCTCATGTCAGAAGGGTTTTGTACTTAACTTACAAAACGCAGTAACCAGCATCGAATAAAATCAAGAAACATGTCAAAGACGATTTTATTGAAGAAAATGTGAAATTCGAGGATCATACTATCATTAACAAAGTTGAAAGAATTATGACTTCTGAGGTATTTACTTATACCCATAGATATCTCCCTTGATAATTTTTCCAGATTTTTTAGAAACCCATTTTTCATGTATTTCCCCCCCTGTGCCCCCACTGAAGCAAAAACTGTCAGTTTAAGAACCGTTTTGAAAAGCTCTCATAGAGAACTTTCAGTTGATATTCATATCGGCTACCTTTCATGAATTTTTTTTCAGGGCCCACTCCTCTGTACTGTAATCATCGATTCATGGCCTATTTTTTCGAATCCTAGAATGGTTACAAAGCCCTTTTGCTAGGAGCTCTCTCCTGCCTCTTCGACTTGTTTCAATTGTATGTACTCATTTTCATGATACCTATCATTCCTGAAATTTTCATGCAAATCCTACCAAAGCTGTAGTGTCTTAATCGATAAAAAGCGCATATGGCTCCATAGCCATATGTTTCCATAGTAATAAAGGGCATATTGTTCCATAGTAATACAGGAAAATTCAAATCGCTATAACTTCATTAAATACTATTCGATCTTCATGAAACTTTCAGGAAAGATCAATCATATACAAAGTCATCCGTTTGCTAAATTTTATTGAATTTAAGGGTACCGTTTGGATTTTATTCAAGAAAACATAAAATCGATAAATCATACTATTACTAACAAAGTTGAGTGAATTTCGACTTCTCATGTATTTGTTGTTGTTGTACTCATGAAGGCCTACATTCATGATTTTTTTCAGATTTTTCGGATGGAAGGTTTCCAATCGCGAGGGGGGGTACGCGAAAAGTTCGTACATTTCCCCTTCCCCTGCCCCCCTCGGTACTTGTAAGGCAATTTTAAGACTTGTTTTGAAAAGATCTCATTAAGACCTTTTCAATGACACCCTACTCGACTACCAATGGTGAAAAATTTTTTTTGAGGGGTCACCTCCCTATACGGGGAGACCCCCCTTAAACCCCTTTGAAAAATTTTTCCACCCTTGAACTTTCAAGAGGTCACCACTTCTGACCTTTTCGCAAAGTTTCATGGCTGTAGCCTCTATAGTTTCGGAGAAAAAGTGCTGTGACATACAGACGGACGGACGGACGGACGGACAGACGGACACAGGTCGTGATTGCAATAGGGTTTTGTATTTTAGTACAAAACCCTAAAAAAGTACACAACCCTACTAAAATTGCAACCTGTTCGTCGATCAGCTTGCACAGCGAACTACAATAGCTAGAAGCATTTAACTCTATACGAAGGTCAAAAGTGATGGCCTCTCAAAGGTTAGTTGCATTTAATGTTTTGAGCCCTAAACAACTATTCTGAGAGAAGAAAACCAATATAAATATCAAATGAAAGAGTTTTTTGTGGTTGAGAAAAGCAAAATATGTATGCCCTAAGTGTGGATCTCCTAGAAGTGCAAGCCATCTAGACTATCCACCAAACACCTCTCCTGTCAACTTACGAACCTAGCTTGGGGCTGCTTAAAGTACTAATTCAGGCTAAACCCGGTTTCAGTATTACGCTGCGGATCCCTTTTCTAGCGAAAGAGGAAAGAGGGAGAAGGATTGCTAGAAAATTGATCCCCAAACTCCTACATCTTTGGCTGCTCAAGTGATCCCCTTCTATCTTTTAGGACAACCCAGGCGTTATGCGCTAAGCCATGATCTTAGACCAGGAGTGAGGTATGCAGTGAATATTTTCTTTGTACAGTTCACCCAGGTCAACTTTCTCTTTTGGATCTTTATGCAGCTAAATAATACGGGACTCTGTGATGACTAGCACCACCAAACCTGAGACTGTTGGATATGAGGATGTATCCCTCTTCTCTATACCTATGCCAAGCATTTTTGGTATAATTCTTTGCTGGAAGCGTCACCCCAAATTTCTGCTACAGGCGGTCATGCCAAATCTACGTCACTCATCAGAAATCGCCTTCTTGATGGATTGGATCCTCCTACGATGGTCATAAGTTGACTTGGAGACGACATGCCTGCAACAACATAATTTGCGGTTCCCTGGTTTTCCCAATGAGAATTATCACTGAGTCGATCAGCAATCCCAGGTACTTCACTGATGGTTTTGCTTCAACCAGTGCTTCCCCAATAATAATCGTCCTTATTCTTGGGATAGTCTCCTCTATTAGGATGACCACTTGGACTTTCCCCAGTGCTAGGCTAAACTCGCGAACAGCCTTCATGTGCTGGACAAGTGGGCTTTTATGTCGAATGAGGCTAACTTCTTAGCATATTTGATGTTTATTAGTTTCAGCTTTTCGATGAATTTGCCTCTATTTTTTACAGATGTGCCACTAAAATTTATGCCCGCACTCTCGATTTCATCGACTAACCATTTCGCAAAGGTGTACTCGTATAATGGTGAATTTGTGTCAGCTATAATTTCTCCTAATTTATATTATTCTATGAATTTTCGGCTGGCACATTATTCGTGGTAGGGATGGATTGGGCTCGAATGGTAAAGCACTAGGAGCGGTGAGCACAAATGTTTCAATGGACGACTTGGCCATTTGAATGTGAAAAGTCTGGATATGATGAGAAAAGAAGCGATAACAGGAATGTCATTCGTTTGCAGCAATCAGAACATTGACTGTGTAGCTTGTTGTAAAGGGAAACAAACAAGAGAGCCATTGAAGCATAAAGAATACAGAGCAAAATGTTTTCTAGAGCGTATGCATGGAGATTTGGCTAGAAAGATGGAGTGCGCATCGATTGGTGGAAGCAAGTACGCATTAGTGCTTGTTGATGATTTTGGCCATCGAACACTCACATATTTGCTGAAGCATAAGAGTGAAACGGTCAGAATATTTTGTACGTTCAAAATGCAAGTTGAGAACAAGACTGGCTTAAAAATAAAAACGTACCGGAGCAGCAACCGCACAGAATTCTGCTCAAATTAATTCAAAGCGTTTTCTGGGTACAATGGCATTCAAAACAAACGTCAGTGAAGTACACGCTACAGCAAAACGGCTTGGCCGAGCGTACAATACGAGCAATCGTTGAGAAAACAACGTGCATGTTATACGATTGACACTTACCAAAACGTTTTTGTTGCGAAGCACTTAACGCCACAACGTTCGTCAAAAATCACACAGTGTCACGTGTATTTAAGTATAAATCACCAATGGATATTAGTGCTTGGTTCACGAGCGATAGCACACTTTTGATGCCAAATCGAAGGAGTACATATTTGTTGGCTACATGGAAACACAAAAGGGTTATCGATTAATGGATGCAAAGACCAACTGGACGATAGCGAGGAGAGACGTCAAAATCTTTGAAAATGATGAATTGTCTGAGAGTGAACAAAGTGACTGTGAAAATCCAATTGTTTCTGAGTTAATGAGAATCGATGACGTGCAGCATGGCCCGAACAATATTGCCATTGACCCAGCCAGCAATCAGGATAGAAGTGATGCAGCTAATCAATCTGAAGTTGATGGGGCGAATGAAGAAACGATGGTGTGAATAGTGCAGAAACGGGCCTCAATTATACGCCAATTGACGATACCATGTATGATGATGCAGTGAGTGACAGTGAATATGAGACCGATGAAACTGTTGTAGCAGCATCAACGCCACGTCGATCAGCATGAACCACTAGACCCGTGCAATGTTATGGAGTGGCCAATTTTGCTGATACCGCAATAAACGATAAACCGTTCACAGTGAGTTAAGCTATAGCTACTTGTGAAAATCAACAATGACAACTAGTAATGACTGAAAAATATCAGTCATAATTGAGCGATCACACTTGGGATCTCCTTATATTGCCCGATGGTTGTAAAGCAACAAAAGACAACATTGAGGGAAGAGTTATAGCTTCCTTTAAGCTTACTGCACCGTCAAACTGCAGCATAGTTCTTCAACCAGAATACTGGCCTCCTGAAACACTAATCAAACCGTTCGAGGCAACCAAAAGAGGAAATTTGCGTCGCACTCTCTTCCAAAACTTTAACAACCGGTCACCCTGCAACTTCTTCAAATATTAATTTAAATTTTGATATTCAAAACACTTCTCGTAGCTTCAATCTTTATTATCAAAATGTACGTGGCATGCAAACCAAGCTGGAAGCTATTAAAATTGCTCTCCCATTTTCGGCGATGATTTCATTTGTTTTACAGAAATCTGGCTAACTCCTAATGTCGCCAGCAGTGAAATTTTTCCACTATTTGATGTCTACCGAACTGATAGAGATCGTTTAATTTCAGGTAAATCTGACGGTGGTGGTGTACTTATTGCTACTCATAAAGCCTTAGACAGCAAACTTTCTCCATCTCTTCCAGTACAATGCATCACTGTCTTAATCAATATCTCTCAAGCCGTGAGTTTAGTATCGCTGTGCGTGTATATCCCTTGCAATGCTCCTTTCCGCGTTTACAACCGTTTTTTCACTGAATTATCTTCGTATTTCTGTAGCATCAACCCTCTATACAATATTTTAATCTGTGGTGACTTTAACATGCCTTGCCTAAGGTGGAACTCATGCTTTCATACCCTCTCATCCTTCAATGATCTCTCGATCCTGTTTTCTTCTTTTTTATCGCTTTGCTCCCTATCGCAATTAAATATGATCCCAAACGCAAACAATCAACTTCTCGATTTAATCCTTACTACCAATCCTGCCTCTATCTCCTCTATCACAAAATCCCCCTCCGAATATGTAAAACCTGATCCCCATCATCCTCCGCTTGAGGTTCGTTTATCTTTTCTTGCACCTAAGTCCAAACGCACTCCTTTTTCTCCAAGATTTAATTTCCGCAAAGCCAACTATGCAGCCATTCCGCTTGAGCTGGATAATATTGACTGGAATTCAATGCTAGAGAATCTAGATACCAATTCAGCGCTATCAACTTTCTATGAGAATCTCAGTAGCATTATTGCAAACTATGTACCTATCTGCCGATCCCCTTGGAAAAAGAGCCCCAGCTGGTTTTCTACTAGAGTCTCAGACGCTCTCTATTTGAAGGACCAGGCGCGCAAAAAACTTCATTATTCCAACTCTAACACTGACCTCAAAAACTACCGACTGCTTCGTAAAGAAGCCAAAAAAGCGGTTAAAAACGCAATGCGATCTTATCAGTATATGATTGAAACATCACTGCAATCTAATAGTCCTAAGCCCTTTTGGACATACATACATTCTCTGAGAACAATATCCCATATTCGTAATATCTTCTTATGGCGTAATTGCCAAGCTTCTGATGGGCAAGCAATCTGTGACCTTTTCACTCAATTTTTTCCTCCACATTTAAGGTTTCGAACCCCACTATAGACTCATTGTGTCCTTCTTCTTCCCCTATTGTCCATTTTATCGTGACCTCTCCATAGGAAATTGAAAATGTACTGCTTACCTTTGACATTAATGGTGGTCCGGGTCCTGGTGGAATACCAAATCTGTTCGTTAAGTCATTAATTTCTTCATTATTTACCCCACTTTCAATTATTTACAATATTAGCCTTTCTTTCTCCTGCTTCCCTGACGTCTGGAAGCATGCTAACATCTTCCCGATCCATAAATCCGGAGATCGAAGTGAAATTTCTAACTTTCGTCCGATTTCTTTGTTGTCTTGTTTTGGCAAGCTCCTTGAGAGAATTGTGCATAACAGAATGTACGATGTTATCAGTATCCTGTTTGCAAATGAACAACATGACTTCATTAAAGGTCGTTCGGCAGTAACTAATTTGTTAGAACTTACGAATACCATCGCTCTTGCTTTCGACAAGAGTCAACAAATCGGTGTCATATACACCGATTTTGCTAAAGCCTTTGACAGTGTTGATCATGGCCTTTTGGCTAACAAACTCTGATCGTTCCGCGTTTCCGACTCTATCCTCTCTTGGATCTTATCCTTCTTATCCCATCGCTCCTGCACCGTTACATGGAATAATTTTTTTTTCGTCGGACTCATTTAGCCTAAAATCTGGTGTTCCTCAACATTTTCATTAATGATCTTCCTCAATGCCTGTCCTTTAATTGTCTTCTTTACGCTGATGATTTAAAAATTTATCGCCCCATTAACTCCAGCAGAGACTGCTTGATAATCTCCAAAATTGGTGTCAAGGTAATTTACTTCCTCTTAACATTTCTAAATGTTGTCACATGAGATTCACCAACAAAATTTATCCAGTTTTATATGAATACCAGATTGATGGATCGGTGCTCGCACTAGTGGACAAATTTAAAGGTTTGGGAGTAGTATTTGACCCAGGTTTGAAATTTAACATCCATGTTTAGTGCATAACCACTAGAGCTTCACGTCTCACTGGTTTTATTTTACGATCCTCTTGCAAGTCTTTTAGCATTTCAACCTGCGTCCATCTATTCGTACTTCTATCCCAGTCAATCCTTGAGTATGCCTCCCAAGTATGGTCTCCTCACTATACCAATCTATCGGATGCTGTTGAAACTGTACAGCGTAAATCCACACGATCTCTATTCTATAAATATAACCTCACTTACAGCTCCTACGATGAGTGGTTACAGATCCTAAACATTCCATCACTCAAAAATAGGAGAGAATTCTTAGACCTGTGCTGCTTATTTAAATTATATCACGGTATTCTTTCATCCAACCTTCGTGAAAGGCTTTATATACGTCCCACCTCAAGAACGCGTTCACCTGACATATTCTTTGTGCCCTTTGCTCGTACCGATATTTATTTTTATTCATTTTTAGTACGCGTATCACGTCGTTACAATGAGCTCCAGCTGGGTCCTCTGCCATAGTCCTTAAACGCTTTTAAAAGCATATTGCATAATATTCTACTTAGCTTCCAATAGTTTATTAGTATTTTATATTCTTGTTCTTTTTTTCTTAATATAACTTTGTTTATTCGCATGTATAATATTATATTATATTTCATTACCTATTTTGTAATTGCGTTCACGGATCTGTAAAAAAGTGTAAATAAAGCCATAACAAATAAATGGGTTTTAAACGGAAAACCGATTCAGCAGGTAAAGTTGAAAGATACCAAGCAAGGCTAGTAGCAAGAGGCTGTAGTCAAAGACAAGGAAATAACTATGCTGAAACATGTTTGCTGGCAGTCCTACACTCATCACTTCGTATGCTATTAGCATTAGCTGCAAAAATTGGGCTACAAATCGATCAAATGGATATTGTTACCGCATTCCTCCGTGGTGATATTTAAGAAACGATTTATATGCGAAAACCGGAATCGTTTGAAGATGGTACTAATCGAGTGTGTCGTTTCAAGAAATCACTGTATGGGCTGGAGCAAGTTAGTCTCATGCGAAATATCAAATTAAATAAAGTGTTGTTGCGTGCTGATTTCTATCGTTGCAAGAAAGATGCATGTATACTCGTATACGTGCGTTGAGAAGGAAAATCAATTGTTATTGTTGCAGTGTATGTTGATGATTTGCTAATTTTTAAAAACAATAACGAGTATAAAGATCAGTTGAAATCAACATTGAAGAAGAATTTTTCAAGGAAAGATCTTGAAAATACTTCGAACGTGCTGAACATTCAAATAGAATATAATCAACCCAATGGTGTCTTGCAACTTAATCAACTAAAATACACCGAACAAGTATTAAAGCGATTCAGTATGTTCAAATGTAAAACAGTGAGACTACCAAATGACCCGAACCAGCAATTGCCATTGCAAATATCACCATCGACCATATATACCATATCGGAAAGCGGTTGACAGTACTTCATATTTGGCACAATGTACACGGCTAGATATTTCGTTCAGCACTACCAATGTACGGCAATTTAATCAAAATTACGGACTGTCACATTGGAAAGCAGTTGAGCGTGTTTTGCGCTATTTGAAAGGTACATTGAATTGAACGTGTGTTTCATTGGGGAAGCAATCGAGTGAAGTCGAGCGGAGTTTTCAGGTATTCCAGACTAAGCAAGTGGATACGCGTACGCACTGAATATGTACAAGTAGTTATATTGGTGCTCTGTCCAACGGAACTAGCCCCAGGTGGTTAGGCCTTCGAAATAGTGTTGACTGCGCTAATTTTGTGAGGACTATTTCGAACGCCCAACCACCTGGGGTGAGTTCCGTTGAACGTAGCACCAAAATATACCAATTTGTATATATTCGATGCGTACGCGTTCGTTTAGTCTGGAATACCTGAAAACTCCACTCAACTTCACTCGATAGCTTCCACAATGAAACACATGTTTCCTTAATCACATACATTTATTCATTCTTTAAACTACAAAAGCTTTTCTGTTTGTTTGTTGCGGGTACCTCCCGTTTATGGCGCAGCTCTACCTTAAACTTAAATTCCAACGTTGTGATTTGCGTTCTGAATAACTCCCGCTCCACTTTGGTTACCGCAAGACTTGCCAATCGGCGCAGGTCACTGCTCTTGTGGCGAAACTCGACAATGCACCCACCTCTAGGCCGCTTCTCTTCCAGCTCGACCACCGACGTATCAAGCCGCTTAATCAAGCGTGTCCGGTACTCCTCGACCGTGATTTGCTTCGGACTCGCTCTTGGCGTCGCAGCAATTGCTTTCTCGAGCAACACACGGGGTTGCGATGTCATCACAGGCTGCTGGTGGCTAGTTCATCATTGTCCAGTCTCCACCCACGCATGTCGGTTGTGGTCGTTCCTGGCAGTGCAAGCTGGTCGTGTGGTTGCCGTTGGCGATTTGGCGCAAATCGTGATGTCCGCACGATAGCTGATGTTGCGTGGTGCCGGTGAGTTTGCTGGCGATGCGTGTTGGTCGCCGATGGTTAGATGATGGCAATCAAGTCTCCGCTCGTGTTTGTTGGTCATGGTGGTTGCTGGCGGTTCGAGCTGGTCAATTGGTTGCCGATGGCGGTTTGCCGCAAATTTTGATGTCCGCACGATCACTGAATCGGAATCACGTTCAGTTGCTCGTTCCTGCGCGAAATACCTTGGGAAAACTACTGCGCGGGCAAGAACCTTGAGCAAGGCAAGTAAAGCTATTTGTCTGATGTACGTACAGGCTGGGTAACTAGCTGGCTGATGCGCGTAGGGCTTCTTTCTGTCCGGCTACTTGGATCCGGGCTGGAATCCTCTTGACATTTTTCAGTCTCGAGCTAAATTACTTGAGATGGTTCTACTCGGGCAAAGGCCTTGAGAAGGACAAGCGAAGTATCAAGAGTGATTGGTTTGTTGATGGCCATGGACATTTATACAAAAATAATGCTTACCTCAAGTTTTTCTTTGTTATCATTCATTTGCATTTCATATTGGGTGCATTTACCTCTTTGTTTAGTCAACTAAAATAACGACTAATATTAATAGCAAATTATTTGCATGTGTTCATCTATCGGTGACTGACAACAATGCTTAACCTTTTTGAGAAGTGATTTTATATGTGTATTATTTTGATTTACCCCAGCTTTGTGGGTTGGGCAATGCCAAACTAAGTGGACGAGCACGAAGTATATGGGTATACTCACGCATACACTTACTTCTCTGCTTTTCCGCGTGATCCAGTATACCTACGAGAAACAATGTGTGAAGCGTTAGTAATGCTCGAGACATTGGCCGAGCCTAATATCTCGAGGTTAGATTGGATTGCCACAGCAGGGGTTCCAGTTTTTGCAATTTTGCACCGTGTACTGGTTACGTGTTTTTATGGTATGGTGGTGCTATATCACGGTCATCCAAAAAGCAACCAACAATCGAAATTAGTACAGCAGAGTCTGAATATTTGGCATTAACAGCGTCAAGCAAAGAATCTCTATAGCTTGTTGAATTGAAGGATGACATACTTAATGATGGCAAGCCAATAATTCGAATCGTGTGTGATAACAAAGGTGCAATTGATTTAACACAAACCGGAACATTTAATGCTCGAACCAAGCATATTAGCATCACGCATTATTCCATCAAAGAATTAGTAACGAAAATTCTAGTTGAAATTGAACACAAAAGCACCGTTAAAATGATCGCCGACTATTTAACCAAAGCAGTGCCAATACAAAAACATCAATTTTGCTTGAGAGAAATGGGATTGCAAATCTAAATGTATAAATTTCATTTTTCGCATTGAAAATATTTAAATTTTTTGGTTGTAAACAGTGAAAAAGAATTGAGATTTAAAGACTCATTGATTAAGAGGGAATATTGAAATTAATGTACTCAATGAGTCAACACTATTTGACACTTATGTCATACATGTATGCATACAATACGATTTGATATTTGTATATGACACCAAACGATACAGAAATGTATTGGGTTGTATTAGTTTATTTTATCGCAAATTTATCTGCTAAACTTAGATCTTCTGCCAATAAACTTCTCCATTCTTGTACTTTTTATAAGCCTTCCTTTTGTTAACACTAACCTCAATTACTTTCTTTGTTATCTATGTATTTTGTCGAAATCTAATCTTTTTCTCAATGGTAGAGTCATACTTGGCCTCTGTATTCATATTTTTGAGCTCCAGTAGGTTTTCAAGTTTTTAGTTTGTTAGCAACTGTAGAAATTTCGATTTGAAAAGGTCTTTGTCCAAATATCTAAACATTTTGTGAGCAGGTTTTTGCTTTCTGAGACTTTAACCATCAAAGATGGTTTTTAGAACACGATGATCTAATTCCAGCCAGTCTTCAAGTGTGAATTTAATGCTTTCAGCAAGTTTTTCTCATTTGTTGCTATGTGATCCAGGCACGTACCTGAAGTCGGGCGAGTAATGCTGTGACATACAGATGGATGGACAGACAGACGGATACACAAAACTGACTTCAATAAGGTTTTGTAGGTAGAACAAAATCCTAAAAAAAAAACATTTGCTTGACCTCAACAAATGTCACGTATTTGAAAACTAGATTTTCTTACGTGTTCTAGGAACTTATTACCTAAATCCGTTTTTCCTACGTCAAAACAAACGTCAATTCACTTGTTTCATAAAACAATCATCTTTATTCGCTTAAACAAACTTTTTAAGACCAAAGCTGTTCAAACTGACATAATTGCACTAATCTTTCGAAGAAATGGAAAATGCTTTGTCATGCACTTGCTACCAGCAATCATTTTCAATTACTCTAAACACAAATATCTTGACCCGTCATTCAGTTCCAGCACTGATTCAATTCTTTCCGCCATCCTGCATTGAGTTACGTGAATGTTTTCAACACCATCTGAAAAACACTATTCATCTCGGGAACACAATCCATTCCAGAAACTACTCGTTCACAATCCAGCACACGCAACTGAAGTAACAATTGACATAGGGTCTAAAGTATGTAATATCAAGAAATGTTCATCAGGCAACCCTCATTAATCTTGTGCAAAGCCGCATTTGATTTATTAAAAACAAGGACAGCACTGTCGTACAAATCCTTTTTTCATTTCTCGCAATCCAGAGAAGCCACTTCTTCTGCTCTTGTGCTCCTTAACTTCTTGTAATCTTTTCACTCGTGTTCGGCTCCTCCACTAGCGGCTCGGAGCTGGTGAAAGTTGAATTGAGGAAAGGACTGTAGGCGATTCCACTTGGAACGTGGCCGCTCCAATGGAGAGGACAACGCCAAGGTGTGGGGGCCGCGGGGCGGAGGGGAGCAAGCAGTTCCAGATCTATTGGGGACTGAGTGAAGGCAATCTGGACGACAGACGGCCGCCATAATGGAAAAGAAAAGAAAATGACCGTGAAAGAATGTCCTTATGGATCCTTGCACGTCTCGTAATAGCATCAAGAGCCGTAAGTTATGATTACGTGAGAGATCCAATCCGATACTTTTTGCTTCCTGCTCGTGCCCCCTGGCGGCGTCTACTTGAAAACAATAAAACAGGAAGAAATCGTTAACCTTATCAGAAATTCTAAACTCGTTGACCCTTATTCTGCCTGGGGATTTAATTTTTATTTTCTGTTTCGTCGACATTACGCTGCGCCTCTCCGCATAGCAACGCAACGACTTGAGGGAATTGAATGAAGGACTGGCGGAATGAATGGACGTCCACTCTGACAGCCTTCGCCATTTGTATACGGGGAATAGATTACGTTACTTCCATTTCGATTTGAGATTACTTTCCTGCGGACCGAAACATATTCTCATTTATCAAGTTTAATAGATTTGCTTTTAAGCAAAACAATATCTCAACATCGTGTTGGGAATGTTGAGGTGGAACTTTGACCAGCGCCGTTTAAAGCGTTAAGTGTATTGTTTGCACTTTTTCTACGGTACAATAACGGAGATCCGGCTTTCTGTCTAATTCAAATTGAATTTTTGGCGAGGATACTACCAGTTGGAGGAGATTGAAGATATCGTCTTACTAGGGAGGCAGGAAGTGATTCTTTACGAAATTGATGAATTATTGATCTGATTTGCTCCTTGCTGAAGCTGAAATTTGTCTTACGATTGTTTGGATGATTTCACGGCGCTGTAGTCTTAATCTTTAGGTGAGCTTTTAATCCTTTGGGTCCCTGTCATTATTTGTAATGAATCATTTGACTAGACTTCCAGAACAGTTTCAATCTAATTTCAATGAGGGAATAATAAGAGAGTCAAATAAAAACTCAACATTTGTTTATTCGATTTTTCATTATTTGCTGAGTTGACATCCTTAAATATCATCTGAAGCGAGTAGTAAGATGCCCCATTTCCATGCTTCTCCAACTAAAACACCTATTGTAGAAAATTCTAACCAATTTCTTCAATCCAGGACATCCTTACACACGTATCATGTTAAATCCAACAGACATACATTCAAACTCATCCTCACACACAAATCAATAGGATGAATAAGACTGCCAAATCCAACGTTCTCGAAACGATGCCAAAAAGGACGCCGGTTCTGCGGTAATTCGAGCTACATTTAATAGCTATAAATCAGTCAATTCTACTTTGGCTCTTTCTTCTCCCGTTCGAATATTTACAGATTCGATTTTTCTGGCCTCTGTTGTCGGATATCCTTTTTACATCAAACTAATTTACAGAAATTTTGCTGTACAAAGTCTGATTTTGAAGTAAGAGCAGCCGATAGACACTAGGAACTTTGATAGTTCCCTGCAAAAGTTGTAAAAGCATTCACATCCTTCAGTGAGCAAGGACGACACGATTTTTTCATATCTCTTGCTCTGTGTTTTCCGTTCCGTTTCCGGTAGTTTAAAATTTTGAAATCTGTTTGCTTACCAATTTCCTGTGAGGATACACGAGTTTATTTACAGTTTCCGGATAAATAGAAGCAAAACAAACAAATGGACATGATATTTATAAGATTTCATAATATTCCTATCATGGTGAATCATTGCATTAGATAACGAAGCTTATATGAGTATGTTTCATGAGTGTTTTATTGTACCTATTGAAGTCTTCTGAGTCAATGACGATGATTATTAAAAACTCGAATATGCAGAAGAAGGCTCTTACCAGAGTATCCACCGTAGCATAAAATTTTTTTCTGATGACATCAATTGACATTTCTGATTCTACGTCGTTAAAATGCATTAGAATTAGTCTGGAAAGTCTATTCAAAATCAAATACAAATGCGCTCTATTAATTCAATCGTTGTAAATTTTATAATAACATTTAGCAAGTAGTAAAACATTAATATACTCAAAAACTTAATGGCCCATTTGGCGCTTTAAATTTAAGCAATATTAATTGAAAAAATAAGATTGATAGGCAGAGCTACGATAATGTCAGAAGGGTTCCTTTAGACGTATGGAACTTTAAGTTGGCAGCACATTTTAATACGAATTGTGACAATTAAGTAATGAGACTGATTCCATGGAAACCATTTATTTTTAAATTATTCTACAACTCTGCCATCCCCTTCAAAGTAGTCCCCTTAGCCAGCTATACATCGAGTCCAGCGCGTTTTCCATGCTTCGTAACATCTCTGGAACGCTTCGACTGGGATGTCCACGAGTACCTTCGTCACAGCCACCTAGATGTCCGTAATTGACTCAAAATGGGTTCCTTTGACCACCCATTGGAAAAACCAGCTCTCATCGCCTGTAATAACTCGATCAAGCAGCGTGGGATAATTTTCCACTTGCTTTTGCTCCTCAGAAACGTTCTTTGGAACCATCTTCGCGCACAACTTTTTCATCCCAAAATCGTCGGTTAAAATTTGTTTGACTGTTTCACGGTTCATACCCAGTTCCGAGGGCAACATTCGAACTGTTGAAGGCCAATCTCCACGAATTAGGGTGCGCACACACTACGCATTCGCGTCAGTTCACACCTCGACTGGTCTCCCGTTCCACCCCTCGTCTTCCACGCTTTCATGCCCCCCCCCCCCCCAGCACACACCCTTCAACTATTTATGCCATCAAAGCACCTGGGCAAGACTAAGAGCACTATCACCATGCACTTTCGCCCAATCTGGCGCAAAATTTTATCGCGACGCCTCAATCTCGATTTCGTTTCTCCATTTTCGTGACGAGCACTACCAACACAGGTCTACTCACGACACAGCTGGCGAACTAAACAAGCTAGAGCATTGGTAAATATATCAATAGAAAGTTGAAAGATGCCGAAGAAAGGGAAGGGAATTTCAAGACCGTTTACCACAAGCGTGGCAATAAAATCAGCCTCATTACTTAATTATCACACCTCATACTATGTGTGGTGTGACAGTGGTCATGCGTTTTATGGATAATTTGGTTTGCCATTTTATCATGAATACGATGGAACGAAAGACAACGTGCGTCGCGTTATTGGCAAGATACGGCCCCAATTATTCGTTAGAGTAGTCGAACATTGGAAATCTCGTTTGGGCTTTCTTCGCGCCAGTAGTGGCACTCACATGCTTGAAATCATATTCGAATGAAAATTGTGAAAAAACATCTTTCCAATAAAACCAATTTCTAGCAATAAAAATAATTTATCCATATTTTATTTCATTTCAAAGTACCATACTTCTAAAAAAACACCCTTTATATAGAATGATTT
The DNA here is from genome assembly GCA_963969285.1 of Odontomyia ornata. NCBI lineage: Eukaryota > Metazoa > Arthropoda > Insecta > Diptera > Stratiomyidae > Odontomyia > Odontomyia ornata. The sequence goes on along the minus strand of OZ017739.1, from coordinate 452,902,072 downwards.
AACTCAGTGAAAACTTTTATGACATGCATGACAAATATATTCTTGCTTTAATAGAAACACCAATGTTCCTCCATTTGAACCAGCCAACATTTTGTTGCAATATTGTTAAAATTATTGACTAGGCCGAACCTTAAATATATTTTTGCTATTCATCTTATCTGTAAATTTGGAGGATTTGCAATCAAAAGTGTAGTCTCTGGTTTGATGGAAGGCCCGTGTAGTAAAAAAACTGTGGATAACTGTTCTAATTGGGGAAAATTCAAACAGCTATAGCTTCTGTTAATTTTATTGAAACTTGAAGAATTAAAGGACATTTTATAAGACCACGTGAATATCAAATTTCATCCAATTTAATGATACTTATACAGTTTTATTGGCGAATATATTAAATTTACAAATCCTTCTATTTTAAAAAAGGCTCAAGAAACTTCAACCCACAAGTTGTTATGCGATCTATCCTCATGATTTTTTCATCTACTTTTCCTTCCTCTTCGTAGCACAACAGCCCCTCTCGGACCTTCGCTTCCAGCAAATAGCGCCGCTAACTATCTTGTTCCATTGACCGCGTGCTCCTATTTTGAAATCCGAGCAGCGATGAACTATCTTCGTCAACTGAGTCAGACCAGTGTTCCCACCGTTTCCTCACTGGCCTTCGGCCTACAGTTCAACGAATACCTTTTTGAGTATCCGTTGTTCGTCCATACGATTCATGAGGCCAGCCCATTGCGGCTTCCGCAGCCTTACAATCCTTGAGACCTCCAGTTCGTCAAAAAATTCATACAGCTCATGGTTGTGTAAAATTCGCCATTGGTCCCCGTCTAGCTTCACTCTGATTATTCGCCTTAGGGTCCATCATTCAAAGAGGTTCAATATATTAGCGGATACTTGGGTTAGGGTCGATTTTTGACACTCATAGCATAACTTAGGTCTTACCACAGATTTGTATGATTGGAACTTTGTTTTCCTGCATATGCGGCTGGTCTTCAAGATTGTTAGAACTAAATAAAATATTTATGTATTCTTCGGCGTATTTTGTCTCTTTCATTATCGGTTCTCGTTATTTTGGTGCCTAAATAAACAAATTCACTTACAATTTCGATACTGTAGTCGGTAAGTGTGATATTTTATAAACTTGAGGTATTTTTCCTCAACTGCGTCATAAGCTAGTTATGTTTTATGTTCATTGATTTGTAGTCCTACATGGTTTGCTTCACTGTCGAGCTTCAAAAAAAGTTCTTTGGCAGTTGCTAATGACCGCGACATAAATGTTGATGTCGTCTGCATAGGCTACTACTTGGCTCAACTTGCATAGTAATGTACCTCGTGTATCGATACGAACCTCCCTATGACGAACTCTAGAGCCAAATTGAATAGCACTGGGGTCAGCTCATCTCCCTGCTTTAGTCCGATATTTGTGTCAAAGGCATGCGAACTTGGCAGGTCCTCGACGTCATCGTCATTTTGGTGACATGGACTAATTTGGCTGGTGTGCCAAAGTGAATTATTCTTTGGTATAGTACGTTACGATCAATACTGCCATCTGCTTGCTTAAAGTCAACGAAAATCGGGTGTACGCTTATATTGGAATCCCAGCATTTTTCATAAACTTATTTGACTATGAACAATTGGTCTATTGCTGATCTAGCTGCTCTTAAATAACCTTGATACTCCCCAATGGTGGCGTATATTCCGATTCTATTTTCAAAAATTTTTGAAAATATTTTGAACGCCGTACAAAGTAGTGATATGCATCGTTAGTTTTCGCACTTTTCTTTGGCTCCACTCTTTTGGCGTATATTCTAATTGCCAAATGTGCTGAATGACTTTGTGTATGGCTTTATGAACACTGCTGCCACCATATTTGATGGGCTCCACTGGAGTCTCATCAATGCTCGGCGCTTTATTATTCTTTTGGGCTTTGATGATGGAACAAACTTCATCAAGAGTTAGTGGGGCCAATAAATGCTCTCCGCGAACATATATAGGCTCCGATGTTCTGATGCTGGGTGAAAGATTAAGGTGGGTCTTGAAATATGATGTCCATCTATCCTTAATCTTGATTTCATTAGCGATGATTTCATCAGAACAGAGCGTGGTTTTGGGCTGATAACCACATTTCAGGCTTTTCACTACTTTTTATGCTTGTCTTGTGTTGTTGCTTGCTAGACTTACATCTATACTTCTCAATTGGTCATCATAGTATTTTCTTTTCTTAGTTCTAATTATTTTATTCGTCACTCTTCTGAGATTTTCACACTCTTCGTCCTGGTTTTCCAACCTACGTAATCTTTCTACTCCTGATTCTTTTTGTCTAACGGATTCTGGCTTTTCACCGAACCAATAATTTCTCTTGCGCTGGGCTTGATGTCCAATTGCCTGTTCTACCACGGTCTTAATTGTCACTTTCACTTCCATCCAGAGCCTCTTGCTTGTCTTTAACGTTGCATCTGATAAGATGGGATCCAGCTGGTTGTCGAGGGTTTCCGTGTAATTTTTGGCCACAGACGCCGTTTGGAGCCTTTCGATGTCAAATTTTTGTATCAGGCTGGCCTTTGCCGAATATGCCTTTAACATGCGCCATTCATAGATTAATTTGACCAAGTAATGGTCTGAGTTACAATTGTCTCCTCAGTATGTACGGACATCAAGTATGCTCGAGGCCCGACGTTGTTGGATCAGAACATGGTTGATTTGAATTTGTATGTTGCGGTCTGGTGACACCAAGATCGTTTTGTGAATGCGTTAATGCTAGAAGCAAGTTGAACGTATGACTAGATTTTTGCCACATGCAAAGTCAATCAGGCGCTGGCCGTTGTCATTTGTTTCATCGTGGGGGCTATATCCTCCAGTCGTTCCCCGATGAGATATCTCATTGCCAACCTTAGCGTTGAAATCACCCAGAATAATTTTTTTCCGTTTATAGCCAATGAGTCAACTAATCTTTCCAGGTGATTGTAGAGCGTTTCCTTCATTTCTTCATCCTTTTTTCGGTCGGGGCGTGAACATTAATCAGCCAAATTTTGAAGAATTTCGCTTTTATACGGATCGCACGCAACCGTCCATTGACTGCCTTGAAATCAATAACGTGTAATTTTAACTCCCTATCCACAATAAAAGCGACTTTAAATTCTCATTTTCCAGTAGGCCTCTCAGTTTTAAATATTGTGAGCAATCTCATGTCTTAAATATCATTTCCAGTCCAGTTTGTTTCCTGGATTGCCAGTATTTTCAATTTATATTGACTGGCCTGTTTTAAAAGCTTCTAACTGGTGCTAGGGTAATTGAATGATGTGACATTCCAGGATCCAATGCCGTAGTCTTTTTCCGTTTGCGGGGTCTTTGCCGTGAGTCCAATCCATTTCATGGCCCGTCTGCAGGTTTTGAAACATAGTAGGGTTTTTCAAAGACAAGAACCTAGCCCATCACCCAACTTCCATTCCGGCGGTATGGTTATTACTTCGATTCCATTATCAGGCGCGGAAGATTCGCCTTCATCCTCTTACGTCGTAGGACGTAGGATTTAGTAGCAGAGCTTTAGATGTATTTAAAGTTATTAGCATTTCTCGGCATTTAATGTCCCATTATTGGGGAACCAGTAAGCCCAATATGCGACCCCGAACACATTTACTGCCGTTTGATTGGGGGTTTGGGATAGGGAATCATGGTATCTGTGAGTTGGGGAAATAAGGAGTTCCCTCCTTCATTCTAAACGGGCTTGAGACCGTCTACGGTGAAATTGATTTTTTCATCTACTCGTATGGATATTAAGTGCTGGTCTTCAGCTATTCATTATAAAATTCAATCAAGTTTTGATAGCATGTACCAAAAATGTTGAAGTTCGGGAAAAATAACACACTTTTATTCAATAGACACATTTAAAACGACTTCCATTTTGTTTTACAATTACTGGTTTAATTTGTAATGCATTTTTCCTTCTCCTAACCTCCTCAATATCGATAAGGTGGTGTTCAGACCTATTTTGAACAGATCTCCTTGAGATCTTTCATATGACACCCTACTTGAAAACCTTTGTTGAAGATAAATTATTGAAGCATCAATCCCTTATATTTCTCCCCAAAACTTGGAAAAAGCCATAACTCTTGACCTTTCCACAAACTTTGATGGCTGTAACTGGTCTAGTTTTGAAGGAAAACTGCTATAACATACAGACTTACACAAGTGGCAATTTCAGTAAGGTTTTGTATTTGAGTACTCATACGAAACCCTAATATGCTATAAAAAATCAATCATATGGTATCAAATAAGAATTACTAAATATTATTAATTTATTGCAAAAAAAATCAACCCTATTGAAATCATAAATGACTGAAGCTACGCAACAAAAAAGAGTGTTGTTACGGGGAATCCGGGAACAGCTTCGGTCAGCCAACTTTAACGCCATCAGTGACGATTTATCTGGGTAAACTGGTATGAACAATGCATCCTCAAGCCAAACTGGGATAGAGAAATTTACAATGTATCGTATGCACTCTTAGTACAATTAAAGATAAGTAGAACTACTAATGTTTCCGACTATAGTAGGCTAGACTTTTGATATCTCAAGTTAAATGAATACAGTTCAAAGTAGAATAGTTACGCTCGACGAAGTTTTCGATACCACTTCCATATGTGCAAGGCTGCTCCACAACAATATTATCTACAATCAACAACCACAATCATCAATAGCAGTTTACTGAACGAATTGTCAGAAACGACGCCTACTTGAAGACACAGTAAACAATGCAAACTCTCCACATACGAAACGTGATGCATCCAATCTCAACGAATGACAATAAACATATGAGTCTGGATACGTACACCCAAATCGAAATCTATGTTGATGGAACATGCAAATCTAATATCTCGAGAAATTGCCGAAAGAAAACAAGCTCATAGATAGTTTCATCAGGATTTGGCCAAAGACAAACAGCAGCAGCTCAAGAAAGAATGCAAATAATTCCTCAGTTGGCTCGCAACAAGAAAATAACCTGTCAATGCCGCGTTGGATTGTCTGTGTCCCTAAATCTGCGATTGACCTTCAGAAATCTGATTGTGAAGCCACAAAAATATCAACCCTAAAGAATAGTGCCGAAATTGTTGTCACACTATCCATTCAAATTGGTAGTGATATGTAAAATATCGAGGTAATGCACTTTCAGTTTAACACACAATCAAAACACATAGTAACACACTAGCAAAACCAAGAGCAATTTCTCGACTACATATTAACTCACTTGAGTATCGGTAAGGAAGGTCGGGTTTCACATCGGATTGTGTTGACCGAATGAGACGTGGATAAAACCATTGTCATCAATTAATGTCCGAGCTCCTGCTTGAATAATACCATGTCCCTTCAATCTGCCCTGGAATCGATTCGACTTAGAGTTTTCAGCATAAGGAAATGGGAGCTAATTGCCTTACAACATCAGGTGGCTATCACGCTGCATACGTCATTCTGTGTTGAATAACGCCCTTCGCTGAACATTTCATGAGAGAGAGTGGCCAGCAGAATGTCAACATAAGGCTTACTTCCATGAAACCGATCGAAGATACGTAGATAAGAAGTAAAAGCGCACAAAAAATCTTGCACAAGCATAAAACATAAAATCACTACTTATCTGCTGATTCCGCCACCGCTTGAAGTCCAATCACTGAAAATTGGCAAAAACTCCAGAAACCTCGCAGAATGCGTTGAATGTAAACAAATAATAAAGGGATTGTTACATGTCAAATGTCCGTCGCAGTGACAAATCCGAAAGTCATCCAAGATTTCGAATTTCAGAATCGCAGGTTGAGGTATGGTGAAAACAGCTACGGAATTGCCCGATTGAACGAATCAGCTTAGATTTTTTTGAAGCAAAGGAGGAATATAATGTTCATCCCGGAATTAGCGTTGCTCCGTTGGGAACGAGGTCACAAAAGGACGAATAACAAAGAAAAAGTCATCTTTTGGGCCTGATTAATGAAAAGTGACGGAAGTGAAGATTCAAAAATTTTAAAGTATGGGAGCTTAAAAAGAATTTCGGATGCGGAGAAAGATCAAATTACTGCCGGAAGAAGGCAAGGTTGCCCAGAGGAAAGCATGGTTACCTAGAAAAATTGAACGGTTGATTGACTGCTGAACGAGAGCATCGAGGGAGGATCGCGTAAAATCTGCGCAGATTATTTTGCCGTGGAATCGATAACGAGAGTTTGACTCGGAGGCCTCCTAATAGGTTACCCGGAAAAATTGAACGGTTCGACTAGGAGGCGGCCTCCTAATAGGTTATTGTAGATAACAAATAGAAAGATGGTTGGAAGTAAGTTTATATTTTGATATGTCTTTTAGATGGAATTTTCCATTATTTTTTTTTTTCGCAACATTGTATATATAACAACACAAAACCAAAAACTACAAACGACCACGAATAATTTAGTTATTGCCATTCAGCCACCAAAACCTAGGTTTCTCCATCTCTGTTCGTCCAACCTCGACCTACCTTGCAAATGAGTATCTCAGCTGAAACCGTTGTTCTGGTGCGCTCAAATTTGGAGGATGTTCAATCTTCTTATTGGTAGTCTATCCATCTTTAATATATAATGTATAATTGGAGCACCATCAGAATAAAAAATATAGCCATTCATGTTCAAAAACACAAATGCTTCTGGAAGTGTTAGGCATATCGACTGAAAAATCGAGGAATTTTCACTCACAGCTACAGACTTTGTGATATTATTTTGAACGAGCTTCAAAATGAAGGTATCAAACCTCACCACTTTGGCATTTTGGTAAATCTTTTGATTTGATGTATAGTGTTTCCAATCTGTTTCAAGCTTCCTGTATAAACCAGTATATGCACGAAGACATTTCCGTTCGAAAGCTTGTAACATTCCTATTGTATTTTCACCCAAATTATACCGAACTGGGCATCCATATGTCAAAACTGATCCAACTAGAGCCTTGCAATAGATGACTTTGACTTTTTGATCAATGTATCTGGAATAAAAGGCTTGTTGAAGGGACATGTACACTTTACGCGCTTTACTAAGCATGATTTTGACATGGCGATTATAGTACTGATTCTGGTTGAGATTAACACTAAGGTATCGTGTAAAGGCTTTATATGGAACCCGCTCTTAACTACGCTTACTAGCCATTATATGGATTTCTTTCCAGTTACGTTTCAGGTCTTGACTGGCCAACGACAGCGTTGTCCGAAATAAAATTGTTTCCAATTTTTTCGCATTCAGTTTCATTCACCTATTGTCCATATAGGTCTGCACATCGTTGAACTTTTTTTGAACGTTCATTTGAATCTCGGCCTGCCGTATAAATTATCAGATCATCAGTAACGCCACTAATGATCATTTTGGCGAACTGTTAAGAACAAAGCAATTGAATAGCTTGGGATTACATAATTCCATCTGCTACAAGAAATGATTTTCTATACAACATATGGCAATAAGCCATTAGCTTAAAATTTAGTGCGTCTAATTATACTATATCGAACGTTTTCTCCATATCAATTAGACACACTTTAACACATTTTATTTAGTTTCCAACAAACGTCCGAGATTACTTTCATTATCGCATGTATGATCAAATGACTGGTCCGGTAACCAAGCTGGCAACTCGGCATCAACTCATATTTCTCATTGTGGGTGTTTCATGATTGTTTTAGTATCGCTTCAAACACCTTGCTAATGTTAGGCAGATAGCTGATTGGGCGATAGATTTTTGGACTCGAAGATTCCTTGCCTCTCTTTGGGATAGAAAATACCTTTGTTAAGATAAGTTAATTGTCAATATGACGAGACATATTTCATTTGATAAGATTGCCTGCTTTTCGAAATTGCGTTCACATTTTCGCTGTATCTTTGCGTAAACTATTATTAAGTTACACATCATCTATATAAAACGCATACCTTTAGAATTCTAAAATTAAGTTGAAGGAATTGCTATTTACTGCAGAACGACAATTTTCAGACATTTTTGTCGGTCCCTTTCATTTGATTTCCAAATAAAAAGTGATTGCATCATGAAAGCATGAATTCCTCTATTCGCAGTACATCAGGCAACGCGTGACTGACGACGAGACTGCTCCATCGAGAACTTGAATAATTTAATATAGAACATCCTTCACCTTAACGAACGAAAAATGGGCTCGCATAATAAACTTTTCGCTTTTTTTTCTAGTTTCCAGGATAACTTTTTCATTCCAGCTCGGCTCACTGTAACGTTATCGCTATCTCTTCGCTGTGTCGTATTGAATCTCTCAAACAGCCCGAAGCCACTTGTCTTCTGCTCGCTTCATCCGTGCAAACATGGGCGGAAGGAGATTCCCGTACAGTTTTGTCCTATTCCGCTTTCATTATTTCTTTTTATATGTTTTTTGTTACTGCTCCGTTGCCCTGTGGATGTCCAACTTTTGAACTTTAAATAACGCTGTACGAGATGCGCTTGACACTGTGCTCCCCTGGAGCGATTTATTGTCCAATCCTTTGCGAGAGATTCACCACCTCTCCTCGTTCTTGACTGTCGCTTATGACAATCTAGGCAAACCATCCCATCATCGTCAGGATGCTGAAAGATAAGAGATTGCAAGAACAGATTATGGCGGTGCAGTGACGCCGCGCAGGGCTTTCGAACTTTAATGGACACGAATGAAATCTTATAACAAGAACAAATGATGCGATTAACCGTGGCTTTAAAAGAGATTTCAAAAGATTCCAGCTAAATGCAAGACTTTTACTTGTGCTGTAATGAAGCATTCGTCTTTGTGTCCTTTGCAGCCAGGGTGAGAAAATTTTACTTGAAAGGGATTTGTCCGGCCGGGGTGCTAGTACTTGGGATGAGTTTCAATGCTTTCACACTATTGTCGGGATAAAGAGTCACTTGTTCTCACTAGTTTGTAATTAAGAAGGCAGTTGGAATAATTTTCGGATAAGTTTCGTTTCCCACCCTACAGCAAGGACACTAAGCTGTATTGATTCAAGTAAATAACTACAAAGGGGAAATTGTTGCGTCATAAACTAAGCACATGCAATCAGATAAGATTAACTTTACTGCCAAGCTACGGATGCTAACATCTCAAACAGAAAATCAGTAAGATGACCCCAATTTACTTCCCACTCCTTTTTGTCCTGCTTTGCTCGTTAACTTCAATGGGTATTGCGTTACGACCGACCATTGAATCATCATTTCTTCACGAGCCGCTGATTAAATGCTGGAAAAACAACGAAGTGCTACTATTGTAAAGCAATTAGTATAGACAAGTCCTGGATGAGCCTAATTGTCTCTAAGGACTGGTCGTCCTCACTGGGACTGAGCTGGGCATAATGTGTATTTTGCCAGATTCCAAATTCCAAACACAAAATGATTTTCTACAGGATAATTGCTCATCAAACCGAATCGCTACTACTCAGGAATTAGAAGAAGATAACGCGTAGACAGATGAAGAACTTTATTCAGGACTCTACTCCTGTGTAACGTCTCTCTGCAGTATGTATTTCAGCAAACAATTGTATTGAGTTGAGGGATCTACTTTGCTTGGGAATATCAGGAGCTTGTTTTTGCAGAAGTGAATCTCAGCCCGTATCTGATGTCATGTCAGCTTTGAAGAAATGTTTGTTCGACAGTATTTTAGTTTTCCTCTGATTCTATCATTTCCCGAGTCCTTGGAAAGAGATCACTTTGAAGTTATTCTCGTTAAAGGAGCTTTTTGTGTAGCAATTATACGCTACGGCTAATTAAAAATCAATAAGCGAAAACACAATCTGGGCAGTGGCTACAGCTCGTTAACTATTAAAACCACAATAGGATGGCGCTTTCCCTTTCCTGCAAATTCTCGGAGGAAATGTTTGAGGAGAGGTGGAAGATGGAGATTAAATGCTTTAGAGAAAGGCAGAGCTTCAGTTTCGTTGAAATTGATTAAGAAAATAAATGTTGCGAGCTAAAATTTCCACAACACCCCGACTGATTATTATGATAATTTTTAGTATAACTAGCGACGTTTGTTTCCATTGATAAGGTACAGTTCTACCTTTAAATTAATATACTGTCTTGGTAATCTCTCATATGATTTGGAGTTTAATATCTTTTTCATGATAATTTGGCTATAAAACAAAAAGTTCAATACATTTAGAAGCAAAGAAATATTGCTTTTAGAGCAGAATCCAACATAAGCCAACACTTTTGTACTAAGTTCGACCAAGGTGTTGAATAGATCGTTATTTTTCTGTAAGACGGCAAAGACCCATTGATTTTGAGCTGTTATTCAAAAATCAACTGCAAAATGTTTCCAAATCCATTTCCTCATTTTGACATTAAAGTTGATAAGAACATAACAAAACATAATAGTATGGAGGATGATGTTATAGCCTAAACATTTTGCAAAAATGTTGAGGTTGACCTTACTCTGAGGGTAACCCTACTCACCGTGAAATAACGAAAACCACGAACAAAATCGACTATTATAAAAGAAGAGTAAACGATAAAAGAAGAGAACCCGCTACATACAAGAATACGAAAATGCTCTGGGCGATTTGAACAAGAAAAGCAGACCATGAAATATCTTGTGCCAGAAAAGCGCTACATGGAGGAAATCTATTAGATTTAAGAAACCGGCCAAAGTACTCGAGGCACAGGTTCAAATGTCGAAAAGCTTCTTCCTAAAAGATGCCAGTTTAATCGAACTAGATGGTTATTGGAAAAAATTGAATTTAAAAAAAAAAGAGTAAGTCATTTTACAAAACCTAAGCTTTTGTAACGGACAGAAAAAGATATGTGACTATGATTAAAATGGCCTCCTGGAATCAAGTCTATCAGACATTTTAGGGGCCTTTGGTCGAAGATGTAGGAAGAACTAAAAGCTAGCAAACTAAGGAGGCATCCATAGCTTCAATGCTTAGTGCTATCAAAAAGCTAGCCTGAAGGCAAATTAAAGGATATCGGGAAAAAAAGTGTAAAAATTATGAACTAAATGAAAACCCTGCGTTTAAAAACAAGCTGTAAAAGGAATTGATGTATCATCAACTACCCTAAGAAAAAAGAAAGGGTATAATACGACTTCGAAAGCTACTAAGAAGCCTGTTGTTGGGAGATGTTGGCTATTCACGCCGTACATGTGGGGTTCTCAAGCGCACCAGGCCTCATGGACTACCCTTTGAACATCACTGTCAACTGAAAACCTAACCTGCAACCATTTAGTTCATTATCTTGGGCTAGAGCTGGTTTTCATTTGTTTAAACGTGTCTGCAAGATTCAGAAATTTGCTTTCTAGCAAGGAAACCGGGAGGAAAGGGACTACTAGGAAACAGATCCCCTAGCCTTAATATCTCCTCACGCTCAATTATATATCTTTTCATCCTCTTGTACGGCCCATACATAATTTGCTACGTATTTCCATTTGTCAACGCATGTAAGCAAGCATCCTTCCAGTTATAGTCTCCGAAGAGAACGCTTCAACTTCATTGAAGTGGTCACCATGCAGCCTGTTCCATCGTTTGCAACCAAAAATGTATGGCAAGCAACATCTACCGCTCTTACGCAAGACACGCAATCGGGAGAACGCGACTTACCAATCTTGCGCAAATAAGATCAGAAGTATCTATGCCCGCTTAAGGGCTAGGTCAAATAGAAGTTAGTCTCATCATGCCTTAGTTCAAGGCACCGCTTCAATTGAAGGATTAGACACGTATTCCATCTTTCCTTTGTGTCACACTGAAAGAACTGTCAGCAGTGTAGAGAATACGTTCTGTCGCCTCGATTACTGCTACCTTGCTGTTGCCTTTGTTTCTACATATATAAATATTTTTACGGTCTCTAGCAAGAAAGGCGATGCTATCACTAATATTGCCGACCCAAAGACTGGTCGATATTTTTTAAATACCTCCATTCCCTACCACTCTCTCCATCACTCTTTCATCGTCGCACAACGCTCGTGCAATCTGCACTTCACACGTCGTCGATTCCTACGTGTGCCTCCAGGCAATGCTAAAACATCGGTATAAGGGGCACACAAAATGCTGTGTAGGACTCCTTTCCTGCTAGTCTAGTCCAATTTGTGAACAGTTCTCAGAGATGAAAAAAATATAATAATACGACGCAGTAAAAAACACTCTGAGTTTATAAAAACTAGCTGTCTTTAAGTATCTCGACGTCAGGGTCTGAAATGCCCTAAGATACTGTATTTTCAATCCTCCCGATTTAACATTAATTTGAATTCATTAGATGTTCTTTAAGTTTTTTCTTAAAAACCAATAATGAGCTTGCGTTTTTCACTGTTTCTCGAAGATTGTTGTATAGACGCAGAGCATCATTCGTTGCATCGTCCGTTAGTCAATTAGTGCTAGCATAAGGTATTACAAAATTGTTGGCATTTCTTGAATTATATGGATTTATTTGTGATAATTTTATAAAAGGGCTTCGTTTCGATTCACTGGAAATTAGACATTTGAAGATAAACTTCGCTTCCTCCATAGTAGTGATTTGGCTGAAGGTGAGTGCATTGGTCCGTTGATACACTAGGTTTGTTGGAGCGAGAATTGGAAGGTTTAGAATATTTTTATAGGCTTTAGTTAGTATCCTGGATATAATATTAAGGTTTTGTTTTGACGGTTGGCTCCAAATGACCACCGCATACTGTAGCTCTGTCAGTCCCATACGCGACTGGACTTCCCACTAATAACCTTCCCTGTCAACCTGAGAACCCAGCCTGGAACCGTTTGACACATTACTTCGGGCCAGGTCCCGTTTTGTTACGCCGAAAGGCACCTTCAAGCTGGGGAATCCCTTTCCTAGCGGGAGGGAAGAGGGGAAGAGGAAGTGCCAGAAAAGCGATCCCCCAGCCCCAGCGCCCCCGGTTGCTGTGAGTCCCTTTTATCTTTGTCAGTACAAATGCATTTAATACAAGTTTCTTTATATGCATTGGAAAACCTCCATATTATTGGTGCTAGTTGTCTCCTCAAATTATTTATGTGTGGCAACCATGTCAAATGATGATCTATGTTAAGTCCGAGCTATTTCATTTCAAACACTCTTTGCAAGTTTGCACCGTTAATTTTTAGGTCAACTTCAATGTCTTCCTAGTTCTTCTGTTTGAAAATAATGTATTTTGTCTTTGTAGTATTCAATGTTAGCTTGTTTTCGATAAGCCATGAACAATATTTATCTAGATCCTCGTTGACGATATTCTCCATGGCAACTTTATCACGTGCTAAATAAAGAAGTACAGTATCATCAGCATATAATGTGTGGTGAGCATTCAGTTCACATATATTCAAATTATTAGTATACAATATATCAAAAACAAGGTTTGACCAAGTATGGATCCTTGAGGAACCCCTGATTTCATTGGTGCTAGATTGCTCAAGACATTATTAACTGATGTTCTTTGGAATCTTCCCTCCAAATAACTTTCAAAAGGTTGTTTCGGTTGGCCTTGTATACCAGACGATGCAAGTTTTTGAAGTAACAGGTCAAGATCAACCGTATCAAAAGTTTTCTTCAGGTCCACGAAAATCGCAATAACAGAATCTTCTTTATCAAGACATTCATTGATGTAACTTGAGACGGACAGTAACGCATCGAAAGTACTCTTGTTCTTTTGAGGGCCAAACTGCTTCGGATTTAACAGGTTATCCATTTCACGCTTGGGAAAGTAAAGCTTCAGAAAACACATGAAATATTCAAATCAATACAAAATTATTTATTTATTATAAAGATCGAACTTTGCTATTGTACGTAAAACACAACATTATTCAAATATCCTCCACGGGACCTCTTACAGGCCTCAATCCTTTTGAAGTAATTTTCAATGGCTTTTCGATACATTTCCGGCAATATCTCGACCATAACTTCACGAATATTGGTTTTCAATTGCTCAAGATTTTGAGAATTGTTTGCGTAAACACGACCTTTTGCATAGCTCCATAAAAAGAAATCCAAAGGTGTTAGTTCGCAGGAGCTTGCGGGCCAATTGACATCACTCAATCTCGAAATTTCGCGTCCTAGAAATTTCTCTTGCAAAAGTTCGATTAGCCTGTGTTGTGTGGCTTGTGGGTCCGTCCTGTTGGAACCACATATTCTCCAGATCATAATCTTCAATTTCTCTCCAAAAATAATCGGTTAACATCCATCCATAGCGGTCAGAATTAGCTGTTATGGCTCTTCCTTGATCGTTTTCAAAAAAATACGGGCCAATAACACCACCAGCCCATAATGCACACCAAATAGTCACTTTTTCTGGATGCAGAGGCCTTTCTGCGATCACCTGAGAATTTTGAGAGCCCCATATGTTGCAATTCTGTTTATTTACGTAACCACTGAGCGAAAAATGAGCCTCATCACTAAAGCAAATTTTGTTAGAAAAATCGTTATCAATGGCTTGTTGTTCAATCACCCAATTCGCATACATTCTGCGTTGTGTATGGTCTTGAGGCTTAAGTTCTTGAGTGAGTTGGATTTCGTGTGGACGGAAATGCAAATCCAAATGCAAAATCCGTCACAATGAGCCGTAAGACAAGCCCAAATGTTGAGCATGTCAAGAAATCGACAAATTCGGGTCTTCCTCCACACTTTGAACAACGGCAGCGATATTTTCAGCAGAACGTATGTTGCGATGATACACAGGCCTTACAATATCAATAACTGATCCAGCCTCTTCAAATTTTCTCACTGTGTTCGAAATTGTTTGTTGTGTAGATCGATTATGTCGACCGTAATCGGCTCGTAAAGTCCTAAATGTTGATACAGCAGAATCGTCGCTTTTAAAACAGAATTTAATAATTTTAAACGCGTTCTCCGACTGTAAAACGATCCATATTTCTAAATGGCAAACCTTCAACTAAAAAAAAACACGCTTTGGATGACATTTGATTCTGACAGATGTCAAATGGCAGGGTTATGCTTTCCTACCATGAAATGTATAACCCTGTATGATGGATTGTCCATTAAGAAAGATTTTAAACGATTATTTACAAGTTTTTCGATTATTTTACTGAAGACTGTCAAAAGTGCTACAGGGTGGTAATTGTTCGGGTCCAGATGATCTCCTCCTTTGAATATTGGATTATTTTTGCCAGTTTCTTTTTGACGGGAAATGTTCCATTTCTAATATGCTCGTTTCTAAAATTTCCCAGTGGTCCAGCTACCTCCTCTTTGACTAGAATAATTTCATGTGTGGTGATACCTGGTGCTGCATTTTTTTTCAAATTTTTGATTGTATTTAGTACTTCTCTTTTGGTGGTTTCATAAATGTGAAAGATGGACTTAGGAGGGCTATTCACGATATTGCAATAGCTAGTTGACTTTTCGCCAAGCTCCCTGGTAACTTTTTCACCAATTGTTGAAAAAAGTGGTTTAGCGAGTTTGCTGTTCCACATGGGCGTGCTGCATTGCTAGTGTCGATGCGAAAAAATTCAGTGACATGATCCAGGGTGATGAATTATCTTTTACTTCATTTATTGTTTTCCATATTTCGTGTGAATAGTCCGCCGCTGTTTTCAATCTTCTGGAGTAATATGAAAGTTTGGCTTCTTTTATGGCACGTTTTGATTTTTTTGGGGCTTGATTATACAGATATTTAAGTGCTTGATCTTCAGCGTTCTTTTTGTATTTTTATAAGCGTTCCTTTTGTTTATACTAGTCTCAATAACTTTCTTTGTTATCCATGTATGTTGTCAACATCTGATCTTTTTCTCAATGGTAGAATCGTGATTCGATTCTGTTATCATATTTTTGAGCTCCATAAGGTTTTCAGGTTTTCGTTTTGTTAGCAACTGTTGAAATTTCGTTTTGAAAAGATCTTTGTCTAAATATCTGAATATTTTGTGAGTAGGTTTTTGCTTACTGAGGCTTTGATCATGGACGACAATTTTTAAAACACGCTGATCTAACTCTGGCCAGTCTATAAGTGTGAATTTAATGTTTTCAGCAATTTTTTTATCATTTGTTGCTATGTGATCTAGGGAGTTACTTGAAGTCGGGCGAGTAATTTTGCCCGACAATGTTTGTTTCAAGGGTATCCTTGAACATACTAGATTCTGCAATCACGTCTATGTTTGTGTCAGTAACTGTAATTCGATTTTTTTCAGTAGAGTATATTGCATCTATTACAATGCAGAACTCCTGTGCATTGAGACGATTGGGATTATAGTAAGTACCGATTTTTAGTTTTATACCTGCGCAGGTTATTTCAATTATTATTATATTATATTTGTCAGATGTTACTATCTTTTCACAAACTTAATTGTATTTTTTATGTAAATTGTTGTACCACCCCCTCTTCTGGGCCTGCAGGAGAAAACGGAGCTATATCCTGGAATATCCTAATACTTTGCCTCTGTAGGATATTATATATGCATGTGTAATTTGCACCACCCCTTGTCTCTGCACGTATGCCAACCACTTTCGGTTCAGCTTATTGCTGAGAGTGCGACTCCATATTTCTGTTCATTAAAATAGTGCAGCCTACACAGCGCTTAGCAAGAGTCGCCTTCTTGATGAAGATGGTTCCCGTATATTGGCCATTTAAATTGTAAGTGCTATTACCCTTTCGACCGCTTTAACAGCTGTTGCCCCAATTTCCTTGGGAAATCTCATCTTTGAGCCAATCAATATGCCCAAGCATTTCACTGCTAGCTTTGATTCTCCCAGCATTTCTCTCATATTGATAGTTCTGACTTGTTTACCAGGATGACGACTTCAGTTTTTCTAGTCAATAATAACATATTAAGAACAACTGACGGGAGCGTACAATTGCAATTAATAGCAAGAATTAAGTTCATTGCCAATGTGGAGCTACGAAATTAAAATCACGAATATAACGTATCATAGCATCTTAATTTGAAAAGTAAGCCGGAGATCTATCCTTGGTCCGGACCTGTGGAACGTGTCTTACGACGGGCTACTGAGACTTGAGATGCCAGATGAATCACGCTTGGTCGGCTATGCGGATGATGTTGCGGCTCTGGTCGCTGGATGCACCGTTGAACAAGCGCAACTTAGGCTAGGTATGCTAATGCGCCGAGTGAGGGACTAGATGACTGCTCGTGGGCTCAGTTTAGCACTGGAGAAAACCGAAGTGGTTATCTTGACAAATAAGAGAATCCCTAGAGTAAGGATGATCAGTATTGGAGATATACTCGTACAAATCGAATCGAAGCCAGCGGTGAAGTACCTTGGGCTACTGATCGACTCGAAGATGAGTTTCTCTGAGCAAATCAGGGCAACGGCTGAGAAGGCTGCTTCGGGAATATCGGCCCTGAGTCGACTTATGGCCAACGTAGGGGGACCCGGCCCATCAAGAAGACGCCTCTTGATGAGTGCTGTAGGATCAGCGCTACTGTACGGAGCAGAGGTATGGGGCGACGCTCTCAGCAAGGAGGTATACCGAAAACGATTGGCACAGGAACAGAGAAGAGGAGCACTGAGAATTGCATCTTCGTATCCAACAGTCTCCAACTCGGCGGTGAGAGTGATTGCAGGTGTGATACCTGTCGCCCTCCTTACTAGAGAGCGCCGCGCTATTTACCTGCGCCGAAACGAGGATGCGAGGGAGATGGTTGTCCGCGAGGAGAGACAACGCTCGCTCAACGATTGGCAGCAGTCTTGGGGGAATTGCACGAAGGGAAGGTGGACTGCGCGCCTCATCCCGGATGTGAGACCGTGGCTGAATCGAAGGCATGGTGAGACTGACTTCTATCTGACCCAGTTTTTCCCAGGAGAGGAGGACAATGCCTGTCACACATTTTTCGCGAGTACAAAATGGGTCAGGCTGCGAAGGGAACTCTACAGGGAGACGGGAGAGCTCACCCCGAATAATATAGTTGCGGTGATGCTCGAATCGGTTGACAAATGGAACCAGGTGGCACATTATGCTCGGGCAGTCCTAAAATATAAAAGGGGCTCACAGCAGCCGGAGGCGCTGGGGCTGGGGGATCACTCTTCTGGCATTTCCTCTTCCCCTCTCCCCTCCCGCTAGGAAAGGGACTCCCCAGCTTGAAGGCGCCCCACGCCGTATCAAAACGAGACCTGGCCCGAAGTAATGTGTCAAACGGTTCCAGACTAGGTTCTCAGATTGACAGGGGAGGTGTTTAGTGGGTAGCCCAAGGGTATCCTCCATGGGAGTCCCACACTGACTCGGCGGGCGTAAATGCCTTCACCTCCCTACCAATAAAAAAAAAAAGCCGGAGAAGTACTGCATAAAAATATAGGCCTATGCAAATTTATTTAGGTAATTTAATTCTTGGAAAAAATGCAGATATTTTATCATAGAATAATTTTAGGCAAAGAAGGAAACATAGCAGAGAATGGTCAAGGGCAAAGAGTAGTGATGGACCTGGTAAACCATTTATTTATAGGATATGGGATAACTACTGATAACTTTTTTACCAATATTGAGTTAACCAATAAGATTGAAGATAAAAACATTACCTTGTGCGGTAACTGCGTGAAAGTAAACCTTATATTCCGTAAGAATTACTTCCAGCAAGATATACGAAGGACTTTTCAATAATGATTAATAGTGGGGATTTTCGTGTTACAGACAGTTGGAGTATAAATTGATAGACAGTGAAAATTAAATTAAAATGCGATTTGTAAAATAGTGAAATTAATGATTGTGCATTCTTAGTAAATAAACTCTTTTAACTTAATTTAAAAAGAGAGTACGTTTTCACTTTCCCGGAACATTAAAATTATCGGCCGTGGACGGTTACATGTGACAGTGGTTTCAAAAGTGGGAAAGTAAATTTCGAAAGAGAAAACTTTTAAACATTTTTAAAGTGCGCAAAAGTAAAATTTAACCTGCAAACAGGTGGAAAAAACAAAATAAAAGCCAAAATAGCAAAAATACCATGAAGCTAACATTTAAAAATTAATGCATTTACCATGTTGAAGTTTAAGGGAGAAGCAGAAACGCCAAAATCAAAGGTACCAGAAAATGCGCAGATGCAAATGTTGATGCTGATGCAGCAAGATCAGCGACAACAAGCATTCAAAATCAAGGCCGACATCACAAATGAGTTGGAGAAATAGTCAATCAAAAAAAAGCAGGGCGCCGTAGTAAGACCAACCAAATTAAATGCGCCGAGGAGGGTCAGCCAGATCAAGGAGAGAATTAACCATGAGATGGAAAAAATGAAAAAAGGGTTAGAAGCAGCGAAGGCAGCAGTAACCTTTTCACCAGCCCCGCTTATAACCGCAGCGCAGAGTACATCCAAAAATGTGAACGCACCAAAATTCGACGGGCAAATAGTCTAAAGTGTTTACAAAACTCAGTTTGGAGCCGCCGCCAGGACAAATCACTGGAATGAGCAGAAACGAGCAACTGCATTAATTCTTGCTCTAAGAGGCCCAGCTACCGAGCGAGTAGTGACAGACGAGTCCAGGTGTGAGCGCGTGGAAATTGAACGACAACTGCAGGTAAATGGTACACCTAGATGCTGGGATTGCGGAGAGAAGGGGTATCTGCAAAGAAGCTGCAAGAAGCAAAGAAAACTGAGCAATTTTCCAGGGTTAGGGAGATCCAGACTGAGTCAGGAGCCCAGAAAGGAAGCCCTTCAAACTGAGGGGGCCAACTTTGTGGGGCAGAGGTGGGCTAGGAGAATCAACATCCTCAACACCACCATAACCGTGTCCAGACTACATAGAAAAGAAGCAGATTTATGCCTTCCGGGTCAAGTTGACGGAGAACATGGCACCATAAGAATCGACACTTGTGCAACCCGAACGATTATCTGATCAGACCTAGAGAGGCAGCATCAACGGACAGCTGCAAGAGATACTGCACCTGTCCATGGAGAGGTCAACCTCCAACTACAGTTGGGAGACCTTGCGTTCCAAGATAATTTTCTGATCACAAACATTATGGATGACTGCATTCTTGAAATAGATTTTCTGCCACCACGTGGAATCACGTTGGATTTGGGTAAATGGATATCGAAATGGCCGAATGTCGAAGCATTGATTGATGATCCCAGCCTCCAAATCCTCAAAATAAATGTGGTAGTATGTGCCACACTGATGTATCGAAATCTTCCGAGAGCATGGTATGGGCCAAGCTTGATGGTGATTCTGGAGACCTCCGATCTTATCAAATAGAGCCAGCCAAGACGTTGGTATTGCACACTTTGATTGTAGGACGAAGTCTTGTAAGATCTATAAGGAACGGATACGTACCAGTCCTTAACACCGCAGACTAAACCTGAAGCATCAAAGCGGGAGAAGTCATCGGCAGCTGCCAGCCTATTTCCAACATCACCTCTTTGGAAGCTACTCACGACCATCATTGGAAAAAGAGGCAGGAAACTGACAAAGCCTGGAAACTCACGTTTTCAATATTGAAGCAGACCAAATTGCCAGTGCAGCTATTCAAGCAAGCCTCTGATCTAGTCACCAAGTACAGTGAAATCCTCTCAACAAGCTCGGATGACGAACACCGTACGAGTATGGTAACTCACGCACAGGGAGCCAAGCCGATTCGACAAGCACTAAAACGTTTTCCTATAACCAAACAAGGAGAAGTGAGCACACTGATTTCGGACATGAAAAAACAAAGTGTTATCGAACCTTCTGTCAATTCCTGGATCGCGCCAGTAGTTCTAGTGAAGAAAAAAGAGGAGAGCAATCGTTTTTGGATCGGCTATAGGCAGCTTAACGACGTCACTATGAAAGATAGTTGCCCACTTTAACGCATCGAAGACATCATGGATACATTAACTGACGCAAAATGATTTTCTACTCTCGATCTCAAGAGTGACTACTGGCAGGTAGAAATCAACAAGGAAGATGGAGAGAAGACCGCATTTCCAGTTGGAACTGGAGCGTGGCAATTTTTAGTGATGCCATTTGGGCTTTACAACGATCCAGTCACCTACGAGCACCTGATAGAATACGTGCTACGAAGCCCAACCTGGAAGACCCGTTTGGTGAACCTAGATGACACCATTGTTATCGGGAGAACGTTCGAGGAGCATGTGTGGAACATAAAAAAAGTGTTCTCCCGATCGCGAATGGAAAATTTGAAACTTAGTCCCGACAAGTGGGTCCTTTTTGCAGCTGAAGTAAAATACCTGGGACACGTTGCATCAGCAGAAGAGGTCAAATTAAACCCTGAGAAAATTGAAGCCGTGAAAAGCTGGCCAACATCAAACAATAAGTGCTAACTACGAATTTTTCTGAGTCTGGCGACATACTATCGAAGATTCGTCAAAGACTTTGCCCACATAACTTAGTGCCTCCAGCAGTTAACCGAAAAAAATCGTCCGTATGTCTGGAATGAACAATGTCAGGTAGCCTTTGAGACCTTGAAGCAGAAGCTGTGTGAACCACCCGTGCTGGCATATCCGAAACCCGGAAAAATGTTTGTAGTTGACACTGATGCGAGCAATGGCGGGATTTGAACTGTACTCTCCCAGCAGATCGATGGCAAAGAAAGAGTTCTCTCGTACTACAGTCGAGTTCTCTCAAAAAGTGAGAGGAACTACTGCGTGACCAGGAAGGAGCTATTGGCTTTAATAGAGGCCACCAAGCAGAACCACAAATACCTATATGGCCAGAAAGAAGAACGAACCATGCATCACTGAGATGGCTGCTTAACTTCAAAAACCCCGAGGGGCAAGTTGCGAGATGGATCGAAAAATTGCAGTCATACAGCTACGAAATTGTTCATCGAAAGGGTGGAGTTCATGGAAATGCTGACGCCTTATCTCGTCGGCCATGTCCAGCTAACACCAAGTATTGCCGGTGGATTGAGAAAAAGGAACCGCCCGTTGATCCGTTGATGGAGTCGGAGTTCAATGTCTCCAAAACATTGATTTATCGCATTTTAACCGATCATTTGGGCTTACAAAAGGTCTGTGCACATTTTGTTCCACACAAGTTAACTGACGACCGAAAATTGCTCTACTCTTGTGACTGATTTTTTGACTAGAAATCGCATTTTACCCAACAATCACTCACCTGATATGTCTGCCTGTGACCTACTTACTCGGAAAATTGTATTTGGCCATGAAAGGAAAACGCTTTGCATCCGTAGAGGGCATCCAAAAGGCTTGTACCAACATCCTGAAGGATATTCCGGTCAATGACCTGAAACACTCTTTTGAAAAGCTCTTGGATCGCGCAAAACAGTGTATCGAGGCCGAAGAAGGCTATTTTGAACAAATAAACTCAAATTTATCAGAACAAAGCTCCTCTCGTCTCTATTTTAGCTCAGTCTCGTTTATTTTAGAACGCACCTTGTAGTCCGTCCGAAGAATTACTTGAAATAAATCTCATTGTCGCCAACTGAATTCGAACCAGGGACCTTCGGGTTACATAGCAATCACTCCTACCACTGCACTACGCGGAAACGTTGATTGCTTTTCTATAAATACTTTAAGCAGCATGTATATGCCCAATGAATTTTCCTTGCCGATTACATAATTCCATATTACTTTTCCATGAGCTTGGGGAATAGAAACATCAATCTATTACTGACGTGATTGACTGAACCTATGCGAGTCCACTAATTTGATAGTTCTCGTTGCCGTCAATGTTGCGAATGATTTTAAATCAAAACAGGGATAATATAAAAATTTGAAGCCAAGCACACGATGCCTTAAGAATGGAGTATACCCACTAATTATCGTTCAGACAAAATAAGTTTTCGCTCATACCTATCCAGAACGCGAATGAATAAGATAGTTTAACTTGAAATTGAAAAATATAATTATCCTTGGAGATTTCTTTTAACACATTTTTGCTCTGATATCTCGTCTAGACATACATTTTGCTCAATTCTCCACACATACATATATAAAAGTCCAAACAATCATATTTTCTCAGAATAATTCAAAATGAAGACCAACGTTAACGTTTATCGCCTCTCGCCTCAGCTCAGAGCACGTAAAGGACTCAGCTTACCACAATTCATTATTCTCCAGCTATACAATTTCCCAGATTAATTATATTTTTTATCCAATAAAATATGATCTGAAATAAATGAAACATATTAATGACTTTGCTTTTCATAGGGAACCAAACGTTTACAACGTCGGCTAATGCACTCTGACCTTATACGCGAAAGTACCGTAAGGGTATGTATAAAGATAATCATCGCAACTGTGTGTGTCTTCATTACATAGTAAGCAATTTTTCATTGGTTGAAAGAGCTTCTTCCTTGGCAGCTGTTTGGTGTGCATGAAAAGGAATTTCGATCATCCTTCGCACGATTCCTACATCAATATCTCAGCCTTATTCGCTTTAAAGGTGATGAGTTTCCCACAGTTGTGGCTATGCGATTTGAGTTTCGAGATGATTAAGCATAGCGTACATGGCGTGCTGTTTTTATGCCGTCTGTTTCATAAAATATAATTAATTACACACGTACATGGTTCATTAATTACATCACTATCTGTTTTTGATGAGTCGCATCGCCTGAATATTCTTATTCTGTGGGAATTGTGTCTAATTTTGGTATGCAGTAGAAATCGTTTCATTAGCCCAGCAACCATTTCATTTCGATTTGATGGTCATGATTGTGTTGAAATATTGCATTATCCGCGAGAAATTAAATGCTCTTATCTTTGTGGATCTGAAAAAAGCTTCTAATTTCATGTATTTAAATATATCAAAAATCATCAACTTCATTCTAATATCAAAGTTCTATTACTTTTATTAATCATTTTATTTATATTGTCTTATTAACAACATTGAACAAACAAGCATCCAAGGCATTTGTTGCGGTTGTATTCATACAGACCTACTTCAATGACATTTTTTTAGAATTTTCGAATCACAGGTATTCAATCACAATAGGAGGGGAACACAACCTTTTCATTTAAAAAAAATTGTTAACGGTCTGTTGCAACCTCGGAAGTCACCGCGTTGCAGACATTAAGAATTAGCAGAGGGGTGCGTAGCCCGGTGTGGCATACTGAGGCCGGCTAGCGCTCGCTCAGTCGTGTCGTGAGACTTCCGGGACACCCTCCGCTCGTGCTGAGCTACCTTACATATAAACACTAATACGGCGGGAAAAGGACGGGAAAGGGAGAGGTCACTTTGAGAAATGAAAGATGACGGGTTTAAACTGACATGACCGTTTTACTTAATCCAACAATTCTATATACAACCAAAAACTTTGCAGGATAAAAAATGTCAAAAAAAACTAGTTAAAGGCCCTTTCGAGAGCTAAACAAAAGAATATAAACTAAAATATAACACAATAAACTAATTCAGTATAATATAAAAATTACAATGAAACAAGCTTCAGTAAAATAATAAAATTTGCAAAATTTTGAAACAAAATACGATTGATACTTACTTCTTTCCTTGCAGAACTGCGAGCGCCCGGTGAAATACAAAAAAAGAAGCGTGGGGCAACTGAAAATCAGATTTTAATGTTAAGATTACAAAAAAACTAAAAACGCAACGGCCACTTTCAAGTCTCCCTTCCGTCATACAAGCGTACTTGCAGAAAAATTCACGATAATGCACCTGGTCCTCTCCACAAACCAACAAAATTAGTTTTGTTTGTTATTTTTTTCTCTGAACAATTAATTAGTTAATAATTAATCTCGAAGTTCAGCACAAACTCCCACTAATTTAATCTTTCCCACGAAGTTCATTTCTCGCCACACTGCAATAACTCGTCTAATTGCTATAAACAAATTGTTTTATTCCACTATTCACCATCCACAAGTGAATCTTCAAGTCAATCCTCGTTAGCTATTGAATCACACTGTCCAAATTTTAACATATGTTCTGTGTCACACCACACACTATCGCAAAAGAAAAGCAAAATTCCTCCCTAAAGTCAACACTGTTATTCTCCGAATTCAAACTCAAAAAAAAAAAACACCTCGGCACCGAAAAATATAAAACTTCCTCTTATTCACCAAGTCCAATATCCTCTCTCTTATCCACCTTCTCCAAGTCAAAAGATCCCACTGACCCCGCATTCAAGCACCCAATCCCGCATTTCACCTTCCCAAATCAGATTCCGCAATCCTTTTCATTTTTGAGTTACCGCTGCCGCCTTTGGGTAACGTTATCGAAGTTCATTACAGTTCCATTCCGCTACCCACGCATCTTTTTTCTCGTATCGACAATCACAATAGTATCCATGATTTGCATACTCGTATATGGCAATTTACATCCTCCAAGAATCGCTTGATTGATTGAAAAGTGTCACATATACATTACGAAAACTATTGGTTTTGCCGATACCTCAAAAAGAGAGCTTCCCTGCGCCTGGGGAACTTGAACTCAGGGTTCCAGCTGACCCCCGGTCGAGAACTCGTGACGTAACCGATGGAGCTATGACTTGTCGATTTCCCATCCATCAGTTTAGCAACTTCAATTCTTTCTTGATGGGCAAGAAATGGAAATTTGTTAAAAGGGAAACGTGAATAAATTTTTGTTGGTATAAAAATATGAAATTTGTTAGTGGGAATAGAATTAGTTAGCATGAAGGAAGGAATTAGGTTTTGTTAGGGAAAAGGTATTGAATATAATTTTGTTAGTGGAAATTAATGAATGAAATGTTGTTAGTGGGGAAGTACTTACTTCTTTCCTTGAAATTATCAGTATGTATGTAATAAGGGAAAAGGGTAGGATTGTGATAATGGGGAAATAAAAATTAAAGGGAAAATGGACAAATGTTAATAAAATAAATTTACAGAGGAAAAGGTAGGAGTGCCCAGAGGAAGGTGGAAATGTCCAGCGGCAATTTGAAGTTGCGAATGGGAGAAAATCGGTACGCCGAAATTCGCAACAGGTCCTTTCAAATACAAGGGATACTTTGAAAAATAATTTACAGCAAAATTTTCTAGAGGCTATCGCTCTTCGTTCGTTTACCAAGTGTGATATTTGTAGTCTCAAAAAAAAGCTGCTGTAGCACGCAGATGGACGAATAAACAAGTTGAAGTAGCAGGAGGATGCTCCTGTCAGAAGGGTATTGTAAAACAATTAGTAAATCAAACAATATATCCTGCATATCAAAACTTGACTAATATACAGATTCCATAAATTGAATTCGAAAAATTATCATGGTTATTATGATTTTAAACTCGCCGCTATTTTGTTCAAAGTGTTTTGCCTGTCCTTAGATCAGTTATGATAACACATGACTAGTACAAACCATTTCTAAAATTTTTATCAAAATTCCTACATATTTGTAGTGTCTAGGTCCGTTGCAAGCGTGTATCTCCCTAGTATCACGTGTTAATGTTGCTGTAATTGTTAGATATTCAATCGGCTGTAACTTAGCTGTTTATTGTTCAGAAAACTTAAATTATAGATTTTGGGAAATTTTTCCCATCTTGATTTTATAGACAAAAAAGCAAAATTTATAAAATGTACTATTATTAACAAAGTTGATCGCATTTCGACTTCTAAGGTTTTTGTTGCCCTTGTGAAGGAAAAATTGTCAGTTTCAGTACTGTTTTGAAAAGCTCTTATAAAGAACTTTCATTTGATATTCATATCGGCTACCTTTGATGAAATTTTTTGTTCAGCGGCCACTTCCCTGTACTGTAATCATCGATTCATACCCTATTTTTTCGGATCCTAGAATGGTTACAAAGCCCTCTCTCTCCTGCCTCCTCGACTTGTTTCACATATGAGTATTAATAGTAGGTACTCATCTTCAGGCATTCATTAAATTGAATCAAGTGTACCAAGCATGCGCCTTAAACGTTGAAGTTGGGGCAAAATACATCAAAATTATTCAATCTTCGCATTTAAAACAGCCACTATTTTGGTTTACCATTACTAATACCGCTAGCAGAGCCAATTCTCAGAGAAATTCATGATACCTATCATTCCTGATATTTTCATGCAAATCCTAGCAAAGCTTTAGTATCTGAGTCGGGAAAAAGCATATTGTTCCATAGCCATATGTTTCCATAGTAATACAGCGCATATTGTTACATAGTAATACAGGAAAATTTAAATCGCTATAACTTCATTAAATACCATTCGATCTTTATGAAACTTTCAGGATGAAAAGTCATATGTGTACTGAATTTCATTAAATTTAAGGGTACCGTTAAGATTTTATCCAAGAAAACATAAAATCGATAAATCATACTATTTCTAACAAAGTTGACCGAATTTCGACTTCTCATGTATTTGTTGTTGTTGTACTCATAAAGTCCTACATTCATGATTTTTTTCAGATTTTTCCAGTCACAGGTGTCCAATCGCGAGAGGGGGACACAAAATTTTCGTACATTACCCCTTCCCTTGCACCCCTTGAAGCAAAATTTGTCATTTTAAGACCTGTTTTGAAAAGTTCTCATTAAGACCTTTCATTTGATACCCATATTGCCTACATGCGATGAAAATTTTTTTCAGGGGCAACCCCCTTATATGGGGAGACCCCCCTTAAAGACCTTATAATTTTTTTTCGTGTTTAAACTTTGAAGAGGGCGTCACTTCGCACCTACTTACAAAATCTTATGTTTCTAGCTTATGTAGTTTGCGAGAGAAAGTGGTGTGACACACGGACGGACGGACAGACGGACAGACAGGACGCGATTTTAGTAGGGTATTGTAAAATGATTTTACAATACCCTAAAAAAACAGACCGAAAAATATCTGTGAAAAGTAGCAAAGCAAGTACACGGATACGAAACTTTCTAAAAATTTGGTTTGTCAGCATTATAT
This sequence comes from Odontomyia ornata, assembly GCA_963969285.1. Lineage (NCBI taxonomy): Eukaryota > Metazoa > Arthropoda > Insecta > Diptera > Stratiomyidae > Odontomyia > Odontomyia ornata. Next base: position 452,874,438 of record OZ017739.1, on the reverse strand, counting down.
AGTATATCAACAGTGAATGATATTGGCTTACTACTAATTTGTTTAAAAGGTTAAGTTTCCGCAGTATTTTGCTCTTTTTGTGCCAAAAGCGATCCTCCATGTCTGGCCATTTCCAGTATTTATAATATTTTATCATAGTTGTTACACAAACGTCGTCTGCATCTGTGCAGATGTCAAGAATCATACCCGGATATTTTCGTGACTAGTACTTCGCCAAAATAAAGTCTCCTACTTCGTATTGGGGTCTATCACGCCTCTCAGTTTCATTTATATTGCTGTTCTCTTTAGAATCTGTTACTTCTAATGCTGAATTATCATTTTTGGGTACTTCAGGTCCTGTGACACCTTTGTTCTGCAAGGAACCATAATTATTTTGAGGTTGTTCGGTGGGGTGGAAATTTTCATTATAAGTGAAGGATTCACTTTCATTCGATGCATCAGATAATTGACCGACGCTATGCTCACTTTCAGCAGTAGGTTCCGTTGAGGAAAACGCTAATTTTTTTTTTGACAAACCGCCTATTCTTTGCCTTGCAAATCTTTTATCAGATGCCTTCTTTACTCTGTTAAGTACTTCAGCTGCGAATTTCTCTCTGTAGTGTCTGTGAGAAGTTCAGCTTTCCTCCGTTTTCTCCCCGATTAGATTACTTCCGTGGTCCTGCTTTTGGTAATGGACTGCCTTCCTGACGTTGAGGAAAACGTTGAGGAAAACGCTAATTTTTTTTTTGACAAACCGCCTATTCTTTGCCTTGCAAATCTTTTATCAGATGCCTTCTTTACTCTGTTAAGTACTTCAGCTGCGAATTTCTCTCTGTAGTGTCTGTGAGAAGTTCAGCTTTCCTCCGTTTTCTCCCCGATTAGATTACTTCCGTGGTCCTGCTTTTGGTAATGGACTGCCTTCCTGACGTTGAACAAGTTGGTTGGATGTTGAGGCTAGTGCAAAGCAGTGTGGTGAAGGATCATGAGCTGTCCGTCAAATCGGCAGGTGTTAAAATGTGCGCCATCTCTTTCTGAGGAGGTGGGCGATCAGTTACGGATGAAGGTAAAAATTCTGCATCATCAAATATGTCGGGATTGATGGGGCATATTCCACTAACTCGAAATCCAGCTGTTATATTGGATACAGTCATAGCAAGCGGGAATTCTATGTTGACAATTGAGGAAATATTATATACGGACATAGACTGTCCTGGATTGTTGGTCATCCAAGCGTCGCATGCTGAGTTAACATATTTTTTTGGGTGGCCCAAAGACACTTCTGTCTAGAGGTTGTAACTTTTGGCTACAGTGTGGGGGAAACGATAGTGCGGTTACTCCATTCTCTTTAAGCAAATCGAGAGCCTCAAAAAATAAGTGCGAGCTAGGGTTATCCAGAAGAACTAGTACTTGTCGCTCCTTCATCTCGTAAAATGAATGAAATGTCTTACAGACTTTATAAAATTAGTTTCCATCATCCATCCTGATCTGTTCGCATCACGATTTGAGCCAAGTGGTGCACCTTGGACAGAGTGGTCCTTATATTTAGCTCACGGGAAAATGAAAAAAGGAGGAATTGCAGCTCCTCCTGCTGAAGCGCACGCTGCGAGAGTCACCAATGTTCCTCTCCTCATTTTGTTTAAATCCTTTCCGTGCAACAACTTTGTCTGGTTTTTGCACTGTTGTGGTCCCTGTCTCGTCTACGTTGTAAATATCATGAGGCTCTAATTGATATCTATCAAGTATAGATTTCAGCAATGCAAAAAATCTCGCAACATTGGTTTTGTTGAAACTTGTAGCTCTTGATAAGCTGGTAGCTTCAGAAGTACGTACAGATAAACTTGGGTGACGCTTCATAAAATGATAAAACCAATCGGGTCCCGCCATCTCATTATCGTTCCATGAAGCTGGTATTTTCATAGAATTTGCTTTTGCGTACTGATATGCAAATTTTCTGACTTCTTTAGTCGACAACCAAAAGTACACATCAGCAGCCGTTTTCAAATATCCGGACAACAGTAATTCTTGTTTGATTGTTAAAACCTGAACGAGGAAATAAAGTTATTGATAAGCAGGTAAAATAAAACGTAGAAAATTACACTAAACATTACTGTTAAAAAGCATGAAAATATATAAGGATAAGTGGGTACTGTTAAAGGATAAAGTAGAGGGACATCAACACTACCTCACCCCGAACACTATCATAGCATTCGCGTGACTTGTTAAATTAAGCACTCAACTAAAGATTTGTTTGACACTCCTAATTGTACTCGCAGCAGTAAGTTAAGTACGAATACTTGTAGTTTTGAGTTTTGAAGAATGAGAAAAATAAATAAATACAACCCATACTGGGAGAAAGGCAGGTTGCGGCGAAAGTATATCCCACTTAGGATCCGGAAGGAATGCCTAGAACCACTGGCCAACAACATTCACATCCTGAATGAGAAGGTTCAACGCCGTTTAAAGAACAGAAGTGCCCGAGTTGTGGAAATGCACTGACCGACTTCAATATTGAGTATCATGACAAAGGACTGCCTGCAGTGAAAGTCAAGTCAACATCTGAACTTTCAAGTCGCACAATACCGAACAACTCTGTCAGAGGGGGGTTAGGACACCTCCTTACCTGCTCAACAACCGTGTAGCATAATGATGAACATAACGTGAAATTATGGAAAGGCGAAGCGAGATTTACCACGCTTAAAAAAAATAACAAGTTCCCGTGCGCGAGATTATTCACGGTTCACGGAATTTCTAGGAAATGTGTGAGGCCGTGATGCGAAAGATATTGGATTGGCACAGGTCAAAGGTATACTGCAAGACCATGATAAAAACAAACATCAGAAAATAAATGAAAACAATCATCAAAATCAATGGCGCATGCAATTGTAAGATTTTCCGCGCTCTGATATCGCCTTCGGCCATGTATTTCCACTAATTTCATTCTACATGGTCACTTCATGGAAAATTATACGGGGGACCTAAATTAATCGAATTGTTGCGGTCTTTCATAACACATAGCGAGAAAATTCACTTGCAAATTTCTGGGGAGGAAACATGATTCGCGGCAATGCTGACCTGAGAAGGACGCTCACAACTCACGACACTTTAGTGATGACGAACGATTTCACTTCATTAGCGCGGATGATATTTAAGATTTCACTTCTGTTTACATGGTAATCCATTTCACTTTTATTTACAAACTGATCTGACAGTGCAAGTTGTCGGAGAAGATGTTCAGCCGATTCAGCCGTACTTGAAGTGATCGCCACCAGAGTGATTCAAGATGGAGTGGAAATCACGCTGAGTCTGAGTGAAATCACTCGTCGAGAATACGAAGAACCACTCCAAAGAAGTGGCTGACCCGAGACAAAGGAACTCGGTCAGAAAGTGGGACATTGGCCGTTAGGAGGAGATGATAAAAGCGCGCGACGAGTGACGCGCCTCCTCTATTTTCTTCTTGAGTTTGGCGGAGTAGATTAAACAGCGAAGTGACGAGCGTTGGTGTGGATTACAAGTGGTGACGTACAGAAGACGTGGGAAAGCGACGAGGTGGAAGTTTATTCAACCAGTGGCGATTGAACGTGGACAGAGTAAAACGACGAGGCAAGATTGTGTGTAACAAGTGGCGTCGTAAGAGGATGAACAACAATGGAGGCAGCAGAGAAGGGGCCCCTTTAGAAACGCGAAGTCATTAAATCTTCATTCTTGAAAAAAACTTCTTCTTTGGTGTGATTAAGATAGATATTTTGAAGCAGTTGGAGATTTTGCGCAATTTAATTGATTAATGATTTTATATATTAGAAATTTAAGCCATGTTATTAAACTTAAAATTCCAGGAAAAAGAAAGGTAAATTTTATTCAAAGAATTGAATTGAAGTTATGTTTCAGGTTGTGACGGGCGCGGCTTAAGTGGTAAATCGCGTAAAAAGATAGGAATGTCAGAAGTTAGTGACAGTGTTCGGGTGTGGAGTATAGTTATAGCTAACAAGTCGGAAGTTTAGTGTCAATGTTCAGGGGTGTCGTATATAGTGTGGCAAATTCGAGGGGAAGTGTTTTTGCACATCCCGTAATCGAAATAAAGGATAGAAATATGGGTGAGTGAAGGGGTCTTCCTTAAAAATCTGGAAAAACGTAGGAGAGCCTGAAATGGTGAAAAATAGTGTTTGTTCCGTATTTAGAAGGCCCCGAAGAAAGTGTGTTACGAGGTGCATAGTGTAGTAACTAGCTTTTGCTCGACCATTAGGGAGTCGTAAAAAAGTGGAGTAGTGACGTTGGTTGGTTCGTGGTGTGTAAATAAGAAACCGGAAAGCCGTATTCTCGCTTGGCGGCTTATTGGGGCCTTAGTGGATAAGCGAGTGGCGCCTCACGCCCGTCTCCAGACGAGCTGAACCGTCTTCGTAAGCCCGGCCGGAGCACCATAATTTCTTTCAGGGTGGCTCCCGAGAAATATCTTGGGGTGTAACAGTACCTTATTACCATTCTCGGCAATACGTACCCACAAGATGAAGCTGGAGCCAAAGCATTTGCTGTAGCATTGGAAGTTGTAGCCGCATTGGCAGTCCTTGCAGCAGCACGTTCCCTTTCTTTGAGGCAATGTCTAGCCAAGCTACGAAGAGGGATCTCAAATTCATATGAGGCACGAGCCAGACTTTTTCCTTCAATGATATCAGCTTCTACAGCCTTCTTCACGGTTTCAACTGAGTAATTAGCTCAGTTGGACTTTCCTTTGTAGCACCTCATCATACCGATATACAAAAGCAATCTTATGTAGGGGAAAATTTAAAAAAAAGACGTACAGGTTTATATATTTCTTAAAAAAATTTATGGTGTGTTTATATCTTTAAATAAATAGTAGGAGGATTATACTATTCATAAGTAATTTATCAAATATTTAAATGATAAATTTATTGTCTATTGATTTCTTAAATAAAAATATTCTCATTGGAAGTTTAGGGCTAGTTAGCATATTTCAATTAGCCTGTGCAAACTTACCCCAGACTAACTTATGCCAATAAGACCCAATAGTGTTTTCAAAACAAAATGGCCTCCTCACTCTTTTATTACGTCGAAAAAAGAGTTCATCACTTGTAGATATAAGCACAATGAGCCACTGAATCACAAATCGTTGCTGACATTAACACATAATGTTACACCGTTTCAGCAAAACAAATTAAGTGTACATGAAAAAATTTACTCAGCAGGCAGAAAAATAGAAAATCGAAGATCCTCACTTCCATCAAACTGAAAACTTGGGTGAAAATGAAACATAATGAAGTTATCACAAAATACAGACGACAGCGCTCTGATACTTCTGCGTGAAAATTTAGGAGCTGAATGCCAACTTACCCCTTATGCCAACTAGCTCTAGACTCCCCTTCTTTAATTTAAGAGATTATACTGCCTTAGCTCGGAATAACGTCAATATCAAATATTCAATATTGGAGTAATGAAATTCTGGTTCCGAAAATAGTGCGAGGCTCAGGCTCTGCACCAATGGTAAAAGTAACCTCAGCTCGAGAACGTGTTGAAGTGTGTCTTGTCACCGTGATATGCACCATGATGTGGAATATGGACGATGGAAATTCGACGACAATGCGTGATTTCAATATCTTGGATGGTGTAAATCAATGACGAGTTACTACACCTCTGATCTTCCCCATATTTAGTCGCAAAAGTATTAAACGACTTTGATTTGAACGCGTTGCCGAGGTGATTATTAGTAGCGTTTCCTTATAATCTAATAATTTATACGGCAAATCAAAAAGCTTCAGTGTAGGCCACAGCAAACTGAAACAAGTTGGGTGGATAGAACTATGCTCATATCAAAAGAGTTTTACCAATAATGTAAATGTTAATTGATAAAAGTGTACTAAACTCTTTGAAATGATTAAGATTTTGGTGAATACAGTAAAAAAAGATAAATTTCTAAAGTTAACTGACCTTTTCCTTTTAGTAATTTGGTTAATTTCAAGAAAAACCCAAGCGATGGGTGTGTATCACTCCGAAATGGCAGTGTTCTCGTAAGGAGATTTGATAATGGGTTTTTGGTTGCTCAGCTCGAGCAAACGTTATCTTGCTTGAGCTCGTTCAATTTTATAGCGTAGATTGAGTCATTGTCGGATTAACGTTGCGTAATTTTTGGTACCAGGTACCAGGTATTCGTTGGGAGAACTGAAGGCCGGCGGCCAGTGGGGAAACCGAGGAAACGCTGGTCTGACTCGGTCGACAAAGACAGTTCATCGCTGCTTGCATTTCGGAATTGGATGACGTGGGACGTGGTCAGTGGACCCAGACGGTTGGAGGCGCTGTTTGCAGGAAGCGAAGGCCCGAAAGGGGCTGTAGTGCTAAGAAGAAGAAGAAGAAGAAGAATTTTTGGTACAGCAAGGGGAAAAAATTCGGAGAGTGATAGCTTTTGGTTTTCATGTCCATAAGTCGGAATTAATAAGGTCTGCACTTTACCGCATGTAACTGGTAACTCGTTGAAAAACTCGGGCATACTGGTGGCTGAAAATTGAAATTGAGCATCAGATCTACTAGTGGTTCGACCCAGGACCAATTTCCTCTTTAAACTAACTGACCCACCAGCAACCGTGAGCTGAGGAGACTGTTGAATGCCAAAATCTGTCACCCTAACGATTCGTTGGCACAGCTCCAGACTTCGTCATTTCAACTGGATGAGAAGTCGGTTTAGATTTCTTTAAAACACGACAGACACATGCTCAAAAGCTTCAAATCTTCACAAAGCTTGTAGATCTGTAGCAGTTGATAAGGTTTTGTACGCCTTTTATTTGCTTGTGCGAAGGAATGGTTTCCTCTGTACAAATTCTTAACTAAATCAACTTAAAGGAAATTCAATCAAAAATTGTCTGTGTAATAAAAAATATTTCACTGCCTTGAAAATTAATAGTGGACAGTGGAATCAGATTGGATACTGAGCTTCTTCAGAAAGAACCAGTGATACACTTATTCATTTCATCTTTTTCATATCCTCTTGCATCATATTCCGAAAGGAGAAAGGATATGGATTGGTACCATAACCACACTCACAACACAAATATTCAAATTAATTATTAATTTTTTTTTTCATTTTTATATATTTTTGAATTTTGTTAGTAATTTTATTATTAACAATGATCAAGACACATAATCGAACTATTGGATTGTAGGATAGCACACACATATAACCAATTAGAGGATATGTGACGTTAGTAACTAAAAACAAGAACAAAACAAGAAGAAGAAGAAGCTCTTTTCGTATTAATTTCAAAATTTTCCAACAATTTTACTCTTCTATCAAATTTTGCAACTTCCCAGTCAGCAACTCAAGGTTGCAGGTGTAAGGGAAGTTATTTAATGTTCAAAATTTTAACGCTTTTTAAATAAAAAAAAAGAAAAAAAAACAAAAACAACATAAATTAAATTTAATCAGGATCGCAAAACATGACTTCTCAGATTCTCCAAACCTCAACAGTGTGTTCCCTAGGTAGCTTTTTAAATATTGGAAAGACTTTAACCTTTTTTAACTCAGTTGGAAATGAGTTATATACTTCCATTGCTAATCTAACAGGGTCGCTATGTTTTCTTTTAGTTCGAGCAAACGACAACTTAAGATAATCATTATATCTGGTATTATAAGAATAAATGTCACAGTGTTTGATTAGTTGGACTCCCGATTTCATTTCAGAATTAAGTATTCTGAAAATAAATTTAGCTTTTTCCATATATCATCTGCCTGATACTAAATTTCTTCGTTAGTGAATAAAGGGTAATACTAGGGGGTCAGCCTATCCAAGCCATGCATAGCCTTGACAATCTTATTCAGCATTCTATGAATAGAATCAATGTTCGATTCCGAAGTATGACACCAACTCATAATGCCATAAGTAATCAAAGGCAAAACATGAGCATTATAAATTAAGTTTTTGAGACCAATATCCAAGTAATTTTTACACCTAAACACCCTAATCCGAAAAACCAATTTCGATTTTAGACTACTAATCTGTTGAATCCATGACAATCTATCATCTATGATAAGACCTAGGTATTTCCACGATGCTACACGCTCAATAATTTCATTGAACACTTTAATGTCCAACACAATATCTGTTTGTTTAGTTGTTTAAATAGCATAAACTTAGACTTTTTAATGTTTATAGTTAACTTATTCCCTAACAACCATGACCCGTACTCCTTTAAATCGTCATTTACTTTTCGTTCTAATGCACTAGGAGAGAAATCCGAATATAATAGCAATGTATCATTCGCATAGACAATATATTTGCCCTTCAAATTAGAAAAATAAATATTATAAATGTATAAAATAAACAAAGTTGCACCCAGTATGGAACCCTGCGGAACGCCTTTGTTGATTTTATATTAATCACTCATTTTCTGATTCAAGCAAACAGCAATTGTTCTGTCCTTCAGGAAGCTTTCAAACAATTTCAAAGAAGTGACTCTTATTCCCAGTTCACTTAAGCATTGAAGCAGAATCGAGTGATCAACAGTGTCAAAGGCCTTCGCTAGGTCAACAAAAATTGCTGCAACATATTTATCTACATCTAGTTCGTTGTTGATGATCTGCAAGGCATCAGTAATAGAGATGTTGTGCTACCTTTCTCAATAAAGCCATATTGGTTTACATCAAATCCCAAAGAATCTTCAATAAAGCGAATCAGACGTTTATTAATTATTTTTCAAATATCTTACTCAAAGTACTAGTTAAACGTATAGGTCTATAGTTATTAGGGTCATTTACATTGCCTGATTTGAAAACTGGCACAACTATAGCATCCTTAAAGTCTGTAGGAAAGATCCCATTAGATATGAAATTATTAAAGTCGGATACCACATGTGGAGCTATTATATCGCTGACGAGTTTTAGATGTTTTGCCGAAATACCATCACTACCAGCCGAAGAGTTCTTTAAAGAGTTAATGCATAACACTACTTCTTTAGTATTGGTAGGCTCAAGGAATATAGACTTAGAGTTATAAGGAATTTGCTTTCTGCCAAAATTTGAAAGATTGAATCTTTGGTCAAGTTCTTCCGCTAATTTTTTTCCAACAGATCCGAAGTGGGGTCCAAGTGAATCAACAGAAATACCCGAAATTTTAATCTTAGTCCTGTCAGAGGAGAATAATTCTTTATTTAGAATCTGCCATATTTTCCTAGATTTTCCCTCAGCAGCATTTATCTGATTGTTTAATACATTTTTTAGCTGATCTAATCAAAGAGTTAACCCTATTCTTTTGTACCTTGTATTTTTGGTTCAATATAGGATCATCCTGGCAATTTTTTAGTCGATTAAATAAATCTTTCTTCCTCCTAATTTCCCTAAGAATATCACCAGTTAACCAATTATTACTCCTAGTTCGAATGATTCTGATGGAAGTAGCTGCTTCTTTTGCATTTTGCATTATTTTTATTATTTCAAAAATAGATATATAATCATTATGTGCCGTACATTTGCTTCTAACCAATTCAATGAATTTAATTTTATCAAAACTATAAATTTTCTTCTTAACCATAGGAGATAACAATTTTTTAATTCCTTCCAAAGTAATAAAAATTAATTTAATTCCTTCCAAAGTAATAAAAATAAAAATAATCATAAATAAATAAAGTTCCGGCCAATCATTATATTTAATACTAAAAGTTGCTAACTGCCTGCTTAATGTAGAGACAACATGATCAAGCAGAGAAGCACGATTATCTAGTTGGAAGGTTATTCATTACTGTTGCTCCATTCATAAGTAGCATATCTAAATAGTTTATGCTGCAATTGCTATTTTTATCCAAAATATCTATATTAGAGTCAGCTACAATCACCAGGTTTCCATAATTCTGTAATATACTGTCCAAATATTCAATTAGCTCATAACTGTTACAAATATTGATAACACCTCTATCGCTTTCAAGAGAAATAACTAAAGTGTTACAGTAACTATCAACCAGTAGGACTTTTTGCCTTATTCTTTCCTTGATGTGAATCGTAGTCCCACCTCCTTGAGAGTGATCTCTGCAATTATATACGGCATTATAACCATCAAGATTATACAGATTGACTTCGTTACTACAAATCCATGTTTCGTTTAAAATTATAACATCCAGATTATCAAGCGAACTGCAAAACACCTCAAGATCTATAAACGTATTCCTTAAACTTCGAATATTAGCATAAAACATTCCAACACTTGAACAAAGAACTCTTCAAATCACATCTGCAAAGGTCATTAGAAGTCCGGAGTCCCTTAAACCTAATGGAACTTACGAATATGATCACAGAGTCCAAACGTTACTCCATCGTCGAGAAAAAGCTAAGATGCCGCCAGCAGACATGGATAACAAAGCGAGTAATCGAAGCCAGTATTAAAAAGAGAAAGGCGTACATAAGCTTTAGAAGGAACATGGAAGATCGTGTGCTAAAAAACATGTACATACAAGCGAAAAAGGAATCAAAACGTCTTGTGAAGGAAGCTAAATTCTCTTACTTCGCTAAAAGGTTGGAGACAGCGGCAGATAACAATCATGATATATGGAAGATAATAAATGAAGTAAAAGACAACTCTCCCCCCCGAATTTTAATACCGGATTCGCAGTTTTCTCCAGTGACCCCTAATATTTTATCACAACCAGATGGAGCAGCAACTTTCTTGAACAACTTTTTCTCAACTGTGGGCGAAAAAATTACAAAAGAGCTTGGTGATGTCCCAACAAGTAGGCTAGATCACGCTAACATCTCACCCGATTCCGTGTTTCATATTCATCCAACCAATAAAAACGAAGTTCTTAAGACTATTGAGGCAATGAAGAAAAATACGGCTCCAGGTATTGATCAGATCACGATGGAGGAAATTGTACTTGTAAAAAATGAAATAGCAGAACTCGTGGCTAATTATTTAAATGAGCATATCAGAAACGGGACGTTTCCTGAAGAGGGGAAGCTTGCAAAAATTGTACCTATATTCAAAGGAGGAGATCGATCGGACCCCAATAATTATCGCCCAATTGCACTCTTGACCGGATTTAGTAAAATATTTGAAAAAGTAATTAACTCTCGCTTAACATCCTTCATATTAGATAACTCTATCCTAAACTCCCGCCAATATGGCTTTCAGAAAAACAAGGGAACGTTTGACGCTCTACTCTCGGTAACGCGATTCATCAATGAGAGACTTGATGTAGGGGATTATGTTGTTGCCATTTTTGTGGATCTAAGGAAAGCGTTTGATACGGTCGATCATGACCTCTTACTTCGAAAACTAGAAGCATATGGTGTTCAAGGCACAGCAAATAAACTATTTCAAAATTACCTAAAAGGCAGACTGCAGAAAACAGCATTTAATAATGTTCTGAGTGACCCGGCACCAATGAAATCAGGTGTTCCACAAGGCTCAATACTTGGCCCAACCTTGTTCCTTCTATACACTAATAATTTAAATACATGCAGGCTACGTGGTAATTACTTTTTATATGCTGATGATACAGTGCTTCTTTACTCGGGACGCGATAAAAATGACATCGGAGACGCTATCAACGAGGATCTAAATTCATATAATTTATGGTTGAAAGAGAATAAACTAGCGTTGAATATTTCAAAGACAAAATATATTATCTTTAAGCAAAAGAACAGGGAAGACATAGATGTTGATATAAAAATTAATGGTGAAAAGCTGCAAAGAGTGCTCGAACTTAAATATCTTGGCCTTACTATCGATCACCGTCTGACCTGGCTCCCGCATATAAACAACTTAAGGAGGCAATTAGCACCAATAATTGGATTGTTACGAAGATATGAGGAATTTCCAAAAAACATCAAGCATCTTGTTCTGAATGCCTTCGTACTGTCAAAAGTACATTACGGAGTGGTAATTTGGAGTCAGTCCTCAAAGCAACACCTAAATATAATTTCCAGGATATTAACCAAGGCGTATAAAAATATACATAATCTCCCAAGGCTCACACCAACAAACATAGTGTATCAATCATGTAACGCATTAACTTTTAACCAAATCATTAAAATGGAGAAAGCCAAGTTTATCTTCAAAAGTTTAAATCTCAGCTTGTCGTCACAAACACCATTTATTAAAGTCTCACAAAAGAATCAATACAGTACTAGGAACGCAAACCAATTTGTAATTCCTTTTGCAAGGACAGATCGCCTGAAGAACGATGCTACAAATGACGCCCTTCGTATATACAACAATCTTCCAGAATCAGTTAAAGAAGCGAATTCTCTTATGGTTTTCAAGAAAAGACTTAGAAACGATTTAATGAATAACGATTGAATCTCAGTGCAGAAACTTTCAACATAGCATCTTAGGTCAATTATTGATCCTATCTTCGAGATGCCTCGAGAAACACCTACTATTATTATAATATCAGTCCAGTAATTTCAACATAGCATCTTAGGGCATTGTTGACCCTATCGTCGAGATGCTTGAAGAGACAGCTATTCTTTTAACTCAGAGTTTTTTTTACTGCGTCGAATTTATAATTTTTTTTATCTCTGAGAGCTGATCACGATATGGACAAGACAAGTTTAACCGGAGGACTTCACATATTTTTGTGTGCCCCCTTATACCGATGTGTTATACATTGCCTGGGTGGCACACCTGAGGAAACGACGAAATGTGAAGTGCAGATCGCACGAGCGTAGTGCGACGAAGAAAGTGTGATGGAGAGAGTGGAAGGGAATGGAGGTAAAAAAAAAAAAAAAAAAAAAAAAAAAAATATACTTAAATTGGTGGCAATTCTCATATTTCAGATTAGTAGTTAATCTTCCTCTGGAAAGTTTTAACAGCCTTGAGGTGCTCAGGACAGTCTTTATGAGAAGCTGGATGCGAAACATTCTTATTATTCACCAGCAGACAATTCGAGCATTTCGAAACCTGAGATTTACAATCTTTTGTGCTATGATGTTCCGCACAATTGACACAAAGTTCTATTTGACTTCTACATCTCAGAGCAGCATGACCGAACTTCTGACACTTATAGCATCTTCTGACCGTCAGCTCTTCTCTGCAGTAGAGAGAGTTGAAGTCAATATTTATGTATGTATCTACCAGTCTCCTAAATAATCCTCCCGGAACTTCAAATATCATCGAAAATTTCTCTTTTTTTCTACTTTTCCAGCATTTAACAACTTTCAAAATACCATCAGGTATATTCGGATTGAGGGCCTTAATCTCAGCCAGGAGCTCATCACTGTCAAAAGACCTTTCCAGCCCATGCACTATAAGCCTAGGGTTCAACTCCTTAGTACGCTTCACATAGTACGACTCACCTAGACATTCCTGCAAAGAACCGACAAGATCCTCTGTATTGATTGAGCTCTCAGTCTTGAGAATAATTCCCCCATCTGACAATTCCTTCTCATATGTGATAGGAAGTTTAGCAGCTGCAGGTTTAAAATACTTCTTAATTTGCTGCATTGTAGGATCAGCAGATTGTTTAGATTTTGGACGGACTATTACTCCTCCGTTGAATTTCAATTATCTATGAAAACTTTCTAATTGTTGAAACTCCATCATCCTTTACAGAAGTGAATACTTACAGCCACTCACTCATGCTGGAGCAAACATCGTCTTTATTTGAAAAAATATTCATGTGATAATAACGATGATATGGACTATAATGTGTTCTCTATAGAACTCAATTACTTAAAAACAACTAAGTGAAAAATCGCTACAAAGGTTTCCTCCATTATTTTTATATGCCAAGTTGTCATTGTTCGTGGCTGTTTCTTTTCAAAGCCATCAATAAGAGAACAGTAGATACAGGAAAAAGTCGCTTCACTTAGACTTTTGGTGATATTCCTTAATATTGAATGGAGAACTTGTGTACATGAGCTAAATAGCTTCAATAAGTTCACCATCAATTTTGCATTTATGAGTTTTTCGTTGAATACTTATAATATCCCACATAGATTAAGAAAACCAAAACTGTTTCACTATTTCATCTTGCAACTTTAAACTGTTTCCTGTATGTATGCATATCGTCCTTGTACAGTTCCTAAGGATGTCTGTTTGAATATGGAGAATTCTTTGCACATAGGTAGCAAAATATACGGTCTCATGCCTAGTATCTACGGGAAGAAACCTTTCACATTAAACGAGGCAAAATGAGTTCATTATTTCCACTGCATCGTAACTTCCTCTCAGTCTCTCGCTCCCTTCCTCTTTCTCATTCACTTTACTCACGGCACTTTTCTCTATATACCCTGGGAAAATGTGAAATTCATTTTTTTATTCGCCGGAAGCACTAACAGTGTTCCTTTTTTTTCCTAGCGGATAAAATTTTCATCATAGAGAAAAATCATAGATGTCACTTTAGTAGTCCCCGTGAAGGATATTCTATAGAGAGATCCGTAATCTTTATGCGAGGGTGAAGCAGTACATTTGCAAGGATATCAAAGAGACCTGGTTTGCTTTTGTGCACATCCTTTAAATGTTCTTCAGTTCTTTTTATTTCATTCATTCATTCATTCTACACTCTTCATACAAACACACACTTTAATCTTATCCTGAGTGTCTTTTTTGTGTGTCTTGTGCCGGTAAATTTAACTCATGTAAATGCAATAATGTTTTCAGATCATTTGGGTAACGATAAAAAGGTTAAATTTGATGTAACGCGGTTTGATGTGCCTACACGATTGACGCAGTCAGAATGAAGGGCACTGAATGGTGTAGACATTTTTAAAATTTAATGGTTTTGAAAATATTCCAAAGGAATTTTGCAGGGTAAAGTCTAAGCTTTATCGTTTCATTTGTATAAATTAATACGTGGGTAAGATACATTCAATTTAGATTATAGTTAAACTGAGACATTATCTTCTAATTTAGTTTCTGTATGAATTTTAGAAGGGTTTTGTAAAATAATTTTACAAAACCCTTCTAAAATCGCGTCCTGTCTGTCCGTCTGTCTGTCTGTCCGTCCGTCCGTCCGTGTGTCACAGCAGTTTTTCTCGGAAACTACTTAAGCTAGAAACATCAAATTTTGTATGTACGTGTAAAGTGGTGCTCTCTTCAAAGTTCAACTATTAAAAATTTTTATAAGGTATTTAAGGGGGGTCTCCCCATGTAGGGGAGTGACCCCCCGAAAAAAAAATTTCATTAAAGGTAGGCGATATGGGTATCAAACGAAAGGTCTTGATGAGGACTTTTCAAAACAGGTCTTAGTTTGGCAAAGTTTGCTTCGAGGGGCGCACAGGGAGGGGAAATACACGAAAAATTTGTGTCCCCCCCTCGCGATTAGGCACCTTCCATCCGAAAAATCTGAAAAAAATCAAGAATGTAGGCCTTGAAAAATACAACAACAACAAATACGTGAGAAGTCGAAATTCACTCAACTTTGTTAGTAATAGCATGATTTATCGATTTTATGTTTTCTTGAATAAAATCTTAACGGTACCCTTAAATTCAATGAAATTCAGTACACAGATGTCTATTTATAAGATTGATTAACCCTGCAAGTTTCATAAAGATTGCATCATATTTAGCGAAACTATAGCGGTTTGAATTTTCCTGTATTACTATGGAACAATATGCGCTGCATGTATTACTATGGCAACATATGGCTATGGAACAACATGCGCTTTTTACCGACTCAGACACTACAGTTTTGCTAGGATTTGCATGAAAATTTCAGAAATGATAGGTGTCATGAATAACTTTGAGAATCAGTTCAGCTAGTGGGATCAGTAATCGTAAAACAAAATAGTAGCTGTTTTAAATGCGAAGATTGAATAATTTTGAGTTATTTTTTCCCAACTTCAACGTTTAAGGTGCATGCTTTGAACACTTCATGCAATTGAATGAATGACTGAAGATGAGTACCTACAATTAATACTCATAGGCGAAACAAGTCGAGGAGGCAGGAGAGAGCTCCTAACAAAAACCACCGTACGATTCGAAAAAAATGCTGATGCCATGAATCGATGATTACAGTGCAGGGGAGTGGCCCCTGAAAAAAATTTCATCAAAGGTAGCCAATATGAGTATCAAATGAAAAGCCTTTATGAGAGCTTTTCAAAACAGTTCTTAAGCTGACAGTTTTTGCTTCATTGGGAGCACGAAAAATGTGTTTCCCCTCGCGATTGGACACCTGTGATCCGAAAAATCTGAAAAAAATCAAGAATGTAGGCCTTGGTGAGTACAAGAACAACAAATACGTTAGAAGTCGCAATTCACTCAACTTTGTTAGTAATAGTATGATTTATCGATTTTATGTTTTCTTTGATAAAATCTTAACGGTACCCTTAAATTCAATGAAATTCAGTACGTAGATGTCTATTTATAAGATTGATCTATCCTGAAAGTTTCATAAAGATATTTAGCGAAGTTATAGCGGTTTGAATTTTCCTATTTTATTATGGAACAATATACGCCGCATTTATTACTATGGCGACATATGGCTATGGAACAACATGCGCTTTTTACCGACTCAAACAATACAGTCTTGCTAGGATTTGCATGAAACTTTCAGGAATGATAGGTGTCATGTATATCTTTGAGAATCAGTTCAGCTAGTGGTATCAGTAATCGTAAAACAAAATAGTGGCTGTTTTAAATGCGAAGATTGAATAATTTTGAGTTATTTTTTCCATACTTCAACGTTTAAGGCACATGCTTTGAACACTTGATTCAATTTAATGAATGACTGAAGCTGAGTACCTACAATTAATATTCATAAGTGAAACAAGTCAAGGAGGCGGGAAGGAGCTTCTAACAAAAGGGCTTTGTAACAACTCTAGGATTCGAAAAAATTGGCTATTAATCGATGATAACAGTACAGGAGAGTGGCCCCTGAAAAAATTCATCAAACGTAGCCGATATGAGTATGAAATGAAAGTTTTCATGGGAGCTTTTCAAAACAGTTCTTAAACTGTCAGTTTTTGCTTCAGTGGCGACACAGGGGGAAAATACATGAAAAATGTGTTTCCTCCCTCGCGAATGGACATCTGAAATAATTATCAAGGGAGATATTTATGAGTATAACAATAACAAAAACCTCAGAAGTCTAAATTCTTTCAACTTTGTTAATAATACATAGTATGATCTTCGAATTTCATAGTTTCTCCAATAAAATCGTCATTGACATGCTTCTTGACTTTATTCAATCTGGTGACTGCATTTTGAAAATTGAATACAAAACCCTTCTGACATGAGCGTAGGTCTGTTTACCCAACTTGTTTGTAATATTTTCAGAGTTCACGCATAACAGATATTCTTAAAATACATTCTTATTTTGACCCTATAAGCTACAACACGTTCAGGTAATGAAACTTTTGAAAGTAACAACAATTCTTGTCCACCCTGGAAAACAGCTTTGCTTATTTTTTTCTATGTATGCTTTTTGAAAACATTAACTTTAGCTATCGTTATCCTTTTAACTGGTTTATTTCTGTATATCCGCTAGCATTAGGAACACCTTATATTAATGTAAATGGAAATTGCAGCATAGAGAAAATTTATGGATGTTTGGATTGTGGTTGGAATGCGCTCCGTTGTAAAAAGGCAAGTCAAATAAGCAGAAGATCACTCTTGCAAGAAGGGCCTTGTAACCATCCTAAACATCTTTTCTGATGATATGAATGACTTGAACTACGAATCAATTTTATATACAAAAAAAAACAGAGAAACTGTTGAAATTGGGTTCCATCTTAAATAAAGCCCAAAAGAATAATAAAGCCCCAGGCATCGATGCGATTTCAGTGGAGCTCATTTAATATGGTGGCAGTGGTGTTCAAAAGGCTTTCCTCAAGGTCATGCAGCCAGGGCCGGATTTAGGTTGCCTGCTCGTTAAAATTTTTGAGGGGCGCCAAATGGCCAAGTAGATGAACCCATGGCGCCAAATGCTTGTACCTAGGGCACCAAATGAGGGCGCAAAAGATTGTAAGACCTAGACTGCAGTTTTATTTTAAAGGAAAAATTCTATCTTCGCGCCGTTTGAATAAGCAGGAGCGATAGTACCGTCCGAGTCCGAGTCGTGGAAGGTGGTTTCGCGCGTTTGGGAAATGTGGGGAAATGCGCAAGGCGAACGTAAACTCGTCGAGATAGGATGCATTCTTTCACTGGCCAGAGAATAGTGGATAAAAGCAACTCATCTTTTGTTTTTATTCGACTTGAGTAACCTCAAAAAACGATGCTTCTTCCCAGCAAACCATCGTTCATCAGTTTGCACACCATCAAAACATATTTTGCACTTGTCTTTGTGCATTATTATACCCCAGCATTGAAGCTTTCAAAAAGACCTTATTTAATTCTCATTCCTTTAACCCCACTCAAAAAGCGAGCAAAAAGATCTTACTTACCTTTGAATCCCTTTTCGTTTACTTTCCTTGCATGGGGGAACTTGATCAATTTCAGTCGGCGACCGACTATGCAGGTAATCAGATGTATGCTCGAATGTACGCGATTTCATTTCCGTAGCTTCGGTTGAACTATTACATTAATATTGGTTAATTTTGTAATTGTAGTTGTTCACAAAATATGCAAATATGTCGTAAAATCCTCAGAAAATAAAAACCATCCGGATATTTTTATCAAAAAGAAAGATTGAAAACGAAAAACAGAACAGGAATCAAGTGCAGGCCTTAAAAACGTTTCTCATCGTTCCTCCAGTGAATCCTAGTGATGCGAAACAACTTGAAAAACATTCTGAAGAAAATGTGACCAGAAAAATATCAAAAGAAGTAAGTATATACTTAAGACATATTTTCACGAAAACATAAAAAATTATGTAAATATTCTTGTACGAATCACCATTTTTAAGTGATACTAGTAATTCGAATTGTAATAAAATTGTTATCATTACCGTCATATAATTTATAAATTTTTTATTAAATTTCGCTTTTTTGAAATGCCCTTTTGAGAAATCTTTTTGACGCAGTATGTGTATTTGGAAATATTTCAGCATATTAATAAAAGTTCTTGATAACTGTTTCAAACAAATTTTTCTTCACTTGTGAAACGTATTGGAATTTCGTTTCTAAAAACAATCACGTTGCAGTTTCTAAAATGTCCAAATTTTTAGTTGGTTCCCTGCAAAAATTTAACTCGAAAAGTAGTTCAAAGATATTTAAATAAACTCAAAGCATGATATTCCAAATATTTTAATTTGAACTATGCTCAATCAATACGATGTATCGGTTGTGTTTTTAGCTCTACACATTTTTGTGCAAAAATGTGAAATAGATATGATCACAAATTCTATTATCAAACTTGAATTTCAAAAATGAATTTAATTATGCTACAGAAAGAGATGAAAAATCAACCGGATGCAGTTGAGAAAGATTTGGAGATTCAAGCAGAAAACGACGATTCTTTGAAGACCAGCGATCAGAAAGTCGTTGACAATATTCAACACATACGAGTGCCTCAGACAGTTTTATCGAGTGACTGTGGAGAATGGCCTGTAACCATCACCGATTCTACTCGTCAAATCCTTGTGATTCGTTGTCCACCTCAAATTAAAGAAATGAATTTTCCAGTCGATGCTACAGGTAAAAAATTCACATTGAAAAATGTTTTCCGAAAATTATGTAACGGAGAACAAATCAAAAGAGAATGGTTAATTTACTCTGTTGTAAAAGACAAAATATACTGCTTTTGTTGTCACCTTTTGGTAGGGAAACTATATCGGTATTCTCATCGTCTGGTTACTCAGACTGGAAAAACATGTCAGTATATTTATGTCGCCATGAAAAATGTCTAAATCATATTAAAGCTACGCAGTCTTGGCAAGAATTATCGCATCGTATGCATTTGAACAAAACTATCGATGAAGAAAACCAAAGGCTTATCAGGGCTGAAACTGAACACTGGAATGAAGTTTTGAAAAGACTGCTTTGTACTGTTCAATTTCTCGCTTTTCAGGGGTTGGCTTTTCGAGGAAAATCGGATGTTCTTTTTGAAGACAACAATGGCAACTTCTTAAAGCTTGTGGAATACATAGCAAAGTTCGATGTCGTGTTAGCCGAACATTCACGTAGAAAATCGTCTGGAGAAACTCGTACTCTTTATTTAATCAAGACGATTCAGAACGAATTTATCTCTCTGATTTCAAAAGAAATTCAGGAAAAAATTCTATCTTCTTTGAAAGAAGCAGTGTACTTTTCAATCATTTTGGACTGTACTCCAGATGCCAGTCACATCGAGCAAATGACAATGATAGTTCGATTCGTGAAAGCTATTTCAAGGGAAGAAGTGTCAATTCAAGAACATTTTTTGGGTTTCGTTTCAATCAACGATTCATCAGGAGAAGGGATAAAAGATTATCTCTTAGAAAAGCTGGCTAAGAATGGTTTGCAGTCGAACAATATGTGAGGCCAAGGCTATGACAACGGTTCAAATATGAAAGGAAATACGTAAGCGTACAAAAACGAATTCTTGAACTCAATCCACGAGCGTTTTTCGTTCCATGCAGCAACCATTCTCTCAATCTGGTAGTCAACGATGGAGCCAAGTCATGTTTTGATGCTTTGGATTTCTTTAGTATCGTGCAAGAAATTTTCAACTTTTTTTCTGCCTCGACCTACCGCTGGAGTATCCTCAGAAACCACATAACTGCTTTGACAGTAAAACCTCTAAGTACAATGCGCTGGGAAAGTCGAATCGATGCAGTCACTCCCCTGAGATTTAATGTTGGAGAGGTCTATGATGCTTTGTTTGAGGCAAGCGAGGATCAGAAGCAGGATGCGTTTGCAAGGAACACTGCAAAAGGGATTGCAAAAAACCTCGTGAGTTAACATCTCCAAGAAATATCTAACAGTTTAGAAACTGCTATGGAATTGATTGACAGTGCAAAAACTTTCCTGAAAAGCATGAGAACAGAAGAAAGCCTAAATTCTGCAATAATTGATGCCAAAGAACTTGCGGAAATTCTTAATGCAAATCCCGATTATGAAAGAGAAACGCGCATTCGCCCAAGAAACATGAAAAGTCAATTTGCTTATGAGCAGCAGGATGAACCAGTTCCATATAATCTTTTAACGTGAATTTCTACTATGCAGTACTGGATGTAGCTATTGCGTCGTTTGATGAGCAAATGAAGAGTCATAGTGACAATTTCAGCTTTTTATCTGACATTCACGGGATAGCACACCTTTTTAAAACCAAACTCGAGAAAAACTGCTCGAACTTACTAAAGATTCTCACACATGGGGAAGAATGTGACATCGATGGACAAGAAATACATCAAGAACTTGTTATCCTTTTGCGAATGATTCCATCTGAAACCACTCCACTCAATGCGTTGAATTACATCACAAAAAACAAATTAATCAATACTTTTCCAAACGTTTTTGTATCTTTGCAAATTTTGTTAACTTTACCAATTAGCGTAGCAAGTGGAGAAAGAAGTTTTTCCAAACTAAAATTGATCAAAAACTATTTAAGATCGTCTATTTCTCAAGAACGATTATGTGATTTGGCTACCATTTCAATAGAAAAAAAAATCCTTGAAACACTGGACATTGCAACGTCATTGAAAAATTTCGCCCTTATGAAGGCAAGAAAAGTAAATTTGTATAATAGGTTTCTGCTGATGTAAACATTTTTTTAGTTGAAAATACGAAACTTTCGAAATATTGATAGGTTGTATATAGATTATAAATAAATAATGATGATTATAACAAAAAACATTGTTCATTATGAAGAAATTATTTATCACTCACTCCCAAGGGCAAAAAAAGTTTCACAATTAAAAGTTACTGTTAATGCAAAAATGTTTTAATCAGAACCGCGAAAGTTTACTTCTAACTTTAGAGTTGTTCTGAATTGAATAAAAGTTTTTTTACTGAACACTCGAAAACTGGAGCACTTTTAAAAATTGGGGGGGCGGGGGCGCCAAACAAGTTTTTGCCTGCACCTAAAATCATCGTTTGCCCGGCCCTGCATGCAGCATATTTGGCACCAAAAGCAGACCCCAAACGAGTGAGGCAAATCAATTATATTCCCTATCCACAAGAAAGATGACAAGCTACAGTACGAAAACTACAGAGGCAAATCAGATCTTGGAAAAGCAAACCAGATCATACGCCAACATTATTATTGAAGAGTATCAAAGTGATTTTATAGAAGGTAGACCCACAATGGATCAACTGTTTACAGTCAACCAGGTACATGAAAAATGCTGGGAGTTCAAAACAGACAATAAGCCTTCGTTGACTTTAAACAATCAAACGACAGTATTGATCGTAACGTTCTGTACCAAATAATACTTTGCTTGGTATCCCAGCCAAATAAGTCCGTCTTATCATAATGAAAATAACGTTGATAATTTCGCAAGTCCACCTCAATAACCAACTCACTGACACCTTTGACATAAATATCGGACTAAATCAGGGTGACGGGCTGGCCCCATTGCTATTCATTTTGGCTCTAGAATACGTCATTAGAAATCTACCTGTCGATACGAGAGCTACGTTATTATATAAGTCGGGCCAAGTGATAGCTTATGCAGATAGCATTAACATTTTGTCACAGTCGTTAACAAGTGTCAAAGAACTTTTCGTGAAACTCGGCAGTAAAGCAAAACTTATAGAGCTGCAATTCAATGAGAATAAAACAAAGCTCATCACGCAGTCGAGGAAACATACCTCAAACGATCACACTTGGTGAATACAATATCGAAAATGTTGGTAAATTTGTGTATTTGAGGGCCAGAGTAATAAGAACTAGCAATGAAAGAGATGAGATAAGCTGAAGAATATAGCCCGCAAATAAAATAATTCATTCAGTTTTGACAATCTTGAAGACCAGCTTCATACACAAGATAACTAAGCTCCAAGTATACAAATCTGTAATAATACCTGTGCTATGCAATGGGTGTGAAACATGGACCTCAACTTAAGCATCCGCAATCATATTGAAGAATTCGATAGATCGGTCCGGAGAGAAATAATTGAAGCGAAGCTAGATGGGGACCAATGGTGATTTCAATACAACCATGATCAGAATGAAATTCTTAGCAAGCTGGAGGTCTCAACGATTGTAAGATTGCGGAAGCTGCAATGAGCTGGCAATGTGAACTGTATGGACAAACAGCGGATACCCAAAAAGGTATTTGTTATATCTAATGGGTGGCGACCAGTGAGAAAATCGGAGGAAAGCTGATCTGCCTGGGTCGACGAAGACAATTCATCGCTGCTCAGATTTTGAAATTAGAGGAAGTGCTCAATGAGCTGAGATAGTTGAAGACACTATTTGCAAAAAGCTGTGACATACAGATGGATGGCCAGACAGACGGATACACAAAACTGACTTCAATAAGGTTTTGTTTTCAAAACCCTACTAAAATCGCGCCTTTCTTTCCGTTCGTCCGTGTGTCACAGCACTTTTTTTCGCAAGCCGTATAAGCTACAAATATAAAATTTTGCACATAGGTGTAAAGTGGTGCCCTTTTCAAAGTTTCTATACAAAAAACTTTACAGGGTTCTGAAGGGGGGTCTCCTCATATAGGAGAGTGGCCCCTGAAATAAAATTTCAAATGAAGAAAAATTTAGATTCTTCTATTACCGCGAATCTCGTCAACCACATCTCCAAGCTCACTCCCGCCGAAAGTTTTCTTTGAAACTGTCAACTGCCTTTTGGTCTTCAGGTAAAAATCTCCAGGATTGACTGTCATTGCCACAATGTTAGGTGAGGCCTGTGGCAAAAAGCCTGTTGCTATAATTACATTGCCCCATTTTCAATAATTTATTACGTTGAAAGGAACTAAAAGTTTCTCCAAACAGGCTCTGGTGCAAGTCGCCACGCTCTTTTATCCACTTTTCGGTGGGGATGTTTTTTTTCAAAATAATGTTTCCGTTTGATAGGCTCTATGGAGAAGAAAGATCCATGAAAACGTTAGCCATTATTGTTATTGATGATGTTCGGTGAAAGGTACTCAGTGAATTTGCCTTGCTGCGCGTTTCACTACTGTTATTGATGATGTTCGGCGAAATTTGTTATTCAGTCAAAACTTCTCCATCCTAAGCTCCATTAACAAATGGCAGTTAATAGTCTTGGGGTCACATATTGGATTTAATGGTTCCCCAATGATGAGATATTAAATATCGGGAAAGGCAAATAACCACTTATACACCTGCAACGCATGAATGAAGGTTGGGCGACAAGCTAACTCCCCATTCCTGTACAGCTCGCCATTGGTTCAAAGCCTGCAACAGAGAATTGGAATGGATTGGACCTATGGCAACGATTTTGCAGCCAAAAGGAAGAATATTGAAAATATGAAGCCAATTGAAAAATGAGAATTCAGAGTAGCCCTCATTGTAGATAGGGAGGTCAAACTGCAATCTATTGATTTGAAGGCAGCCAATGAACTCATGTATACGATCCGTATAAAAGCGAGATTCTTCAAAATCTGGCTGATTAATATTAATTCCCCGACCGAAGAAAAGGGTGAAGAAACAAAGGCAACGCTGTGCAACCACCTGAAAAGACTAGTTGATCCATTGCCCTCAAACGACACAAAAATATATTGAGTGATCTCAACGCTAAGGTTGGCAATGAGGTATCTCATCGGAGAGCAACAGGAGGATGTAGTCTCTACGATGAAACAAATGACAGTGGCCAGCACCTGATTGACTTTTCATGCAGCAGAAATCCAGTCAAACGTTTGACTTGCTTCCCACATTGACGCATTCATAAAATGACTAGAAAGTAGCCCACAAAACCAAATCGACCAGGCTCTGATCCAACAACGTTGAGTCTCGAGCATACTTGACGTCTGTACATACCAAGAAGCCAATTCTAACTCGGATCATTACTTGTTCAAACTAGTCGATCGATGTCGTATGTCAAAGACGTATTCGGCGAAGACTAGCCCTCCTTAGAAACTCAGCATCGAAAGGAATACCTTTGGCAATCAGCTAGCTCCCATTTTATCAGACGCATTGCTGAAAATAAGCAACGAGCAGTCAGAACAGTGATTAAGACCGTGGCAGAACAGACTATCGAGCATCAAGCCCGGAACAAAACAAATGATTGGTTCGATGATGAATACTAGGATGCATTAGATAAGAAGATTCAAGCTTACAAGCAAAATATAAATAGGTAGGAAAATCAGGACAAGGAGGACAAATATGAAAATCTTAGAAGAGTAGCGAATAAGATAACTGGACTTAAGAAAAGAAAATACTGTGAAGACCAATTGAGAGATATCGATGTAAATTGAGTGATAAACAACACATGACAAGCATACTAAGTAGTGTAAAGCTTGAAACGAGATTATTAGCCCAAGACCTTACTCTGCCGTGATGGTATCAGCATCGTTGATGAAACCAAGATTAAGGTAAGATGGGCAGAATATTTCAAGAACCTCCTTAATCCTCCGCACAGCTCCAGAACATTGAAGCATGTACGATTGATGAAGTTTATCCCACCATCAAAGCCAAACAGAATACTAAAGCACCGGGCATCAATGAGATTCCAGAGGAGCTTTGCAAATATGGTGGCAGCAGTGTGCACAAAGCCATCCATAAAGTCATCAAGCTTATTTAGCAACAAAGACATATGCCGAACGAGTGGTGCCAATCAATTATACTCCCTATCCAAAAAAAACGTGACAAACTAAAGCGCGAAAACCATAGAGGTATATCACTACTTTGTACGGTGTACAAAATATTTTCGGAAATCTTAGAAAATAAAATCAGGCCATACACCAATAGTGTTATTGGGGAGTATCAGGGTGGCTTTAGAGCAGGTAGATAGATGAAAGACCAACTGTTCACAGTCACGCAGGTATTTGAGAAATGCTAGAAGTTCAACGTGGACGCATACTGAATTTACGTTGATTTTAAGCGAGCGTACAACAGTATTGAACGTAACGTACTGTAACAAATGCTTATTTGCTTTGATATCCCAGCCAAATTACTCGATGTTAAAAAACTGACAATGACGTCAACAACGTCCCAAGCCCGCATCAATAACCAACCCACCAATGTTTTTAACACAAATATCGGATGAATGTAGGGAGATGGGCTGGCTGTATTACTATTCAATTAGAATTAAAAAGCTACCTCTCGATACAGAGGTACGTTATAATACAAGTCAAGCCAAGTGGTAGGCTATGCGGGTGACGTCAGGATTTTATCACGGTCGTTAACAACCGCCAAAGGAAACTTTTTCTGAAATTCGATAGCGAGGCAAAACTTGTAGGGCTACAAATCGTTGAGAATAAAACAAAACTGACGCAGTTAAGAGAGAACACCTCAAATGCACAAAATATCACACTTAGCGGATACAAAATCGAAAATGTTAGTGTATTTAGGCGCCGAAATAACTAGAAATGCTGATGAAGCAAACGAAATACGCCGAAAAATACAGCTCGCAAATAAAATATTTTATTCTGTTTTGATGATCTTCAAGACCAGCTGCATAGCAAGAAAACAAAGCTCCAAGTTTACGAGGGTCATTCAACAAGTACTTAGCCTGCAGAAGAAAAATGAGAATTTTGGAAAGGTGGCAATTTATTTTTCCACATAATCTCCTTCAAGCTCGATACACTTGGCCCAGCGATGCTCTAACTTTTTCAACCCATCCAAAAAATTCATTTTCTCGAGGGCTGCAAAATAGGCCTCCGTGGGGGCGATGACCTCATTCGACCCAAATCTATTCCCGGCGAGTGATTTTTTCAGGTTTGGAAACAAAAAGTAGTCACAGGGGGCCAAATCTGGAGAGCACGGTGGATGGGGCAGCTATTCGTAGCGCGATTCGACCAATTTGGCCATGGCGACGGTGAAGGTGTGAGCCGACGCATTGTCGTGGTGGAACAGCACTTTTTTCTTCGCCAAGCGGGGCCATTATTTCTTCAACTTGACGTCCAATCGGCCCAATAAGTCTGCATGGTAGCGCCCCGTGATTGTTTTACCCTTCTCGAGGTAATCGATGTGGATTACACCTTGTGAATCCCAGAAAACGGTGGCCATCACCTTTCAGGCCTATCGAACAGTCTTCGCCTTCTTCGGAGCACGTTCGCGGGGTGAAGTCCACTGCTTCGACTGTTCCTTGGTCTCTAGTGTGTATCAGTGAATCCATGTTACGTCGACGATCACGAAACGATCTAAGCACTCCGCTGGATTGCCCTGAAACAGCGCCAAACACGTCGCCGATGTGGTCTCACGGTCGCGTTTGCTTTCCGGTGTGAGCAAACGCGGCACCCATCACGCCGACAGCTTTCTCATGCCCAGTTATTCGTATAGAATATGATGCACTATTCTTTCTGCGATGCCCACAGTCTCAGCTATCTCGCGAACCTTCAATCGACGGTCTGTCTACACGAGATCGTGGATTTTTTAACGTTTTCCTCTGTAGCAGCCGCTTTCGGGGCACCTGGGCATGGCTCATCGAAAACTGACGTGCGGCCACAATCAAACTCGTTGAACCAATTCTTGACGGGCACCATCGAAGGAGAAGGGTCACCGTACACAGCATTCAAGCGATCTTTGATTTCGCTGCGCGTTTTCCGCTCCAAAAACAAGAATCTAATCACTGAACGATATTGTTCTTTTTCCATTTTTGTACATCCGACCGACACGCTCGCTAGCAAAGGTTATCAAAACAAAACTATTGAAGGGAATTCACTGAAACTTTGACAGTAAGCAATTAAAAGAATGTACTACACGATGGTAAAACTCTTTTGTAAAAGCAGCGCTATCGGGCGGTGAGGCTAAGTACTGGTTGAATGACCCTCGTACAAATCTATGATAAGACATATGTTATGCTATGGGTATAAAACATGGACCCTAATTCAAGCATTCGCAAACGTATTGAATGCCTTTGAGAGACGGGTCTTGAGTTGGATATTAGGAGTGAAACTAGATGGGGAGCAATGACGAACTCAATGCAGCCATGAGGTGTATACAATTTTTCACGACCCGGAGGACTTTTGACGACCCGTAGGACTACGGAAGCTTCTAATGAATCATGCGACGCCGCTGGCGACCACAACTAACACCTTTTGCTGCTAGGTGGCTTGTCATTTCACGTTGGTTGCGACGAGCGCACATCCCACGTCAATTTTGTCGTGGGATGTCAACAGGATTTGGCCGCCACCTGTGAAGAAGTCCTAGAGTGTGCCGACAGTTCGGTCAAATTCAACTTAACCAAATGATGTTGAGTATTGGCAATTCGAATGAGTATTCCGACGTCATACACTATAATACACTTCCCATTTATTGCCCGAACCCAGTGTACAATTTGAATGTGGGTGAGAATATTCGTAGGCAGGCTAATCCAGACAGAACACCGAGCGCCGCTTCTTTTACGGTATATGCAGCCAAAGCGGTGCCAACAAGCATCAAAAGGTTTAAAAATATCAGGAAGAAGAACTTTCCTACAAAATGGTCATCACAGATATCCAACGACTATTCAAAAGTAGTGGTAAATTTATCAGAAATTGGAATTGGTAAGTCGGTGAATGCAAAGTTTGTTTTTCCGCTTCGAATTAAAATAACGTTTTTTGTAATAGTTAAACTAACCGCGGATATCCTCAATCAATCTATGCAGTATATAAATCCATGCAGAGAACGTGAACAAGATCTACGAGGGTACAAAACACCGCAAATAGAAAATTCGGGAGCTACACTGGACCAATTCGATACTATAGACTTCTCTGATTATGATCTACGCAAACGTGATGAATGTCCGTATATGCCTAGATTAAAGTGCCTGCCATTAAACAACAACCGGATAATACGAATGGACGATTACTTGCATGTATCTATCCCCAATTTGGAGTCAGTAGTTCTTACTGGGAACAATATTCAAGAGTTGGGTGATTTGGAACCACTCACGCACCTCAAAAAGCTGGAAACATTGTGCTTGCTTGTAAAACCCGGATCTACAAAGCCATATTACAGTGAGTATGTTGCATACAAGTTAAATCCGATCCAACCTGAGGGACATATAAATTAAACAACGGTAAATGACGATGTTACATGCCAGTCTAACCAGAGACGCAGCAGAAAGTCTCCTACAAGACTCCTATGCTTAGTAATTTGTAAAAAGTAGATAGAAGGAGGGTTATAATAGAATAATCCAAACAATATTCGCTTTTGATATAACAGATGAATAATTGATTCAGCTTTTTTCGATTGATTAACATTTCACTATATGTTAAGGAAAAACAATCAGACTTATTCGTAAATCTTAACCCTATACAAATTAACATTAGGGGAAGGATTGTAAAATTCAATCATGAAATCATTAGAATGATGTAACCGACCATCTTGAAATTGTTGGTTTTTTTAGCATAATGCTCATGAGATTGAAATTTTTCCCATTTATTAGATAAAAATTTTGAACTTATTTTTGCAGGGTAACTACTCAAGATCTTGCGAAAATTACTCAGTAATTAAAATGTGTGAATTGTATGTTAATTAGTAGAGTAAGGTTAAGCGTAATTAATTTTTTTTTGAGAAAAGATTAACTCATTTACTCCTCAAGCAAATTTAGTGCATCTTGCCTTGGGTACCAAGAACTAATTTTACAGTTGCAGAAAAATTCTGAAAGGACATTTACGGCATTTGAAAATGTAAAAATACTATGATATAAATCTTGGCCAATATTACGAAGCGAGAAAAATTGAATTTCTTGGTATATGAAAAATTTAATTTAAAAAGAAACCCCGGTACATTTCGAACCCCCGCAGTCTTGGTCGGTGCATTAAATGGTTTAAACGGGGAGGAATATAAATTATGTATGCGCTTTACAAATGAGTTTTACCTCCATACTGTTACACAAAACCGATGCAGCTCCAAATATTCTATTTTTTTGTAATGAAATTATAGTTACTAGTGTGGGAGAGAAGGAATTGATCATAAAGAGCTTTAAACGTCATAAAAAAAAATTATTAGCCAAAAGTTTTCAATTAAATTTAGTATTAGTGCACGGATATATCAGTATCGCTCTTATGAATCCGATATTGAATTTCATCTTTAATAAATTTCTCGTAAGAATCTAAGTTTAAATCGGCTGTTGATAAATACTCCTAAGTAGAAACATGTATTAAATAAAAAAAAAAATAATAAGTATTTCGCCCTTAATTCAGAGGAATATAATTTATTTAGCGTATCTCTAGGTAGATATTTGGGGGAAGAATAATATTACCTCCAACAATCACGAAATAAAATAACAAAATGAATTGCTAATTAAAAACACGACTTTCCTTTCCAGTGGTTCTTCCTTTCAGTGGGAAATAAAGTGCAGGGTAGGTATGCCGTCGCGAGGGTAGGGTTTAAGAAAATTCGCTGAGGTCGGTTTCGCGTCGCGCGCGGTACCTTTGTTGGTTTTACCTTTTCACTAACGTAGCTTTCGTCAGGGTTGGGTTAACGTAGTATATTTTTCGGTACCGCGTCGGAAATTCGGGAACGCGAAGTAAAGATTAAGTCTTTGTCCTTTGACTGGTTATAGGCAGAAATACGGAGTAACGTAAAGTAGGTTTCCTCTCCGTATGGTTTTGTTTTGTGACGCGTTTGAAAACGGGCATGTATTGGTGGCTGAAGATTGTAGGTGAGTGTAATCCATTCGGAGACCCGCAACCGAAATCCTCTCCGATCTAGCTGGCCGACAAGCAGCCACCGCGTGAATGGATTACGGTGCACGGATTGATTGACCGATGGGTACCATCCGTTGGCACTACTCAGACTTAACGTCTAGAACCGATGAGTGGTCGGTTCCGCGTACGGACGTAGACTTAAAATCATTACAAGCTGCAATGGACTCGCCGTGTGAATTGTATGGACAAAAAACGGATACCTAAGAAGGTAGTCCTTATGACTGAAGGATGCAGACCAGTTGGGAAACTGAACCGAGGAAACGTTGGTCTGACTCAGTCGATGAAGACAATTCATCGCTACTCGGATTTCAAAATTGGAGGACGTGGTCAATGGGCCGAGACAGTCGGAGGCGCTATTTGTAGGAAGCGAAGGCACAAAAGGGGCTGTAATGCTACAAAAAGAAAAAGAAACGATTAACTTTTTCAATTCCAAAAACTTAATTTCCAATTAACATTCATAGTAATTGTAGTCAATAACTTTGTTTATTTGATATCCGCAGGCCAATCCTCTTTTTTCTTTAAAAGCCGTCGGGCCTTGCTTAGTTGTGTGAGCAGACGCGTTTCGACTACTTTGAGTCATCTTCAGTGTCTACACTGAAGATGACTCAAAGTAGTCGAAACGCGTCTGCTCACACAACTAAGCAAGGCCCGACGGCTTTTAAAGAAGTTCATAGTAATTATTTAAAAAAATTAATGAGAAGATGACTCAAAGTGGCAAAGTTGGATTCAAGCGCATTTTATTGTTTTGATTTCATCAACCATTGTAAAATTTATAAAAATATAAAAAAGTTTCAAAACATTAAAATCGAGTGGAAGTGCAAGATTTTGGAAGAAGCAAATAGAAACAAAGTATCCTGCTTGCCATTTGTTTTACCTGCTTGACAACAGCTTAACAAGAACACGTGTTCTGCCTGAAACAATTCAACATTAACTTCGATCCGAGGATGAAAGGTCCACATAAAATAATGCCAACATGTGATAAAACTCAATGAATATAATTACATTTAAATTGTAGAATTATTTCCTTTTATTGAGACCCAACATCCTGCCAGTCGTAATGCACTCAATATCTGCACATAAAATCTCGCATCAATGACGGAATGGAGTTGGTACGATGGAAGGCAAGCACATAAATCATATTCATATCCCTACATTTTTTTTTTTTAAACTGACAGATTGACATACTATGACATTTTTCATTATTTCAATTTATATGCAAATCGAGTGTCGCCACATTCCTATCCCTACAATATTTACATTCTCATAATATGATCGATAAATTATGACAAGAACGGAATGTAGTCCTTTCTAACAAAAATATGTACGCATGTGGTCGCGGTAATGTGAAAATTGACTTGAAATATTTGCGGGAAGTAAATTATGATAATATCACTAGGAAAATGTTCCCAAATAATAGTAAAAATGTCCAAATGATGATAAATATGTGAATTTTTCGCTTCTTTTGATTTTAAGGTAATAGCAAGGGATGAGGTAAATACTTTCTGCCTTGTTTGGTAAAATAAAAACTACCATATCATCATTTATAATATTTAGAGTTTGACCGAATATTTCTCGAAGAACGTTGTCATAGATCCTGCTTTAGTTCCAGTAAAATTCACACTTATCCTGGAACGAAACTTTCCGGAAATGCTCTATTACAGCTATCGCTTCGCTTTGCATAAACTGCCAAAAAAAATATCATAGTTGTGCTTTTATTGAATCGCGATTAGAATATTTGGTATTTACCAATTAACAACATAATGAATGGGGTTTGATGTTTCTTTTCGACAGGAAATTATCCGCGAGCCATAAAGGAGCTGGTAAAATGTTTTAAAAGGATGAGAGCTCTCAACAGAAGATTTCTTAAAATATCAACAGACTCCCCATCCTCCCAAAGACCAATCTTTGAGCATCGAAAATTTCCAAGATTCTGATTTTGTATGTTTTCCCATACGCTAACGTGTGGAAACACGTATCTAATCAATTATGGTCCCAGCCACACCAAAAGGCGTAAATATTCGTTAGGAAGATACTATATGCTCGAGCAACAATTTAACTTTCATCCCCAAATACCACCCCAATTAGTGCTTATTCCTTCCAAATCAAAGCTTCCACTGTAATAGAATAGAATACCTTATGCCCGAGATAATTATTGGTAAAATAAATCCCTTTCAGTGTACGGAAGGAATGCTAAAAGTCAAGAGCTTCGCAATATGATCAGTATTAAGAAGAAATCCAGAAATTAGAAGACAAGATAAATATCTCATATGATACGCAGGACACGTTCGCCAACAGTCAATAGTTTACTAATTTCATGTGTAATCTGGGATGAAATGATTCCACCACGCGTCTCCATCTAAGTGCACAATTTCTTTGGTTCTCATACAGGCTGAGACACACATCCATCTCTAACCCGCACACGTCGAATTACACACATTTGGCTTAAATCAAGTTCTCAATATGAATGATACTAATCATATTCAAGTCACATAGCCGTGGCGTGCTTGAGTCATGGTAAAGTCATCTCGAGGCCAGGATAGCAACCTTCACTTTGCGATGAGGTTAAGCAGTTCTGGCTGGGGGTGCAAATCAGTTGCCATGCGGCAAAAGTGGATGAAAGGAAATTCGGATTAGAGTTTCATTGCGGTCTCCCATAAATGGAGCTTTCGTCACTAACTAACCGGAAATCTTAGATGATTCAATTGGCAGCCAGGCTTGCATCCTTTAATATTTGTTCTATGAAAGGATAACATTTAGAGGTATTAAAATTGGTAATCGATTGCTTAATTTTACAAAGTTGATTTGCTCTTCAAAGAAATGTATGGCTTATAAAATATGGCACAAATTACTAGACGGTATTCAATGGAAGCAAAGGGCTTGCAGCTATCCGTCTTTAAATAAGGTTCGGTTCTCTTCAAAAACATAATTCATATAAAGGTAACACCCATATAGGACTACATAACAGCAAATTTTTTTCAATTTAATTAGTTCTGTATGGCTTCATCGAAGAAAATATGAAATTTGCTGATCATACCTATATATTAATACCAAAGGTCATGAAATCGTGGCTTCAGAGGAGCTTGTTGCTCCACATGATCTACATGTGCGTTTTGTGACAGATTTTTCAGAAATAAGTAGAGAGAAAAATTTACTTTGTCCTACATAGTTTGACTTGTTTTAAAAATCATAAAAAATTTTAATTTGACGCCTCCCATGACAGCCTATAGCAAAATAAGAATCGCCCTCTACAGTATATGGATAAGCTCTCTATATGGATTACCCCTGGATATACTATTAGAAAGATTGTCATTCTTTAACAACATATTGACTCAAACTAAAACAAATAACATTTTCTTCAAAATTCCCAAGATTCTAATCTTGATCAACTTCAAGTAAACTTATGGCCAACGGAGGGGAGTCCAACCTTTCAAGAAGGCGACTTTTGATGATTGCCGTACAGTCAGTGCTATCTTGTTGAGCAGAAGTATGTGGCGATGCTTTCAGCAACGAGCTGTACTGAAATCGTTGGGCACAGATACAGAGAAGAGGAGCATTGAGGATTGCATCCACATATCCGACAGTTTCTGATTCGGTGGGGCTGGTCCTTGCAGGCGTGATAGGCACCACCCTTCTTGCTAGAGAATCCAACATAATCTACTTGCGTCATAGTGAAAGCAAGACAGTAGAGGAGAAACAACACTCACTCAACGATTAGCAATACTTCTGGGTGTACAATGCGGAGAAAGATGATCCGCACAGATCATCTCTGATCTGACAACCTGGCTCAATCGAGGACATGATGAGACTTACTTACTTATTTTTCGTCCTACCTGCTGTAGTGATTCTAAGATGTTAAAGTGTCCATTAAGGATTGCAGCGGTTTTCTGCTGCCTCAGTGAGCGGAATCAGCGCTACGCTAGAAAAGGCCTTGTCTGGCGACAGGTAAATGCGCTGGCAAGCTAGTTTTGTGGTGTCATGGGGGCACCACCCTCAACACAAGGGTCCACTACAAAATATTTTTGCACTTACGAACTAGTCGGTGACCAGAGTCAAAAAGGCAAAACCGATTGCCTAGTTAAAAAAGGTGCCAAAGGCCGAAGTAACTTGCCGAAAGGGACTTCAAAGAAAAATGCGACGCCGAATAACTAACTTGTCAAATAACTAACTAGACGAAAAAGACGATTTCATCCTTGCAGAGGACGGCCACGGCTCAGAAAATAAGAGTGAGGCATCCAAATGGTGGCGGTGCCCCACGCACCTGTAACAACGGGCAAAGGAGGAGAGCTCACCCAATGCCTAGCTCAAGAGCTGACGGGCCATCCAACATGGTGGGTCCCATACCCGATCCAGGTTCAAAATAGAAAGACCAAAGTTAGTATTGACAATTACTTTATTATCTTTGAATAATTATATTAATTATATAATTTTTTTTTTGTGAGGGCTTTTATAGTTCGCCACACTGACTTTGAAAATTTCATTTCAATTTCGTTCTTATATATATGCTTTAGAAATTTTAGGTGGAAAATGCCCACAAAAAGGGCTCAAGAGAGGAGAAAACTTCGATCGGACGCCAGATTGGCACTTGTAACATACCTGACCTTCGTAGCTAGGTCTAAGTACGTATTTGTCCGACTAAACTCAGCCCTGGGTCGTGGGTTGAGAGAAAAAAAATGACAACACCTGAATAGGTAGCTTTCATATACATAGACTCTCCTTTATTTATCGTAATATAATGTTTATAAGTAACAATTAAATAGTTAGATTTCTTATATATATATAGTGTCTACTTTATCTGATGTATTAGATTGATAATAAGCATACATATATGTAGTATATAATTTATATAAGTACCAGTAAATAAAACAAAAAAAACTGGTTTATCAATATAAATTACCTGATTTGTAACATTACTTATTTGGTCGTCCGGAGCGCTCTGGAGACGTACATTGGCTGGGATTCTGCTAAAGAAATTTAATAGGCTACTAAAACCAAGATCAAAAATTATTTTTACGATAACCGCAACGAAACGTGTGGAGATTTCCAAACCAAAACAAATACTCTTCATGAGATCATTATTCCAACATATGATGCAAACAAAAACAAGTTGGGTAAACAGACCTACGGTCATGTCAGAAGGGTTTTGTATTCAATTTACAAAATGCAGTCACCAGATCGAATAAAATCAAGAAACGATTTTATTGGAGAAAATATGAAATTCGAAGATCATACTATTATTAACAAACTTGAACGAATTTCGTATTCTGAGATTTTTGTTGTTGTTATACTCATAAATATCTCCCTTGATAATTATTTCAGATGTCCATTCGCTAGGGAGGAAACACATTTTTCATGTATTTCCCCCCTGTGCCCCCACTAAAGCAAAAACTGACAGTTTAACAACTGTTTTGAAAAGCTCCCATGAAAACTTTCATTTCATACTCATACCGGCTACGTTTGATGAATTTTTATTTTCAGGAGCCACTCTCCTGTACTGTTATCATCGATTAATGGCCAATTTTTTCGAATCCTAGAATGGTTACAAAGCCCTTTTGCTAGGAGCTCTCTCCCGCCTCCTTGACTTGCTTCGCTTATGAGTATTAATTGTAGGTACTCATCTTCAGTCATTCGTTAAATTGAATCAAGTGTTCAAAGCATGCACCTTAAACGTTGAAGTTGGGAAAAAATAACTCAAAATTATTCAACCTTCGCATTTAAAACAGCCCCCATTTTGTTTTACGATTAGTGATACCACTAGCTGAACCGATTCGCAAAGATATTCATGACACCTATCATTCCTGAAATTTTCATGCAAATCCTAGCAAAACTGTAGTGTCTGAGTCGGTTAAAAGCGCATGTTGTTCCATAGCCATATGTTGCCATAGTAATAAATGCAGCGCATATTGTTCCATAGTAATACAGGAAAATTCAAACCGCTATAACTTCGCTAAATATGATTCAATCTTTATGAAACTTTCAGGATAGATCAACCTTATTAATAGTCATCTACGTACTGAATTTCATTGAATTTAAGGGTACCGTTAAGATTTTATTCAAGAAAACATAAAATCGATAAATCATACTATTACTAACAAAGCTGAGCGAATTGCGACTTCTCACGTATTTGTTGTTGTTGTACTCACCAAGGCCTACATTCCTGATTTTTTTCAGATTTTTCTGATCACAGGTGTCCAATCGCGAGGGGGGGGGGGGGACACAAATTTTTCGTGTATTTCCCCTCCCTGTGCGCCCCTCGAAGCAAACTTTGCCAAACAAAGGCCTGTTTTGAAAAGTTCTCATCAAGGCCTTTCATTTGATACCCATATCGGCCACCTTCAATGAAATTTTTTTTTCGGGGGGTCACTCCCCTATATGGGGAGTGACCCCCCTTTAAATACCTTATAAAATTTTTTTTGTATTCGAACTTTGAAGAGAACACCACTTTACACCTACATACAAAATTTGATGTTTCTAGCTTAAGTAGTTTCCGAAAAAAACTGCTGTGACACACGGACGGACGGACGGACGGACGGACGGACAGACAGACGGACAGACGGACAGACAGGACGCGATTTTAGAAGGGTTTTGTAAAATTATTTTACAAAACCCTAAAAAAACTAGCGGCATCCAACTCCGAAGATCACTACGGTGATATTTAGAATGTTCTTTTTTTTTCTAAATCAATGTTTTTCATCAGTTATATGTTCTTTATTTTTATTTTTTTTTTCCTTAAACGATCAACCACACAAAGCCGTGAGAATCAAATATAAGCGATCGCTTCAATACAGGCAGATTTTTACTTCCTCTAGGGGCAACCGTCACTCATATTACGCGTGAATCAAAGAAAATGAAATTGCTAGATACGAACTAGCCCTTGATGCACCTGACTCACGTAATGTAAAATTCATAAGAGAAACAAAACTTTCACACACTCTTTCTCTTGGATATTCACTTATTCCTGGCACACTTGAGGACCAGAATAATTAACATCAAATTTAATTCAATTGAAAAAAAAAACAATTTCAATTCGGGAGCACAATTGACACATTATCCGTTTAGCGCGGAACACTCCATCAAAATCTGACAAGTCACCGCAAGGGGGAAAAAGGGTGCACTCAAGCTTTCCTCACGACACCCAAAAATTCTCTGATGACTTCCTCTTGAATTTTCTCTTGCGACCACTTTCCGCGGCACAAATATAATTCGCACGTTTAGGGAAACTCCACAAAACAAAACTGTCTACGCGAAAACACGTTCAATCGTGTTGGTTATACTCGCGCGAAAATTCCCTTTTCTTCACCGATTAACAAAAACCACTCAGGAATCGGGATCACTAGATCCCCAACAGCCAACCAAAAAAAGATTCCCTGGTTCCAATCCAATTTTTTTAATTTTTTTTCCTCGTCCGCAACCGAGCGCGACTTCCACAAGACCCCAGTTTTTTTATTTTATTTTTTTCCCCATCCTCTTCGACTATTTCACGATCTCGCCTTCTTTTGTTTTCTCCGAATCCGTTATCCGTTTAGCCGCAATCAAACACAAATTGCAATTCTTCAGCCACGAAATCAAACGCGCCAAACTAAACTCCCAACATCTGTCGAACTCACACCCAAAGCCAAAAACCATCGATCGACTGTGGCCTTCAAAACACAAACCGAAAACCCCCTACCAACGCCCTTTTCCCCGATCGAAACTACCGGTCGCGTCTTTCGTTCTTTTTCTTCCATCCAATATTCGGTTGTTCGATTCGCTTATTGCATTGCAGTTTCGGAAATAAACGTTTTAGGGTTACCGTGACAGGAAAATATTTACATTTTCAGCCCATGCACGCAACACACTGCTTTGTTCCATATGCCATGAGGATATGGACGTGTTGTCCAGCCAAACGTCACTTTATGGTCATCGTCTCCACTAATAACGTATGGGCCAACTACACCACACATCTTCAATATGCCCTCTATGCAGATAACGACTAGGAACAACATCCACCGAGTTAGGGTAGAGCCAACCTTTCATCGTATATCGAGCAGTGTCCAAAAGTGGTCTCAGCCAATCGAACCCAATTATTACGCTCAGCGACACAGATGGAGTAGGAGCGCTACGCAACTAGGACCTACGCCTCAACCCTCATTATCGACTTTCGGAATGGCTCAGCTGCTGGTCGTTATACAGGCGATGGCTACCAGTATGGAGCTGATCGGGAAACAACTGAAACAGCTATATGTTCCACAACTAAAGGTCCAGCCTCCTATTCTATCTTCAAGGGTAGACAATACGGAGACTGCAGAGCTACCTCTGACACTTGCTTGTAACCTAGCACCTCCAAGGCTCAGCGAAGTGATGAACCCAATAGCCCAAGAATATAGGCCCAGAGTAAATGTTTCAACTTTACACCCTCACCGAAATAGCACGCGTGCCTGGAGCACTGATTGACAGGTGTTTGAATCGACAGATCCATACCAAGGCTCAATGCCTTGGTACACCTGAAATCCCCCGCCACTGACTCAGCCAGAAAGTCGTCGACAAGAAAAGTATACAACTCCGCCATAGACGGTCCCAAGTCCGCTTGAGAAAGGAGGAAGGAACCCCTTGTTTCCCCAGCCAATAGCTTCCATGATTCCTCATCCCGAACCCCCCAATTAAATGGTAGTAAATGCTCTCGGGGTCGCACATTGGGTTTACTGGTTCCCCAATAATGTGACATTAAATGCCGAGAAATGCTAATAACTGTAAATACATCTACAGCTCTGCTACTAAATCCTACTTACACCTCCTTTGTGAAGGCGTAGGAGGATGAAGGTGAATCTTCCGCGCCTGATAACGGAATCGACGTAATAACCATGCCGCCGCAATGGAGGCTGGGTGACGGGCTGACTTCCCGTCCCTAGAAAACCTTTAAATGTTTCGTAACCTACAGATAGGCCTCGGAATCGATTGGACTCACGGCAACAACCTCGTAAATGAAATAAGGACTATGGCATTCGATCCTGGAATGTGAGATCACTCAATTACCCTGGCACTGTTATATCAATTAAAAAATTCTGGCAATCCAGGAAACAAATTGGACTGGAAACGATATTCAAGACATGAGATCGCACACAATATTCAAAAGTGGGCAGCCTACTTGAAAACGAAAATCCGGAGTGGCGTTCATTGTGGATAGGGAGTTGAAATCGCACTTTATTAATTTCAAGGCAATATACGAACGGTTGTGTGCGATCCACATAAAAGTGGAATTCTTTAAAACCTGGCTGATTAATGCTCACGCCCCGACCGAAGAAAAGGACAAGGAAACGAAGAAAACGATCTACAATCACTTGGAAAGACTGGTCGACTCATTGCCTACAAACGACACAAAAATAATTCTGGGTTATTTCAATGCTAAGGTTGGCAATGAGCTATCTCATCGGAGAACGACTAGAGGATATAGCCTCCACGATGAAACAAATGACAACGGCCAGCACTTGATTGACTTTGCATGTAGCAGAAATCTAGTCATACAATCGACTTGCTTCCCACATCGACGCATTCATAGTTCATAAAATGACCTGGGTATCACCGGACGGCAACAGACAAAACCAGATCGATCATGTTCTGATCCAACAACCTTTGGCCTCCAGCATCCATGGCGTTAGTATATACCGAGGAGCCAATTGTAACTCAGATCATTACTTGATCAAATTAACCTATCCGTGTCGTATGTCAAAGGCAAATTCGGCGAAGACCAGCCCGCTGCAAAAAATTGACACCGAAAGGCTCCAAACGGCGTCTGTGGCCGAAAATTTCACGGAGACCCTCGACAACCAGCTGGCTCCCATCTTATCAGACCAAGACAAGAAACGGGCTCTGGATGGAAGTGAAAGTTGCTGTTAAGACCGTGGCAGAACAGACGATCGGATATTAAGCCTTTCGCAAGAGAAATGATTGATTCAATTATGAGCACCGAAAAGGATCAGACGTAAGCAGAATATATAGGTAGAAAACCAGGACGAAGAGAGAACAGTATGAAAACTTCAGAAGAGCAGTAAACAAGATCATTACGATTAAGAAAAGATAATACTTCGACGACCAAGAGAGAAATATAGGTGTAAGTTTAGCGAGCAATAACACAAGACAAGTATAAAAAGTAGTGCAAGGCCGGAAACGTGGTTATCAGCCCAAAACCACGCTCTGTCGTGATGACATCGGCAATATCATCGCTGATAAAACCAACATTAAGTAAAGATGGGCATCGTATTTCAAGAACCTCCTTAATCCTCCGCACAGCTCCAGAACATCGGAGCTTATAGATGTCTGCGGAGAGCTTCCATTGGCCCCACCAACTCTGGATGAAGTTTTTCCGCCATCAAAGCCCAAAAGAATAATAAAGTGCCAAGCATTGATGAGATTCAGTGGAGCTTATCAAATAATCCTGAATATTTACAACACCTCAGAAGTTTCCAAGAATAACACCAGACCTTACGCACCAATCAAAGTGTTGGGCAAAATTGCTGTCACGTTAATAGACTCGGGTGCAAGCATTAGCTACCATACCTTGAGCCTCGGCTCAAAGGTACTCCATCAACACGCTATTTTGGTAAAACCTTGACGCTCTGACATCAGTACAGCTGATGGCACCAAACATTCGATCATGGATAGGTTGATAATACCTGTAACGTTTAAAGGTCAAACTAAGGATATCACATTTTTCATCATCCCCTCACTGACCCAGAACGTGTACCTCGGCATTGATTTTGTCCTACAATTTATTTTTGCCACGGATTTATTCTTGTATTCACACCACCTCCATGAACTTACCTCCATGCCCGACAGACATGAATTAACTCCCAACCAGCAACAACGCCTGGAAACATCCATCGCTGCTTTTTCATCTTACAGCTTCCCCAGTAGCCTTGGTGGTGAAACCAAGAAAGGTTCACTTTTGCCTGGATGCCCGAAAAGTCGACTTAGTGACCGTTAAAGACACGTACCTTCTTCCGCTCATATATGAAAGCAAACTTCATAACGAGTCTCGATTTGAAGGATGCTTCCTGGCGAATTCCACTTGATGAAGAGTCGAGGGATAAAACTGCTTTCACAGTGTCTGGGTGACCACTGTACCAGTTCGGCACATTGCCTTTTTGACTCCGGTCACCGAATAAGTCTTAAGTGTGAAAATATTTTTGTAGTTGGCCCTTGTGCTTTGAGAAAAAGAACCCGCAAGTCCTCAATCAATATTAGAGATTCATTGAAAATGTCTTCCGATACTCATGATTTGGATCGATTGCGCGTTCTTGCCTGAGAATATCCTCACTGGGACTTTAGCGATGCGTATTCCACAGTTTTCTTGGATTCGATGGTACACATTTTGTTAAAATGATTTGCAATAGTAAAACTGCGATAAGAGTAGAGCGCGAATTGAAGGCGATATTGATTGATAGTGAAGTGAAAGATTTTCGTGATATATTTGAAGACAGTTGGAACATAAATTGATAATACCAGTGAAAAACAAATTAAAGCACGATTTGTAAAATAGGG
Organism: Odontomyia ornata; assembly: GCA_963969285.1. NCBI lineage: Eukaryota > Metazoa > Arthropoda > Insecta > Diptera > Stratiomyidae > Odontomyia > Odontomyia ornata. The sequence goes on along the minus strand of OZ017739.1, from coordinate 452,832,384 downwards.
AAATTAATTATTGCGCATTCTTAGTAAATAAACTCTTTTAACTTAATTTAAAAGACAGTGCGTTTTCACTTTCATGGAACATTAAACTTATCGAACGCCAACCATACACCCGACAGTGCATCTTTGCTTTGGATGAAACGTAAGCAACACCGCTGTTAGTATTGTTCCCAATGCCGATCATTTTCAAGTAAGCCCAGTTTGTAACATGCTTCTCTATACGTTTGCCATACTACCCAGTCGAAGGTTTTCAACGCAACAAGTGATGTACGATCTTTGATTGGATCCAATAACAATCGCAAATAATAACTTTCCACGTTATTAGGATGTACGATATACACACGTACCAAGACATCTGACGAACACACACCAGAATACTCTGGAACAATTGCGCCCCGCTTTTTTCGCGCGTACTTTTTTGTCCATGTGTTCCAGATGTAGTATTTGGGCATATCGTGATACAACAACCTTTTCGCGAAATCATCGGATACACAAAATTTGCGAAAGGTGGTGTGCGTTGTGTTTGGTGGCTGCTCTGCTCTATTTTATGCGTTTTGTTCGGTAAAGCAGACACACTGGCCATTTTTCAAGTGTACACCGAAATATTGAACAGTTGGATAGCGTTCGTGGATGTTGAATGCGAATATTTGCCAAATTGCTTTATTGATGCTAATGTAGCATCTCATCTGGAATTGAGTTAGGTCATAAGTTTGTTTGGCCACCCAATACTGCCATATCACCGAATTGGAGTACTCGACATTAATGTAGGCCTCAAACATTTTTGAAAGAAGGGATGAGTACGAGACGATCCATATGTTGTCGATGTCACCACCTACATTTCGTATTGTGATTGTGGCTATGTAGTTACTGTCATCGGGCTTCTTTCCCCTCTATACATTGGATAACCTCCAGTTGGAATGTCATTGATCAGTTCACGTCAAAACCGCTTGGTGCATTTGCCATCCTTCATGCATGGTGTATTTGTATCAATTGCTACGTATCGCCCATGAATCACATTTTTCTTGATAATTTCAAGCACAATGAGATCTTTGTCTTGATTTGGAAGCTCAGCAGTAGTCATGCTTTCAATTTTTGTTGGGGCGATTTTCACTTCAACCAATTTAAAATATGAGCGTGCGGCAGGCCTCTTTTTTGCCATTCAATTGAGAATATCCAGCATCGAGTTTCTCCAAAAATATGGTCTTGGTGATGACGTCCATGAGGCTAATTAGCTTTTGCTTGAAAACTCTAGCGTGAAAGTCATCTCTGTGCGACCAGTTTTGACTGGTGGAAAGCAGGTGTATCATTTCACCCCATTTTAGATTGCACGTGAAGAGGATGAACAGATATTGGCGTCCATACTTTTAAACATACGTCATGGCATCTTGTGTGTATTTGTGTCTTTATGGCGGACTACCGGTTTACTGCTGGCAAGTCTACCATTTGTCCAATGCTAGCAGCGTTTCCATCATTGGCAATTGTATTAAGCAATTGGACGTAGTCTTCAACGCACAACTTCTGTTGATCTAACTGAACGAAGAGAAGACGTTCGCTTTCAATTTTCGCGTACATGTCCATAATGAACTGATGGTATAGTTTACAGCATTTCAGTATGTATTTGGGTGCATTTGCATGAAGCATAATGCGGTACGCGTAATAATCCATGCAGGAAACTTTCTTCGTTGACTCTTCATTCATGTTGTGGTCAATTTGCATGACATTGAAATGGTAGCTATCTTCTCCACCTGGAAACGGCAGTGGATATTGGAGTGCATCGTACTATCGATGTGCTTCCGAAACGCGTTGCAGATTTTTATTCAAGCGTCGATCAAATTCGTTGCCCACCATTACAACTGCTACACCACCTATCACTGGGATATTGAAACGTCTTTCATGTTCTCTAGACGGTGTTGTGTTTGCTCTTATCACGACAGTATAGTCATCTGATGGCATCTGATCTATAGAAGTTTTGAATAGATGAATCAAACTATTGCTTCCGTGCAACATTGTTTGTAAGTTTGAAATTATTTTGCGTTGGTTTGTTGTACTTATCGTGCTGTTTAATTTATCTTTGTTTGTTGCCAGCATAAGATATTTGCAAAAACTTTGTCTTTTGATCCGGTACAGAAAGCAATGAATCAATTCGGTGATACGTTTGGCCTTGGATTGTGAAAGTGGGCATGTAACCGGCTTTTGTGACAATGTTTGTTGCACCGAAGGAAGTCATTCAAGAGCATGAGTTGACTGGCGAATATTTTGCAGGAAGTATTTTGAAACTGAGATGACACCCGAAAGTAACTCGAAACGGCTCAGGTGGCTCCATCAGCGGGGGCAAAACAACTTTAATTTCTTAGCAAACTTCAGAACACGGCAATGCACGTAAACTTTATTCATTTGCCAAACAACTACATCTATGTAATTCCCGTAGTCATAGTCTCTATCGTAATTAAATGCTTCCAATTTCAAATTAATACATTCCCTTGATCAAAGCAATAGTAATCGATTGGCATTAAGTCGTTTAATGTTGTTGGGACGTTTCTTCTGCTCTAAAAGTTGAACTTTTGGTGCGTATTTCTTGAAGTCGAGATCCACGTTGCTCTGCAGTTTCTTCTGCCGTAGAAGTTGAAGCTCTAATGCGGTCTTCCTGAAGGCGGATTCACACTGTTCTTCAGTTCCAGCGGCTCTAGAAGTGCAAGCTCTGTTGTGTATTTGCTGAAGGTGAGATCCACATTTCTTTTCAGTTACAACGGCTCTTTTTCCACTTTTATTCTTTGCTTCGGATGATTTGCTTCCAAACGACGCTTTTTTTGGCCACTTTGTTAAAACTGAAGAAATATTAAATTTTATTGGAATGGTGACTGTGGAAGGAACACTTGCAATCGATTGAAAATGAAAAAAGAGGAGGAATACAGGGTTTTCCAATAAGAGGTGTTATTTTGATATTTAAATAAAAATGTCATTTTTGCTATAAATTATTGGATGTTTATTTCATTATAAAGAAAAAGTTATGTCATTCATAGTGAAAAATAACATCAGGCAAATGACTACCACGACCGTGCTTACAGGACCATATCCTTTTCATGAAATTTTCCATAACCAAATCGCAAAGTGGCTGCCGTATGTCCTCGATAGCCTGACGAATTCCATCTTTGAGGTCTTGAATCGACGCTGGGCTATTGGCGTAGACCTTTTCTTTTACGTGGCTCTAAAGGAAGAAGTCGCAAGGTGTTAAACCACAAGATCTCAGTGGCCTATTGTGATCACCTCTTCGAGAGATAACACGGTCCGGAAACTTTTCCCGAAAAAATCAATAGTTTCGTTGCTTCTGTCGCACGTACGGCCGTTTTTGTTGAAACTAAACGTTGTCTAGATCAATATCATTCAATTCCGGTCATAAAAAATCATTAATCATCTCTCGATAACGCAATCCATTCACCGTAACTGTTGCTCCAGCCTCATTTTCGAAAAAGTAAGTTCCAATGTCTCCGCCGGACCATAAACCGCACCAAACAGTCACACGTTGATGAAAGAAAGGCTTTTCAACAATAACTCTTGGGTTCTCTGAGCCCCAAATGCGACAATTTTGCTTGTTGACGGAGCCACCGAGGTGGAAATGGGCCTCATCACTCAAGATGATTTTTCGATTGAGTTTTGGATCATTTTCATGCATTTAAAGTACCCGATCAGCAAAGACACAACGTTGTTGATGATCAACTGGCTTGAGTTCTTGTGTTAACTGAACTTTATAAGCCTTAAGACCTAAATCTTTATGCAAAATACGAGTACGGTGTAATGACGTTTGTGGAATGCCTAATTCCAAAGAACGACGGGGAATGGACAAGCCTGGGTTTTCTTCAATACTTTCGGCTACAGCAGCCATATTCTCAGCTGTTCTTGATTGACATGCGCGGGTTTAATTCTTTACATCACTAAGTTGTCCCAACAGCTCAAATTTTTTCATCAATTTCTGTATTGCGGTCCGATAAGGTGCTTCACGACTACCCAAAAATATTCGAGTCTCTGCCAAATTTTTGCCATTTTTACAGTAAATTTTAATAAATTCAATGCGTTGTTGAAGCGTGTATCGTTCCATTTTCATTGATGACGTAGTTTTAACTTGTCAAACATTAAAAAATGACAGCTTCAAAAGAGACACCTATCGAAATAGTGGGCTATTCAAAATAACACCTCTTATTGGAAAGCCCTTTATATATATTGAAGATTAACTAAGAGCGTCAGTTTGAACTGTTTTTCGTGTAATCGTAAAAAGGACTGATCTTGACTAAAGAAGTTACCCAAATGTAAATAAAAACAAGTAAAAGTAGCTGAAGAATGGTCCTGCTAGAAGGGTAGTGTAAAAATAATGGCCAATCAAACTTCCGAATATCAAAACCTGACTCATACGTAAATTCCATGAATTGAGCTCAGAAAACTAACATATTTTTATTACATATTTTAATTTGCCACCATTTAATTTTCGGAGTGCTGAACTCTATGTTAGAGTTGTTTTGATGACATAATGGGGTTTCCCATAAAGGACATAACAATAAATAAATTTCAATAAATCTATTGTGAAGCCTGCAAGCTCATCCAATTCCGGCCACAAGTAATCTTCCAATAGCGCTCTTCATTGACGGTAACATGACGGTTGTTTTCATCCATGAAAAAATACGGCCAAATGCACCTTCGGCATGAAAACCGCACCAAACAGTAATTTTTTGCAGGTGGAACCGTGTCTCAAGAAGCACATGTGGGTTTTTCGCTGGCCAGTAACACATATTTTGCTTATTAACAAAGCAATTGAATCAGAAATGAGCTTCACAGCTAAAGATGATTTTTCGATAATAATAATTTATAGTAATTTTCAAACGTTGCTGGTTTGTAAACTTTACCATGATAAAAATTTTGACTTTAATTAACGTTTTGACATTGACAGTTTATTAAAAAAGTTTCAGAGTGCGTTCAAATAAAGATACGAAATTATTATGTCCCTAATTTAACTCCCTTGATAAATTTTAGACATTATTTCTAAAATTTTCATTGAAATCCTTACACATCTGTAGAGTTTGGGTCCTTTCCGAACGTGTATTTAAACAGTATAACTTTTAATTTTGGTTGTAAATGATAAATTTTCAAATTTCTATAACTGAACTGTTTATAGTTCATTTCGGTACAAATTTTAGACAAATTTGATGGCCACCTTTCAATTTTATAGATGAATATGTAAAGTTCGTAAAATATACTATTATTAACAAATTTGATAAGGTTCTTATTTCCAGGATATTTGTTGCCTTTGTACTCGTGAAGTCCTACTGTTATGATTTTTTTAGTCCAAACATGTCAAATCTAGAGAAGGGGATAGAAAGTTTTCATTCATTTCCCCTCTCTGCCCTCTTAAAGTGAAAAGTGTCAGTTTTGATACGTTCTCATTAAGGCCATTGAATTGACATTGATATCGAGTACGTTTGGCTAAAAAATTTGTTTAGGGGTCACCCCCTATATGGGGAGATCCCCCTTAGAACCTTTTCGAAATCATTTAATACTGTCATTTTCAAGAGGTCACCACTTTTGACCTACTCACCAAAATTTATGTTTCTAGCTTATATGGTTAGCGAGAAAACTTGCTATGACAAACCGAAGGACGGACAAAAGAATAGAAAGGTGGGCAGACAGGTCGCAATTTAAGCAGAGTATTATAAAAAAAATATTTTACAATACCCTAAAAAGGGGAAAACAGCAAATCAAATTATTTTTGGTAATAAATTTATTACATCTATATAAAATAGGGTAATTTCGCCTGTTCGCGTCCATTTAGTGCAGTTGGCAAGTTTGACGGCGATAATAAAAATGGCCCCAGCACTAATTTCTATGAAAAATGTATGTGATGTATTCATTATATAGTCTATTTTAAGATTAACTTTCAGTTTTATTAGAAACATCTTGTGTTTTCTTTTTAAATAGATAAACTTCAGAATTAGGCGTTTTTCCCACTTTGCGTCCACAAAATCCAAATTGCGTCCCCCCGTGGACCATTTAGCGTCCAGCAGCTTAGAAAAGGAATATAGGGGTGACATTTTAAAAAATTTGTAAAGAAAGATTGTATTTTAAAAATTCATTTATTTAAGAATATAAATATTAAAAAATCCACATTATTATCATTAAAAAAAATCACTTTCAAAAAATAAAAATAATTCTTCTCAACATTGGTTGAACTTAAAATTAGGTATGTAGTAGGCAAATAATGATTGCAACTTAAAGAATAAACAGTAATCAATATTGTAGCCTTAGGATTTCAATAAATAACACAGGTCACATTTAAAAGACTTATCTTTGGCCTCTAAATAACTTAATCCTGCAAATCGCGTGCATTTCAGATGATACCATCTGATACACTTGTCACAGCTTATGTTTTTTTCATCGTCGTCTTCTACATCTGAAATTAGTATATCGTCACATTTAGAACATTTGACTCGCTCCACGGCTGGTAAATTTTCTTTCTCAAATTCCTCATTAACCGTTTCCTGTGTGACTTCTTGTATCTTCTTTTTTCGTTTTGGAGCAATTTTACGAACCGTTTGAGAATGTTTTAAAGTCTTTTTCTATTCTTGTTTTTGTAGTCGTTCTAGCTTTCTTTTTCGTGTTAATTCCTGCTTTTCGTTCTTGGTCTGCTCTTTATCTTCATAATACTTTCTCCATGCAGCAGAAGATATGGATGCTGGAGTTCTTTCCTTATTTTTTCGTGCTTTGTTAGAAATTTCAGGTAGCATCAGGTGGTCTTTAAATGAATCAGAAATTTTGTTTTGCGTTGCTGCTGAACCTGGTTGTACTAGAGACTCTGTAGGTAAAAAGGATGGTAGCGACATAGCTGATGCTGATGATGAAGTCAGAAGCAGTTCTGGAGTTAGTTCCTTGATGAGAGTTTCTTTTTCAACACTTGATATGGTTGGAGTTGATTCAATATCTTCTAATGGTAGAACTAGAACGTCGTCTAAGGACACCATAGAGCCGACGTTGAGGTAACTGCCAGAAAGATGTAACGTCGAAAGGGACAAGTCAGGGAACAAATTGTTTTTGCTGGTATCAAGAGTTGCGTTTGATGTGCAAGCCTCGGTGAATTGTTTTGGTGCAGAATGTATTTCGGCTGATACTGTTTGAACCTGTACAGTAGGATCGGATTTAGCTTCATCATTTTTGTTTTCGGCGTCTTCGTAAAATGAAGAGATGGTAATTGCTTTAGTTGCATCCAATTCGCCATCAGTATGACTAAAAATAGTACTACTTTTTTCTGTTGAAAGTTCCATAGGTGACCTATCAGATTCAGTTTCGGTAGAAATCTCTGCAAATCCTACTTCTGCAGGGAGAGACTTTTTCAACCTATTGACTTCTTTCGTTATAGTTCTAATGTCAATATTTTTTTCTTGTAGTGTCGGCTTCAGGTGTTTCAAAACTTTTTTAAAACTTTTAATGTCCGAGTGAGTAACATCTTGTGACTGTTGATCAACGGCCTGAACATTTTCCAAAGTGTTTCTTACACATTTAGTGTAATCTGGACTATTAGCATCGAATGGGTAAAGACCACATCTCTTAAACCCATTTTTGATGTTGTCAGGCATGTTAGGATGACTTAATGCGTCATTTAACAATTTACAAAAGTTTGTTTTTGTGACGGCAGAATTCAAATTTTCTGGTTTCGATAGGAATGCGCGGACTGTAGATTTCCAATATAATTTTACCGGTGCAAATACGCTAACGTCAGCTGGCTGTAAAATATGGGTGGTGTTGGGCGGAAGAGCATACAAAATAATTTCCATTTGTTCACACATCTTACTTAGCATTAAGGACATATGCGATTTATGCCCATCTACCAGCAAAAGCACCGGTTTTTTTATGTTATTTTCCACTACCCATTTGTGAAACACGTTGGTGACGTATTCAAAGAATACATCTCCTCTCATCCAACCTGTCTCCGATCTGCCTAAGCACCATTCTGGAGGCATACTATTCACCACAGCTCTTGGTGGTCTAATGTATGGAAACACGATACAAGGTGGACACATATCTCCATTTGCATTAAATGTTAATAATACCGTTATATTTTCTTTTTCATTGCTTGGCTTTATTTGGTATAAGTTTTTGAACCCTCTTGGACCTAAAACTTTTCCTGTCTTTGGACAAAGAGCAAAACCACTTTCGTCCCCATTAAAAATTCTTTTCGGGTCACTCAAACTATCTTTTTGGTGTATACTGTCCAAATATTCCTCTAATTCTTTAAACCACAATCTGATTGACTGTTCTGTGACTTAGGCTCGAGCTTTATTAATACCCTCCGCATTTTTAAGTGTGATTTCTTTATTTCTGGACAAAAATTTTTGAAACCACTTTTCACCTGGGCGATCATCCTTGAATTTATTTTTAAACTCACCGTCTTGAACTATTTTCTGAACAGTATCCAACAATTCTTGCTTTTTTACTGGAAATCCACATTTGGAAATGTTAAAAAGCCATTCAACTACTTTTTTTTCACCATCTACTCCTAACGCTGGTTCTGGTCCCGGTTTCTTTACTCTATCGGGTCTGCGCCCACTAATTTTGTCCAATATTGTGGTCTTGGGAATAGCATATTCTTTGCATATTTGTCTTATCGATTTATTATTCTCTCGAACTTCATTTAACGCTTTCTTTAAATCTTCTTCTGTGTATGTTCTCTTTTCCGTCTTCTTTCTTGTCTCTGAAGAACTCATCTTAAATGGGAAAAAATAAGAATGAAAGAAATTACGCATTCCAATTACAAAATAGAGTTATAAACACGTAGTCTTAATAAAGAATACAATAATAATAAACAATACATTTTAAATTATTAATTATTATTTAAATTATTATTTATATTATTTAAATTATTATTTAAATCATTTTTACAAGCAAGTATTTAACGAAAATAGTGGACGCAATTGGGTTTATTATTATCCCCTATAGGTATAGTTTGCGGACGCAAAGTGGAAGTTTTCTAAAATTCGATGTAGTAATTCGCGTCCACCTTATTTTATTCGTTAAATATAAAAAACATAAGCAAATTCATAATTAATATTATTCCTTTTTTCATCATAAAAGTGTAGAAACAGCTATGTATCCTAAAATTCACATAAAACAATAAAAAACTTACCATCAAACACGCCTCTTCACACTAATTTTTATTTAATATCTGTAGTGAATTAGGATTTCCTTAATGTCCGTAAAGGACTGCAGCGATGTTCTGCTGCCTCGGCAGAGGAAGGTGTTGATTCCTGCCAAGAATGCCCTCGTCCGGAGACGCGTGAATGCGCTGGCAGGCTAGCATTGCGGTGTCGTGGGGCGGGTTCGTTTCCCCGGCACGAGGACTCACTACAAAACATTTCGCATTCACGAATTGCTTGCAGAGTTCAAGGGGACGACCGAAGTCGCAAATCTGTAGATAACCTCCACGAAGGAATTACAACTTGTTGCGAGAACAAGTGCAACCTGACAAGAAAGACTAATTTGGGGCTGACCTCGTCTTTACCCAAATACATTCAGGGCCCACAAATGAAAGAGGGGCAACCGGGTGGTGGTGGAGCCCCTTCATGCCCACCCAACCGGAATAAATCCAATGTTAAATCGTTGAGGTGGCCAGGTATTCCTCTTCTGAGTGGAAAACTCATACAACTTGAATTATATGAGCTTTCCCATCAGAAGGGGAGTACCCCGGTGACCAATTTATGTCATAGAAATATACAATTGAATTGCATAACTCTATGCCATAAAAAGGCACTTGGCTCGGGCCACTCAACCCATAAAGTCTCCTGAAACAGAAAAATTATTAAGTACCCGGTGGCTGGCTCATATTTTGGGGTGGAAGCCTGCCACCGTACCGGGTCCTATACCCGATTGGAAAAGACCGGAAGGGAAAGACCGATTTTCCGTTTAATCCATCATTTTTGTTTTTATTCGAACAACGTTAATGTAATGAAACAGTATGATTTTTCTATGGCAATCAGCACAGCAATTTACAACACCCTATTGAAAAGCATTTAATCATTGAAAGAGGGAAATTGATATTAAAAGAAGATTAACATTATAAGAAAATTCATTTTTCTCCGATTTCCTGTAGTATTATAATTATTGTGGTTAGCTCTTGTAGATGCCACACTTTCACCCTACATACATTATGTTTAAAAAAAAAAGATTCTTACATAGATTTATACGAAATTAAAAAAAACGATTTTTTTTTTTCTTACGACGATTCTTCTTCTCCTTTTTTTTTCATCTAAATAGACGGATGCATTGGGATGACGATTGTCGTCCTATTTTCTTTTTCTTTTTAAAATTCAATAAATATTTTTTTTTTTAAATTCAATAAATATTTTTTTTAAAAAAATTCAATAAATAATTTTATTAAAAACTCAATAAATATTTAATTAAAAATTCAATAAATATTTTTTTTTTTCAAAAATTCAATAAATATTTTTTTTAAAAAAATTCAATAAATATTTAATAAAACATGTTAAGAGGTTACTTACAGTACCTTTCCCTCGACGACAAGCGCTCGCTGACGATGTGGAGGTAAGCAAGTCCTGGAATTTTTGGTAGTGATGAATCGCGTTCATACATCAAATATTAACACACGAGTAATAAGACATAAAATAGATCCTAAGGGTGTATAAAATCGTATAAAAATTCAGCTATCAAAGTGTAAATACATATAGACTTCCTTGAATATCACAACCGCATGGTCTCCGAACGTGGTAATGCTCGTTGCTAGTTATTCTACTGCTTTTAAGGTTTAATATTTCGCTTTCAGTGGCGTCTTGATTCTCAATTTTATTCACAAGTTTATCGACTTCCTCAGCGTTTAAACTTTCGGTTGTTTCATTCCACGAATTGTTAGTCTCTCTAGATAAGTTATCAGCTCCTTTATATGCAATCCGTTGGTCACTATATGGATTGAGTGATTTGACTAATTCTTCTGGATCTAACTTTTCAGTGGATTTATCACTCTTCGTTGAACTATGTTTGAATACACAATGCGCCTTTTTGCATCCAAACGGTGTGTTTTCCCAGAAACAGGAAGTAGGGTCCCGCCGTTTCCCAATCAACATGTGCCACTCCTTCCAATGAAAACTTCACATCGGCCTTCCAACCACCTGTTGCACATCACGTGGTGGCCTAATGCTGATGGCTCATGGCGATATTGGCAGCTGCTATCGTTTTTTTTTTTTTCTTTTTTTTTTCTGTGAAGTTTTTTCGCTGTGTATCAACAGGATGGTAGGAGTTAACTATCTGCCAACAACCATCCACCACGATTTTGTTGTGGTTTTAATAGGTTTCCTCCACTACTGTACTATGTTCACTACACTAAAATGGCCACCACGCGTATTTTTTATTAACCACTCGCCTTCCTCTCACGAGGATCTTGTGCAACTCGAACTAACATGGCGGGGCCGAGCCGACGAGCAACGAAACAGCAAAAGTTTCGTTGAATAATGCCATCTATGGGTGAACATGCGGTGGTGATAATGCACACTCGTTTCGGTTTCTTTTTTTAAAATTTTAAGTCGTCCCTTGTAGATTCGCTTAAATTATCAATTGAAAGCAATTTATGTTTATAATTATTAGGCGTAATTAAGAGGGAAATAAATCGAAAGAATAAGACAGGCACGCGTTAATTACCGACAACCAAAACAATTTTTAATTAATATTATGGTTGGAATGGGTAAAATTTGACAAATTTTGTGGGGTTTAAATGATACAATGATTTTATCGTTCATATAATTTAAAAGATTAAATGATCCAATGATTTTAGCGTTCATATAATTAAAAGGGTTAACCGTTTCGTTCTAAGCCTTTGTGTACCGCATTACACCGCAATTCGTTAAATTATCTTCAAAAGATATTGTAATAAGATACTACACATTAGAAATTTTTAAACATTTTTAGAATTTTGTTTCCCGGGTGTTAAGTACAAAAGAAATTTTTCCACTTATTTTTCCTGCGAAAAAAGAAAAAAACGAGTGTTGCGATGGGGAAGGTGACTGAATCGACTGAATCATTATTAAATTGCGTTCGTGCTGTGTGCCTGTGTCAGCGCTGCTTTTAGAGCCATAGTTCCTAGATTACTACAGGGCAGCTAATTTTCTCGTGATCCCAAGGCAATGCGGATTACGAAAAAGGAGCTGAAGGATCTTTCTGTGTCTCACGAGTTGGCTTCGGCGTCGGGACTAGAGATGACGAACAATAAAAGAAGAACACAATTAACAGACGGAAGGACTGACTTATGTCTATGTTTGCCTGGAAGTATACAACCTTTGCGCGTTTTTGAAAATATATGCGGACGGACAAACAGACGTGCCCAATTATCTATCGGCGCAGGTCTTTCGCGTGGTATATCCCCACTTCTTTTCCCGATGGATCCGTTATCGAGTAACGGTTAGGTCCCATTACCTTCTTTATGCGGCTTTTCAAGAATCGCCTGTCCAGCTTGGCGTTGTAATGCCCCGCGGCGTCACTTTGGCGGAAATTTCGCCGGAAAACTTCATCTCCTTCTTTGAAATTAGCAGATCGTGACCGGAGATTGTACTGCGCTTCATTTGCACTACCTGCGGCCTTAATTTTCCGTCCGATCTGTTGGCGGAGGTCTCCTAAACGTTCGTGGGGCTCCAGCGCAACGACGGGGTCTCCCAAACACTTTAATTGCCGTAACAGTCGGTATGATTTACCGTGGCAAATCATGTGCTGTCCAAAGGCGGCAAAGTAAGGGGCGACACCGGTGACGGAATGATACGAGGATCGCAGGGCGCATGTGATGGCAGACAATCGCCGATCCCAATCCTTTTGAGATGGGTGGACGTAGGAACGGATCGCGGCCAATAGGGTGCGGTTCAACCGTTCTGATGCGTTAGACTGAGGAGAGTATATGGGCGTCAGTTGGTGTTCAACGCCATACTGCTCAAGTAGGCTCTTAAACTGCCGAGACCGGAACTGTACTCCGTTGTCTGAGTACACACTCTCTGGAACACCGAACACATGGAATACCCGGTTCTCTAAGAATTTCACGATCGATGGAGTTGTGAATTTACGGATAGGTTCCACCATTGGGAACTTTGAGAGCTGATCTAGAACGACTATGGCTCCGATGTGTCCCATGGAAGACCGAGGATATGGACCGAGTAGATCGATGTATAGACGCTGGAACACGCGTTCTGGAACGTTGAGTTGACCCATAGGAGGTCGAAGAGGCTGGTTGGGCGCTTTGGTGCCTTTACAGGTCTCACAGGCGCTCACGTAGTCTTTGACCTGGGATGCCATTTTAGGCCAAAAGAAGTATTTCTTGAGTCGCCGTTACGTCCGACCGTAACCTCCGTGGGCACTTAAAGGATGGTCATGTGCGCGGAGGATCAGATGTTGTGTCATTTCCTCCAGTACCCAGAGTTTCCAAGACTCTTCTTCCTGCCATGGATCACCAGTGGCGTATTCGTTTCGTCTATACACATAGCCGTCTATTACCTTCAAATCAGGCAGCTGTGTCTGTTGGGTCGCTATGGTTTGCCTCAACTCTTTGTAGCTATCTGATTCGAAATGTGGGCTGTCCAAATCTATTTCGATGGGGTCCTCGTCATTTATTGTTAATTCGGCTCCCTCTGGGGAAAACATCCGTAAGAGAGTGTCGGGTACGATATTCTGGGTTCCTTTCCGGTGTTTGATGGAGAACTTGAACCCTTGCAGCTTAAGAGCCCATCTGGCTAAGCGTCCACTTAAATCTGCCTGGTTCATCAACCATTGTAGTGACGCGTGGTCCGTGATGATCTCGAATTGGTGGCCCTCGATATAAGCTCGGAATTTCTTCACAGCCATTACCGCTGCCAAACATTCTTGCTCGGAAACAGTATAGTTTCTTTGGGCCGAATTCAGCTTATTGGACATGAAGGCGATGGGAGCTTCCTCTCCTTCGTCGGTCAATTGCACCAGCACGGCTCCTACTCCATGTTGACTTGCGTCACAATGAATGGAGAAGGGCTTCGTGAAGTCGGGGATGTGCAAGACAGGAGCTGATGTGAGGGCTTGTTTAAGCTCTTCAAATGCCTTTCGGCTGAGTTCGGTCCAAACGAACTTCCCCTTCCGCAACATGTCTGACAGGGGCGCTGAAACTGTTGCATAATTCCGAACAAACCTTCGGTACCAGCCGCACACACCAAGGAAACGTCGTAGCTGCTTCACAGTTTTTGGTAAGGGGAACTCATCAATCGCACGAGTTTTGTCTGGATCCGTTTTGATAGTGCCATATCCTATAACATGACCGAGATATCGGACTTCTTTCATGACAAACTTACTTTTCTGTACGTTGATGGTGAGTCCCGCCTTACTGATGTGCAGGGCTACTTCTTGTAGAAGTAGGAGGTGTTGATCGAACGTTTCCGTGATGAGTAACAGATCATCAAGGTACACGAACACTTGGTGTTTTAGGTGAGGTGGGATGACCTTGTCCATCAATCGAGTCATCGTTTGCGGCGCGTTACACAGGCCAAAGGGCATTGTGACGAACTGATATAATGGTCGTCCAGGCACCGTGAAGGCGGTCTTGTCCCTCGAGCCCTCATCGAGTGGAATTTGCCAGAAGGCGTCTTTTAGGTCGAGACTGGTGATATAATTAGCTTTCGGCAGTCTCCCTAGTATTCCATCGATGAGTGGAAGAGGGTACGCGTCCTTGATGGTAACCGCGTTTACCTTACGGGCATCAAGACAGAGGCGGACTTTACCTGGCTTCACAACCAAGGTTACCGGTGATGACCAAGCGCTTTGGGACTCCTCTATGACCCCCAACTCGAGCATCCTATCTAGCTCCGCATACACCAATTTCTCCATGCCCGGTGAGATGGCGTAGTGTCTCTGTTTAATCGGTTTACTATCGCCAACGTCGATGGCGTGTGAGACTAGGGTGGTGCGGCCAAGGCCTTGGGTAGCGTACGATGGGAAAGCAGCAATGGATGCTTCCAGGCGTTGCCGTTGGTTAGGCGTCAGGTCATGCCTATCGGGAGTAGAAGTGATTTCGTTGACATATCTGGTTCTTAAAGACAAATCTGTGAATAAATCGGAGGCCAGTCCAAAGCGAAGGACGAAATCGACACCAAGGTATACATTCTGAGTCAAAGACGGAATAATGTAGAACGTAATATCCTTCGTCTGACCCCTGAACGTCACGGGTGTGGTTAGTTTACCTCGTATAGGGTGTTTGGTGCCGTCAGCTGTACTGATTTCAGTGCGCCAGGATTTAATCAAGTTCGGATATTCTTGGAGCACCTTCGAGCCAAAGCTCGAGGCAAGACAACTGATACTGGCACCCGTGTCGATCAAAGCAAACACGGTCTCGCCCAACACTTTAATTGGATGATAAGGTCTGATCTCATTCTCAGCAACCTCCGAGATGTTACAAGAGTTTACGGTTTGACGGCAGGTGCGCACTCTCTTGCGGGAATTCCGCCAACGACGGGTTGACCATTTTGTCGTGCACGAACGGGAAGAGACAACTTCGGAAGCAAATATTCGCTCTCGAGCCACCCGATATTCCTGCAGTCTAACATGATAAGGTTTTAGAGTGCGTACTTGAGGCTGCCGCGGTTCTTCTGGCAGTGACTGCGATGGTCGTTTTAATATTGTCGTTGGTGAGGTCTCCGGAAGAGAGTGAACATCCGCAGTCGTAATGGTCATGGCTGGTGGGTTAACGTCAGGTTGGTTGGGGTGAGCCACTGATTGAGGAGCTACTGCTGGGGTTTCGAGTACCGCTGAGGTGGTCGGGTACTCTTTTGGCCGTTTTTTCGTGCGGCACATTCAGAACAGTCCGGGAAGTAAGTGTCTGGCTTGCCGCAACCGTAGCAGAAAACCTTACGTTCTGCGCGGCATGAAATGAACCGGTGTCCGGTTTGGTGACAATTCCAGCAGGTCGTAAGACTTCCCACTGCTGCTACAGCAAGATGGTCTGGGTCCAAATCATCCTCCAGATCTAGGGTGGTATAATCTGGGGCCAATTCCGCGACTCCTCGTCGAGGACCCGTCCTGGTTAGTAAGTCTGGCCGGTCCCGTAGGTCTTCCTCAAACCCTTCTATGCGACGCACATTTCTCAGCAGGGCCTCCATACTCTGTGGATCGGAGTTCACGATATGCCGACGAATCTCCGGTCTCAGATTGCGCTTTAGCAGGCGCAGAATTTGGGTAGAAGACAATGGCTCTGATAGCTGGTCATTCAACCGAAGGATATCGGCTCGATATTGATGGAAGGACTCGTCCGGACGCTGCCATCTAGCATTCATCTTATCCAGGACTAATTCGTCCATGTCGACCGTAGGGTATTCCATGCGGAGTGCCTCCTTCAGCCGTGACCAGCGTATGGATGGTGGAGCTGAATGTATTCTCCAATATGTCTCCAGTGCTGCTCCCCTAAGCAGCATCGGCAAGTACCCTGCGAGCGCTGTGCGGTCTCCTGCTAGCATCTGCTCAATCAGTGACTCCACCCGACTTATGAAAACCTCTACCGTTATCGTATTGGGTTCCCCACTGAAATGTAGATTCCATCCCTGGATGATGCTGGGGATCTGTGTCGGCTTCAGCCGATACATGTCGTGTGGATGGAAGCGTTGGTCCGGCGGAATCACGGGAGCTTAATTTGGTGGCGGTGCTTGGCTCAATCGGGGCCGGTAAACTGGAGCCAACGGATTCATGGCTGTACCTGGCCGGATCCGTTCGGGATCACGCCGCGAATCGACTGGGAAATCCCACGGATTTGGGTCCGAATCCCACATAGGAGGAGTTCTTGGCCGGGGTGGTGCGGGGTTCTCTCTCTGGCTCTCTAGAGAGGCTAGCCGGGTGGACATGTCCTGTACGAGCGCCATTAGATCTCGTAGAACTGTGGCTTCCACAGCCACCGGGGGACTCGCTTCTTCTGCAGGCGGAACTGCTTCAGCCCTGTAGTCTACGTCTCGTGCACTCCTGGTCGTGGATGGAAGGGGTCCGTTTTTGGGGACAGCTCCACTTGCACTGGAGGACTGAGGTCGTTCTGTTGCTGGCTGTGCAATTTCCAAAGGCTGACGACAGAGCGGGCACGTGGATGAGGTTTGCCGCAGTTGGGCCAAACACAGCTGGTGTAGCCTGTGTCCGCACTGCAACCTCTGGCTTGTAGTTTCGTCCATGTCCTCGTGACAGATGGAGCACAATAGAGCTGGTCCGGCATCCGACCGCAACTTTCTCCTTTCGGGGGTTCTTTTTGTGGGCATTTTAAATCCAAATGGTTTTCCTAATTAAATACCTAGATAAATAAATAATGAAGAATATGGGTATATAAGATTAACTATATGAATAATGAAATTAATGAAGAAAAGGTGAGAAAAGTTACTAAAATTCTTATGTGGCCGTCAGTGGCGAACTATCTCAGAACCTCACAAAAAAAAAGTTTTGATTAAGTTATATAAAAAATATATATGAACGGACTTTCCTTTCCGACCTTCCCTCCCAAGTACGGACACCATGGCACAATCCTTCTAAACGTTTCAGGGACACTCTCTTGTGGCACCATGAAAATCAGGGTTCCGAAGTGATCCCTCATTAGCAAACTTCTCAAGTTACAGCTTGTCAGCCCAGGGTGGGATTCTAATCCACAAGCAGCGCGTGTCTTGTCATGGATAGTCATGGATTAGCTAATCAGCCAATCACATGAAATCAAAATCCATGTAATTTAAGACACTTAGGCACCGCTGGTTTGGGGAGCGGATCAGAATCCTCCGCAAAATAGATGTTGGGATAATAACTTCCGAACACAAAAAAGGACTCTAATATCATTTGGCCTTACTAGTTATACAATGGTGGTAAGCCACCAAAGTATAAATCAAAAGAAGGACCAAACGATATTGATGTCCGAAGACAACACACGTTCGAAAGTTATTAGGCTGCTGGGGCACGATCAGTGCAAAAACCCTCGGGAGTTATCTACCCGCCAATAATTCTAACACCTAGTGGGGACACCTAGAGACGATGGACTGTCTCGTGCTCACGACTGATGATACAGCCGGGCTTTTCGGGCCCCACGTTGGGCGCCATTTGTAGTGAATTAGGATTTCCTTAATGTCCGTAAAGGACTGCAGCGATGTTCTGCTGCCTCGGCAGAGGAAGGTGTTGATTCCTGCCAAGAATGCCCTCGTCCGGAGACGCGTGAATGCGCTGGCAGGCTAGCATTGCGGTGTCGTGGGGCGGGTTCGTTTCCCCGGCACGAGGACTCACTACAAAACATTTCGCATTCACGAATTGCTTGCAGAATTCAAGGGGACGACCGAAGTCGCAAATCTGTAGATAACCTCCACGAAGGAATTACGACTTGTTGCGAGAACAAGTGCAACCTGACAAGAAAGACTAATTTGGGGCTGACCTCGTCTTTACCCAAATACATTCAGGGCCCACAAATGAAAGAGGGGCAACCGGGTGGTGGTGGAGCCCCTTCATGCCCACCCAACCGGAATAAATCCAATGTTAAATCGTTGAGGTGGCCAGGTATTCCTCTTCTGAGTGGAAAACTCATACAACTTGAATTATATGAGCTTTCCCATCAGAAGGGGAGTACCCCGGTGACCAATTTATGTCATAGAAATATTCAATTGAATTGCATAACTCTATGCCATAAAAAGGCACTTGGCTCGGGCCACTCAACCCATAAAGTCTCCTGAAACAGAAAAATTATTAAGTACCCGGTGGCTGGCTCATATTTTGGGGTGGAAGCCTGCCACCGCACCGGGTCCTATACCCGATTGGAAAAGACCGGAAGGGAAAGACCGATTTTCCGTTTAATCCATCATTTTTGTTTTTATTCGAACAACGTTAATGTAATGAAACAGTATGATTTTTCTATGGCAATCAGCACAGCAATTTACAACACCCTATTGAAAAGCATTTAATCATTGAAAGAGGGAAATTGATATTAAAAGAAGATTAACATTATAAGAAAATTCATTTTTCTCCGATTTCCTGTAGTATTATAATTATTGTGGTTAGCTCTTGTAGATGCCACACTTTCACCCTACATACATTATGTTTAAAAAAAAAAGATTCTTACATAGATTTATACGAAATTAAAAAAAACGATTTTTTTTTTTCTTACGACGATTCTTCTTCTCCTTTTTTTTTCATCTAAATAGACGGATGCATTGGGATGACGATTGTCGTCCTATTTTCTTTTTCTTTTTAAAATTCAATAAATATTTTTTTTTAAAAATTCAATAAATATTTTTTTTTTAAAAATTCAATAAATAATTTTTGTAAAAACTCAATAAATATTTAATTAAAAATTCAATAAATATTTTTTTTTTTCAAAAATTCAATAAATATTTTTTTAAAAAAAATTCAATAAATATTTAATAAAACATGTTAAGAGGTTACTTACAGTACCTTTCCCTCGACGACGAGCGCTCGCTGACGATGTGGAGGTAAGCAAGTCCTGGAATTTTTGGTAGTGAAGAATCGCGTTCATACATCAAATATTAACACACGAGTAATAAGACATAAAATAGATCCTAAGGGTGTATAAAATCGTATAAAAATTCAGCTATCAAAGTGTAAATACATATAGACTTCCTTGAATATCACAACCGCATGGTCTCCGAACGTGGTAATGCTCGTTGCTAGTTATTCTACTGCTTTTAAGGTTTAATATTTCGCTTTCAGTGGCGTCTTGAGTCTCAATTTTATTCACAAGTTTATCGACTTCCTCAGCGTTTAAACTTTCGGTTGTTTCATTCCACGAATTGTTAGTCTCTCTAGATAAGTTATCAGCTCCTTTATATGCAATCCGTTGGTCACTATATGGATTGAGTGATTTGACTAATTCTTCTGGATCTAACTTTTCAGTGGATTTATCACTCTTCGTTGAACTATGTTTGAATACACAATGCGCCTTTTTGCATCCAAACGGTGTATTTTCCCAGAAACAGGAAGTAGGGTCCCGCCGTTTCCCAATCAACATGTGCCACTCCTTCCAATGAAAACTTCACATCGGCCTTCCAACCACTTGTTGCACATCACGTGGTGGCCTAATGCTGATGGCTCATGGCGATATTGGCAGCTGCTATCGTTTTTTTTTTTTCTTTTTTTTTTCTGTGAAGTTTTTTCGCTGTGTATCAACAGGATGGTAGGAGTTAACTATCTGCCAACAACCATCCACCACGATTTTGTTGTGGTTTTAATAGGTTTCCTCCACTACTGTACTATGTTCACTACACTAAAATGGCCACCACGCGTATTTTTTATTAACCACTCGCCTTCCTCTCACGAGGATCTTGTGCAACTCGAACTAACATGGCGGGGCCGAGCCGACGAGCAACGAAACAGCAAAAGTTTCGTTGAATAATGCCATCTATGGGTGAACATGCGGTGGTGATAATGCACACTCGTTTCGGTTTCTTTTTTTAAAATTTTAAGTCGTCCCTTGTAGATTCGCTTAAATTATCAATTGAAAGCAATTTATGTTTATAATTATTAGGCGTAATTGAGAGGGAAATAAATCGAAAGAATAAGACAGGCACGCGTTAATTACCGACAACCAAAACAATTTTTAATTAATATTATGGTTGGAATGGGTAAAATTTGACAAATTTTGTGGGGTTTAAATGATACAATGATTTTATCGTTCATATAATTTAAAAGATTAAATGATCCAATGATTTTAGCGTTCATATAATTAAAAGGGTTAACCGTTTCGTTCTAAGCCTTTGTGTACCGCTTTACACCGCAATTCGTTAAATTATCTTCAAAAGATATTGTAATAAGATACTACACATTAGAAATTTTTAAACATTTTTAGAATTTTGTTTCCCGGGTGCTAAGTACAAAAGAAATTTTTCCACTTATTTTTCCTGCGAAAAAAGAAAAAAACGAGTGTTGCGATGGGGAAGGTGACTGAATCGACTGAATCATTATTAAATTGCGTTCGTGCTGTGTGCCTGTGTCAGCGCTGCTTTTAGAGCCATAGTTCTTAGATTACTTGTTGAACAACCGAGACTAACTATTTTTTCTAAACGGTATAGGTTTGACGCACAGAATTTTTGTTCATGTGTGCGTGCCTCTTATGCATTGAAGTATTAGCGGCATAATGACTTTTCGTTCGATTGGTGTGTTAGTTGACTTATTTTCGAGTATTTTTAAAGGGAGATCCACGAAATGGACGCGAATTGGGCGATGGACGCGAACAGGCGAAATTACCCTACGTAGATTTTCAACAAAGCCAAAATTATAAAAACTAAAGTAAATTAAAAGCTAAGATAATAACCAAAAAAATGAAATATTAAAACTAATGCATGGAAAATGAACATAAAAATGAAATTTAATATATTTATAGCTTGTCAAAGGAATGCCAGTTTCATTGATTCCAATATATGAATTAGCGGAAAAGTATCCTTTCAGTTTTAGCCGCCTTTCTGTGTGACCAAAAGCAAAAATAAATATGAATCGGTAAAACATTAAATACTGGATCTTCTTCCCTATTCCTCCAAAGGGTAGGAAACCGCCATGTTAGGGAATACATCTTCTGATATAGACCCCACAGAGTTGCCCACATTCGTCGTTGGTGTTAGGAGCTTTCACGCGAAGGGGTGATAGGGCCCTGAAGATGGACCTAGTCATCTAGATTTTGAACCGGTTGAGAGGGTACGTGAGGGCACCAAATCCACCTGGTTGCTCAGTTTTCAGGTATTAAAACGGAAGGAGGACTTGTGTCATCAGTAGGGTAAGCAGGACATGAAAGACTCCTTCGATTTTCGCGAGGCTGAGTTATGTCGCTTATTCGTACGCGTCGCCAGGCAAGGTTATTTCAGCGAACCGCAAAATCTTTGCTCACTGAATTTATCACCATCGCTGATGCCCTTAACGGACCTATACACTCCTCAAACACTACAGTAGTTCTGTCTGCCCAATTCGTCCATAAAATACCTTTCCTCATTATTTATTTTGGTTCCAACTATGTAACAAAAGGAATTTAGTTGCATTATTTGATTTCTTCAAAATTACTCTGCGATGCCTTCAATTTGGTAATTCACAAGGTTCCGTAAATTCCCCAACAATGAATTGATTTTCAACAATTTTCAACTACATTATTCACGTAAATAGAACTTCCGATCTGAACTGAACATCAATATTCGTACCTACGTGACAAAATGAAACATTATGGGATCCATGCTGCTCGCAAAAGATACACGAAAGACATACTTAACGGGATCAAATCAAGTAGAAAATTAAAATCACAATCATAGCTTCCAAGAAAATATCCAACAAGGAGGTATCCGAAGCTTGGCTAGGTAGCAATCCTGAAACAATCGACGGACTGAAAGTCAATCAAATGTAGAGATACAGATACGTGCCCGAGACTCCTGTTCACGATACAGTATATAATTTTTGCGAAGAAAAATGAAAATTATGTGAAACGGAAAAATCTGATTCGAAATCCTCCCAAGCAGAAATCCCTTGTTTTTTTTCATGTCTGTCGATGAATTTTTTTGTCTGTTGAAAGTCAATGTAATATTGTTGGCTAAGTAAACGCGAAATTATCTGGCACAGACTTAAAAAACAAAAGCGTGCAATCAATTTATTGGGGATTTTTCTATTTTGCAATCAAATTTCTTTAAAGCAATCATCCTTTAATAATTTTGGAAATAAAAAAGATTTTAATAAAATTATTATATCCATTACGAAAATTTCACTGAGAATAATTAAACTTCTCGGCAAATACCAACTGAGTATTAACCTTAATTATTTGTATTTAGGTTCGCAATGATGAATTACTTTTAGGATTGTTTGAAGGAAAAGGTATTTGAAGTTTATGGCTGGCAATATAATATTTTATTACACACAATAACCATATCTTTGAAAGGACAGACTCCTTATATAAACTCAACGTTGAATGAAATACAGATTTGACTTGTTTTAATCGAAATTATCACTGACAGTTAAAAGCACACACTCGGGGTTCAGATGAAACGGTTGGGTTAACTTCAAACGAATTCCACACACTTTCATTGTCTTTCAATCGTCTTCAAACTGTATGAATCTGGCGAAGGAACCATATGAAGCGAATCAAGTTAACGGAGTTAAATCTTGCGTGTGGTAATCATTTGCTGGATCAACCATGCGGAATCGGGTCAGATAACAAACATTCTAATAGCATCAACTAGTTGTTTCGCATTCCAGTATTAAAGGGCTCAAATCTCAGTGTTGCAATATCCGTTTTGAATGCTTTAACTGAAGAAAAATTTAAAGCCTTGACTAAACAAAACTGTTGAATGCAAAATATATATACATACATACTTATGTACATTTATGGAATAAATCGAATTTTAAAAACAAAACTTTGCTCCTAAAATATGTAGGATTTTTCACTCACAGGATGAAATATTGTAATTAAGCCATCGGGTGTAAGCGTGAAAACTAAAATATACGCACGAGTATATAACTTCCACCTTCCTGCACGGACAGAAAGATATCGAAGAACATACACTGAAAAAAATATCGTAAAAACAAAGGGCAAAATGGCGTTTATATAGACGCCGACTGAAGAGTGTTCAAGGAATGATTGGGGTGAGGCTTGGACTTTGCAACTGTCAACGCGCGTTTGGGTTGGTCGATATTGATATTATAAAAAATTTATTGGAAAACGAAAATTTATCAGTATATCTCATCATATACGATCATATACGTAAAATTTGAAATTTGAAGACCGGAAGAAAGCAAAAATTTTATCTTGGCGAACGCCCATCGCATAAACCGTAGACAGAATTTCAGAGACGGCATAATGGACTGACTACTGTCAGCACTAAGCACGATGGCGGAGCAACTAATGACCAAAACCGCCCGTAAGGAAATACCCTCGGACAGGAGGAATGCGGAGGGTACGACAAAAAAAATTCGAGCTTCAACCAAGACGTTAACTTAATTAACTATAAGGTAAATGATTTTACACGTATATTAGCGAGGGGTAAATTCGTTATAACAGGCAAAACTCCGGCTCCTTTGCCAATCCCACTCACACCCTGCACTAATGCTTGCAGCACACTCGCACAAACAACCGCAAATAACATTCGAACGAAAAAGTTTTGGTTCCTGCCAATTCACGTAGAGAATGTGAAGCCAACTGTGCTAAAAGGCATTTCGGATAGACATACCCCTATCGATGGTACCCACCCAGAGTACAGAATAACAAAGCTGTCAAACTTCCGACTGAAAATCACAGTGGATCGACTTGGACTTATTTAGATTAACAGTGGCATCGGAAGCAAACAAGAACGCAGTAATAAAAGTGCTCTACATTCTTAATCAACGAGCCGTATGAGAACGCCCTAAAAGGAGCGATCTTGTTCAATGTTCCTGTTGTCAAAGATTCGGGCACGTCCTCCTTTTTGAGACTCAGTATCTTATCTCTCTGTGTGGCAAAAAGGTTGCTTTGGTATCACAAGCAAGTTTTCAGTCAGTGTGGTACAATGAGCAAAAAGTTCTTCTACCACTTGGAGGTTAATTATCTCCGATAATTAATCTCCAAGTCTCGCTTCTTCCACTTTCGATTTGGCTCGGCAATTTTTGTCTGGTAGCTCTTGGCAAAGACGCGCTTGATGACGGCAAATCAATTGTTGTTGAGTTCCTGACACCCCTGAGCGCCCATCACGGCCTGATCCGGCAACATCAACGCTTCAATCAACTTACATAGTTATTTAAGGTTAATTAGCACTGCAATAATCAACCCATTCGTAATTAATTCGATTGATTTATCAATGGATCGATCATTTTAATTCAATTCAAAAAATTCAAATGCAATTTGTCACAAAGCGAAAATACTTTAATTTTCGAATACCACATTTTTATTTTATTCAATCGAGAAACCCATTCTTCATTCATTTTTTAATTTGTCAAAACATTGAAACAAAAGTTTATTCATTGTTCAATTGTTGGTTGGGTCGTCATAGATCTCTGCGGAGAAGAAGTTTAATGGGAAATAGGGAAATATAATTTCCGTTTGAATACAATTTGTCAAATTAATTGTACAGCAAATGTTTAAAGTCTATAAAAAATAATAAGAACAAAGTTCGGGACAAGAGAGTCCCGGCGCAAACATTTGGAGGCCCTGGCGAGATGCACTTGGTATTTATGGCGTGCATGACTAAATAACTGTTTTTCCCTGGTGAACAGGTCGTGAAGTGCTGTGTGGTGTTTTTGTGCAGTGTCATGGTATATCCACGTTTCTGTTTCTGGCCGCTTTCCGACTTTCGACGCGATGGTGAATGTGGATCGCCTGATTGAGGACCTAAAAGGATTGGCTCGGATCGTCAAAGGCGTCATTTTAAACTACAAGAAGGATTCGCCTTCAAGGAAGCAGGAAGCCGGGTATTATACGAAGCGACTGTGACGACTGGAATTTTAAACTAGGCGATAGTCACATCCGATCCCTACTGGAGGTCGCTCCATTGCGCGAATATTTTACCCAACATATATACAACACTACCAAAGTCAACTGCCTCCGTTACGAGCAGCACTTCCGCGATCAAATGCGTGCCAAAACACACGTGGACACGCCAACTGGAGAGCAGTCACCAAACGGGCCAAGACTCAGTAATGCGAGGACAAGGAATACACTGCAGAAGCCTCAGCGTCAGGAGATTCCAGTGTAGTTAGGATGCTGCGTCACTACAAAGTCATGGCAAGCTCATTGAGGAGGATCATCGACCGTTTGGACCAGAAGGAGGTCACTCGGAGCTGGTGCAGAAGTAAACACATGACCCTCCAATGAGGATGAATATCACTTGCAGATCGCCGAGCTGAAGCATATTGTTCCAACGTGCAACGGCACACTTATTTTGAAGAGCTTACCCAAGATTGGGTCATGCATCTGGAATCGAAAATGAATGAACTCACTGCCACATCTGCCTCAGTGACTCTACCTGTGACTCCTCTTATCATAACTCTGCCGAAAATTGAACTCCCCACCTTCGATGGAAACTATTTATATTGGCAACAATTTCACGACTTTTTCATACAAATGGTGCATAGCCAACCGATGTCCAAGTACCAAAAGCTATAACACCTCAAGTCCGGTCTTACCGGAGAACTGGAACTTTTGATTCGAAATTTTTCATTGCTTGGACAAATTTTGCATTGCTTGGAAAGGTACGACAGCCGGTGACTATTGTTAGCAACGCTCTTCAACAAATTGATGAGTCATCCATCTAATGCTCATGAAAGGCCATCAGTGGCAGCAATAAAGGCTCTACCAACCATCCTCTATTGTTGAAGCACATTAAACCTGAGGACCAACAGGTCCAGCTGGACTTCAGTAGTTTACACGAAGCCTATGTTAAGACGTTAGGAGTCATCTGGCGTCCGAAAACTGACTAGTTCCAGATCCAGATCAACTTGGAGTCAACCGATGCGAAGTTCTCCAAGAAGACAATGGCATCTGATATAGCCAGATTGTTCGATCCATTGGGCTTTCTGGCTCCTGTGAAAGGAGCAGCCAAGCTATTCCTGCACGAATTAAGGCGATTAGAATTGTACTGGGATACAGCATTACCAGTGGGGATCTATACCCAGTGGTCCGATTTCCGAAGTAGTCTGCCATCATTGCAGCAGGCTCGATTTTCTCGTCACATCAGTACAGGCGAGAAACGCGTACAAATACAGTTGCAAGCCTTTTGTGAACCCTCCGAGAAGGCATATGGCACAGCGATATATATGCAGTCAACTCTGAGGGGCGGTCAAGTCATAGTCAGGTTGCTGTGCGCCAAGTCAAGAGTGGCCCCGATCAAAACACTTACTGTTCCACCCATGGAGTTGTGTGCGGCGAAACTAAGCGCTAAGTTCACAAGACGAGTTAAGACAGCACTCAAGCTGCAGGAGATCTTTCAGGCATTCTGGACCGATGCCGAGATTGTCTTGGCGTGGATCAATTCTACTGCGTCATCGTACAATACCTTCGTGGCAAACAGGAACTCGGCCATACAAACCCTCTCAAGGCCGGACCGATGGCAACACGCAGCGTCTGAAGAAAACGCAGCTGACATCCTGCCACGTGGGATGGCGCCAGCTGAATTGAGCCGCTGCAGTATGTGGTTGCAGGGACCACCATTATTATCCACGGCAGAATTTGTTTGGCCTTCCGAGTATCGGAGTGAAGGCTCTTGCGACTTGGAGACGAAACGGACCAAGACCGCTATGGTAGCAACAGAGACTCCTGAAATACACTTCATTCAGCAGATCCAACACGGCAACTCCTTCAAGAGACTGCAGCGCATAGTAGCCTACATGATGCGGTTTATCTGTTGTATGATAAATTACCCACAGCCCTGGAATGTACAACCACAAACTGCGAACTTTTGGATATCAGGTCGGGGAGACAATTCTCCAAGTACAGTCCGTTGGTGGGACTGGCGCTCTTCCTGGATTTAGAGGGCATAATCCGCGTTGGTGGGAGAGTAGGGGCTGCGAAGATCATGCTTAACGCCAAATATTTTATTTTATTACCGGTCAAACATCCGTTCACCAGACTGCTGATGATAGACATCCATCGCAACTGCTGCCATCTAGGTGCTGCCACTAGACAGCGGCTCTGGCCAATTCAAGAAAAACAACTCGCAAGATCGATCGTTCAATGGTGCGTGTGGTGCATCCGAGTCAAGCCTAAGCTGTTTTCACAAGTCATGGGAAACCTGCCTAGTACACATATTCAGCCAGCCCGTCCGTTCATCAATTCCGGCGTGAATTTCTGTGGGCCTATGATGATCCATACCGAGGTAGAGGTAGCCAATCAAAAAAGGATTACCTAGCCCTATTTTGTTGTTTTACTACAAAGGCCGTCCATCTAGAGTTAGTCAGCGATCTAAGCACATAGACATTCCTCTGTGCTCTTAAACGTTCCATTGGATGGCGAGGACACTGCCGAAAACCATTTTGTGACAATACCACCAACTTTTTGGGAGCTCATAATCAGCTATCAGAATTGTCATCCTCATTATATTCCAACGAAGCGCGTCAAGAAGTTACAACGGCGTGCTCCAGGCGGTGGTCAAATCAGGCAAAAATTTGATCCATCGAGGCGTTTTGTCTGTGGTTCTCACCTACGAAGAGTTCCATAACTTCGTGGTTGAGGTGGAGGCTATCCTCAATTCTAGACCACTGACTCTGATGTCAAACGATCCCAATGATTTGGCAGCCTTAACTCCAGCACACTTTCTCATCAGAGAGCCCCTCATAGCCAAGGTTGATGGTCACGCAGAGCCAGGCACGTCTCCATACCCTGTGGAAGCTAATCAACCACCTCAAACTCGAATTCGGGAGACGATGGTCGCACGAGTACTTGGCGCAGTTGCAGCATCTTGTCAAGTGAAGACAGTCACAACCCAATGCGATCCCAGGAACAGTGGTCATCTTAAGCGAAGATAACACCCCATCGATGAAGTAGCCACTAGGGCGAATTATCAAAACTTACGAAGGCGCCGATGGTTTCGTACAAGTCACTGATGTCAAAACCACCTCCGGAACTTTGAAAAGGCCAATACACAAACTGGCCCCGTTACCAGTACTCGATGACACACAGTCTAACGAAGAACCATCACAAGCAAGTATCTCCCACTTGACGAACGAAGGGTCCCAGGTCAGCGACGACGACATCCCGAGGACAAGGTGGCGATCGATGCGAACCGGCAAGTCAATTGTGGCGCTCATCTTGATGTGCCTACTAGCTCCCATAGCGCACGCCTCTCCAACACAATGCTTAACTACCAGACCCCATACGGGTCTGTATCCTCAACCATTGGGTCAAGTTTACTTATCTTCCAGCGAGAGGAAGTTGCTCATTTATTACGATTTGGGACCGTATTGGCGGGAATTGGCTGTTCTACAGAACGAGACGAACCTTGTGGACTCTTTCAACGCTTCAACACATTTCACTGAGTCTGCATCTGAAATCGAGGAACTGCGATGTTTCACGGACCGATCAAGCGACTGACCACGACATCCACCAGTACACCATCGGCTACCTGGGCATTCTCAGATTAGTCATACTGGGGATCTACCTCCGCTGGCGTTCCTGCAAACAACAATTCAACCTGCATGTCCAACCACCAGTGCCGTTACGTAGATGCTAGAACCTGCCGCACACCTTGGAGGAGGTTGAACAGATCGTTCAACGCGGAGGATGGATTTTGAGTTCCTGATACCCCTGAGCGCCATGAGGTTAATTGGCACTGCAATAATTGATCGATTATTTTAATTCAATTCACCAAATTCAAGTGCGATTCGCCACAACGGGAAAGTACTTTAAGTTTCGAATACCACATTTTTATTTTCATCAATCGAGTAACCGATTTTTCATTCATTTTTTAATTTGTAAAAACTTTGAAACAAAAGTTTATTCATTGTTCAATTGTTGGTTGGGTCGTCATATATCTCTGCGGAGAAGAAGTTTGACGGCAAATAGGGAAATGTAATTGGGTTATTTCCGTTTTGATACGATTTGTAAAATTAATTGTAAAGCAAATGTTTAAAAATTTTGTTTAGGGAATGCTGGTGTCCTAAGAGACATTTAGGACACCAGCATTCCCTAAACAACATTTTCATAAGTTCATCCCCACTACATAATAGTAGAAATTAATGCTCTATAGAGCTTGCAGTACTGCCATGTTGCAGCATCTGAAACCCACGCAGTCGAGCTGCCCCGACGTGACTGATGTGGTAGCTCCTGATGAGAATTGGTCACCTCGTACGTAATGTTGAAAGTCTACAGAAAATAATAAAGTTCAGGACAAAAAAGTCCCGGCGCAAACAGATGTAGATACATGATGAACATTTGGAGACGATAATTGCTGAACTTCGCGTTGAGCCATTTCAAAAGCCTCCTCAAAATCGTCATTAAAGCCTCTCGGAGAGTGTAGGCGAACATCTTTTTCGTTGTCCTCATCGGAAAAATTCACAAGCCATTCATCACTGCAGTCTAGAAGATCTTCCAGTAACAGAGCTTCAATGAGAGCAGTATCTTTTGTAATATTGATTTTCAGAGTCTAGAACAAATAAGTAGACAATTGGAAAGCGAAGCTATCAACTGAAATAATAACAAAAACAAACTATTGGTTCTATAAATCAATTCGTGCGGTTTTTTTCAAAATTTGAACGTTTATTTAAGAAAAAACTGTACAATAGTATTATTCAAAGTATTGCCCATCTGAAGCTATGACCTTTTCCCATCTTTCTGGCAATTTGTGGATCCCATCACAAAAGAACTGCGCCGGCTTGGCAGCCACGAATGAATCAAGCCAATTTTTGATATCCTGCTCTGATGTGAACCGTATTCCAGTGAGGACGTTCTGCATCGATCGGAAGAAATGGTAGTCAGAAGGAGCAAGGTCTGGGCTATAAGGCGGGTGGGGTAAAACTTCCCATCCGCTGTTTCCCAAATAGTTTTTAACCGGAAAAGCAACGTGGGGCCGAGCGTTGTCATGATGGAAAATTATTGCCTCGTGTCTGGGTGCATATTCCGGGCGGTTTTCGGCTACTACTCTCTTCAAATGGATTAATTGTGTTTGGTAGCGTGCTCCACTGATGGTTTCACTCAGTTTTAGCAGCTCATAATACAGCACATCCTTTTGATCCCACCAAATACAGAGCATTATCTTCGCGCCATGGATATTCGGCTTTGCCGTTGATTTGGCTGGTTGGCCGGATTTCACATATGATTTTTTGCGCTTGGGGCTGTCTTAATGGATCCATTTTTCATCACCAGCAACAATCCGATGCAAAAATGACTTCCTTTTGTTGCGTTCCAGCAGCATTTCGGACATGCAAAACCGCCTTTCGACGTCTCTCGGCTTGAGTTCATGTGGAACCCAATTTCCTTGGATTTGAATGTATCCAGCTGCTTTTAAACGTTTTGAAATGGCTGCTTGAGTGACACCCAAAGATTTTGCGAGCTCTTCTTGTGTTTGGCAACAATCTTCATCGAGTAAAGCTTCCAGTTCTTCATCTTCAAACTTTTTCGGCTGCCCAGGACGTTCATCATCTTCCAAGCTAAAATCACCACTTTTAAATCGTGTAAACCACTTTTGGCAGGTTCGCTTAGCTAGAGCATGTTCACCATAAACTTCCACCAAAATACGATGACTTTCAGCAGCAGTTTTCTTCATATTAAAGTAATGAAGAAGAATTCCCCGCAAAAACACTTTTTCAAGAACAAAGTTCGACATATTTGAGTGAAAAAAAATTATTGTGGTTAACGCTTCAAATAAATGGCATACACTGAAAAGACGTACAATGACAGTAGCTGTTGATGTAATACTGTACAAGTTACGCCATCTCTTAGCAAGCCGCACGAATTAAGTTATAGACCCAATACATTCTTTACATATGTTTACCATGAAACTCATGAATTTCGTTACACAAAGTTACTAACGGTGATGTTTTGTTCTCGCCGGTTTTTCATAGATTTACACATAAAATACTGTAAAAACAAATCCATGAAAATTACTGATAATATTACCGAATTAAGTGAAAAACAAGTTTAGTAAGCAGGAGAGTGCTAGTACCAGATGGTCTTTATAAACATCCTAGGGTTAGAAACAAGTTTTCTGATAGCGTGAATCCATAATTTGAATTATTCATCCAATACTTGGAGATGAAATCGTTCAAATTTAAGCAAAAGATGCACAGTTTCTTTCATAAGCACAGTGCAACCCGCCATTTCGTTCTAGTTTAAATGATTTTTCTGAATGCCTGACCGAGAAAGCATATTCAAGTTAAAGACTGTTCCTTAAATTTTCATGAAAATTAAAAGAAAATGAAAGTATTCCGGTCAATTTTAAATGTATATCAACCATAAAAGCGTGTTTTTGTTGTTGTAATTCCATACAATTGAAATGGCTATAACTCACTTGATTATGATTCGATCTCGATTAAATTTTGTGAACGTAAATATTGTCGCGCGTTACGGTTCGCAACCAATAATTTTAACGTTCCAGGAAAGTGAAAACGCCCTGTCGTTTAGATTAAGTTAAAAGAGTTTATTCACTTAAAAATGCACAATCATCAATTTAACTACTTCACCAATTTTACTTTTCACTTGTCTATACATTTTTAATTCAACTGTCTTAACTATCGCCTTTTATTTTCACTCCACACTTATTGCAGTTCTTGCTATCGCGGTTTTACTATCGCGGTTGTAAGAATCCCTCCATTCATTCAGGTCGGCTTTATATAGGGTCTCTAGCCATTCAATCCATTTCTCGTACATTGGCGAATATTCTGATGAGAGCTACCTGGAATATTCGAGCAACTTTGAATGGCTGCAGTGACGTCACTTCCAGATATTGATCACGCTTGGTGAATTCTTGTGCTTTCGAGTACATTCGTTTCTTGATCATGATGTTTTTAATAGTTGCGAAGACAATTGCGACAGTAGCTCGCAGAATTATTTGCACATGTAACAATATCTTATACCAGTCTATATAATTGCAAAATTTCAAGAAGTTTAAAGGTTCCGTTTTGATTTCATGGGCGAAAATGTAAAATCTACAAATCATACTATTATTAGCAAAGTTGAGTGAATTTCGATTCCTGAGGTATTTGTTGCCCTTATACTCATAAAAGCCCACATTCGTGATAATTTCCAGATTTTTCGGCTCAAGGGTGTCCAATCGCGAGGGGGGCTGAAACAAATATTTGGTACGTTTTGCCTTCCCCTGGACCCCCTAATTCATAAAATGACTTTTTTATTTCAGATTCTAAAAGTTCTAATCAAGACCTTTCATTTGAAATCCCACTCGACTACCGTTGTTTAGAAAAAAATTTGAGGGCTAATTCGTTACAGGGGGGGGAGGCTCACTTGCCTACGTTCTACTATTTTTAAAGGTTTTTTTTCGGAAAAGTAAACAAATCGAACTTGCTGACTGCGTGAAAGGTAGTGATTTGCAAATCAAATGGCCGTTCACCGTGGAAGACCCAATGAAACGCCCTGCTTGGCTTACGTACGAGTATACGGTATTATAAAGGATCTTCAGTGATTGTGAGCGCATTTGCCGAAATATTAGGCGGTACAAATAAGTACTTTCAGATAGAGAGCAGAAAGTACTGAATTCGCAAAATATGTAACTGTTCATTGTAAATTTGTTAAAAGTTGATGAAAATTTCTAAATACCCAGTTTCGTTAATGTAGCCATTACTGGAAAATATGTGGTTTATACTTACTAATTCACTTATTAAATATTGTATTAGTTAGTTTATCTTAAAACCCGCCCGCTTAGTAGGACAAATTAATACAGTTTTGTGTAGATGTGAATTCTACGTTTTATGTCTTAAACAAAGTGAAAATGGACGAAATCCCATTCGTTCAGATGTGAAAAACCTGATTATTTTCGCAAAGCAAATGCTGTGTCGTGGATAATCAGGTGTTAGGCACGCCCGTTTCAAGCGACAGAGTACAAAGCGCCACGAATAAAAAAGCTTCCCTGGCATCACACACAGACCATATTCATGGGCAGTATAAAACGTGTCAGAAATTCAAAGGCAGAGCCTGTTTTATGACAGTTACATGACAAGCGTCTGTGAATATGTATTTTCACTTTTGATAGCACATAGAGCGCGAGAATGAGGGCGGAAACAGTGGGCGAATGGACGAACTAACATTTTCTCGGTAATGCTTCAAGTGCTTCGTTCATTTTTTACACATCGAATGTCACGTCTTCTTGTTATGTTTTTCGCAGCCTCTCAGCCCGTTATGCAATGTGTGTATACACTGACATGATTTCAATGGCAGAAATCTTGAACGAATTTCAAATTTAAATCAGCCTTTTTATGCTACACTCTTTTCCCGTTCGTTTTTTTTCTTGGAAGACGTTGCTAGGAACGCGCATCAAACGAGCAAAGGCATTTTCGGCTCAGTAACGAAGAGCACTATGCTCCTTTATCTCAAGGACACACTGGCGAATTCCTCTGCAAAGGAGTCAAAGCGACTCGGCACTTTTGATGTCCCACTGCTTTATGATTTTCTTTAAGCAATGAAGATAATCTAATTGGGATAAATGGTTAGCATTGTCGCATGGAGAATATCCCACAAGTGTAATATAAACGTGTGTACATGAGTGTGAATGTTTCCGCTACTTATAAATTATGGAGATAATGGCACACGAGCCTGTTAACACCAAATGGCGTAGGGATATTTTCGTAGAATTGCCACCTTACAGCTGCGATTCATATTCGCTAATAATATTCAATGCTGCATAATACATTTTTTGTTTGAATAAGATATTCATATAGAATAGAAAATATGTAGGTAAGTCTTCCTTGAAAACAATGTAAGGAAATTAGTGATTGTTACAATTTTAATGCTTATCTTCTACAAATGTGTAACAACTGTATATAATTGCCCCGGGAAATATTTGAAAATCAACTGACAATCAATTCAATGGAAATGTGGGAAGTGTCGGAACTATGTACTTCAAAACGTGAAATTCAAATATGGCGAATAATTATGTGAGAGCCAAAGTAGAATGTAATACAAGAGCCAGAGTCGAGAATATCATTGAACGAGTTCCACTTGATTGAAACAATTAATTTTTGTTTTTAATTGCTGAGCGTGTAACATCTTACGCCTTGGCCTCGGAGAAGGATCTGGTATTTGGCACTATGGCAGTCCCAATCGGTAGATGATAAGTGTCGGGGTGACAGATCTCTGTCCGGGAACGGTCGTGAGATTTCACGGCCCGTGCAGTTCAGTGAAGTTTCACCCAAAATTCCTGCAAATTAGATTCCGTCTGAGGTCAAAATTTTCGATTTGTTTGCGAACCGAAGATGGAATTGGGGTCCATCCAAAAGTATAACGAAAGAAAATAAGTCCGTTCATTGTCATGAATTGCAAAGTTCATGGAATTTCTGTGTTCCTGCAATGAAGTGGTAAAGCATGAGAATTCCAGGATGAGCTCGTTGTGCGCGCTGGGAAGTTTGGTGGCAAACTGAGCTCGTAAAATTCTTGACCTGTCGCCATTATCGTGTGTGTTAGCTTCATAGTACGAACGCAAGCAAGAATTACCCAAGCCATTCAAAGAGTGCATCGTCACCGAGTTGCCACGTTTGTGGAAGATCTGATTGAAGCTAGAACGGCAACCCAAGTAAGGATAGTGACACTACAATGGTTGGTAGCTTTTATCGTACCGTAATTTAAGCATTAAGTTTTTGTAGTAATTATTGTTTTCTTTTTTGTTTAAAACGATAGCAAACAAAATTCGCCTTCAGGGCTTTTATATTAAAAAGGAAATATACGAGGCGTGCCAATTAAGTAACGAAACTGATTCCATGAAAACCGTATATTTAAAAATTATTCAACAACTCTGCCATCCCCTGTAAAGTAATCCCATTGGGCAGCCATACAACATTTCTGGAACGCTTCGACTGGGATGTCCACGAGTACCCTTGTCACGGCCGCCTGGACGTCCGTAATCGACTCAAAATGGGTTCCTTTTACCACCGATTTTGTTCTAGGGAACAAAAAAAAGTCAAGGGTGACATATCGGGCGACTGAAGTGGCTGTTGCAACACGGCGACCCTTTAGAGGCCAAATACTGGGACACGCTGAGGACGGTGTGGTATGGTTCTTTGGAACCATCTCTGCGCACAAGTTTTTCATCCCGAAATCGTCGGTTAAAATTTGTCTGACCCTATTTCGAGGCCAACATTCGAACTGTTAAGTGCGGATCTTCACGGATTAGGGTGCGCACACACTGCGCATTCACATAAGTCCATACCTCGACTGGTCTCCCGCTGCGCGCCTCGTCTTCCACACTTTCACGCCCCTCCTTAAACTCTTTATGCCATCGAAACATCTTGGCACGACTAAGAGCACTATCACCATGAAATTTTAGCGTACGTTTCCGAAGCTGTTTCGTCCAATCTGGCGCAAAATTTTATTGCGACACGTTGCTCTTGATTTCGTTTCTCCACCCACACGTCTACTCAACATGACACAGCAGGCGAACTAAACAAGCTAGAGCAATGGTTAAATATATCTATGAAGAGGGGAGGCATGCCGGGGAAGGGGAACGGAATTTCAAGGTCACAGTTTTACCACAATCGTGGCAACAAAATCAGTCTCATAACTTAATTGTCACATCTCATATGGATGTTTTTACATTCCACCCTTTTGTTTTCCTTAGCATATCTTTCGGTTTAGGAACAAAACTGCCATAAACAAAGAGCAGGCTTACTTCTAATTAAATTTAGGAAGAGAAAACATAAGGAAAAATTTAACATGTTGGGTAAACATACCTACGCTCATGTCAGAAGGGTTTTGTATTCAATTTACAAAATGCGGTCACCAGATCGAATCAAATCAAGAAACAAGTCAAAGACGATTTTATTGGAGAAAATATGAAATACGAAGATCATACTATTATTAACAAAGTTGAACGAATTTCGACATCTGAGGTTTTTGGTATTGTTATATTCATAAATATCTCCCTTGATAATTATTTCAGATGTCCATCCGCGACGGAGGAAACACATTTTTCATGTATTTCCCCCCTGTGCCCCCACTGAAGCAAAAATTGACAGTTTAACAACTACGTTTGATGAATTTTTTTCAGGGGCCTGTACTGTTATCATCGATTGATGGCCAATTTTTTCGAATCCTAGAATGGTTACAACACCCTTTTGCTAGGAGCTCTCTTCCGCCTCCTTGACTTTTTTCACTTATGAGTATTAATTGTAGATACTCATCTTCAGTCATTCATTGAATTGAATCAAGTGTTCAAAGCATGCACCATAGACGTTGAAGTTGGGAAAAAATAAATCAAAATTATCCAATCTTCGCATTTAAAACAGCCACTATTTCGTTTTACGATTACTGATACCACTAGCTGAACCGATTCTCAAAGATATACATGACACCTATCATTTCTGAAATTTTCATGCAAATCCTAGCAAAACTGTAGTGTCTTAGTCGGTAAAAAGCGCATGTTGTTCTATAGCCATATGTTGCCATAGTAATAAATGCAGCGCATATTGTTCCATAGTAATACAGGAAAATTCAAACCACTATAACTTCGCTAAATATTATTCAATCTTTATGAAACTTTCAGGATAAATCAATCTTATAAACAGACATCTACGTACTGAATTTCGTTGAATTTAAGGGTACCATTAAGATTTTATTCAAGAAAACATAAAATGGATAAATCATACTATTACTAACAAAGTTGAGTGAATTGTGACTTCTAACGTATTTGTTGTTGTTGTACCCACCAAGGCCTACATTCCCGATTCTTTCAGATTTTTCGGATCACAGGTGTCCAATCGCGAGGGGGGGGACACAAATTTTTCGTGTATTTCCCTCTCTGTGCGCCCCTTGAAGCAAATTTTGTCAAAGTAAGACCTGTTCTCATCAAGACCTTTCATTTGATACCCATATCGGCTACCTTTGAGGAAATTTTTTTCGGGGGGTCACTCTCCTATATGGGGAGACCCCCCTTAAATACCTCATAAAATTATTTTGTAGTTGAACTTTGAAGAGATCACCACTTTACACCTACACACAAAATTTGATGTTTCTAGCTTAAGTAGTTTCCGAGAAAAACTGCTGTGACACACGGACGGACGGATGGACGGACGGACGGACGGACGGACAGACGGACAGACGGACAGACGGACAGACGGACAGACGGACAGACGGACAGACGGACGGACGGACGGACGGACAGACTGGTCGCGAAGCTAGTAGGGTTTTGTAAAATTATTTTACAAAACCCTAAAAATGGTACAGTGCAATAATTTCAACTATAGGATTATTACCGACTAAAGTGAAGAGAAGAAATTAAATTTAAACTTAAAATGAAACAAAGCTATTCGTCTGCTTAGATTTTAGTGCTACTGCTGGTTTCACATATTTATTTTTCATCATTGATTGATTTTAATTTTTGTAAAAGATATTGAGCCAAACAATATACGTCCATTTATCGATTAAACAAACAATACTCTTTACATACTCTCAACCTCCCAATTGTTTTTCTCATTACTGGTTCTCGTTATTTTGGTGTCTGAATATACAAGCCTCGTATATCGATAGAAAGCTTTCTTATGACGTACTCTAGAGCCAAATTGATTAGCATTGGGGCCAGCCCATCTCCCTGCCTTAGTACGATATTTTTGTTAAAGGAATCGGTGAGTCGGATTTTGATGCGGACTTTGGAGGTCGTGGACGCCATTGTCACTCTGGTAAGACGGACATATTTGGCTAGGCTGCCAAAGCAAAGCATTATTTGGTACAGTAATTTACGATCAATACTGTCGTATGCTTACTTAAAGTCAACGAAAATTTGGTGTGCGTCTATGTTGAACTCCCAGCATTTTTCAAATACTTGCTTGACAGGGAACAATTGGTCTATTGTCGACAGTTGGTCTGTTGTTGATCTACCTGCCCTAAAACCAACTTGATACTCCCCAATAATACTGCTGGCATATGATCCGAGTTTGTTTTCCAAGATCTTTGAAAATTTTTCGTACGCCGTACAAAGTAGTGATATGCCTCTATAATTTTCTCACTGTAGCTTGTCACCTTTTTTGTGAAAAGGGAATATTATTGATTGGCTCCACTCTTTCTGCGTATATTTTTGTTGCCAAATGAGCCACGAGTTTTGCTTTTATATGCATTGTACACAACCGTTCATTGGCTGTCTTAAAACCTATAACGTGCGAACTCTCTATCAACAAAAAAGGCCACTCCAAATCCTCGTTTGCCAGTGGGCTTTCCATTTTTGAATATTGTGTGTGATCTCAA
Source organism: Odontomyia ornata (assembly GCA_963969285.1). Lineage (NCBI taxonomy): Eukaryota > Metazoa > Arthropoda > Insecta > Diptera > Stratiomyidae > Odontomyia > Odontomyia ornata. The sequence goes on along the minus strand of OZ017739.1, from coordinate 452,793,563 downwards.
GTCTTAAATATTATTTTCAGTCCAGTTAGTTTCCTAGATGGCCAGTATTTTTAATTTATATTGACTGGCCGCTTATAAAAGGTCCTTATCAGCGTCAAGGTCATTACGTGATCTGACATTCCAGGATCCAGTGCCGTAGTTGTTTTTCCGTTTGCGTGGTCATTGCCTTAAGTCTAATCCGTTCCAAGGCCCTTCTGCAGGTTTCGAAACATTGTGGAGCTTTTTAGTAACGAGAAATCAGCCCGACGCCCAACCGCCATTCCGGTGGCATAGTTATTACTTCAGTTCCATTATCAGGCGCGGGTGACTCGCCTTCACCCTCTTACGTCCCCACAAAGGGTAAGAAGGATTTAGTAGAAGAGCTGTAGATGTTTTTAAAATCATAACCATTTCTTGATACTTAACGTCCCATTCTTGGGGAATCAGTAAACCCAATGTGCGACCACGGGAATATTTACTACAATTTAATCGTAGGATTTAGGATGAGAAATCATGAAAGCTGTGGGTTGGGGAAGCAAGGGATTCCCTCCTTCTTTCTCGGATGGACTTGGGACCGTCTATGGTGGAGTTAATTCAACTCACTGCTTCCATGGTTCTTCATCCTAGAACCAACAATTAAATGGCAGTAAATGTTCTCGAGGTCGCACATTGGGCTTACTGCTTCCCTTATAATGAGACATTAAATGCAGAGAAATACGAATAATTTTAAAAACATCTACAACTTTGCTACTAAATCCTTTAATAATCCCCGACTGATCGATTCGGTAGTTCAATGTTTTACGTGGTACCTTTTTTTGGGTTCGGTGTTTTTGTTAGTGCAAAAATTTTCCGTTTCAATTAGAAAAGCTTATGTCTGGCACAGCGTCGGTATTGAGACCGGGAACGCACGAACTAACTAAACTGCAAGCAGCTAACTCGCAGTAGACTAAGGTTGCCTGGACTACTGACCTGTAGGGTACGGTCCATTGACACGTATCAAGACTTCACGTCTATAACCGATGAGAGTTCGGTTTGGATTCCCTCCGTGAAATCTCAAACGAACGATGATGAAAAATCATTACAAGGGCTTCAATATTTAGTAGATAGCTATATTCTTCACGTGATTCTTCGCCCGTTTAGTTATGATAGCTACTGTAGAGTTGAAAAAACCACCCATGTTAAACCGAAAACCAGTTTTTTAGGTTCGAACAAATGGTTTTTTTCGGAAGGTTTTTCCATTCCGGTTCAAACCAGTATTTTCTTTCAAATGCAAGAACCGGATGGAAAGAAATTGAAAAATACCGAATAAAAAAATCAAAAAACAGTTTTTTTTGCCATCCTTATCTAGACAGTGTTAATGACCACAGTTACGTTAGCAAAGCAAATTTCAATGATTGATTGATTCTTGTATTTGTTGTTTATGTTTGCATTAGCAGACTTTTGCGTAGGTAGGGTTATGGAAAGCATAGCCACAGGCTTTCACGCAATGTAGGTTGTGGCTATGACAGCCAATCCTGTAGCTGTAAACTCGAAGACGAAGGTCAGTTGACAGTTGCAGTGGAAAAGTCTTGGCTGGAGCAGCCACCCTCGTAGGAGACAAAAGCTGGAAGTTTTTGCCTTAGCAGGTGGAATCTGAGTATGATTATTATTTTTACAAAAAGGACGGGAGCGATCTTCCTTCATGAGCCGACGAAGTTTTAAGTGGAACCATCCAATCGATTAATTGGATGAAAGTTGCTGGAGTACTGATAATTCAGACAGAATCCTCTGATGGAACGACTCAATAATTTGCATTCAAAATCCGGCAAATATTCTCCTGATATTGGCGGCAACAGACAATAATATAGAGTTATATGTGAAGAATGCATGCAATCAGTAGGAATTTATTAAAGGTGTATAAATAGGTTGGTAATGAAAATTGGGGGTCCGAAATCTCGATTTCGTCGAGTTGAAGAATTTGAAATTTGTATATGAACACTAAAAAGATTTACATACTTGTATGTATATAAATAATTAATTTCATTATTTTAAGATAGTTGTATAAAATATATTTTTAGGTTAAAGTCTTACAGAATATGATTAATAAGTAAAAGCGTAAATATAAATATGAATTTAGAAGAAAAAATTCATCAAAGTACGTAAATACGAGTAGGGAAGATTTTTGAATTCTCAATCCTTTTCATAATTTGTACCCTAAGTTAGTGAGCTCTCTTGCAAATCCTGATGCGCGTATCAGGTTCACACAATAGTGACATCGAAATAAGAGGATAGAATACTTGAAAAAGAGTTGTGTTTTCACAAAATTATAAAGAAAGACTAACTGTTAGAGCGTAAAACAAAAAAGATGATGAGGAATCAGGTCACTCACAAAGCTATTTTTTTTTTAGATGAAAACGAGATTTTCTATAAATTACGCAATTTTTGCTTAAATCGTAAAAAAATGAAGATGAAATTCATAAAAAACTATAAATTGAACAATCAGTAACGAAATTGTATAAAGTTTTGCTTAACGTATAAATACAAAATTTCTAGTAATTTAAGATCAAGATTTAAGCGATAATCTGAAATTTATCGCTGTCATCTTCAAACAGAAATAAAATGAATTGCTTAAAAATAAACCCCGGTTTTCTCCTTTTCTTCGAACCGACCCGCAATTTTGGTGGGCTCTTCCACAAAAACGAGCTGGCCATCGGGCGTAGCTTTCTCTCTATTTGCGTACAATTACAATACACATTTAATTCACTAAGAAAATAAACCGGTTCTTGCCAAAACCGGTCTTTTTGGCTGCAAAAAAACCGCTCGGTAAGACCATAAAAAACTAGAAGGCTAAAGGACCAGCTCTTTCACTAAAAACCGCCATCCCTAACGTACTGGTTTAAAATCAGAACAGCTCGACGGATACACGTCTAAATAAGGTACTGACCATATCAACTTCCCGAGTATCCATATATTCAATCAAGACAATGAGAAAGCCCAAAAGTGGTTGTAGTGCTGATTTGATTTGTGTTCAATGCTTAAGGTGAATCTAAATAATCAATTTATCGTGTGTGAATCACTTGAATCACATTCAAGTTCGTCCAAAGTAAAGAATTTAATCATTAAATATTCTAGTCAATTATTTTGTTTATTTGAGATCCGCAGGCCAATTCTCCTTTTTCTTGAAAAGCCATCGGGGCTTGCTTTGTCTTCAATTTCTCACTGCAGATGACTTAAAGAAATCAAAACGTGTCTGCCCATACAAAAAAGCAAGGCCCGATAGCTTTTTAAGTAAAAAATGTAATATTCTCATTAATGTCGAACAGATATGAATGACAGTTTTAACCTTTTCAATCAGCATTCATTGTTGCGATTTGATCATAATTTGATTCATTGAAAACTTTAATTTAATAATAAAGAGGGGTTTAGCGAGACTTGCATTCAATTAACGCGTCTCCTTTGAAAATCATGATTGAATATCCGAGAGGGAAAATATAAGTAATGAGCGTTTAATCAATTGTTTAAAATCAATGTGTGTATGCTGAAGTGTACAGCCAATACACAAAATAAAAATTACTGTGCCTGTTTCAAACCTTCTTACACTCAGGCACTTGTCATAGTCAAAGTCAAAAGCACTTGATTCAATACCAATTATTACAAATGTTAAAAATATATAAAGCAAATTCCAAAAAATAAAAATACTATAGCCTAATTTATACTTTATCAATCAAAAACATTAAATTAAAAAACAATATCAAATTCAAATTAATTGAAATTATTAAATGTTTTATGATCCAATTCGAAAAAGGAGAAAAAGTAACCAAAACGATTCAAAAATTATTTATTATTTTATCACAACAGTGTACTTTTATCCTGTACCTAATATGTTCTGACCTAATTCTAATGAAATCAAATCTTATGCCAAAAAAATGCTATCACAATATTCCGAACCTCTACATTAAACCATATCTCTGGACCTAATATAATTCTCTCCTAAATATTGAAACACACACCTAATTTTTAACACAAACAAACAACCACACTAAATCTAGCTATAATGACCTGAAACTCAAAACCACGAATAATTTAGACATTGTCACTCAACCAGCACTACCTAGATCATTTTGTCCCAACTCGACCGATCGGATTTATTCAGGATTGTACGGCAGCCCTCCACGGAATGACGGTTTTTCCGTGATCGATTTGCAGAAGATGTGCCACTGAATTCCCGTGGAACCAAGTGACATTCTGAAGACTGCGATCAACACACCGTTTGCATTGTACGAATCCATCTCCATGACATTCAGACTTTGGAATGCAGATCAGACATTTCAGCGCTTCATGCACGAGGTGTTTCGTAGCTTGGACAACGCATTTGTTTACCTCGGCGACATGCTGATCTCGAGTAGTCAAATTCGGCCTGATTATCAACATTCCAATTTGCCAATTTGAAAAGAAGTCAGGTTCTTGGGACCCGTAATCATCAACCACGGGTTGAAGCTTTTACCTGAAAAAACGGAAGGAATTTCCACTACACCAAGGCCGAAGACCGTATACCAACTGAAATTCTTCTTGGGGATGGCCAACTTCTACCGCCGTTTCCTCCCACATGCAGCCCAACACCAGCGCGCCCTATTGAAGCAGATCACGTGAAATCGCAAGCGCAATAAAACACTCTCAACTGGACGTACGAAGTGGCAGCTGCATTCGAGCAGTCAAAGACGGACTTAGAAAAGGCTCCAACCCTTGTCCATCCTGACTCCAAGGCTATATGGTTTTCTGGCGATGCCTCAGACAACGTTATTGGAGCCATACTGCAACAAACAAAGGAAGGAATTGCTACGACACTTGGATTTTTCTCAAGGAAGTTATAAGACGCCCACCAAACGTACAGCACGTACGGCCGGGAACTTTTGGCTATATACGAAGCAATTAAACGCTTCCGGCACATGGTCGAAGGCAGAGTGTTCACCGTCTTCACCGCCCACAAGCCGTTGCAATTCGCACTCCATCAACGCATGGAAAAAAGCATCGCCAAGGCAACAGCTGCAGCTGGACTTAATATCTCAGTTCACCACAAATATACGACACGTCCCAAGCCGAGAGGACACCGTCGCTGACTATCTTTCAAGGGTGGATATAATTCAAAAGATCGATTTTAAAACTATCGCCCTAGCACAGAAGGATGACCCCGAGCTTCAAGCGCTAATGAAAGACCGCTTGAATGGAGAGCATATGGATCAGTTGTTTTGGAGTCTCTGCACGCATCACAACCGACCTGGGTAGACAGTTTGAGAGCCAGGTTTTCCAGGAGGTGACTAGGATACTCGGGATCATGCACTTGTAGACGACACCCTTCCACCCGGTGGAGCGATGGTATCGCACGGCCAAAACCCCGATTCGCTGCCATGACTCACCCCCAATGGACAAAAGGCGCTACCAATCGTGCTACTGGGGCAACGATCAGCGCTGAAAGAAGACATCGGTTCGACACCAGCCAATATGGTCTACGGAATGACACTTCACCTACCCGGAGAATTTTTCAACACTTCTCATGCTGGCACGAATGATTCAAGTACGAGGATGTCTACGTTAACCCCGTGCAATTCGGTATACCACAACATGGGTAACGTCTTCGTCAACAAAGATCTGCCCAATCGCAAGTCTTCGTCCGTACCGACAAAGTCAAGGCCCCACTCACACCACCTTACGACGGTCCGTACCCGGTGTTAAAACGGAAGGACAAATATTCCAAGATTGACAAGAATGGGCCACCAACAGCCATATATATCTACAGGTTAAAACCCGCATTCTTTACGGCGGACAAGCAACTAATCACACTGAGCATGACGGCAACGAGGATTGGGCGCGAGATTTGCATGCCCGTACGATTCGCGGCATAATGGCACCATATTGCGGCTCTGACACTGCAGGCAAGTTCTGTGGCGGACCAACCATCTATCAAACATGCATGCTGGTGCACCTCGGGACATGCAACGGTTTGCATGCATGATCCATATTCATGTGCTGACGACATCTTGGGGACACGCAACTTTGTCGCCAAAGCAAGCGGATACCACTGACGGCACACCTCCGAGCGTATCCAATATCTACACGACGACGTATCGAACGTATGTCAGCATATTTTAATTGGAAACAACAGAAGCAGAGTTCATGATGCATCGAATGTGCTGAAGGATTTGCCACCAGGAGAAGTATCGTTTACGATACGTCTTCGGCCTTATCAATGAATAAAAGTGGATAACACAAATATCAAACATTTATTCGTTCCTTCATTCATCAATTTGCTCAGTCAGTCAGTATTTCATCTACGTCCACGTAGATCTCAACTTCAAATTCGAGACAACGTTACCCATTTTTAGGGTTTGTAAAATAATTTCACAAAACCCTACTAAAGTCCTGTCCGTCCGTGTGTCACAGCACTTTTTCTCGCAAACTACCTAAGCTAGAAACATCAAATTTTGTACGCAGGTGTAAAGTGGTTCTTTCTTCAAAGTTCAACTACAAAAAAAATTTATAAGGTATTTAAGGGGGGTCTCCCCATATAGGGGACTGGCCCTCGAAAAAAAAATATTCATCAAAGGTAGCCGATATGGATATCAAATGAAAGGTCTTGATGAGAATTTTTCAAAATAGGTCCTAATTTGACACTTTTTGCTTCGAGGGGTGCACAGGGAGGGGAAATACACGAAAAATCTGGCCCCCCTTGCGATTGGACACCTGTGATCCGAAAAATCTGAAAATATTATGGAGGTAGATGTTTATGAGTACAGCAACAACAAATACCTTAAAAGTCAAAATTCACTCAACTTTGTTAACCATAGTATGATATTCGAATTTCACACTTTCCCTAATAAAATCGAATAGGTACCCTTAAACTGAACGAAAATATAAAAACAATTGTTTTCCTTTTAAACGTGCACATCTCTTTGACATATTTCTTCACTTTATTCGTTGCTGGTGACTGCATTTCTGAGAAGTTGGGTACAAAACCCTTCTGACATCAGCGTAGGTGTGTCTACCCAGCTTGTTTCTTTTGTATTTCTTATCTCAATAAAGTTATTTGTAGAAATCGTCACATGTTCTTTATTCCAGATCCATCTATAATGCTTCTATCCTATTCAATCAACATTCATTGATGCTATTTTATCATAATTTTATTCATTTGAAAATTTAATGCAATGATATAGAAAGGATCTAGTGTGACTCCCTTCCAATTAATGTGTCTACTTTGAAAATCATGAGTGAATATTCGAGAGGGAATATAAGTGCTGAACGTTTTATCAATCCCTTTTTACCAGCACTTGTTTGAAAAATTAAATCTCTAAAATTAATGTTTGTACGCTCAAGTGTAAAGCAAATACACAAGGTGAAATTTACAACGCCAATTTCAAGCCTACTCACACCACTGCACTCGTCATTTAGCCAAGTCAAGCACTTATCATCAGCTAGCTAAAAAATCCTTATCTTGACAGGGGTTATTTTCAAATCGACGGAAAATAAAGCAAAGCTCTTCGAAATTCAACAAAATATGGAGCAAATGAAGTCCCAATTTCTCCGAACGCTTACATTTCGACAAGGATTTAAAAATATGTCAGGAAAAATTTGTTTCGTTTTTTTTCCACCTTTGTATTATTTCTTTACGAGCTTTTTTCAAATCACCCTTATCCGTTGCAGCATATGAGCTGAGCTGATAAGAGTTTCCTATCCTTGAACCTTTCGGCTTAAAAATTTTCTATATGCTTCTCAGCTTCTTCTTTGGCTTTCTCTTGTATAAAATTCACATCCTATAAATTGGGAATTTATTCAAATAATATTTTGTTTCTGGTTATTTTATAGACATACTTAATTATATCGGAGTTGATATGTCCAAATTTTTGACATGGGTGAAGGCTTTTGGATGGTTTTTTATTCATTTTGGAGTGATAAAGATGCAAAAGATTTAAATGCTCGGTTAACAAGTTATGAAATTCATTTAAGGCAAGACTGGACGTAAATGTCAAACCGGCATATCCCCATAACTAAGACGCCTCCAAATTCCTTAAAACTCTTATTGATTCGTTCGTGGATGGCCATTTTAGAAATAAAATTTTTGCAATCCTTAGAATACTATACTACTATATATATATATATATATATATATATATATATATATATATATATATATATATATATATATATATATATATATATATATATATATATATATATATATATATATATATATATATATATATATATATATATATATATATATATATATATATATATATATATATATAAATTTCGCTGAGCACATTCGTTGCGGATACATCATATTCCGATAAATTGGGTACGCTTTATCAACATATCTGTGGGGACAACATATTTAGTACAAAATGAGTTACAGCGCTCACCGCCATTGCACGGAAAGAAGATAAGAAGTTTCTTTCATAAGCACAGTGCAGCCGCCATTTTGATCTAGCTTAAATGATTTTTCTGAATGTTCGGCCAATTGAACATATTCAAGTTTAACACTATTCCCTAAATTTTCATGAAAATTGAAAGAAAATAAACGGCTTAGGTCAATTTGAAATACGTATCAACCATAAACACGTATTATTGTTGTTGTAATTCCATACGATTGAAATCGCTATAACTCACTTGGTTATGATTCGATCTCAATCAAATTTTGTGAACTTATATATCTTGTATGAGTCTTTGATTTTATGGGCGAAAATGTGAAATCTACAAATCATACTATTGTTAACAAAGTTGAGTGAATTTCGATTTCGGAGGTTTTTGTTGCCCTTGTACTCATAAAGGTCCACCTTCGTGACAATTTTCAAATTTTTCGGCTCAAAGGTGTCCAATCGCGAGGGGGGTAACAAACATGTTGGGTACATTTTGCCTTCCTCTGGATCCCCTTATCCATAATATGATTTTTTATTGCAGATTTTATAAGTTCTTATCAAGACCTTTCATTCGATACCCCACTCGACTACCTTTGGTTTAAAAAAATGTTTAAGGGTTCATTCGTTATTAGGCGAGACCACCCTTAAAATTTTTTTAAATTTTCGGTAAGACCTTAACTTTTGAGAGACCATCATTTCTGACCTTTTCACAAAGTTTGAGTATTGTAGCTTCAAAAGTTTCTGAGGGAACTAGCTGTGCCGGACGCACGGACAAACAGGTCACGAAACACGAACCCGCCACCACCAATCGTGCCTAAGCCCTCAACATCAAGGAACTTATTTGTGAAAGCATCGAGGAAAACGAAATTCCGACGTTTTATAAGCTGGATCTAGCGATTTAGTTCGATCAAGTTGAAGCTACCTTTCACCCGCATCGCATAACACAGGACGAAACAAAATTCAAATATGTGATTAAACATGCGGAGGCAAATACTCTACTGCACATCATCTCCATCGCGCAAAACCTACCAGTTGAAAATAAATTCGAGGCCGTGAAGTAACGAATATTAACGACGTTCGCGGAATCTACCGAGTCTAAGCTGAAGAAAGTCATCGCTTTATATATTTACAAGATCAATGAAATTCTGGAGGGTAGCAGGTGATAGATACAGTGCTGCAATCACTGCTGCTGTCATACCTGTATGATAAAGCGTTGGTATTGGTGAATATTGGCGGACTTTTTTTGTGGAAGGGAGGTGAATGCTCATTTACGCACAGAGTGTGGGGCTCCCATGTTCGCAAGAGGGCGACTGTACTACCCACTAAACACCTCCCCTGTCAACCTGAGAACCTAGCTTGGGACAACCGTTTGACACATTATTTCGGGCAAGGACTCGCTTTCTTACGCCGTGAGATGCCTTCTAGCTGGGGGATCCCTCTTCTAGCAGGAGAAGAGAGGGGAAGAGGAAGTGAATATTGGTGGATTTGATGATCGAACTTCAGTAGCCTTCCGGTTGTGCAACAGTCCACAAAGAGTTGACAAATGATATTCTTACACAACTAGTAAATCGAATAGATCGCCTAGAGATGCATACATGAAACCGTTCGTGCTTCAGATCGAGGACCAGAGGAGTGCGATCAAATTCAGGAGCCAACGACGCCTTTTGTATTTTCCATAGGCATTTTGGAAGGCGCACCTGAAATTGCCATCCTCTATAACAATGAATAATCGATGTTATCGTGGATTCAGGAAACTAAACTCGTCGTTCCAAATTTATGACGGCCGAGGACAACCAACTTCATCTTAATAATTGCTCATTAATAATTCACAATTGATAAATAATTCATGATCAGAAAAGTGGAACTAGTTTCCTCATTGATACTGGGCCCAACATTCCAGTCTTGTCACGAGACAAAAATCACAATACTCCAGAAAAATTGGAGCTATATTCTCTAGTTAAAACTTATGCCCAGAAATTAATAACAATTGACTTCAGGCTTCGTAGACCATTTGCATAGAAGTTTGTGGTTGCAGAGGTAAGACAACCAAAAATTGGTGCAGGATTTTGCTACATTTTTGCCTGATAGTAGATTTACCAATAAGCTGATGCTAGCATTACTATATACAATTAAAGAAAACTTGGAGTACTTCAATATGCTGAAAAATTTTGCCAATTTAATTGTCCCATCTGATACCCGAAAAGTTATGGCTCATGGCATTTACCGCGACATTTTAACGAACGGCCCCCCAGTTGCAGAAAAAGCAAGGCACCTAACAGCTGAGAAGCTTAGAGTAGCAAAAGTCGAATTCGCGTTTACTCTGCAACAGGGAATTTGTCAGCGATCAAGCAGTCAGTGGACTACTCTACTACACCTAGTCCCAAAGACTGGCCAATGGACACCATGAGACTACCGGTGGTTAAATGCAGTCACCATCCCAAATAAAAATCTCATCGCCGATCTCAGTTACTTTGCTCGCAGAATGAGTTGATACACCATACCAGAGATACCAACGCCGGTGGCTCCTGAGGATGTTCCGAAGACAATAGTTGTAACGCCGTTCGGACTATTCAAATTCAAAGTAATGACGGTTGGTTTGTGTAACGCCACGTAAACCCTTCAGCGCTACATTGCCGATGGTCTACGAGGCCTGAATGTTTGCTATTCGTACATTGACGATATACTGGTTGCTTCAAAGATACATGAAAAATACCGCAAGCATTTTAAAACCATTCTGGGTGGACTCTACAAGCATGACCTATCTATAAACATAGAAAAGTGTACGTTTGGGAGACCGACAGTCGAATATCTTAGCAATTCCTTCATGTCCCAAGGTGTGAGGCCCCTTCCAGCAACGTTTGAATTGATCATCAAGCTTAAGAAGTTGTTAAATGTCATGGGATTGCACAGATTTCTAGGAGCCGTCAATTTCTACCAGAAATCGCTGAGAAACACAGCATTTGTTCAAGCACCTCTTCATGAGTTCCTAGTCGGAACAAGAAAAAGGGATAATCGTTCCATTGTATGAAGTTCATAAGAAGGTGCAGCTTTCGCGGAACACAAACTTCAAATTGTCAACACAACTTTATTCCGACACTCAACTAAAAGTGCTACGTTAGTAGTAAAGCCCGATGTCTCTAACACCGCGCTATAAAAACCAATCATAAGCCAATCATGTATGCCTTCAATCAAGGAGCTGACAAAGTATCTGCGAGACACCTTAGACAGCTGGATTCCATTGAGCAATTTTTGAAAAACATTGTACACATAGCCCGAAGCGACAACAAAACAGCCGACCAACTATTTCAAATTATCGCTAAAACCACGTCAGTTGCAGTGACGATGGAAGATTGAGCAAAAGCGCAGAAGGAAGATGTAGAATTGACTTATCTACTTCAAGGTAAAACTACGTTTAAATGGCAGCAAGTCAGCAATTTATTGCAACGTTTCACCCAGCAATATTTGGCCTTACGTCCCAAAAGCATTGCGATGGCATGTTTTTGACTTGTCTTATCAATCGTCTCACCCCAGCGGCCAACCTGCAAAGAAACTTTTACGTAAGTGGTATGTGTGGCCAAGTGAGTCAAAAGACATCCTTAAAGGGACTGCGACATACCTCGCGTGTCAGTGAAGTAAAATTGGACGACATGCTAAGCATGCATAAGATCAAACTAAAATTACTGATTCAAGATTTAGTCATGTACATATTGACTGCATTGGAACACTCAATCAGTTAGAAGAATGTTCGTATGTATTAACGATAATCGATCGATTTGAAAGATGGCCTGAGGCGATTCCGATTAAAACGATCTCAACGGGCGAAATCGCTACCGCGTTCCATGCCAACTGGATTGCTCGCTTTGGAGCTCCGAGCATTCTAACATCGGACTAAGGATACGAGTTTGAATCCATCCTATTTTAATCACTAGCACATACAGTGGACTGCAGGAAAAGTCGAGCAGCTGCACATCACTCTGCGGCAAACGAGATGATTGAACAATGGCACTGGCCTTTGAAGGCCGCAGCTATGTCACAACAATCATAATAGGATTAATTCAATCAAGTAGAATGGTTGATTGACTTTAGTCGCGCAGAAGGAGGATGTAGAATTGACTCATCTACTTCTAAGTAGAATGGTTGGTTGACTTTAGTCAACCAACAATTCTACTTGAACTACGTACCAGCATTAAAGATGATTTTAGCGCAACAGCTGCGGAACTTGTATATGGGGCAACTTTATGCATTCCCGGTGAATTTCCCGTCAACAAAGACATGTCGCCGGATCCCAAATTTTTTGTTCAAAAGTTTCGCGAATATATGATAAGTGTACACGTACAAGCAACTCCAACATCACATTATGACATGCGCAAAGTCTTTGCACATAAGGGTCTTGCAATTTGCTTACATGTTTTTCTCCGTACCGTTCGAGTGAGTAAGCCGTTGAAGCCTCCGTATGAAGGAAATATATTTGTTAGAAGTCAATATTAAACAAATCAACATTAGAACCGATCGAATCAAGCCGACATACTTCGAATTCACTTTGGATCCTACATTGCATCCTACAACTTATTCCAACGACAATCAGCACTTGAGGAAATATGGAAGTTTGCACTGGTAGAAAGTCCAATATATCGACGAGGTAAAACTAACAGCTCTCAGTTGTCAGGTGACCAACATATTCAGGAGGGAGTGATGTAGTGATAACACATCTAGTACAAAATAAATGACGCCAAAGCGCTAAAAGCGGCAAGACTTTCTTTTTCCTACTACAGTCATCATCTTTATACTGCGACTTAATCTTCTCAACTGTTTATATATTTTTGCTAATAATAAATTATTGACAAAATTTAAAAATTGATTAGCAGGGTCACTAACCCTGAGAATTCATAATCATCTATGGCTCGACAGCGCAAGCCAGGCCTTGGCCTCCAGAATTAATCTCCTCCAATCTTTAAAGTTCCATGACCTTGTCCACCAATTGTTCACTCCCAGCAAGGTCCTGCTATCAGCTTCTATCGTGTCTTCCCATCGAGTCCTCTGTCTTCCCGCGGGACGTCTTCCTTGTGCTCTACCCTTTAATGTTCTCTTGGGTAGCCGGTTTTCTTCCATTCTTTCTACATGGCCCACCCAGTTCAATTTACGTAATTTCACACAAGAGGAAACGGGTTCATTGTCAAAATTTTATAGAACTCACCCTTGGAACGGAATCCACTCTGTTCCTTTTTTCACCGGACCATAGATTTTCTGGAGTACTTTGCGTTCAAATACGTGCACTGCCTTTTCAAATTCACTCGACAGGGTCCATGTTTCACTTCCTTATGATAGCACAGGTTTGACTAGTTTTTTTGTAAATACGGAGCTTATTTTTCCGTTCCACCACTTTAGACCTTAGAATGGAAAGTACGGAGTAATAGGCTTTATTGCAACTAAAGCCTATTACTCCGTACTTTCCATTAATGCGTCATCCAATCTCGTTCTTTTTGGCACCACTTTTATTTAGGTTGGCTCCAAGGTAGTTAAAATTATCCATATTTTCGGACCTTTCTTTTCTTTTTTAGCACTACACCCCCTCTCGGGCCTTCGCTTAGAGATAGTTAGAGTATCTCATTTTCATGACCGTATTGATTTTTTCGGAAGTTGGTTTGGTCAGTACCATGTCCCTTGTGTCTACTCAGCTATGATATGATCTAATTAAATCAGTACATATGTATTACCACTGAGTAAACACTCGAAGTCTGTTCAAGAAATCCCCTGAACTAAATTACGTTGTTCAACAACGAGATTTGAACCTGAGAGCTTCAGCTTATGCGTCTCATGCTCTAACCACTAGACCACATAGGCTACAATTTAAAAAAACTACAATCACTCTTAAACCTATCACAATTTAATGTGGAACTATTATCGGACCCAAAAACATGAATATGCATCTGCATATGTCATCGTAAAACAAGGGGAACCCCCCAGTTTTTTCTGTGCGGATACTTTTTGTGGTCTATTGTGTTGCCATAAATTGGTTTTGTTTGAGTTTCAAGTCTTTTTAAATAGTAAGTATTATGAAACATACTAGGAATCATGCAAAAGTGTAGGTTTTATGATATTATAAAAGAAATCATTCAAATTTAGTGGACATATCCTTTTTAATACTACGATAGCTTTGTTATCTTGCATGTACGAATACTTTTTCTGACAAGTGTATTTATTATTGACAAAGTTGAGTGAATTCTGATTTCAGAGTTATTTGCTGCCCTTGTTCTCAAACAGACCTACCTCTGTGATTTTTTCAGATTTGTCAGCTCAAATGTGTCCAAGGAAGTGGGTCACACCCAAATTTTACGTACATTTTGTCTCCCGCTGGACCCTCTATTACATAACATGAATGTTTTGTTTCAGATTCTAAAAGTTCTAATCAAGACATTTCATTTGATGTCACTCGGAAAATTTAGAGCGTATTGTTACAGCTGCCATTTTTAATTTAAACAAGTTGAGTAAGCAGGAGAGTGCTCCTACCAGAAGGTCTTTGAAAACATCCTAGGGTTAGAAACAAGTTTTCTAATGGCGTGAATCGATAACTTGAAATATTCATCCAATACTCAGATATGAAATTGTTCAAATTTATACAAAAGATGCACAGTTTCTTTCATAAACACAGTGCAGCCTCGATTTTAATGTAGCTTAAATTGAACATGTTCAAGTTAAACACTATTCCTTAAATTTTCATGAAAATTGAAAGAAAATAAAAGTGCCTAAGTCAATTTTAAATAGATATAGGGTTTTCCAAAATAAAAAATTTTTAAGGGCCAATTCGTTATTTGGGGGGACCCCCCTTAAACATTTTTTAAATTTTTGTTAAGGCCTCAACTTTTGAGAGACCATCACTTCTGACCTTTTCACAAAGTTTGAGCATTCTAGCTTCTATAATTTCTGAGGAAATCAGCTGTGACGCACGGACAGACGGACAGACGGACGGACACACGGACAGACAGGTCGCGAAACTAGTAGGTCTTTGTAAAAAAAATTTTTAGAAAGACCTAAAAAAAAAGAATATTATGGTTTTGCCTAGAGTAAATCTTTGATTTGAATGGAAATAAATACAATGGTTGAGATCACTTGCCGAGACGGCCAATTTCTCATGGGCCTCACTAATTTAACATAGCGAATTTGGAGTAACCGACTCTTTGAAAGTCAGAAAAAAAGTTTTTCTGCAAAATACTTCTGATGTAAACTATTTCATATATTTAAAATTTGTTTATTTCTTTTCAATTACTTACACTTCTTGCGATGTTCTTTGTATACATTAAAATGACTTTCTGGTAGACTTTTCAAATTGTTTTATATATTTTTGCTCCATAATACTCAGCGCGTATGGAGCTTTCAGTCTCCCATCGGACGCATCCTCAGCTGATGGATAGAGGGCGCTCTAACCACTTTGCCGGCGGATATGTGACAAATGAAATGCTACTCGAGGACCAAAAATCAACTAAATCGTAGCGCTGAAAACGTCGCCTCAGATTGGATTGGATAAATGGCAGCAACAATCTGGAAGAAATAAAGAAATATAAAATCAACATCCTTGCAGTGCAATAAGCCGGAAGGCATGGTGAAGATATATTTGACGTGCGAACGCACAAGTGTTGAAAAGCGGCAAACTACAAGGAAGCCATGAGTTAAAAGTGGTTTTCATTGTTTACAACACATTTAAATAAATTATCACTGCCCATAAACAAAAGGCTCTGTGTAATTTGTACCAAGACCAAATTTTTTAATGCCTGGCTGGTCAACTGTCAAAAACCCACAGAGGACAAGGAAAAGGCAATCAAGGACGAATTTAACAGCACCCTAGAACGCGCTGCCGATACATTCCCGTCAAATGATATTTAAATTGTTCTTGGTGACTTCAATAGAAAAATCGGCTGAAAAAGGGCAGACTGGGAAACAACCAACGGGCACAGCCTCCATGTAGAGACCAATGACAACAGACTACGCCTGAGAGACTTTGCTACTAGTAAAGGCTTCACAGTAAGCTCAATACTCTTTCTGCATTGATAAATCTATAAGAGAACGTGGGCATCCCCACATAGTCGCACATTCAACTAGATCAACCATGTTCTCAAACAAAAAGGATCGGCCATCAGCATTCTTGACACGCGTTTTTTCCGCGGTGCTACCAGTGGTTTGAACTAATACCTTATGAAGGCCAAGTTTCGATGCCGCATCTCTAAGAGCTGTAAACAAGGACCATCTGTTACTCTGAGGTACCAAATACACAAGCTAAATAATAGCTCAGTACCATTCACATAGACGTCAGCACTGGAAAATCGCATCAACATATCCCCGCAGGTGAGAGAAAGTAATAGCGACATCAAAATCATGTGGTAATAAAAGCAGCCGAAGAGGGCTTCTAGCACCTGAAAAAAAATGAGCCAGGCGCGCAAAGATAATATCCAGCAACCACCTCGGACCTAAGAAGAACAATATAAAGCCCTTCGAATATAAGCCAAACAAGTTGGGTAGACAGATCCAAGCTCATGTCAGAAGGATTTTTTACTCAACTTCTCAGAAATGCAGTCACTAGCAAACGAATAAAGTCAAGAAATAATCAAAGAGATGAGCACGTAAAGAAACAAAATTTAAGGTCCGAAATTCGTTTAGTTTAGAGGTACCTATACGATTTTATTGCGGAAAACGTGAAATTTTAATATCATACTATTATTAACAAACTTGAGCGAATTTCGACTTTTCAAGCATTTTTTGTTGTTGTACTGTAATTTTTTTCAGAGTTTTCAGATTACAGGTGGCCAATCGCGAGGGGGGAGGACACACATTTTTCGTGTGTTTCCCTTCCCTGTGCGCCCCTTGAAGCAAAAAGTGTCCCATTAAGACCTGTTTTGAAAAGATCTTATCAAGACCTTTGATTTGATACCCATATCGGCTTTTTCGGGGGCCACTCCCATTTTTGGGGAGACCCCGATTAAATACCTTATAAAATTTTTTTGTAGTTGCATTTTGAAGAGAGCACCACGTTACACATGCATACAAAATTTGACGTTTCTAGCGTTAGTGGTTTGCGAGAAAAAGCGCTGTGACACAGGGACGGACGGACAGACAGGACGCGATTTTAGTAGGGTTTTCTAAAATTATTTTTTCTAAAAGAACTTAAAAAGTGGGCCGACGAAAGAATCGACTGACCATCAACGCCAAGATCCAACAGTTCAATGAAAGCATAACCCTACAAGGTGTTTTCGAAAATAAACGAGACCATTATCATATTTTTTTGGTGGTGCTATCTGTGAATAAGATAGTGGATTACATTCCTTCCTGACTTCCAGTGAAAGTTTGGTGACATTCAATTCGGTAGAAGCGAATATATTGCATCTAAAGTGACAGCATGTTTTTGTCATCGGTACAAAAACGAGTTTCGAACAAAGAGCTAAGAGTTTTAAGATCGGTAAAACGTTTACCGAAACATTTGAATTGGTAAAAAAAAGTTTATGGCGATGATTGTTAATTTCGTGCCAGAGTTCATGAGTGATTTACACGTTTCAGAGATGGTCTTGAGGACATAAAGGACAATTAACATACGGGCCGCCCAGAATCAGTGATCACTGAAAACTCGATCAATATTGTACGTGAATTTATCAAAAATGAGCCGAAGTCATCGTTAAAATTCATGGAATCGGAGTTGAATATCTCCAAAACATCGATTTATCGCATTTTACCCGATAATTTGGGCTTAGAAAAGGCCTGTGTACGTTTTGTTCGAAAATAAACGAGACTTTAGTTATAAAAAGTCCAGTCTTGTAACTGATTTTTTGACTAGGAATCGCATTTTAACCATCAATCACTCACCGTATTCACCTGATATGGCTCACTGTGAGTTTTCCCCATTCGGAAAATTGGATATGGCCATGAAAGGAAAACGCTTTGCGTCCATAAAGGGCATCCAAAAAGCTTGTATCGACACCCTGAAAAACATTCCGGTCAATGAACAGCAACACTCTTTCGAAAAGCTTTTGAATCGCGCAAAACAGTGTATCGTGACCGGGGGAGACGATTTTGAATAAATAAACTCGAATTTATCTGAAAAAAGCTCCTGTTGTTTCTATTTTAGCTCAGTCTCGTTTATTTTGTAACACACCTTGTATATAAAGTCAGATCAGTGTATGCCTAAATTAAACAACTAAGTGACGGCTTCAGCCCACAAACAACTCTCTGTGAAAATGCGCAAGGAGAAATCACAGGCCGCCCAGACGATATTAGAACAGGTGGCTACAAGATTTCCAGAAGCTATTCACAGCACCCCCAATAATGAGTGAAGCTGTGAACATTCAAGAAGTAGAGCAAGAGGTTTTGGTCTCACCACAAACCAGAGACGAAGTACTGGCTGCAATACAGGACCTCAGGAAAAATAAAGCTCCAGGAGTAGATGGAATACCAGAAAAACTGCTCCAGAGTGGGAGTCATCATCTAGATAACCTTCTGCATTGACTAATATGCAGAATATGGTTAGAGGAGCAGTTAACAGAGGACTGGCAAAAAGTTTTATATGGTTGGAATTATAGAGGCATCGCTTTGCTGTGCACGTCTTATAAAGTGCTCTCCAAAATCATAGAAAAAAAAAGCAGTACTATGAAATTATTATACAAGTATGTCCTCACGACCATCTCTGAAACGTGTAAATCACTCATGAACTCTGGCATGAGATAGACAATCATCGCCATAAACTTTTTTTATCACTTCAAATGTTTGAGTAAATGTTTTACCGATTTTAAAACTATTAGCTCTTTGTTCGAAACTCATTTTTGTACCAATGACACAAACATATTGTCACTTTAGACGCAATAACTTCGCTTCCACTGAACCGAATGTCAACAAACTTTCACTGGAAGTCAGGGAGGTATGTAGCTTTCCAACCCACTATCTCATCCACAGATGGCGCCACCAATAAAAATTGTATGGCAAAAGTCTCGTTTACTTTGGTAGCCACCTTGTATAAAAGACTCTTTCGGCAAGGTTCTCCAAGAAGATACGATACGAAAAATACTAAAGAGAGATGAATATCGCTCACGCATATGGCACGTGAGAGACCATATATTTCAGAAGTGAACAGGAAGAAACGTGTGAATTTCGCAAAAAAAATATGTAAACAAGCCACCAGAGTTTTGGGAATAGGTCCTATTCTCTGACGCAAGCAAACTTTGCATATTTGGCATTAAAAGAAGAAAGTTAGTGTGGCGGAAGAGAGGTACTGCCCTCGAAAGAGAAAAGCTTGTACCAACTGTGAAACATGGTGGAGGTGGAGTGATGGTCTGGGAGTGTATGGCGGCAGAAGGAGTTGGCCAACTTGTGTTTATAGAAACAACTATGAATCAATACGGTTGCCTTAATATTTCGAAGACGAATTTGAAGCAAAGCGTTCAGCAGTTGAGGCTTGGTGACGATTATGATCCCAAGCATACAGCACATAAGGGGAGGCTTTGGTTGCTCTACAAGAAAAAACATCAACTGTATACGCCACCCCACTCCCCAAACCTTAATCTCATTGAGCATTCGTGGGACTTGTTGGAGTGCAGGATCCGTCAGCACAGTATAACCTCGAAGGAAATGCTGAAAAATGTCATCGCCGATGAATGGGGTAAAATTACCGGGGAGGACACAGCCAAATTGTTTCACTTCATGCCAAATTGACTTAAGGAGGTCCTTAAGAGAAAGGTTATCCGATAAGTAATGAAACCCTGATATGTAATAAAATATTGGAATATTTAAAATTAATATTGCTATGTACGGATGCTTTTTCTGGTTCGTTTAAGTGACTCTTTTTTGTTTTTATTTTGTAAAATCTAGTTTTTAAAGGAATACCATAGAAAAAATCTATTGTAAAGATAGTTTCATTAATGAATAGATTTTGTTACTGAAAAATTTAAATGCAGCAGCTTTCTTTGGAATAAATTTCCTAATATGTTGCTTTCTTTTGATATTGTACGGATATTTTTCCGGCGAGTTATGATTTGTCACTTTTGCGTTGCCTCACTTAAACCTAAAATGGTATCCTTAAACTTCTTAAAACGTTAAGTTATATAGATTAATACAAGAAACTTCTTCTTCTTCTTCTTAGCACAACAGCCCCTTTCTGGCCTTCGCTTCCTGCAAAGAGCCCCTCCAACTGTCCGCGTCATCCAATTCCGAAATCCAAGCAGCGATGAAATGTCTTTGTCGACCGAGTCAGACCAGCGTTTCCTCAGTTTCCCCACTGGCCGCCGGCCTTCAGTTCTCCCAACAAATACCTTCTTGGGTATCCGTTGTTCGCCCATACGATTCATGTGTCCAGCCCATTGCAGCTTCCGCAGTCTTACAATCCTTGAGACCTCCGGTTCGTCAAAAATTTCATACAGCTCGTGGTTGTATTGAATTCGCCATTGGTCCCCGTTTGGCTTCGTTCCGATTATTCGCCCCAGGACCCGTCGCACAAAGGTGTTCAATATATTTACGGATGCTTGGGTTAGGGTCCATGTTTCACATCCATAGCATAACACAGGTCTTATCACAGATTTGTATACTTGGAGCTTTGTTTTCCTCTGTATGCAGCTGATCTTCAAGATCGTCAATACTGAATAAAATATTTTATTTGCGAGCGTATTTCGTCTCTTATATTGCCCGTTTTCGTTATTTTAGCGCCTAAATACATGAATTCGCTCTTATTTTCGATACTGTATTCGCCAAGTGTGATATTTTGTGTGTTTGGGGTATTTTTCTTCAACTGCGCCACGAGCTTTGTTTTATTTTCGTTGATTTGTAGCCCTACTAGTTTTGCTTTGCTGTCGTCTTTGAGGAAGAGTTCTTTGGCAGTTGTTAGTGGCCGTGACAGGATGTTGATGTGATCTGCATAGGCTACTACTTGGTTCAACTTGTATAGTAATGTACCTCGCGTATCGACAGGTAGCTTCCGTATGACGTACTCCAGAGCCAAATTGAATAGCAATGTGGCCAGCCCATCTCCCAAAGGCATCGGTGAGTTGGTTATTGATGCGGACTTGGGAGGTTGTCGACGTCATTGTGATTTTGGTAAGATGGACTGGTTTGGCTGAGATGCCAAAACCAAGCATTACTTAGTACAGTACGTTACGATCAATACTGTCATATGCTTGCTTGAAGTCAACGAAAATTTGGTGTACGTCTATGTTGAAGTCCCAGCATTTTTCAAGTACCTGCTCGACTGTGAACAGTTGGTCTGTTGTTGATCTACCTGCCCTAAAACCACCTTGATACTCCCCAATAATACTGTTAGCGTATGATCCAATTATATTTTCTAAGATTTTAGAAAATATTTTGTACGCCGTACAAAGCAGTGATATGCCTCTATAATTCTCACACTGTAGCTTGTCACCTTTTTTGTGGATAGGGAATATAATTGATTGGCTCCACTCTTTCGGCATATGTTCTTTTTACCAAATGTACTGGATGACCTTGTGAATAGCTTGGTGAACACTACTGCCACCATATTTCATGAGCTCCACTGGAATCTCATCAATGCCCGGCACTTTATTATTCTTTTGGGCTTTGATGATGGAGTAAACTTCATCCAGAGTTAGTGGGGTCAATGAAAGCTCTCCGCAGACCTCTATAAGTTCCGATGTTCTGGAGCTGTGCGGAAAATTAAGGAGGTTCTTGAAATATGATGCCCATCTTTCCTTAATCTTAATTTCGTCAGAGATTATATTGCCACTGTCATCACGACAGAGCGTGGTTTTGGGCTGATAACCACGTTTCAGGCTTTTCACTACTTTGCATGCTGTTCTTGTGTTATTGCTCGCTAAACTTAAATCTATGCTTCTCAATTGGTCGTCATAGTATTTTCTTTTCTTAATCCTAATTATCTTATTCGCTACTCTTCTGAAATTTTCATAGTGTTCTCTCTTCGTCCTGGTGTTCTTTGTACGCCTGATTCTTTTTATCTAACGGATTCTGGCACTCATCATCGAACCAATCATTCCTCTTGCACCGAGTTTGATGTCCGATCGTCTGTTCTGCCAGTTTTGATAGCCGCTTTCACTTCCATCCAGGGCTCGTTGCTCATCTTTAATGATGCATCTGATAAGATGCTCGAGGCCCAACGTTGTTGGATCAGTACGTGATTGATCTGGTTTTGTGTGTTGCCATCTGGTGATACCCAGGTAATTTTATGAATGCGCCGATGTGGGAAGTAAGTTGAACGTATGACTAGATTTCTGCTAAATGCAAAGTCAATCAGGCGCTGGCCGTTGTCATTTGTTTCATCGTGGAGGCTATATCCTCCAGTCGTTCCCCGATGAGATAGCTCATTGCCAACCTTAGCGTTGAAATCACCCAGAATTATTTTTTGTGTCGTTTGTGGGCAATGAGTCGACCAGTCTTTCCAGGTGATTCTAAAACGACTCCTTCGTTTCTTCGTCTTTTTCTTCGGTCGGGGCGTGAACATGAATCAGCCATATTTTGAAGAATTTCACTTTTATACGGTTCGCACACAACCGTTCATTGACTGGCTTAAAATCAATAACGTGCGATTTGAACTCCCTGTCCACAATGAAGGCCACTCCGAATCCTCCGTTTTCCAGTAGGATTTCCACTTTTAAATATTGTGTGCGATCTCATGTCTTAAATGTCGTTTCCAGTCCAATTCGTTTCCTGGACTGCCAGTATTTTTAATTGATATTGACTGGCCTGTTGTAAAAGGTCCTTAACAGCGCCAGGGAAATTGAGTGATCTGACATTCTAGGATCCAATGTCATAGTCTTTATTTCGTTTGCGAGGTTGTTGCCGTGAGTCCAATCCATCCCGGGGCCTATCTGCAGGTTTCGAAACAATTAAAGGTTTTCCAGGGACGGGGGGTTAGCCCGTCGCCCGACCTCCATTCCGGCGGCATGGTTATTACGTCGATTCCGTTATCAGGTGCGGAAGATTCACCCTCTTACGTCCTCACAAAGGAGGTGTAAGTAGGATTTAGTAGCAGACCTGTAGATGTATTCACAGTTATGAGCATTTCTCGACATTTAATGTTACATTATTGGGGAACCAGTAAACCCAATGTGCAATCCTAGAGCATTTGCTACCATTCAACTGGGGGGGGAGTAGTTTGGGATGAGGAATCGTGGAAGCTATGGGTGGGGGAAGCAAGGGGTTCCCTCCTCCTTTCTCAAACGGGCTTGGGACCGTCTATGGCCGACTTAGCTATGGGTGGGGGAAACAAGGGGTTCCCTCCTCCTTTCTCAAAAGGGCTTGGGGACGTCTATGGCGGAAATACAAGAAACTTATGTTTTCTAAATTTCGTGGAAATCAAATCATAATGAATTGAAATAGCTCATGAAATTACCCTAACATGTATTGATGGTTAATACATATTTCAAACCGACCTAAGCACTCTTATTTTCTTCATATTTTCATTGAATTTTGAAGAATATTGTTTAGTTTGAATATGTTCAATTGACCGAGCATTCAGAATAATTCTTGAAGCTGGAACGAAATGGCGGCTGTTATGTGCTTTTGGAGAAACTATGCACCTTTTGGAAAATTTTGAATGATGTCTTTTACGAAAAGGGATATTTCATAGTTAAAGCCGTTTTTTCATTTTTTTTTTTCAAAGTAAATTACAAAAGAAACATTGATCAATTATATATTATTCGGTAAGTTGAAAAATTCCACATTCGAAGAAGCCTTGGTTTTCAGAAGCGAAGAACTCATCCAACTCATTTTTAACATCGAAAGTTTTAACATTCAAACGGTTTTGAAGGGAGCAAAACAAATGATAGTCAGATGGTGCTAAGTCGGGGCTATAGGGTGAATGTGGAATCAGTACCCAATTGATTTCCATTAATTTTTGACGGGTTATCAGAGAGGTGTGGGGTCTTTCGTTATCACGATGAAAAATTTCGCTTTTGCGATTGGTCAGTGCAGAGTGCTTTTTCTTGATTTCTTCCTTCAATTTCGATATTTGGTGACACCAGATATTCGAATCAATAGTTTGGTTTCTTGGAAGTAACTCAAAGTAGACCACAAAGAAAGCATCATCTTCTTTTGGTGAATATTGGCTTTGGATGTCGATTGTGGGGGTCAACAAATAATAGCTTCAATAACAGATTTTTTCAGGTCTTCTGACATCAAAATGGCCGATCTTTTGTTTCAGACATCTGGACTTTGAATTTTTAATTCTGAGCTTCATCAAAAGAATCAGTAAGCCTCTGTGCCAAATTTATTCCAATTTGGAGCTATACTTTGCTTTGAAGTAGTGTAGTGATTAGAGTACTCGCTGCGTAAGCCTAAGTTCCCTGGTTCGAATCCGATTGGTAACAAGGAGATTTGTTTACAGGGATCCTTTGGACGGACTATAAGCCCGTTTATTTATAATACGTAAATTGTAGCTTTGTGGATGGATACATGGCCAAAGCCAATACATATGATAAAGATAAAGTACTCTAACTGTTTTTAAGCAAAGTCTCGAAAGGGGCTGTAGTGCTAAAGCAAAAATAAAAATCATAAATTTAATTTAAATCGAAGAAAAATTCCCAGAACGACCTGCTAAAACAGTTCTTATTTGCGTACTCACTTTGAATTTCAGTCATTTGAAAACTTCCAGGAAAAATTTTGTGAACATTTTGGTTGCTTTTAAAATAAGATACTTTGCTTGAGCTCTGAGCTTTTAGGGCCCACCACATTGGAATGGGGCATCTGGTGTCAGATTAATTTTACAGAAACCAAATTTTATTCAAATCGGAATTTTAGTCTACCCAACAGAAATATAATCAGTTTGAAATTCTCGACTTTTTGTTTACCATTCGATTTTAATTATTTTTTGCAGGGAGTATAATTCCGTGAAAATTCGTAGAGAAACTTGGCCGCTAGAGGGCTACAAAAATCTGAGAAAATCTTACTTTCGAACAGCCGCCAACCTGCTACTCGTACTAAATGAACACTAAAATAACAAAGTCATTAAGCTCATCAACATCGATCTCATTATTAAATTTAATGAAAACCGAATTATAATTTTGATATCTAGAAGCCTTCGAAGTTTTAAACTGTAATTGGTCGCCATTTTGAAATTCGAGTGCTGGATACGAGTTTTATCAAATTTCATCAACATAGATTGAAAGGTTCAGTAACGAATAGAATAACATTTTTTGCACGTTTTTATTAGGGTTTTGTAAAATAATTTTACAAAACCCTTCTAAAATCGCGTCCTGTCTGTCCGTCTGTCCGTCTGTCTGTCCGTCCGTCCGTCCGTCCGTCCGTCCGTCCGTGTGTCACAGCAGTTTTTCTCGGAAACTACTTAAGCTAGAAACATCAAATTTTATGTGTAGGTGTAAAGTGGTGCTCTCTTGAAAGTTCAAATACAAAAAAACTTTTATAAGGTATTTAAGGGGGGTCTCCCCATATAGGGGAGTGACCCCCCGAAAAAAAAATTTCATTGAAGGTGGCCGATATGGGTATCAAATGAAAGGTCTTGATGAGAACTTTTCAAAACAGGTCTTAATTTGGCAAAGTTTGCTTCGAGGGGCGCACAGGGAGGGGAAATACACGAAAAATTTGTGTCCCCCCCCCTCGCGATTGGACACCTGTGATCCGAAAAATCTGAAAAAAATCAGGAATGTAGGCCTTGGTGAGTACAACAACAACAAATACGTTAGAAGTCGAAATTCACTCAACTTTGTTAGTAATAGTATGATTTATCGATTTTATGTTTTCTTGAATAAAATCTTAACGGTACCCTTAAATTCTATGAAATTCAGTACATAGATGACTATTTATAAGATTGATCTATCCTGAAAGTTTCATAAAGATTGAATTATATTTAGCGAAGTTATAGCGGTTTGAATTTTGCTGTATTACTATGGAACAATATGCGCTGCATTTATTACTATGGCAACATATGGCTATGGAACAACATGCGCTTTTTACCGACTCAGACACTACAGTTTTGCTAGGATTTGCATGAAAATTTCAGGAATGATAGGTGTCATGAATATCTTTGCGAATCGGTTCAGCTAGTGGTATCAGTAATCGTAAAACAAAATGGTGGATGTTTTAAATGCGAAGATTGAATAATTTTGAGTTATTTTTTCCCAACTTCAACGTTTAAGGTGCATGCTTTTAACACTTGATTCAATTTAATGAATGACTGCAGATGAGTACCTACAATTAATACTCATAAGCAAAGCAAGTCAAGGAGGCGGGAGAGAGCTCCTAGCAAAAGGGCTTTGTAACCATTCTAGGATTCGAAAAAATTGGCCATGAATCGATGATAACAGTACAGGAGAGTGGCTCCTGAAAATAAAAATTCATCAAACGCAGCCGGTGTGAGTATGAAATGAAAGTTTTCATGGGAGCTTTTCAAAACAGTTGTTAAACTGTCAGTTTTTGCTTCAGTGGGGGCACAGGGGGGAAATACATGAAAAATGTGTTTCCTCCCTAGCGAATGGATATCTGAAATAATTATCAAGGGAGATATTTATGAGTATAACAACAACAAAAATCTCAGAACACGAAATTCGTTCAACTTTGTTAATAATAGTATGATCTTCGAATTTCATATTTTCTCCAATGAATTCGTTTCTTGATTTTATTCGATCTGGTGACTGCATTTTGTAAATTGAATACAAAACCCTTCTGACATGAGCGTAGGTCTGTTTACCCAACTTGTTTGTAATTTGAACGGCTGCCGAAAAACGTTCTAACTGTTTACTCAAAATTAAATGGCCTCAAACCAAAAGTAATTTTAGAGTATCTTTTTCATAAAACTAATCCTTTCATTGGCAATACATGCTTTAAATTTTTCTGCAGGACTACATCCCTCCCATGTCGCATTTCCATTTATTGCTTCGATAGTTGCTCAACTGTCGAACAGCTTTCAGTCTACAGCAGTAAAATAGCATTTTTATGTGTTAAGAGCCACCCCCCGAGCCATCCCCTATAATTTCCATCCCCAACCGACAACAACAAGGAAATGTAAGTAACGGAGCCCATAATCGGGCTGTTATTTATGGGCATTATACTGAAATTGTTACCCATGCCATAATTTATTGAACTTGTTCATATTATTCTTTTGCCTCCGATACGAAAGAATAAAATGACCGTTTGGGTTGTTATAACTGCCGGAGTTTACCGGGCGAGGTAAAATAATATTCAATAATGATACAAATGGAGGAAAGGCTGCAATAAATTGTATTTTATATTCAATGTTAGCATTTCTATTTCGAATGTGTTTTTGGCGGCGATATTACAACGGAACGAATAAGCGAGTTTGGGGGTGTCTCCACATCCGCAGTTAGCGTCAGCAGGAACGGCGTAGGGTCAACATTACACGTTTTTATCGAATCAAATAAATGTGTGTATCGGGGTAGTTAATCTTAAAATCAACAGCATTTTGGAAACATTTCCGTTCATAAATCAAAATTTTAGGGAGCAAAGTGTGGCGCATTTTGTTCGGGTTAGTAATCACAGGGTAAAACAACACATTAATGGAGCTTATGGCCTAAATGATAGGTTATTTGGAACTGAATAAATAACTTCATTACTGTTCAAATTATTATAAATGAGACCAAATCAAATTATTGCGAATAAAACATATTTATTTGTCATGAAATGCATGGTAGCTGACTGTTGAAAATTATAGTTTTCTTGAAATCAGGGAAAAATTATTGTTACTTAAAGCTGTGCCTTGTTGAAATAAATATTCAGACAAATAAAAAAAAAGGAAATTACTTTCCTATCATACCTGGTTTATTTTACGGTGTATTTTGTCAAAGCTTAGCTTAGCAAAATTAAACAGCACTCGGCGAACTTAAACAGCGTTCAGTGAGCTAAAACAGCGTTGAATTTGAAATTTATAGACGTAGTTCATGTTGATGGACTCCCACAATAATCTGGGAATGAGTAAATTAAAGTGCCGTGTTTATTTTGTTTTAAGTTTTTGGAAAGAGGCATGCTAATCGTCTCAAGTGAAGGAAATATATTAAGAGTTCTAGCTCCTTAGTGATAGTGGAGTAATACTCACAGAATTGGTTTCAGTACGTATTACAGTTGTTCTTTGGAGCCTCAAACCCGCCAACTAGCTCCTGAGGGCAACTCAAGGGTTGGCAAGCAGCGCAAATTTACTGGGACATAAGGCTGCAACCCAGAATTGATTGTAAACACACGATAATCTGTTGTTTGCTCATGTGATTCACGTGGTCAGCCCATTGCAGTTTCCATAACCTTACAATTTGTTACGGGTTGGCATTGAGATTTCTTAGTATTGATCACCCCGAACACTACCATATTCGATTTCGTAAGATTTAAACCTGCGCAATACCGAGCCGCACTTTATTAACTTTTTTTGATAACCTATCAATGCGACTGACAGCAAGTAATTTAAATTTTAATACATAAAATTACTACTTGTTAGATTACGGACAACAAGCCACATAATATTTTTTGCCTTTTAACGTCATGTAACTAAACTTAAGTAGCTAGCTTGCTTCCGATTTACACGTGACATTATGGACGATGCAAGCAGTAACAAGCGGGATGGATCGTAGTACTCTTTGCATATAGACGTCTTTTAAATCGCTCCTGCCAAAAGTTTTCAAAAATTAAGTTGATTTTTTAAAAACGTTAGTCCGAAGTTAATTTTTATAGGAAAAAATCTTATATTGTCGAAGTAATCGACTCAGGAAACTTCTATCGAATATTTTTACTTCGATTGGTTACGAAAAACAAATTCACAAAGAAAATTTCGCCGCTGGTATGGAGGAGCCCGACGGCTTCCCACCGTTGGGGAAACCTGGGGAAACGAAGAATACGAAACTGGCGACAATTACCAAAAGAAAACATAACGAAGAAAACTCCGTAGATGGAGGGTGCAAGCTGCAAAAAATAGCGGAAAATCAACAAATGGCCAAATTGCAGAAAGAAAATGATGAACTAAGGCAAGAGATACAGTCTCTCAAGGATCTTTTCAAGAAAGGGATGAAGCCTCAAAAGACGCAGCCACAAAATCAATGGCAACAGGTAACAAAGCCGAAGAAAAGTGCAAAGCAAGTAAATCCAGAGGAAGTTCTAAGTGCTGGTGGCACCAACGAGAGCCAAAATTATTTTGCAGCGCTGGAGGGATTAACCGAACATATGGAAATCGAAGAAAACATCGGAGGTAATTTTAATCAAGATAATGACGTTAATTTTATTCAATATTTAAAGAACAAAAATAAGGAGAAAAAACCAGCCCGCTGTTCTGCTGGTTCCTCTGAAAAAGCTTCCAACAAGATAGAAAAAGTTCCGCCAATCAACGTGTTCGGACAAACCGGGAAAGATATGGTTCGGCTATTGGCAGCCGAAAATAAACTGGCCAATTTCGAAATCAAAAGAGTTAATGCCGAAAAATTAACTATAAGGACGAAATCACTGATTGATTTCAAGTCAGCCAAAGATGCGCTGATTTCTGGGGAGGTTCCACACTTCACCTATACCCCAAAAAGTGAAAAAAATCTGACCTTCTTGTTGAAGGGTTTGGACAGCGGAGAGGATACGGTCGATCTTCTTCAGATGCTCAAGGAGGCTGCACCAGATATTGATTTTGTTTCAGTCAAAGCCTTTGCGACAAGAAGGTCGACCATAGAAAGGAGGAATTTACCACTTTACCTGGTACAAATTGCGAATAAGAGCAGTCCAAGTGCCCTTCAACAAATAAGGTACTTGAATTTCAGAGTGGTGAGGTGGGAACGCCTCCAGAAAACTGAGGTCAACCAGTGTTACAGGTGTCAAAGATTTGGACATTCGGCTGCCAATTGTGCCATGCACTATCGTTGCGTTAAATGCAAAGACGTTCATGCTCCCGGTGAGTGCAAATTGGCTCAGACGGAGCCTAAAGAAAAATTATACTGCGTTAACTGCGGTGTTTTTGGTCACCCAGCATCATATCAAGGATGCTCCCGATATCAAGATGCAAAAGTTAAATTTGCTCCAAAGCAAACACAAGCACACCGTAATATCATACCTTCCAACTTCGTCAAGCCCGGAGTATCATTTGCACTCGCCACTAGAGTACCAGCAGAAAATGCGGTAAATAGTGTAAATAATGTAAGTGGCAATAATGAGCTGCTGCTCAAAATTTACCAGCAACTTAATTCTTTATCGGAGAGAATCGACAAACAAGATTCAAAAATTGACTTTGCTTTTCAGCGTTTAGGTCTTTCAAATGCCTAATAATAACTTGTCATCCAGTCATATTCCCATGGGTAGGCTTCGCCTCATATCGATCAACGTCAACTCTATCGTTGCTATACATCGACGTGATTATCTCCTTGAATTTGTTGTTAAGCAAAAGCCTGACATCATACTTCTCACTGAAACCCACCTCAATTCATGGCATTCCATGGAATTCAAAGATTTTGCATTCGTAAGAAACGATAGGGTAATAGATGGTGGGGGAGGTGGCACCGGGATATTGGTTAGAAGACCCTATTGTTTCCAAAATATTGAAATGTCGAATTCAAAAACTTTGAATTTCTTGAAGTGTCCGTCATCAAAATTTCACTGCCAGGTGGGGATAACCTCTTCGTTATCTCTGCCTATGCGACTGGTCAAAATGTTCTCAAGTTCAGGGAGGAACTCAATTGCTTGTTTGAAATACTCGAATTGAACAGGCTTCATAATTACTATATTTTTGCTGGTGACCTGAATGCCAAGCATACATCATGGCTAAACGCAACCAATAATCCAAGAGGTGTATTCCTGAAATCATGGATAACAGAGAACCAAATTGAATACAGGTGCAATCTATATGGGTCGGAGTTCCCAACATACCCTAAGACAAATTCATATTTGGACCTCTGCATTGCTGACGCAAGACTTGAATTCAGCTTTAATAGTCCTCAACGGAAACTGCAGGTGCTTCCTTACGACAGCGACCATAACGCAATCGTAATGGAAATCAATCATCAAAGGGATGATTTCTTCCTCATTCCAGTTCAACATGAAAACCATCGGTTGAATTTCAAAAAAACAGACTGGGGAAAGTTTCAAAAGAAGTTTAATCGGAAGTACCAGAAGCAATGTCCCTCTTCTGATGATGGCAACGCTTGCTCAATGGTTTCTAATAACAGAAATCTAACTGACGATGAAATAGATCTCTATTTGTCGAAGTTAGAGAAGCTGACGTTAGAAACGATTGAGAAAGTTGTTCCCAAGATTAAACTTCGAAACAATATGGAAGGATATGAAACACCAACCATCGCAAGGTTGAAAAGATTGAAAAGCCTTCTTCTCACCCGCGTCAACAATATTTATCGTCGATTTTTGGACTACAACCATCCCTCGTTGGCTTTGTTGAAATTACACCTGAAGAATGTCCGGAACTTAATCCGTTCATACTTCAGGAGTGAGGTCAGCAATCAATGGGCGGAAAAACTGAGGAGTATTAGCCCACAGGACCCAGATGGCGTTTTCGCGAAAGTGAATAGCTTATTCCGCAGGAAGTCTCGGGTGAAGGTATCGACTCTTGAAGTCGCTAGTGATGAGATAAATCTTCTTGATAGAGCTGGTATCGAAATTGATAGTACGACTCCGGAAAGAAATGGAAACAGAATTATATGTGAAGGATTGCAGAAACTTGCCCTGATTGGAACACATTTTGAATTGGTTCATCTGCCAAACCCAGAGAGAAGGAATGAAATATTTTCGGAGGTCGTTGAAGCAAAAGTTTCCGACTTCAAATCAAGCCTGAACGGCCAATCAATTCTTCATTTC
The DNA here is from genome assembly GCA_963969285.1 of Odontomyia ornata. Lineage (NCBI taxonomy): Eukaryota > Metazoa > Arthropoda > Insecta > Diptera > Stratiomyidae > Odontomyia > Odontomyia ornata. The sequence continues at coordinate 452,761,449 of OZ017739.1, read as the reverse complement.
GATGAAACATTCACATCTGACCTCATACCGACCTTGTATCTTATTGATTATTTTGTCAGCTATGAAGACTTGTGTTTCATATTTCGCAGAATAAACAACAAAAAATCATGTGGTACTGATGGTATTCCAACTATAGTTCTCTGACATTTGCATGAGGTTGCTATTAGGAATCATTGCATATTGTTCAACAACATGTTGAACAACTCATATTTCCCAAATAAGTGAAAAAAGGCTAAGGTGTTTCCGATCTTGAAGAAAGGAAAAGAATCTTCATGCCCTAAAAGCTATCGCCCAATCAGCTTGCCGCCTAACATCAGCAAGGTGTTTGAAGTGATACTCAACAGAGCATTAAACGCCCACATTGAGAAATATGAGTTGATGCCGAATTGCCAATTTGGTTTTCGTGCCAGGCATTCGACCATGCATGCAATAACGAAAGTAACCTCAGACATCTGTTGGAAACTAAACAACAAAGAATGTGTTGGAGCATGTCTCATTGATATGGAGGAAGCCTTCGATACGGTGTGGTTAGATGGACTAGTTTTCAAACTTCTTCAGGACAGCTTCCCCAGATACCTTGTCGCCATGATGTGTTATATGTTATACGGGAAATCATTTGTTGTAACTGATGGAAATTTGACAACAATGCGTGAATTCAAGGTCTTGAATGGTCTACAGCAGGGAACAGTTACTGCGCCCCTGCTTTTCTCAATATTCATTCGCAAGCTATTGAACAGCTTTGATTTTAGTGTCTCGCCAACGCGACCATTGGCAGCGTTTGCTGATGATCTGATCATCTATACGGCAGACCGAAAAGCTACAACAGTTCAGAGCAATCTTCAAAAAATGTTTAATGATGTGCAGCTCTACACCGACAATTGGCGAATGAAAATCAATGCGCAGAAGTGCGAAACAATTTTGTTTCGGACAACGCTGCAGGGGGCCAGTCAAGACCTGAAACGTCATTGGAAGGGTTTCCACATTACGGCTGGTGAGGGTAGTTCAGAACGGGTGCCACATGAATCCTGTGTTCGATACCTCGGTGTTCATCTCGATCAGTATCTGTACTATACTGAACATGTCAAAATCATGCTCAGTAAGGCACTAAAAGTAGTCATGGCCCTTCGGCGACTCTTTTATTCCAGATACATTGATCAAAAAGTCAAAGTTATTTGTTACAAGACCCTGGTAAGGCCACTTTTGACATACGGATGCCAGATCTGGTACAACCAGAGTGCTAGTAATATGGAAAAATTAAGGCTTTTCGAAAGGAAATGTCTTCGTGCATGTACTGGTTTATACAGAAAGCCTGAGACGGATTGGAAGCACTATATATCGAATAAAAAAATTTATCAAACCGCTCAAGTGACAAGAGTCGATATCTTCATATTGAAAATTCCTCGGAATCATATCGCAAGATCTGTAACTGTGAGTTGAGTGAAAACCCTTGGATTTCACTGCCGTTCCACCCTACAGACGGGTATATTGTGACTTGCCTCACTACTGGCTTCGTTCCCCCAGAAGCATTCGTGTATTTGGACATGAATCGATATGTTTTTGATTCTGACGGCGTCTCAATCATATATCATATAAACCGATGGGCCACCGATAGGAAAATAAAATATCCTCCGAATCTGAGTTCACGAGACCAACAATTCCAATGGAGATACTCATTTGCTAGATTCGTTGAGGCTGGTCGAGCTGAGATGGAACAATCTAGGTATTGGTGGCTGAATGACAATGTGTAAATTATTCGTGTTTATTTTCTGTTTTTGTGCTTTTTCTCGTTACTTAGTTTTTTAGATTCATATCATTATTGCTACATCTAGTATTGTCGTTTATTTGTATTATAAATTAGGTATAGGTTTCAATATAAGGTGACGTTTTTTTTTTGATTGAACTTATTTAGAATTAGGGTGTAACATATTAGGTATAGGATATAAGTTCATTGTTGTGTTAGTAGTAGAAGTAATTTTTGAATAATGCTGGTTGGTTTTTTCTCCTTTTTCCAATTGAATCAAAAAATATCTAATAATCTTAATTAATTTAAATTTGCAAGTGCATTTTTTTCATTAAATGTGTTTAACTGATAACGTATAAATTTAGAGAGCCATTCGGGCCATTAAGTTTTTTATAGTTTTATTGTTTGGAATTTGCTTTATGTTCTTTTAAAAATTTATAACGATTGGTATTAAATAAAGCGCTTTTGACTTTGACTTTGACTTTGAAGCAGTAACAAGCGCAGAAAGCATCAAGAACCAACGCGAGCTCGAAACGAAACTCGGATTTCGGAACGCGACTAGGTTATACGGTTGCGTCATTCAGTTTTGGTTTCAGTTTGTTTCCAATGTTGTTGCTCGTTTTGAATGCAGTTTGCAATTTGTATTTCCTAAATCTTATTAACTACTCCAACGGACTAAACAACATTTACAGAATAGTTGATAATAACGGATACAAACAATGCGACATTAACAAACTTGTCACACAGTACAAACAAAAACAGGAACGCCAACCGACTGAAACTCATAAGAATGACCAACAGTGGGTTTTGTTCACATACGTAGGCAAAGAGACATACAAACTATTAAACTTCCTTGGGAAATACAAACTGCATTCAAAACGAACAACAACATTGGAAACAAACTGAAACCAAAACTGAATGACACATCAATATACGAAAACAGCGGCATATACAAACTGACATGCAAGGACTGCGACATGGTATATATAGGAAGGACAACACGAAAACTAACGACAAGATACAAAGAGCACCTACGATGTTTCTTATATAACAAGGCAGACTCCAATTATGCGACGCACCTACAAAACCACGCACATGAGCCTGAGGCTATGACATACTCTATGAAATTGCTACACAAACACAGCAAAGGAAGGAAAAACTTAATATCCCTTTACCTGGCATAATTTAGTACTTGACGTAATTTACTACCTGACCTAATTACCCATCCGCTAATTACCCATCCGCCAATTACCCATCCGCTTAACCCATCCTACGACTACATAAAGTTATTCCCTTCAACACATCCTTTAGACACTGAAGATGACTCGAAGTAGTCGAAACGCGTCTGCTCACACAACAAAGCAAGGCCCGATGGCTTTTAAAGAAAAAAGATAATTATATGTTCAGGCAACTTAAATCGCTGTTGAAGTTAACAGTAGAGTAGACTTGGTACGACTGTGCTAGGGTACGGCTGTGACAGTCGTCATATCAGCAAAACCATAAAGAATATCGGGGAGAGTACAATAGAAGAGAATAGCGGCGTGCCTGCCTGAAATTGTTTCACATTATTGCTGCAGCCGTCTCGTGACACAAACGCTAGCAGAGAATTACTCTACATTTTAAAGGTAACAAGTTGGGTAGACAGAACTTCGCTCATGTCAAAAGGATTTTGTACTTAACCTACAATATGTGAATAAATAGAATGATTTAATTCAAGAAAAGACCTAAAAGAAATGCCCAACAAATATGTTCTTGCTTTAGAAGAACTCCATTTCAATCAGTCAACATTTCGTTCCAATGTTGCTCAAATCCTTGGCTGACCTGAATTTTAAATGCATTTTTGTTATTCATCTTATATGAAAATTTGAAAAAGATTCAACAGGAAGTGTATAGTCTGGTTCGATGGAAAGACCATGTAGTAGAAAAATCGTATATAATTGTTGTAATCGAAGGAAAATCAAATGGCTACAACGTCGGTAAATTTTATTAAAACTTATAAAACAAAATGACATTTTGAAAAACTTCTTAAATGGCTGATTTCATCCAATTTAATGATACTTATACAGTTTTACTGACGAAAATGTTAAAGTCTACTACTATTAGCCAAGTTCAACGAATTTCAGCCTCTAAGTTATTTGTTATTGGATCTAGCTTTACGATCTTTAAGGCTTTCTGAAAGAAATTCGCAAAAACTTACTAGTTTTCGGTCCTATCTGCCCGCCTGTCCATCCGTTCATTCTTTCATCTGTCGGTGCATCTGTCTGTCTATCCGTGCGTCCTAAGAAATTTTTTCCGAAACTATAAAAGCTAAAAAACTCAAACTTTGTTCAAAGGTCAGAAGTGGTGATCTCTCAAAGTTAAGTTTAAGTCTTATCAAATATATCAAAATTGTAAATTTTATTCAAGAAAATGTTAAATCGATAAATTATACTATTACTAACAAAGTTGAGTGAATTTCGTCTTCTCATGTGTTTGTTGTTTTTGTACTCATAAAGGTCTACATCCATGGTTTTTTCAGATTTTTGGGATGAAAGGTGTCCAATCGCGGGGGGTGGGGGGCACGCGAAAAGTTCATACATTTCTCCTTCCCCTGCCCCTCACGGTACCGATAAGGCAATTTTAAGGCTTGTTTTGAAGAGATCTCATTGAGACCTTTCCAATGACACCCTATTTGACTACCAATGGTAAAATTTTTTTTTTGAAGGGCCTCCCTATATTGGGAGACCTCCCTTGAAACCCTTTGAAAAAATTGTTTAGCCTTGAACTTTCAAGAAGGCACCACTTTTGACCTTTCCAGAAAGTTTAATGGCTGTAGCCTTTATACTTTCGGAGAACAAGTGCTGTGACATACAGACGGGATGACGGACGGACGGACGGACGCACGGACGGACGAACGGACGGACAGACGGACACTGGTCATGATTGTGAGATTTTTTATTTGATTTCGTTTAGTAATAGTTGTTTTATATGTATAGAAAGAGTAATGAGTGTTTTTCCTTAGTATAAGTTAAACAGTTGTTGTTGAGTTAAACAGTTGTAGTGAAATAACAGATTACTTTGTTAATAGAAGACTTTATTTTGTCATGGTGATTGTTTTTTTTTTTTGTAAAAGAATATATTGGGTGCGGTTGTGAAATATTTTCTGGATTCTGTTGTATCATATGTTTTTTTTTTTGTTTTTGCTTTCAGATACCCAGCAAACATGTAAGAAAGACTGAAAGGAGGCAGTGCGACATCAAACAGTATGAAGCCACTTACGGAGAAGTCAAACGCGGGGCTTCTTTATGAAAAGCTGCGATAATACATAAAGTTAATTGCATGTCTTTATGACGATACATTCATAAATGCGATAGCATCAGCGTGGGGTATGTTGCGCATAATAAAGTATTTTCGGAAGATCAAGAACAGCAGCTGTCCAAATACAATATATAACACGTTGCGCGGAAAAATATTTTGGCCTTTCCCCGAATGAAATACGAAATACAATTTAAACCGACCTGCTACATGACTTGAAAATGAAATGGCTGGTGAGGAATGGTTTCTTTTATTCTTGAGCAGAAACCGTACACTGGCTTTTCGTGTAGCTCAACTTACTAGCCTTGCGAGAGCAACAAGCTTTACGAGCTAAATGTGGAAGCATTTTATAACAATTTGCAAATAGTTATGAATAGACATACATGCGAACCGCAACATATCTACAATGTAGACAAAACAGGCGTCATTATCGTTTAAAAGCCTGAAAGTTAATTGCAAGATGTGGCATACGGCAACTGGGAGCTCTTATTTCAGCTGAACGAGGTACATTAGTCACGGTTCCTTTTGCAGTAAATGCAGTGGGCAATGCCATTCCTCATTTATTTATATTTCCTCGGGTCCGGTATCAAGATTACATTGTTAGGGGTGGCCCAGTAGCATCGATTGGGACCGCAAATCCTTCGGGCTGGATGCAAGGTGCATCATTTATAGTATTTTTGCAGCATTTCAAGAAATTCTCCAATGCTTCTCCAACGCATAAAGTCTTGCTGGTGTTGGATAGCCATTCCTCGCATATTCACATTACTGCATTAGATTTTTGCAAAGGAAATGGAATCACCTTGCTTTCGTTTCCTCCCAATTGCTCGCATGAACTGCAGTCCTTAGACCGATCTGTCTTTGCACCCTTAAAAAAGCTGTAAATACTGCTTGTGATGGATGGATGCGAAGTTACTCTGGAAAAACAATGACAATATACGATATACCAGGATTATCAAAGTTGCTATGCTTCCGGCTTTCACGCAAGCAAATATTCAGGCTGGGTTTTGCAAAACTGGTATTCACCCATACAATCAGAATCTATTCTAGGAAAAAATTGACTTTGCCCCAACTTTTGTCATGGATAGACCAAGTCCTGAAACTGAAGAAAGCAATGCAAACCCTAACACACGAGAAAACAATCCTGCAGTTGCCAATTAAATATCACCGCGTCTATCACAAGAATTTGACCTTTTAGAAGCAGACGGATGGTGGAGAAAACAATTCTGGACCTATCGATGATATACTGCCACTTTCGACTACACCACCTGTTTTTTCACTTGAAATTGAAAACAAAAGGTTCCAGAGCCAAAAAGTCGACGATTTATACAGACCAGGGATGGTATTCTACGCGATTTTTTGAGTCCCGTAGGTAATATACGTCGAAAACTGTATTCAACGTTTTCTACGGTCGAAAACCTCGTCCACGTCAAAAACTCCAAAAGACTCAGAAATTCATAGTATGAGTCATTCGCTGGCAGCGAATCGCTACGCTGATTAAGTGTTAACTGTACGGGTACACACATACGCATCTCTAGCAGTCTATATGTCTTATCTGTTGCGTCAGCTGTACTTGTTTGTCATTTGATTTTTCATAACGTGTTTTCTCTTGTTAGATTCAAAATTTTGTCATTCAAATCGTTGCCCAAAATTTTATGAAAATATCGAACGCATTTGAGAAATTAATGAAACAAAGTGATGAAAGTGAAGCATCCACATCATCTGCATCGAAAGGCGGGAGACCAATGCATGAAGATTGGTATGGCTATTAAAAAAATTTTCGTCAATGCAAAACCTGCGGCAAAGTGGTTCAACTGTATGTCCAACGTCATGAATACCGCAAAAGCACGTTTGATAAAACATCGGTAAAAAATATGTTATAATTTAATTTATGTAGTGTTCAAAACTTGTTTTATGTTGATTTTTTTTACTCGCATAGTGAATCTTGTGGCTCTGACAACATCGTTGATAATGAAATCGCTGACAAGGATGACAACTATGACAAGGAAAAAACGGGTGACGATATCGATGACAGGGGAGTTGATTCAGTATCAAGTGAATTGAATGCCACTTTGGAAGGCAGTGACAATACAAACTCGCGTCCAAGCTCGCGTCGGAATTCAAATTTAAGTCAAACATCGGATATATGAGATGTAATTTTTTTTTCTTTTTTTTAATATGTTAAATAATACATGTTGAAAGTTGAATACATAATTTAAAAAAAAAAGTTAAATACATGTCAAAAGTTAAATAACCTTTATTTTATTTTAATTTTTACGCGTCCAAGCTCGCGTCCGAATTCAAGTTGAGGTCAAACATCGGATATACGAGATGTAATTTTTTTTCTCTTTTTTTTAACGTGTTAAATAATACATGTTAAAAGTTAAATACATAATATAAAAAAAAAGTTGAATACATAAAAGTTAAATACATGTTAAAAGTTAAATAAAACTTAATTTATTTTTATTTCTAGCAATCAACGTCGAGTTTCAGAGCACTAACACCAAAGCAAATGAAAATGAAACGTTTCATAGACGATGTAAGACCAGTTGAAGGCGCGAAATTGGATTCGTTAGCGGCGACGTTTTTTTATGGATGAAACATTCCGTTCCAAGTAGCTGACTCAACATATTTTAAGAACTTTGTGAAAGGGCTGTGACCGGCTTATAATCCGCCTAATCGTCGAGTATTGGCAAGCACGTTGCTTGATAAAACGTACGAAGCAATCGAAAAACGCAACGAAGAATTGATTGCCAAAATGGGCAAACGCGTAACGTTATTGGTTGATGGCTGGCAAAACTCATCGGCGGACCGTCACTACGAGGTGATGATGCTCGCAACGTCAAATGACCAAAAAGTATTTCTGGAATCCTTCGACTTTTCGGGCATTCGTGAAACTGGCTCTAGTTTGTTCGATGCTGTGGATAAAGTGATCATATTAGCAAAAGAACGCTATGATGCGACTGGTTATGCTATTTTGACGGATAACGCATACAATATGCAAAGCATGGGAAATGCTGTTAAAGCGAAGAATTTGCTCTATTCAACATGCAATGCGCATGCTGCAAATCTGTTGGCTGGTGTCATCGTGAAAAAGACAAAAAACTCTCGCGTAATGAGCAAAGTAATGAGCGTACAAAAAGATTTCAAGAGAACTGGGTTAGAAGATCGTCTTCTGAAATCTGGTGGCCAAAAACCAGTTCTCTCTTGTGCAACACGCCGGACAACTCAACGGAATGCAGCCGAATCATTTTTGAAGAATTTGTCTGCTATGAAATCTGTTACTACCGCTTGTGAAACGGAAGGAGAGTCTGATCCAAATGCAATAGTACCAAAACCAGCCTTTTCATCTATTCTCTTCGATAGAGAATTTGTCGCTTCAGTTAAGACATTGCTCGAATTATTGAATCCAGTGGCAGAATTGACGAACTTCTGTCAGAAGAGCAACACATCAGCTGCAGATACAACTGAAAGATGGCTCGAATTGTTGCAGGATGGGCCAGGCGAATTGAAAGATTTTTTGGAACAACGAATGATGAAAAGCAACGTTCTGAACATCGTAACGATGACGGCTAATTTTTTCCATCCGGTTTATCGCGGCAAACGGTTGAATTCGGATCAACGTCAGCAAGTTGCAAGCTATCTTTTTGATAAGTTTGATGGGCCTGCGCTTGAATCGTTGCGTGAATTCACAGATTTTGAAGGCAGTTTCGCAAAATTGACTGCGAAAAAAATCACTTCGCCAAAAACGTTTTGGCATTTCGCCGCTGAACTTGGCCATGATAAGCTTGCTGAATTTGCCATGGACTACTTGAAAATTCACGCATCTACCGCACAACTGGAACACTTATTCTCAAACTGGGCGTACATACGCAACGACATCCGAAATCGACTCTCGAACGAAACATCCAAAAAAACTCGTGAATACTTATTTCACGTTAAGGTCAACTGACCAAATGGTTGAAGAAGACAACGACTTTGTATTGCTGTTGGAAAATTTCGGACGCGATGGAGAAAGAATGCAAAGATTTGTAATACGTTGAATTTGTTTTTAATCCACACAATATTCTCATTTTTCTCGTGAAGATAAAAAATAAACTGTATTCTGTTTCTGATATATAAATTTACTTTATTCTTCATGTAATTTACCACATAATGTTTTTGGAGGTTTTCGACACGTTCATGTAGAATACTTATTTTTGATTAAGTATTCAACCACAGGTATTCGACGTAGAAAACCTCGTAGAATACTACACGAGTTTTCGACATGACATCCCTGATACAGACACTCCTGAAAAAGAGGCAGTTAGGAAACGGTGTGAACAAAAAGAAAAACGGTTGAAAGCAAAGCAGGTAAAGATAAATATTGCTGATATGAAAGAAAAAAACAAACAGAGAGGAAAGAATAAAGTAAGAAAAAAGGACACCAACATCGTCATCGGATGAGTATTTCTGTCTGATTTGTGTAGGCAAATTTTCTCAGAGTAGGGCTCGTGGAAAATGGATCAAATGCCAAGGAAAATGTGAGCTCTGGTCTCACTTAGTGTACGCAGGTGACAGTCGCCATTATATTTGTCACGACTGTGATGAGTAAAAACCCATCACTAAGGAGCAATGTAAAATTCCTTATTGTTTTGATGCTGTATGTTGACACTTACACTAATATATATTTTTATTGAAGAAGGCATCAACAGTTTTTGTTTCATGGACTTGGATATGACGTTTATTAATACTTGTTTTGTATATAAACACAGTCACTGTAATTAATAGTAAGAAATGTTAAGTTGGCTGATTCTAATATGAAGACCAATTTAATAACCGTAGATGCTATAGTGCTTTATTAGTTACATATAAGCGATTGAAGTGTTCCTATTTTTTTTTTAATCACTTGTTACGTAAATTTAATTTTTTTTCTAAAAGATTACGTTGCATTAAGCTGGATATTTCTTTCAATAAAATGATTTTAGAACAATTTAATTTTTTTAACTTGTCACTACCGACCCCAAGCACTGTCACAACCACACCAAAGCACAACCGACTACAACCCAAGGGCGGCTTTGATATTTTTTCTTTTTTTCTAATTTGCTCCTTTGAGCTAACTATTGTTCTTCAAGACAAAATTTTAGTATTTTTAGGTGAGTAAATGTACACATCACGATAGAAAATACGTTTCTTCCAGTTTACTTGCATGCGAACAGAATTTTGGGTGATTAAGGAAAAATTGTCACTATCGCACCCAGTCTATCCTAAGTTTGTTAATATTGACAGTTGCTACCGTTGTTTCAACAAATGATTCGTTCATAGATCAACAACTAGCATAATGCTTTTAATTCGACAGTTTTTGCTGTTGGATGACTTTTAACAGTGAAAACCGTTAAAACACTCCATTATTTGTTTAATTCTTCCATCGTCTTTTTAATATAATGGCCGTATACACAGCTGATCAAAATTTTAGCTGCTTCCACTCAACAATGATGTCGTCACGTTTTTGCGTTCTTGTAATCAGTTGAATGTAGTGACATTTCTTTCGACCGCTATTTTTTCTGACTTTTATCTTGCCGATTAAAAATATTTGCGAAGTAGAAATTGCGTTTTTTAATGTATCGAACCGTCGGGGAGCAAAGTTCTAAGTGCTTCGTTAATGATAGCAATTGGTTTCGCAAACCTGCATTTCGTGGCACTATATTTTTAAACTTTTTAGCTTATGACATCAACTTTAGCGAATGATTTCGCATCATTTAATGCAAGTAGGTTAGTGAACACAATTGTTTTCACTACAGCAATTCTTTAAGCTACGGTCACCGAAATTTAACGATCAAATCACACGGTTTCCACGGTTAAATCTTTTTTTCTAATTCTATACTAAATTCGTAGCGTTGTTGAATCAAAGAAATGTCACTTGTTGACAAGAGAACAAGTGCACAGCTGATTTGAGCTCATATCGAATACGTCATCGATTTTACGAATCCGGCTGTTATATTCCGAAGGTAATGGTTTTACAGTATTTTTTCTCTGGGTGAATATAAAATGGAGGGCAATCTGTGACAAATATCTAAAATTAGTTAGAAAGTAAAAATATTGCGACAGGGTGTTTGTTTCTTCAAAGCTTTTTCTGTATCTGTTCATTTTACCTACCGTATATAGAATGTCTAAGGTTTTCTGTAGTGCTTTACTCTCCCAACACGCTTGAATCAATTAAATTTATGGTGAGTTTGCTGTTCAAATCAACGAATCTTAAGTTTGTGCTAATTGCTGAAATCAACTTGTTCTTGAATCTCACACACATGTACATAGTCGTAGGATGTGTAATTTGGTGCAGATGTTTCCTGATTTGTTGGTTTATAAAAATTAGTGGCGTTATCAACTTCTTCTTAGCTTGACAGAAACCTCTGTCATTATCATCATTAAATTGCTATTTGCTCAGGCTGTTGGATATTTGCATAACCTTTTCACACTTATTATTCCATCGTACATTGGCCTTATCCTTTGTTGCTGAAACAATGGCGTTTCTAATTAAGTTACACATTTGCAGTTACTAAAGGGATCGACAAAAGCTCTTGTACAAATATTTTCCAATCGTACACCCGTTCCCGACATCAGTTCCCGTTGTCAACGCGTCCTCCAGCTCAGTCAGAGCTGGCCATGTTTCATATAATTCTGTTTTGTTTAGCATCCGAAATGTTTAGATTCGACATTAATGGCAGCTGTGAGCGTTTTCTATTTAAGCATCGAATATTCTCTTAACTTGTCCGTTTCCAATGATAGAACAAACTCCATTTGCATGTGTGATTATCAAAGTTGTAGTTCCTGTTGTCGTTGTTGCTTTCCCTGTTGTTTGTTTGTTGACTTATCTGTAAATCATTTAAATCTTCCTCTCCAACTGACATCTCAAGGGTTATGAGCAGAAGTTACGAGTTTCCTGGAATAGGGAGTATTTTAGATTTTATGTTAGACCAATCGTTTGGAATGGGAGATGTTGAATTTTCCATAACTTTACATGAGGTCAATAAATTCAACGATATTGAGGAAAGCAGGATTTTAGGTAAAAGGCCGCCATCAGGGAAGTTCCGGCTGGCTAGCATTGACTAAGTAGTGCAGCGAAATGCTAGCATAGAACTCGATATACAATCATGTTCAGATAAAAAATAAGAATGTCAGTTGTTTAATGGAAGCTTGAAGAAAATTATTCTTTCAATTTGTTCAATCTGCTTAGATTCACTAAAAATTCTTAATGCACAAGATTAGGAATAAATCGGCGCATATACTGCTTACTTTTTGAATCAAGTGAAAATAATTTATTTTCTTGCGCAATGCCTTTAGATACTTGCACAGATCCTTTAGGAACTGAAGATAACTCAAAGGAGTCGAAGCGCGTCTGCTCACATAACAAAGCATGGCCCGACGGCTTTTCAAGAAAAAAGAGAATTGATCTGTGGACATCAAATAAACCATCTATAAAATATTGCAATTTTCAGTCCATTTAAATAAATTAATTGTAACCCATTTCTTCCTAATGCATAAACTGCACCTTGACCTGATAGACTTTCTTTAAAAATTAAGAAAATTAATTCTCTCACAAGATAATCTATAACGGCGGTATACAAATTAGTCAAGTCCTCGTGGATTATAATAAGCTATGATTTATTTAGCCTAGTATCATGTTTTATTTATTGAATACAACTGGTTTCGCTGATATCTTGCCAGCATTATCAACTACAGGATTCAGAAGCGAGGTATGGAAAATTGGAGAGTGGTGCCAAGCAAGGTTGAGGTGAGCCCCACATTTTTGGAATAGGTAGTATCTACTGACGTTGTCCGCGTGGCTTAGTGGTTGGAGCACTAACCCCGTAAGCCAAAGGTCTCTGGTTCGAGTTTCGTTGGCGTCAACGAGATTTAGCTCAAGTGATTCTTCGGACGGACTTTAAGCCTGTTTAGTTGTGATACGCGCTGGTTTATAATCAGAACGTATCGGAGCTGGGTGGAGAAATACATGGCCAAAGCATGATAATGATCATATCACCTTATGGAGTGCCAATACATTCGATCATGATAATGAGATACTCTAACTATCTCTAAGCGAAGGCCCGAAAGGGGCTGTAGTGCTACGGAAAAACAGTATCTACTTACATGAGCTACCATTTTAGTCGTTCCGTGGACGTCTGATTTCGCTGCAAGGATATTTGAAGTGGCCTCCACGATCACCAGATTTGTCACCTGGTGAAAACTTTTTATGGACTCATCTCAAAGCATGAGTGCACATTAATAAACTACTTCACTCAAAGCACTTAGTGACACAATAACCCAGGAGATTTGAGCTGTTCCATGTGAAATGCTTCTGTAGAGTGTGTAAAACTTCTCACAGTGTCTTGAGAAGTATTTTGTCAAAAATGAAAAGCACTAAGCCGATGTTATTTTTGGAACGTAATCAATTTTTTTCACTCTTAGCTGCCTTTGTAATACGAAAATCTAAGGTGAACATTCAAGAAAAAAAGTTTAATTTAGATTTGAAATTTTCGTTGACATTAAGCAAGCATACGACAGTAGTGAACGTAATGTACAGTACCAAATAATGCTTTACTTTGACATACAAGCGAAATCAGTCCGTCTCTACAAAATGACAATGATGTCGATGACCTCCCCAGTCCGCATCAATAACCTACTCACCGATGCCTTTGACACAAGTATCTGTAATGAAAATGCGTAGGTATAAATGTCCGTGAAGGACTGCAGCGAGGGTCTACTGCCTCGGTGAAAGCAGATAGCGAGATCGACCGTAATCGGCATTGAGATCGACCGGAATCGGCATTGTCAGGGGACTGCACTGCTAGGCTAGTGTTACGGTGTCGTGGCGCGGGTTCTTTTCCCCAGCACAAGACTCACTACAAAAATATTTTTCGCATCAACGAGTTTCGAGGGCAAAGGAGTATCGACATATTGTGGATACGCTGGAAAACTCTTTCAAGTTCCAGAATATCTAATGCGGTTTTTGAGGAGCTACCTAAAGGAACGAAGCCTGCTCTACGACACGACACAGGGCCAACGAAGGATGGAAATTACATCAGGTGATACCCAGGGATCTATCCTTGGTCTGGATCTGTGGAAAGGGTCTTACGACGGGCTACTGAGACTCGAAATGCCAGATGAGTTGCGCTTGGTCGGCTATGCGGATGATGTTGCGGCTCTGGCCGCTGGACGCACCGTTGAACAGGCGCAACTTAGGCTAGGTATGCTAATGCACCAAGTGAGGGACTGGATGACTACTCGCGGGCTCAGTTTAGCACTGGAGAAAACCGAAGTGGTCATCTGGACAAAAAAGAGAATCCCTAGAGTAAGGATGATCAGTGTTGGAGATACACGAATTGAATCGAAGCCAGCTGCGAAGTACCTGGGGCTACTGATCGAATCGAAGATGAGTTTCTCCGAGCAAATCAGGGCAACGGCTGAGAAGGCTGCTTCGGGAATATCGGCCCTACGTCGACTTATGGCCAACGTAGGGGGACCCAGCCCATCAAGAAGATGCCTCTTGATGAGTGCTGTAGGGTCAGTGCTACTCTACGGAGCAGAGGTATGGGGCGACGCTCTCAGCAAAGAGGTATACCGAAAACGTTTGGCACAGGTATAGAGAAGAGGAGCACTGAGGATTGCATCTTCGTATCCGACAGTCTCTGACTCGGCGGTGAGAGTTATTGCAGACGTGATACCTGTCGCCCTCCTTGCTAGAGAGCACCACGCTATTTACCTCCGCCGAAATGAGGACGTGAGGGAAACGGTTGTCCGCAAGGAGAGACAGCGCTTGCTCAACGATTGACAGCAGTCTTGAGTGAATTGCACGAAGGGAAGGTGAAACCGTGGCTAAATCGAGGGCATGGTGAGACTGACTTCTATCTGACCCAGCTTTTGAGCGGGCATGGGTGTTTTCAGTCTTACCTGCACAAGATTGGTAAGTCACGGTCTCCCGATTGTCGGTATTGCCCAGAAGAGGAGGACAATGCCGGCCACACATTTTTTGCGTGTACAAAATGGGTCAGGCTGCGAAGGAAACTGTACAGGGAGACGGGAGAGCTCATCCCGGGTAATATAGTTGCGTTGATGCTCGAATCGGTTGGCAAATGGAACCAGGTGGCACATTATGCTCGGGCAGTCCTAAAAGATAAAAGGGACTCACATAAGTCGGGGACGCTGGGGCTGGGGGATCGTTTTCTGGCACTTCCTCTTCCCCTCTCCCCTCGCACTAGAAAAGGGATCTACCAGCTTGAAGGCGCCTCACGGCGTTACAAAACGAAATCTGGCCCGAAGCAATGTGTCAAACGGTTCCAGGCTGTGTTCTCGGGTTGACAGGGGAGGTGTTTAGTGGGTAGTCCAGTCGCGCATGGGAGTCCCACACTCTGTGCATAAATAGTATTCACCTCCCTACCACAAAAAAAAAAATTGGGGAACCAGTAAACCCAATGTGCGGCCCCGAGAGCATTTACTACCATTTAATTGGGGGGTTTGGGATGAGGAATCATGGAAGCTATAGGTTGGAGAAACAAGCGGTTCCCTCCTCCTTTCTCAAACGGGCTTGGAACCGTCTACGGTGGAGTTGTCTACCGAACTTGTTTCACTTCAATTCAACATATTCAATTAAAAATTTTAATTTTGTTGCAACAATAATCAAAAGACTTTTTATAGTCTGCTAACTCTTCTTCTAAGAATTTTCTTGAATTCTTTGAATTCATTGTTTTGCACAACAGATTAATTTTTTGCAGATTTCAAACTATCTGTAAACGGCTTTTTGATTCACTCGCATTCATGTTTTTGCAATATTTACATTGCCAGTTGTATTTTTCTATCTTTAGCGAATCTAAAATTCGATTCACCACCAACACAATCGAAGTGAAAAATTTTGTTGCTGCTAATATGGGGGGGGATGTGTGGAGTAAGTGTGATTGAGCACCTTAACTCCCTCATATTTGTAAGTACTTTAGTGCCTATCTGCCTTCCTGGGCTAGTTTTAGTCATTATATGACTTTAAGAAATAATTTTTACAGAGTTATTTGGGAACCTTAATTCATCCCTGTTTCGTAAAGTTCGAAGAAATGCCAGGGTACTAATAGTACGGTTGTTAATTGTGTCAAAGAGTCACGTACATATTTTTCAACCATCTCAATTCTCAGGTGCTTGAATATGTCAGTGTTTCTAATGTACCATGAAATTCTTAAGATATTTCTAATGACTCTATTTTAGAAGGCCTGGAGTGCTTTTTTGTCAGTCTTTGTCATCTGGTAAAAAGCCGTATAGTAGCGTCGGTCGTATAATTTTTTTGTATGTGAACAATCGTCTTTTGAATTTAATAAGTGGGTATAGAGAGGAGAGAATGCAGTGCAGTGTTTTCGTTTATTTTGTATGTGCTGTTTCCATGTGAGGCTTCTATCGAATGTAAGTCTAAGGTATTTAGCCGTTGGTGTGTAGTCTCTTGTTTTAGAGTCAAAATTAGTCTCTGTAGAGTTTGAAGTTTTTGATGAATAGGGCCTGTGTTTCTTTCATGAATAGGGCCTGTGTTTTGTCAGTATTCAGTATTCCAAGTATTCCAATAAAATATTTATTGACCGTTGCAAATTTGAAGTGATGGCTCTTGCTTGTCATGCTGTAATAAATATACAGGTATCATCAGCGTAGAGTGATAGTTTTACTTTTGGAGGCAGAGTGGGACTGGTGAGATGAGCGAGCCTTGAAGTACTCCAGAATCTCAGGCTTGAAATTTGTTTGTCAATTCTGACACGGAATGTTCTGCCTTCCAAGAAGGAGCTAATAATTTGAGTGAGCTACAGTTTTATACTGTTTTGATGTACTTTGAAGATAAGTCTTGCATGCTAGACCTTATGCCTTAGCTATTTCAAACATAACTAGGCCTGTTGGATTGCGGCGATTTAGGCCTGTTTTGATATGTTGGACCACTCTAACTAACTGGAGCTCAGTAGAGTGCTTAGCTTTGAAGCCATATTGTTCTTCAGGTATAATATCCTTATCGGATACAACCTCATTTAGTGGATGCTTTATGCAATTTTCGACAGTGATGAGAGAAAACTGATGGGTCTCCAGTTTTGTGGAAATTGTAGGTCCTTTTGAAGTTTCGGAAAAATAATAATAACCACTGATTTATTTATTTTGCGATACTTTCACAAACGGAATATTAATAATGTCAGTAAGTGTTTGTAAAATATTGTCCGGTACCCAAGAAATCATTGTGTCAGGACCGGGTGCTTTATCTTGATTGAGTGGCTGTATAATGTTTTTGATTTCATCTAAGTCCGTTTGTTCAATCCTGTCTTCATGTTGAATGTTATCTATCAGGACTCTGTTGACAGAAGATTCAATTCTTTCCTCAATTTCAAAGTCCTCTTTGCCAGCAGAATTTTCGTGAAATTGCATTTCCAGGGAATCTGCAAATGCTTCAACCTTGTTTGAATCGTAGAATTGCATCCCATTTGGACCATGAATAGGCGGTACCCCAATTTCACTGTTTATCCTAAAGTATTTGGACATTCTTCAGAAACTACCGCACCCAGGCCCTAGACTCTGCAAAAAGCTCGATATGTCGGCTGAAGTGGTTGGCTGTGATGTATATATTGAGCTCGGTCTCAGCTTTATCGCCCCTCAACGCTCCCCAAAGGTAGTGTGTGGCATTTAGATCTCCTTAACTGAAGAAAGGGCCATCAAATGCAGTAAGTGCTCTTAGATCATTTAAAAGACTTCGCTTTCCTGGAGGATTGTAAGCTGAAATCAGTTCGCACCTTGACTGCCGTGGTGTCCAGCTTTTGAAAAGTGGGTTTACAAATGACATAATGATTCACGATTCGTCTCACAAGAATGGCCGTTCTGCTTCCTCTACCCGTCATTGTGTTATTGCTGTACATAATGTAGTTAGGGATGCGTAATCATCTTCTAGGCTTCAGAAAGGTTTCTTCGATCATTATGATGTCGAATTTATAATCAAATATAAATTCTTGTAGTTCACCGGTATGCTGAAGCAAGGAATTCGCACTCCAAGCCAGAATTGAAACGTAATTTCTTAAACTCATTATTATTTAGTGTTGACGACATTTTGAGAAGCAGCGCGCATGGTTTAAATCATGTTTGACGTCAGTTCTTGCATCATGTTTTGAATTGTGTCTGTATTTTGGAAAACATTTGGCCCATCTTGGAAGTTTGTTTTTTTTGCGTGGAAGTGCCTGTGTCGTGATAGTTTGTTTTTGTGCTTGTTATGTAGGTTGGGCCGCAGCAACCTGCGCGAACGATCTTCTGGGACAACCCCCGTAGCTTGCTGGATGTTCTTTGCCACAGTTAGTCTATCATTAATTTTTCTTTGGACAGTCCGAGAAATGATGAAGAGAATCGTATTGAACGCATCGGGACTCCGCATGACAGTTTCTGGAAGAATTTTAAAATTGTTGGCAATTGTGGCACATGCTCTGGCCCATACGAGGACGCTATGCCTCCACGATGCACATAAGCTGACAAACAGATTTAATATTATAAATGTTCGCTTCAGATTTTGGGAGGAGAACCTTAACTATCCTATTGCGCAATCAAGTGAGTTTAATTTATCAGAGGTGGGTTTATTGCACTCAGCACAATTACACGCAGGGCTCATTGTTACAGTTGTTAGTTGGAAAACTATTTAATATAAATTTATAATGCTAAATGAATTCACCGACACTTACTAGGCTATAAAACAAAATGTAATAATTATAATTCAATGAATACTATATTTTCATCAAATATATTTACAAGTTAGCTAAAATTTGTAAGGGATCATACATGGAATTAGGAGAGAATACATTTGTAGACCTTTCCCGATGTATGTCTTAGCGGTTCTGTATAATAATTTAAGTGGTTGAAGAATCTGAAGTAATACGAGTATATGAGCTTTCGGATAAATTTTGACTTAATTATCTGGAAAACTGAAATGATTACAATCGACGAAGTAGAATGAATTGGTGGGATCTCAATCAGAAATTCTTTCTTCTCTACAAGAGAACTTCGAACTTTCCCTTCAATAAAAGTTTACCACTAGAATCTGTAGTAATCAAGCAGTTATACTAGCAAACTGCTCGAAAACCCTCCTATCTTCTATCCAAAATTGTAATGGCAGATTTAAAAAAAAAAAATGTAAATTTTTCCCCTGTAATTGTAATTTGTAGAATAGTTTTTTTATTATTATTATTATTATTATTATTATTAGATGTAACCTCATATCAATTTTTCTCTATATCAAAGTTTAAATGCTCTGCGTCAATTATCTTTTCCATAAAATTTAACTTTTCATTACTATTTAAAATTTTTTTTCTCTCCTTCATGTAAATTTCTTCACTTCATGTAAATTTTCTTCACTTTATTTAAATTTCTTTACTTTATTTTATATTCTTTAGCTCAGTTAAAATTTCCCTACTGCAGTTAAATTTTGGTTTTTAAAAATTTAAATCTGCCCATTACAATTTAGGATGTGGAACCACTGACTTAGTGCAGGGCAACGGTGCATTACCTAAAAATGCATTCGAGTCCATTCTTGACATTAGCTTAAACTGTAACTCTTACCTGCGATTCCCTTAGTAACGTAAAATAAATTTGATCAATTCGTAATGAGTGTACCAGCTGGTGATATGAACAGCTTGTGTGTGTGTTTACGGAGAAACAAGAAAAAACATGTAACGAACAACATAATAGAAGGCAAAGTCGAGACGCAACACAAACATGTAAATGTAGTATTATATAAACGAAATGTACATGTGTCAGCTTATGAAGTTGTACAAAAGTGGAGAAGATGAGAATTCATCCGTGGTATTTGTGATTGCGGGGGAATCGGTAGTTGATCTTCTTTTCGGTTGAATGTTTCCATTGTTCGGTTCGGAGAGGAGATTTTTTGAAATCGATATGGGATCGTAGACGTTTAACAAGTTGATGGCAATTTGGTGTTTTTTATTTCATCTAGCTGGTTTCATACGAAAAATTATCGATAAACTGATCTAAATTAATCACGTAGATAGTAAAAAAGGGTTTCTGTGCGTGCAATCGTATTGGATTTGTGCGTGCGGGTGGCCAGAATTTTTCGAGTGAAAAGCATCATAGAAGATGTGCAAGACGAGACCGCAGATTGCGACTTGTGAAAAATGATATGTCATAACATAAAAGAACACAAACAACTATGATATTATATTAGCAATAATTTCAAACTTAAAAAGAATTTTTATTGAAATGGTAACAAAGAGTGGTTATGGCAAAATAACGAAAAATTGTAACTTGAAAAACAAATATCTCCAATGTCTTTGTGCGGTTGCAACAATAAGTGGTCCAACTTTCAAAAGCAATTTTATATATTGGACTATCAGGCAACTTAAGAATAATTTAAATGAATTTGCTGTGCTGATATACTATGGCTCCAAACACACGCGTCACACGTAAATGAAAATTATTCGCTGGTCGTAATCGATTCTATTGTGATGGGAAGTGAGGAAAAGTAGAAACTGACGAGAATTCGATTTCGTGCACCATTTGAAAGTTTCCCAAAGACAATTGCATTTGTGAAATAGTAGGCTCGGTAGTACAGAAAATTCTTATCGCCACCGCCATCGCCGTCATCGTTTGAAATTCGATTTGAATAATGTTTGTGGGCAAATCGAGATTCGAACGCGACCGATCCCCATTTGGATAAACATGAAGTATTAATTTATTCAGGCTCATACGATTCAGTTGGTTGAGGTAGATATCGTAAGATAAATAGTTGGTGATTTTGCATTAGTGTAAACGATTTGAATGGGCTTGTAATAAGTTACATACATTAATTCGTAAGAAAGATTTTGCTTTGGTATTTTATGATGAGATCATGGAGATCATGTAGCCATTTCGGATGATTTTGACGCAAGCGTTTGAGATAAAACATTGCTAGTCGAAAGTTAATCTCGCAATCGGAGCGTTATCCGAGCCGAACATGGAAGGAAATTACAGGGAGGATCAGGCATGTGAAAAGGTCTATCTTTTAGAGTAAGCCAAGGAGAATTAGTGGAACACCCGAAGAAGAGGTTGAAATAGTACTAGCTGAGCTTTTACACTCGGTCCTGCGCCCTAGTGCTTGGCTGGCTTCTCAGGGAATTACGACACGACTTGCTAGATAAGTTGGCTCTGACATAACGTTACCTGGAATAGAAGCCTCTACGAGTGGAGCTCAAGTTACCTTAGGCGATCGTTGCATTCTACAGAAATACCTAGCACCTTATGGAGTGATGCTGTGGGGTGAATGATATAATACCCGGACAAGATATTGACGACCCATTGGCCTAATTATTGTTGTCGATTGCGTTTATGATCCATCAGTTTTAGTAGGCGTACATGTTACCATATCGGTTCTTATCGACCGAAACCCGTTTATATTCCCACATCAGGCATGTAGTGCAGTCGGATCAATTGAAGTATTGCTAGACAAATGTGACTTAAGGTGTTCTAAATTGAACGTTGATAGTATTCACAAGTTGTATAGTTTGAATATTCAAGATTTTGTTGATGGGCATACAATTCAATTTGTTATATATTAATTTGTTGTAGGCACCTCCTCATGGCACGAGCGCTCTAGCTGCATGGGATCAGGTGAGAGACATAAAAAAAAATAATTTTTGTTATATGCATATTTGTAGGATAAATACTCTTTCTTCGTCGTATAATTGAAATTTCAGTAACGTTCAGAGAAAAACGATGGCGAGATCATTAGACCCACTCCCTTTTGCGTAAATAATAATATTGTATACATTACCAGTTTTGTTGACGTCTGGTGTTTGAATGAATTTTTGCTCACTTTATCTAATGATTAATCTCCATATGTTCGTTCACGATAATGGTTAATCGATTAAAGCGTACACTAGCGACACATTTTTCAAGGTTGTTAGGATTATCAAAGTAAATCTACGTTTACAGTCAATAAAAAATGGTCTAAAGGAAATTTAAATGAAAGAATAAAATTTAATTCAATTCTGGGACACAAGTGAAGCACCTAATTGTGGCATTTTTTAAGAAAAATTAATAAACCCAGAGTTAATTTAATCGTATATTAATATGACATCATTGGATTACTTTCTTGCATTTTATGGAGAAACTTGTTTGGTAGGCCTTTTTAGGGAGGAAATATCAAAAATTAATTTAATTGTACATGAAACAAAAAGAGTAATAAAAATGGAATTGTCTCATTAAACGGACCACTTCGGTCTTTCTATTTTGGCTCTTTCTGACCGCGTACAGGACCCGGCACGGTGGAAGGTTTTTTTTCCAGAAAAATGAGCTAGCCATCGGGCGCGCTCCAAATGTTTTTAGTTTCAGGGACACTTGCGGGTTGGGTGGCCTCTAGTCAAGGTGCCTTTTTATGGCATAGGGTTGTGTGATTCGATCACATAACTCTATGATATAAATTGGTCACCGTTCTGTTTCTTTTCTGAAGGGAAGGCTCATGCAAGGTATGTTTGTATGAGTTTTCCACTCAAAAGGGAAATATGTGGCGGCTGCACCGTTTTTGGATTTTGATCCGGTTGGGCGGGTGTGAGGAGGCGCCACCACCATCCGGTTGCCTTACTCTTACTTGTGGGCCGTGAGAATCGTCGGGTAACGACGAGGTTTCCCTAAGTCCGTCTGTTTTGGCTTGTTTCGACTTGTTCTTTGAACAATTAATTCCGTCCTTTTGTAGGTACCTACATTTTTCGACTTCGGTCGACCTGTTTTGAGACCCAAGAACTCGTGAATGCGAAATTCTTTTGTAGTGGGCCCTTGTGCTTGTGCCCCACAACACCACAATGCTAGCCTGCCAGCGCATTCACGCGTCCCCAGACAAGACCATTCTCGGCTAATATCACCATCTTCGCCAAGGCAGTAGACCATCGCTGCAGTCCTTCACGGACATATTATTACCTTTTCACTACAACTCATACCTAAAAGTTTTCACTTAAATCAGGTTTTTTGCATGGGATAATAATTAAGTTTGATCTCAGGTATTTGAAGGTCAAAGACCTAGGCAAAATATTTTGTTTGAAGCTTTTTTCTGTATTTGTATATCCTGCGACTACGGTTTCTATGACCAAATTTTTTCTATGAGAAAAATCAACACCATATAACTACTCAAACATAAACTATTTATGTATACAGTGAAAGAAAAATGGATGTTAAATTGTTTTCTTTCATTTCTAAAAGTAAGGGTTTGCTGTCCTTAAAGGACAGCAAAGCAGTGACAAAAGTCTGAATGAAAACAAAGTTTCGTAAAATATATATCAATTCATCATTTGCAAGAAGAGAAACGACATTGATGTATTAAAAAAAGAGTAAATAAAAAAAATGGATTTCTAGTTCGAAAAACTGCTGCAACTGGTATCCTGCCTAGGTATTAACCATCCAAATCCCATCTCGCCGGTTGTTAGGGCTAGATAGTCTTTTTTCCAATGCCGGACCGTCCACGACTGAAACTATATTTACTCTGCCATTCATCTACACTTGACTGACTTCATTTCCTATCTTCATCATCGGGCGTAGCATGACCACGGCTGGCCACAAAAACAACTTTGCTCTACGCTAGCTAACGTTTCACTTTGAGGCGGAGATGCCGTAAAGCAGGATGACAAAAAGGAGAACGGTACATCCATCCCGTCACATGAACGGAAAAAAACTCGGAGGAAGCTGGAAAATAGAGCAAGACCAACACGAAAATGTCGTGTTTCCGTGAGCCAACGACTGCAAGGACGACCAATGATGCTGCTACGTTTTTATATCAAACATTGGCTGTGGCATTGAATTTAGTGGCAGTTGATGGACGACGAATGCTCGAGTCCTGGAGAGTTTATCAAGAGCTTTACGAAATTGCATTCTGATGGTAAGAACTTTGAATTCGATTTGATGGAAAATTAAATTAAAACAAATCTATTGCAGGAACTGTAGCGGAAATGATCGTCACTTATTCATCCGGCTGAAACGGCCAACTCGTCCTGGAAATTATTTGCATTGGTGCGGTTTTCACGGACGTGGAAGTAATTACTCATTTACCATACGATTCATGGAGTAGATGATAAATAGTCTTGAAATGTATCTATTCCTTCGATACGAAGCTCGAAATGGTCTCAAGATGAAATAGAATCGAAAAAAGTTCGAAGTGCTGCACTAAAATATCCTTCATCCAAAAGCTTGTCAGCCGCAAATATTCCCTGAAATATCTACAGTGAATTTGCAAGTACCAGTTTATTTTTAGATGATAGTTTTGTACATTTAGGATTGCGCGTCCTAAAAAAAATCATGCTTATTGTTCTTCCAAATTTCAAATATGCTACTGTCGCCGCCATATTCAAAATTAAAACAACCATTTCAGCTGAGTTCATTTCGTGCTTTTTTTATCGTTAGAAGTATTTAAATTTAGTTAATGTTCTTCAATAGCGTAAACAACGCTCTAACGAATGTTTCTGCCAAGAAAGCACACTTTGAAACAAGCCTTACAGCTTGATTATGCCCAACGTTATTGACCATCCACTGATAACAAGTTGAACTTGTGTTGCCCACACTTAGCCTCATACATCTCTTCACAACCATCCTTGTTACTCTGTTACTCATTTTCCGAGCCATTAAACGCGTAAGAGCCAATTTGAGAGTAAGAAAGAAAAAAACTCCAGCATTTATGCAGAGTCATGCAATCCCTTGGTTGCTGATTCTTGAAAGAAGAAATTCCAAAGTTGTTATCTGCACCGTGAAAAATTACTCATTATTCAATTTTCTGCAGCTTTCACAGCCGTGTTAAGTTGCCTGCAGAAAATAATAATTTTGAGTATTTTCGCCCGCGGCAGTTCGCAAAGTATGCATGAAAACTGGAAAGAAATGAAACGGTGGCATAACAAATTCGTTTATGAGGAAGGAGAAAGAGTGCACAGCTACCAAATGGAGGAAAATGAATAACATCTCCCTCGAGTGAATTTTCGCAAGATCAACAAGGCAGCGTTACTACTCTTGGGCTTTTTCTTTTCCTCCCATTTTCATTCGTTGTTGCACGCGAAAATTAACTGGCATTTAAAGTTGTTATTTTTTACAAGTATAGCACGAGCTCACAAACGATTTGTTAATGCTTTTGGTCTTTTCGCGGAAAGTCAATGGATTTTTGTTTTGAATGAATTAGTAAAGAGGATTTGAAAGGGACTCCAAATTTCGTTGTTTTGCAATTGGCTTTGAAATTCCTTGAATCAAAAAACGATTTCAAATACTTTTTGTCGATTTTCTACTAATTAGCGCATAATGTTTATTTAAGTAGCCTGGAGGGCATAAACGTCCAATTAAATTAGGTTGTCTCATCTGTTATTATGTTTCAAAAAGCATTTTCAAGTATCTCATCGTTTGATGCGGTAAGAGCATGTTGCCCTACCACCATACCCTATGTATACTGGAACGCACTAGGAGCTTGATATCATAAATATCCTTATATACACATCAAAGCTCCCGGGGAGATAGGGTTATTCCTGTATAAAATTTAACTACTACTTTATACTTGTCAACCAGATCTATAACAAGGTGTCCGTTTATTTAATGACTGAACTTTCATTTAATACAATGTTTTAACAATGAATTCTTCTAATAATTAATTGATTACAGAGATAATGAATGAACCTTTATGTTTGCATAGATACGTATCAAGTTAGAGGGTTAATGGACCTATTAAATTTCTGAGATTTATATCTACCTTAGTTATATTTGTTACTTGAAAAAATCAACCAATTTAAGCTATAACTGCAGGCCCCGGGCCTTAGGATGCCAATACTCGAGCTAACGCCTTGACTATGCAGTCAAATTGATAAATCAATTAATTACTAGTTCAGCTGCAGGCCTGTTGCGTACCGGTATTCTCCCATTCGCAACTTCAAATTGCCTCCATAACATCTTCACTTTGGGTACATATAACTTCTCGGTATATGTATTTCTATTAACATTTAACCCTTTCCCCTTTAATTTTATTTCCCCATCGCAATAATTCTACCCTCTTACCCCATTTTTAATACCAAAAAAATGGGGAAAAAATAACTATAATCTTATCTTTCCCACTAACAACATTTCATTCATTACTTCCCATTAACAAATTTTCATTCGAGACCTTTTCATAAAAAAAAATCGAATTTCTTCCTTCATAATAGCTAATTTTATTCAATTTTTCCCACCTAACAAATTTTATTCGTAATACTAACAAAAATTCATTCTCACTTCCCTACTAAAAAAATTTCATGTTCGTGCCCATTAAGAAAGAGAGGTGCATGGTTGAAGTTGCCAAATAAATGAATGGGAGATCAACAGAAGGTGGCTCCAGTGGAAGCATCGTGGATTCTCGACCAGGGGGTCTTTAAGAATTAGCCCATATCTATATGTGCTATAAACTTTCTTATTTTGTGACAGGAATATTAAAACGATGTGGGCTGCCGAGAGAGGGGGAAGATGGGGGGAACCCTCCCGGGCCCGGCCTTCCTAAAAAGGCCCGCAGGTCTTATTCACCAATAAAAAAATTTTGTATTTTCTTCTCCTGGAATTCCTACCACTTGAAAGAAAATTACACATTTTATCTATGCATGTGTATCGTACTCATTCCATTGCCATCCATCGTCAAGTGCAGACAACCTACTCATTACCGCACAGCATTGTCACGGATTTCTCGCCAGGACCAAGCACACATTTCTCATCTACCATACATGATTCGCATGATATTTCCTCTTCAACTATCGATGGATGAATGATTGCCTTGAGCATTTTAAAAATTACTGAGCCTTCTAAAAATTTCTGCTTGGTTATTTAGACATGTGCAAGCCTCTTCAGTGCATTTTGGCTTCTCTCCACGTTGCGTCCCGTTCGTCTAAGAAAACCTGTTTGCAACTGGCAGCACGGTGAAGCGTGTGAACTTGCTCAATGTAGGCGCTACTAATGATTATTGGCTACAATCGCAGTGCATCTGATATTCTAACAAAATTTGTGGCCCAGACTGCAATACTTTGTAATTGCTTATCGTTTTCACAATGTCAAAGTCAAAAGCGCTTTAGTTAATACTTATCGTTATAAATTTTGAAAGAATATAAAGCAAATCCCAAACAATAACAATAAAACAACTAAATGGCCCAAATGGCTCTCTAAATTTGTACGTTATCACTAAACACATTTAAAAAAAACTATAGCAAATTCAAATGAATGAAGATTATTACATTTTATTAGATTCAATTGGAAAAAGGAGAAAAAACCAACCAACACTTTCCTAAAATTATTTATAATTCAAACACAACAGTGAACTTTGATCCTACACCTAAAAGCTTTAACTTATTTCTAATAAAATGCAATCAAAAATTTTATCTTATATTAAAAAAATTCTATAACAATGTTCCTAACGTAAGCGTTTAACCTTATCTCTAACCTAATATAGTAAACATAATATAAACCTAACCTATACCTAATTCTTAACAAAAATAAACAATAACACTAAATGTAGCAATAATGAGCTGAAACTCAAAAAAACGAAATAATGAAAAACACCAAAACTGAAAATAAACACAAATAGTTTAGACATTGTCATTCAGCCACCAATACCTAGATTGCCCCGTCTCAACTCGATCAGCTTCAACGAATCTAGCAAATGAGTACCTCCATTGGAATTGTTCGTCTCGTAAACTCAAATTCGGAGGATATTTTATCTTCTTCTCGGTGGCCCGTCGATATATGTGATATATGACTGGGACGCCGTCAGAATCAAAAACATATCGATTCATGTCCAAATACACGAATGCTTCTGGAGAAATGAAGCCAGTAGCGAGGCAAGTCACAATATACCCGTCTGTAGGGTGAAACGGCTGTAAAATCCAAGGGTTTTCACTCACAGTCACAGATCTTGCGATATGATTCCGAAGAAGCTTCAATATGAAGATATCGACCCTCGTCACTTGAACAGTTTGATAAATTCTTCTATTCGATATATAATGTTTCCCATCCGTCTCAGGCTTTCTGTACAAACCAGTACATGCACGAAGACATTTCCTTTCGAAAACTCTTAGTTTTTCCATAGTACTAGCACTCTGGTTGTACCAGATCTGACATCCATATGTCAAAACTGGTCTAACCAGGGTCTTGTAACAGATAATTTTGACCTTTTGATCAATGTTTTTGGAATGAAAGAGTTTTCGTAGGGCCATGACTACTTTTAGTGCCTTACTGAGCATGATTTTCACATGTTCAGTATAGTACAGATACTAATCGAGATGAACACCGAGGTATCGAACACAGGATTTATGTGGAACTCGTTCTGAACTACCCTCGCCAGCCATGATGTGGAAATCTTTCCAATTACGTTTCAGGTCTTGACTGACCCCCTGCAGCGTTGTCCGAAACAAGATTGTTTCACACTTCTGCGTATAGATTTTCATTCGCCAAGCTGCACATCATTAAACATTTTTTGGTGATTGCTCTGAACTATTGTAGCTTTTCGGTCTGCCGTATAGATGATCAGATCATCAGCAAACGCTAGCAATGATCGCGTTGGCAAGACGTTAAAATCAAAGCTGTTCAAAAGCTTGCGAATGAAGATTGAGAAGAGCAGAGGCGCAGTAACTGTTCCCTGCTGTAGACCATTCAAGACCTTGAACTCGCGCATTGTTGTCAGATTTCCATCAGTTACAACAAACGATTTCCCGTATAACATATTACACATCATGTCTTTCTCCATGTAAATGAGACATGCTCCAACACATTGTCTATCATTTAGTTTCCAACAGATGTCTGAGGTTACTTTCGTTATTGCATGTGTGGTCGAAAGCCTGACATGTAAATGAGACATGCTCCAACACATTGTCTATCATTTAGTTTCCAACAGATGTCGGAGATTACTTTCGTTATTGCATGTGTGGTCGAAAGCCTGACACGAAAAACCAAATTGGCAATTCGGCATCAACTCATATTCCTCAATGTGGGCGTGTCATTCTCTGTTGAGTATCACTTCAAACACCTTGCTGATGTTAAGCAGCAAGCTGATTGGGCGATAGCTTTTCGGGCATGAAGATTCTTTTCCTCTCTTCAAGATCGGAGATACCTTAGCCTTTTCTCACTCATTTGGGAAATATGAATTGCTCAACATGTTGTTGAACAATATGCAATAATTCCTAATAGCAACCTCCGGCAAATGTCGGAGAACTACATTTGGAATGCCATCAGTACCACATGATTTCTTGTTGTTTATTCTGCCAAATATGAAACACAAGTCTTCATAGCTGACAAAATAATCAATAAGATTCAAGCTCGGTATGAGGTCAGATGTGAATGTTTCATTGAAATGAAGAATTTATTGGCCGTTCAGGCTTGATTTGAAGTCGGAAACTTTTGCTTCAACGACCTCTGAAAATATTTCATTCCCTCTCTCAGGGTTCGGCAGATGAACCAATTCAAAATATGTTCCAATCAGGGCAAGTTTATCCAACCCTTCACAAATAATCCTGTTTCCACTTCTATCCGGAGTCGTACTATCAATTTCGATACCAGCCCTATCGAGAAGATTTATCTCATCACTATTGACTTCAAGATTCGATACCTCCGCTCGAGACTTCTTGCGGGATATGCTATTCACTTTCACGAAAACGCCGTCTGGGCCCTGTGGGCTAATACCCCTTAATTTTTCCGCTCATTGATTGCTGATCTCACTCCTGAAGTATGACCGGATTAAGTTCCGGACATTCTTTAGGTGTAATTTCAACAAAGCCAACGAGGTATGGTTGCAGTTGACGCGTGTGAGAAGAAGGCTTTTCAATCTTTTCAACCTTGCGATGGTTGGTGTTTCATATCCTTCCATATTGTTTCGAAATTTAATCTTGGGAACTACTTTTTCAATCGTTTCTAACGTCAGCTTCTCTAACTTCGACAAATAGAGATCTATTTCATCGTTAGTTAGATTCCTGTCATTAGGAACCATTGAACAAGAGTTGCCACCATCAGAAGGGGGACATTGCTTCTAGTACTCCCGATTAAACTTCTCTTGAAACTTTCCGCAGTTTGTTTTTTTGAAATTCAACCGATGATTTTCATGTTATACTGGAATGAGGAAGAAATCATCCCTGTGATGATTGATTTCCATTACGATTGCGTTATGGTCGCTATCATAAGGAAGCACCTGCAGGTTCCGTTGAGGACTATTAAAGTTGAATTCGAGTCTTGCGTCAGCAATGCATAGGTCCAAATATGAATTTGTCCTAGGGTATGTTGGGAACTCCGACCCATATAGGTTGCACCTGTATTCAATTTGCTTCTCTGTTATCCACGATTTTAGGAATACACCTCTAGGATTATTGGTGGCGTTCAGCCATGATGTATGCTTGGCATTCAAGTCACCTGCAAAAATATAATAATTATGCAGCCTGTTCAATTCGAGTATTTCAAACAAGGAATTGAGTTCCTCC
Source organism: Odontomyia ornata (assembly GCA_963969285.1). Taxonomy (NCBI): domain Eukaryota; kingdom Metazoa; phylum Arthropoda; class Insecta; order Diptera; family Stratiomyidae; genus Odontomyia; species Odontomyia ornata. Next base: position 452,730,972 of record OZ017739.1, on the reverse strand, counting down.
TTGAGCCTGAGAACAGTTCCACCAGTTGCATAGGCAGAGATAACGAAGAGGTTATCCCCACCTGGCAGTGAGATTTTGATAACGGACACCCCAAGAGACTCAAAGCTTTTGAATTCGACTTTTTTAATATTTTGGAAACAATAGGGTCTTCGAACCAATATCCCGGTGCCACCTCCCCCATCACCTATTACCCTATAATTTCTTACGAATTCAAAATCCTTGAATGCCATGGAGTGCCATGAACTGAGGTGGGTTTCGGTGAGAAGCATGATGTCAGGCTTTTGCTTAACAATGAATTCAAGGAGATAATCACGCCGATGTATAGTAACAATGGATGATCGAGATAAGACGAATCCTATCCATTGGAATGTGACTGGATGACAAACTATTTTGGAATATGTTGGCCTAAACGTTGAAAAACGAAATTGATTTTTTTGTCTTGTTTATTAATTCTATCTGAAAGCAATTCAAGTTGCTGAAAGATTTTAAGAAGTAGTTCATTATTGCCACTTACCTTATTTATTTTATTTACATTGTTGTCTGCTGGTCCTCTGGCAGCAAGTGCAAATGATACCCCGGGTTTGATGAAGTTGGGAGGTAACAGATTATGATTTACTTTGGTTTGCTTTGGGGAAAATTTAGCTCTTGCATCTTGATACCAAGGGTATGCTGGATGACCAAATATACCGCAATCAACACAAAACAAATTTTCTTATGGCTCCATCTGAGCCAATTTGCATTCACCGGGGGCGTGAATATCTTTGCTTTTAACACAGCGATAGTGCATTGCACAATTGGCAGCCGAATGACCGAATCTTTGACACCTGTAACACTGGTTGACCTCAGTTTTTTGGAGGCGTTCCCACCTCACAACTCTAAATTTTAAGTACGTTACCTGATGGAGGGCACTCGGACTGCTGTCGTTGGAAATTCGGACCAAATAAAATGGTAATATTTCACCTTCTACTGATCTCCTTGTAGCAAAATTTTTCACACAGATGAACTTAACAGCTGGTGCTGCTTCCTGCAACATTTCAAGGGGATCAACTGTATTCTCCCCACAGTCCAAGCCCTTTAACAGGAAGGTCTGATTTTTTTCCGCCTTTGGCGTATATGTGAAGTGGGGAGCTTTGACACTATTAAGAGCATCTTTCGCCAGTTTGAAATCAGCCAGTGTCTTTGCCTTGATCGTGAGCTTATCAGCGGTCACTCTCTTAACTTCGAAGTTATCGATTTTATGTTCGGCTGCCAATAACCGAACCATATCTCCTCCACGCTGCCCAAAAACGTTTATTGGAGGAACTTTCTCATTTACCTTATTAAATTTATTAGGAGAACCAGCAGGCACACCGGTTGGCTTCTTCTCCTTTTCCTTATTTTTTAATTTTAAATATTCAATGAAATTATTACTACTATCAATATAATCTATGTTATCGTTGCTCTCCATCTCGATGTCTATTTCTTCGTTCATTGCAGACAGCACCGCATAATAATTCGCGCTGTCGTTCGCTCCTCCTGCGCTCAGGATATCTTCAGCATCATGGACTGATACGAGCAAGCGTATCTTGCGATTTTGTTTTATATGTTTGAGTTTTCTGTATTGGTACCGCTTTCTCGTTGGTCTTGCTTGTTGTTGTTATTTCCTTTTTTGCATTCTTCTTAGTTAATATCGGCTCTTCTTTGCCGGACGTATTCTGTGGCTTCACTTTTGGTTTGCTCCCATTTGACTACGTCCGGACCATATATTTCAAACTCTGTATACGGAGTTTCAACTCGTCGTTTTGTTTCGTAACCCTTGCATTTTCCCTGGTTACTTTTTCATAATCTGCGCTTAAAAGCGTAATACGCTTTCCATGCTCACAGTTGTCTTTTTCATTTTTCCGCTTTAGGATTATCTCATTTGTAATTTTCGAAATGCCTAGCTCTGGGTCCCCCAGCGGTGGGAAGCCGTCGGGCTCCTCCATCCCCCGGTGAAAAAAACTTTTCTTCTTTTTTGAAACTTTCTCGCAGGTAAAATCCAGATACTCGATAAATTGTTCGAACAGTTCGACGATGTAATAAGTTTCTTTATAAAATTACTTTCTAATTGACGCTTTTTAAAAATTATTTTAATTTATAAAAATTCTTGACAGGAGCGAAGTAAAAACACGTCTACACGCAACGAGTGCTAGACGTAGAAAAATGTATAGAACTTCCTGTCGCCTAAGGTGCAATTCCTCAGGATGCTTATTAATACAATTTTTAATAAAATTGAAAACTTATGCCCGCTTCTCACGTGAAATTTACATATTTTTCTGAAATAATAAACGCACTTATATATATGCGTGTAAAAGCAGCGTTATAGTTTCATATGGATAATGTGTACAATTTTTTTATCATCATTTACAAAAATTCAAATAAAAAGTTAAAAAAAGAAACATGATTTGTAAAGCATTTCAGTTTTTTTTTTAAATGAATTCAAGGTTCCTTGGGAGACTAGAAAATTTATCAATGACTTCTTCATCACTAATGTTTATGTCCCTATGGATTGAAAGCAAAGCTAGTTCATTAAGTCTGTTTTCGGATATGCTGTTCCTTAAATTAGTCTTCAATCTTCTTTAGCTAGAGAAGGATCTTTCACTGGTCGCAACAGATACCGAAAGGACTGCTAGTAGTTTTAAAAGCGTATAAACATTTGGAAAGAAATGTTTATCGCATTGGCTTAGGGAATCAAAAGCGGTTTTCGGATATCTTTCAGGTTTTTCTAGACGCCACTTTTCTTTCCATAACTTAAGCTCACTTTTCAAAACATCTTTGTAAGAAAAATCTTCTTCGTAGAAGTCTATAGCAGAATCTAATGATTGCCAATTTGACTTTGCACAAAATTGACTAAGGATATTTTGTAAGGATAGGATGTTCTCCTTATGACTCTGAAACCGTTCTTTTAGTGAATTAGAAAAATCATCTAAATATGGTATAAAAACAGATCGACGGTAATAATCTTCTTCGGTAATAAAAGCAACATTGTGACGAGTAGTTTGAAGACAGTAAACTCTAGGAACGTCTTCGGTAATTCCAAATTTAGCGGAAATTCCCTTTATTTTGATATAAAGCTCTTTAAATGAATCTTCAGCATCGGCCCTTTGCTTCGATATTAAATTCAAAACATCTTCAACGTTGTTCATAGCCTGAGAAAAATCTATGCTATTACTTTGAAGATGCTCAGATAAATGATGTGTAGTTGACAGCATTTGGCACAAAACGAAAAGATTGACAATGAACGGGAACTGCATTATAGCATAGCTTAACGAATGGGCCTTAAGTGCGGAGTCATTTAATTCTTCCTCTATCTTGTACAGAGAAAGTACTTACATTTTCTTATTGATGGAACGTTGCTTGCGTCCAATAAGCAAGTATTCGCGGAACAATGTGTATATAGCGCCATCGTTAGCTATTCTTTTATAAACGCCTGTACACCTCTGAATCTTCCATCATATCCTTGGCTTCTTATGTGTGTTAATTTAAGTCCCAAACACGAAAATGTCTGCGCACAGTGCTAGCTAAAGTTGCACCAGTAACATCGTGAACTGGAACAAATTTTAAAAAATCTTCTCGGATTTGGAAGAAATCTTCTTCAATATATCAGACGCATAGAGAAAATTGTTCAATTTATCTTATATCTGTAGTTTCTTCTCCTAAAACTGAATAAAACACAGATTTTTTCACATTTGCTACAATTTATGCACCAAACGTATTTATTGGCTCATTTTGGATTACTCAACTGGTTTGCAAGGTCTTGCCAGAGCTATTTTCTAATTGATTTTTAAGAACTTGATCGCCACTTTGAGCTCTGTATCTGAGCAATGACCAGAAATTCCCATCAATTTTTTCTGGCTCTTCTAAGAAAATTCTCTCAAAATTATGATGACCTCTCAAGGTATTTGCTGCCTTCCACAAAATCTTATTGTTTGAATAATAGGAACTAATTTTTTCGTATTGTTTTGGATATTAAGTTTTCTTTGCACATTGATTTAATTGATGACACTTAGTTAAAAGTTTCTCTGGCCTTTTTTAAATTAGTTAAAGCCTGGTTTACTAAAGCCCCTGCTTGTTGGTGGTCTCCCTTTCCAACATTTTCGAAATGATCAAATAAAACGCAGTATTTGCAAATACCTCCAGATTTTTCTTCTGAATAAGCGAGCCATCTAAATTCTTCTAGTCATTTCATTTAAAAGGATCTCGAATGGTTTAAATGGATGATTGATGGAAATTTATATCCAAGCTGAGGTTTCCATATAGAGTGTTATTTTGATATTTGCCAATAAGAGGTGTTATTTTGATATTAAAAGAAAAATGTCATTTTTTAATATAAATGATCGAGTGTTTATTTCATTATAAAGAGGAAGGTATGCCGCTAATAGTGAAAAATAACATCAGGCAAATGACTACCACGACCACGCTTACAGGACCATATTCTTTTCATGAAATTTTCCATAACCAAGTCGCAAAGTGGCTGCCCTATGTCCTCGATCGCCTCACGAACTCCGTCTTTGAAGTCTTGAATCGACGCTGGGCTGTTTGCATAGGCTTCTTCTCAAAATAACGCGTCTTATTGGAAAAACCTTTATTATCCAACAAAGAAACTTTCGCCTCATTTATAAATGCTCCCAGAATAATTTCCAATTTCATAAATATTTTTCATAACCTGATTACAGCTTTCCATAACTGGAGAAGAATCAACATCGCTCGGATTGATTGGGAAGCATTGTCAGTTTGAGTAAGTGTCTCTGCTGTGTGTCTTACCATCACTTCAGCAACATCACTACCAACATTTGCCTAACTTAGTTCTTCAGCACTACGATCTTCAGAAACATTGCAAATAGACTCGTTTCTATTTTTTGTTTTTTGCAAAGAAACTTTCGATTGATGCTTGCCTCTTCATTATAAATTTGTATTCCAGCCACCTAAAATAAAGTAATATTCCTTTACAGCAAAACAGATGGCAGCCACATCAGCTCAGGCTAACATTTTTAAGTAAATTTGGTTAATCAATAGAAAACAAGTTGGGTAAACAGACCTACGCTCATGTCAGAAGGTTTTGTATTCAATTTACAAAATGCAGTCACCAGATCGAATCAAATCCAGAAACATGTCAAAGACGATTTTATTGGAGAAAATATGAAATACGAAGATCATACTATTATTAACAAAGTTGAACGAACTTCGACTTCTGAGGTTTTTGTTATTGTTATACTCATAAATATCTCCCTTGATAATTATTTCAGATGTCCATTCGCGAGGGAGGAAACACATTTTTCATGTATTTCCCCCCTGTGCCCCCACTGAAGCAAAAACTGACAGTTTAAGAACTGTTTTGAAAAGCTCCCATGAAAACTTTCATTTCATACTCATATCGGCTACGTTTGATGAATTTTTTTTTTTCCAGGGGCCATCTTCTGTACTGTTATCATCGATTCATGGCCAATTTTTTCGAATCCTCGAATGGTTACAAAACCTTTTTGCTAGGAGCTGTCTCCCACCTCCTTGTCTTGTTTCACTTATGAGTAATAATTGTAGGTACTCATCTTCAGTCATTCATTAAATTGAATCAAGTGTTCAAAGCATCCACCTTAAACGTTGAAGTTGGGAAAAATAACTCAAAATTATTCAATCTTCGCGTTTAAAACAGCCACTATTTTGTTTTACGATTACTGATACCACTAGCTGAACCAATTCTCATAGATCTACATGACACCTATCATTCGTGAAATTTTCATGCAAATCCTAGCAAAACTGTAGTGTCTGAGTCGGTAAAAAGCGCATGTTGTTCCATAGCCATATGTTGCCATAGTATTACATGCAGCGCATATTGTTCCATAGTAATACAGGAAAATTCAAACCGCTATAGCTTCGCTAAATATTAATCTTATAAATAGTCATCTGTGTACTGAATTTCATAGAATTTAAGGGTTCCATTAAGATTTTATTCACAAAAACATAAAATCGATAAATCATACTATTACTAACAAAGTTGAGTGAATTGCGACTTCTAACGTATTTGTTGTTGTTGTACTTACCAAGGGTTACATTCCTGATTTTGTTCAGATTTTTCGGATCACAGGTGTCCAATCGCGAGGGGGGGGACACAAATTTTTCGTGTATTTCCCCTCCCTGTGCGCCCCTTGAAGCGAACTTTGCCAATCTAAGACCTGTTTTGAAAAGTCCTCATCAAGACCTTTCATTTGATACCCATATCGGCTACCTTCAATGAAATTTTTTTTCGGGGGGTCACTCCCCTACATGGGGAAACCCCCTTTAAATACCTTTTAAAATTTTTTTGCAGTTGAACTTTGAAGAGAGCACCACTTTACACCTACATACAAAATTTGATGCTTCTAGCTTAAGTAGTTTCCGAAAAAAACTGCTGTGACACACGGACGGACGGACAGACAGGACGCGATTTTAGAAGGGTTTTGTAAAATTATTTTACAAAACTCTAAAAAGGAACATACTCTGACTTCCGCGTTGCTGCCGTATGTATGTTTTATATATCTACCAACTTCATCGATAATATATGGAATTTTAAGTTAAATATAACGATTTTAATAGCATACCTTCCCGTAAAATTTTTTCAGAAATCTTTTAGCCCGTTGTTAAAAGTAATACCTCTACAAAGTTTTCTACTGCATGCATCATTCGTTCTATTTTTCTGGAAAATCGTTTCTTGGAAATAATAATAAAACAATATGCTGCGTGACCAATAGAAAATTTAATACCGATAATAATGAAAAGGAGGCTACATTAATATTAGAAACTGGCTTCACTTACTAAACTAAATTTGAGGATAAAATATTGTGAAAACTTAATGCCCAAATCAATTAATACCACTTATTAACACTGCAAAATATTTGTCACCGCTTGAAAAATGTTTAAATCAATCTGAACTCCACAACAACTCCAAAAGCAATGATCGTAAACAGGGTATAATGCAACACAGCGCAGCATGTAGAAATGTAAACAAACATTGCATGTAAGAAGTAGAAAATGTTTTCGTTGTAAACGGAAAGAAAAGCAAAGAACTTGGCTTTTGCAATCGGAAAATGGAATGAAAAAGTTTTTAACCAATGCTAACTTATGTATGTTTCACATATTTACCCCATTTCGTTTTTTTAAGCATTCTGTATATATAGAGGCCCAAAAATACTTCTTTTAGTCCCAGTTCCATTTAATTTAATTTGCACCTGTCCATCCGTCCGTGTGTCATACTCATTTTGCCTTAAAAACTATAAAATATATTGTAATTTTTTCTCATTTCTTATGTTGATTATCGCCAGTTTAGTAATTATCGTTTCCCCAGGCCACCCCACGGTGACAAGCCGTCGGGCTCCTCCTTAATAGTGGCCCTGAAGTTTTCTTGGGTTCTTCGCTTTTCTTTGCTAATCGAATGTTGGTACATTTTGCCACCCCCTAGACCCCTGATACATAAAATGACCTTTCTCTTTCAGATTCTTATAGTTCTAATCAAGACCGTTCATTTGATACCACACTCGACTACCTTTGATTAAAAAAATGTTTAAAGGCTATTTCGTTATTAGGGGGACCGAACCCCTTAAATATTTTTTAAATTTTTGGTAAGGCCTAAACTTTTAAGAGACTATCATTTCTGACGCTTCCACAAAGTTTGAGCATTGTTATGTTTATACTTTCTGGGGAAACTTGCTGTGATGCACGGACAGACGGACAGACAGGCCGCGAAACTAGTCAGTCTTTATAAAAAAAAATTTTTAACGAAGATCTTAAAAAAAGATAAAGTGCATGAAATGCCCATCTGCATAACTTTTAGCTCATGAAGTTTGTTTGGCAACAAGGTTTTAGTGAGCAAATTTTATTAGTTCCACAAGTATAATATTTAACGTAGTGAAGACTTTAAACTAAATTTTATGGTTAAGATTATTATATTTACCTATTTTTAATGATTCTTAAATAATTAACCCATCTCTATATGTTCTATAAACTTTCTAATTTCGTTACAAGATAATTGACATAATAACTTTATGTAAATCATTTATACTTTAAAAATTTTTCAGAATTTATCAATACAATTAAAAATAAAAATCAGTTGTTAAGCTAACAATCTGTTTTCTTCCTAGTAGCTAGTTTTCTGGAGGAAGGGAGGACGGGAGGTAAGTATGCGGTGAAGCGAGGGATTTTCGTCCAAATCCAGGGGTGTTTGCGCAATGCCATCGTTTGAGATTTTTTTTGTCAGCGTCGAGTATGTCGTTTAGATTTCGAGTAGACTATCCCTAGCACCGCTTCGGTATTGAGATCGATAAAGCGCGTATTTGCTTGTACAATAGTTGTTGGTGATTGTTCAGACGCCTCGAGAAGGCTGTTGTAAATGAATGACCAAATTATCTTTGGGAAATTGTTGAATTCGTTTTAAACGTGCATTTCACTCGGTGGCTGAAAAATTGTATCTGGACTTAGTTTATTCACGTAAAACAAGCGACCGAAACTTCTCTCTGAGTGAACTAGCCTGCAAGAAACCACCACGGAGTAGACTAAAGGTGCCTGGACTGGTTGACCTCTTGAATATAGTCCATTTGTACGTACCGAGACTTCGCGTCTTTAACCGATAATTTAGATTTCGTTCGGAAAATCTCGAACAAGCAAGAAAGTGTGAGAAATCATTACAGATATGCTGTTTATTTACATAATGGATGGAGTGCATTGCAATGAGATTCAAACTGATCTTAAACCTTTCTGATCCAAAAGACCAAGACCGCAATTTTTTGGCCAAGCTTTATCAAATGGTATCAAAACATCCCTTGGAATCCTGCTTACAAAAGATGTGCAGTAATCTCCTTCACTTGCATCATTTGTGTATTTTGATTCCCCTTTCAAGACTGATTTCGAAAGGATATAACTTACTATGGGTAGCGTGTGGCGAATACTCTGAATCAAAGCATTTAAGCATGAATACTTTAGTAGTTGCTTTTTGAAAATAATGAGGTGCTTTAAATTTTCCCACAATTGGTATATTTTGTTTCAGTGAATATTTGTGGGCAGCTAAACATTTAACGGCTTTTATTCAAAAGCAACATTTCGGGTCATATATAATATTTTTACATGTCCACATAATTCTCCAAGCTACTGTCGCAATTGTTGTCACAATCAACATTGATTGAAAAGAAGGGACCAAGAAAAGTAAACGAATGACGTCAAAAGCGTGTACTCGAAAGCACAAGAATAGTCCAAGTAGATATCTGAAAGTAAACAAGTGACGTCACTGTGTCAGAATTTCTCGAATATCCTAGATACTTCTCGTCAGGACATTCGCCAATATACGGAGACTAGGTAGAATGACTAGAGACCCTATATAAAGCCGAGCGGAATGAATGGGGGATATAGTCAAACTGTGATAAGAGTAGAACACGAATTGAAGGCAATATTGCTTGATAGTGAAGAAAAAGTTTTTCGTGATATATATTGAAGACAGTTGAAATATAAATTGATAGTATAAGTCAAAAATAAATTAAAATGCGATTTATAAAATAGTGAAATTAATTATTGTGCATTCTTAGTTGATAAACTCTTTTAATATAATTTAAAAGACAGTGCGTTTTCACTTTCCCGGGACATTAAATTTATCCGCCGCAAACCGTAACACGCGACAATATCATTCGTACAGTTATCATTTTTTATTTTAAGCTCTTATTTTGTCTTGACTTGGATTCGAACCGGGCCCTTCAAATTACAGCTCCGAAGTCATGACACTTGATCCACAATACCTTATGGACATCACATACATATATGTACATTAGATGCGGAAAAGTGATTAAAGTACTTCAAAGATTTAGTAAAAAACGTTTACTTAAATGTCTAAATTCAATTTTAAGCATTTAAATGATTCAACACACATCTCAGAAATTAAGAGTGAACATGTTGGAAAAATCAGACGATTAAAACGATTTGAAACAAAGCATTTAAACGATTAAATTCGACAAACATTTAAGTACATTGAAACAACACATTGAGATTTATAGCGCTAATGCAGTCGTTGATTCGGACTCAAAGTGGATATAAAATTAATCAAAATGCCAAATGTTGTAAGGTTTTAATCGATTCTTTTAGCTTTAAATTTTGGAGACATGATGATAAAGTTAATAATGTAAGCATGTGCCTGAGAAAACTTTCCTTAGTATTTATGTGCAAAATGTTTCCTTCAGCATTTGATTTACTTGAAATCCCGGTAATATAATGAACCCCATTAAAGTTAATGTATTGATATTTTCAAAATTCAATGGAGTACATTCATGGGAGAACTAGATTTAGACAGAACAATTCAACGGATGAGAATTTATATCCTCTCTTGTCCGGATACTTATCACCTCAGCTTAAACACATGTATCTGTAAGTACATGATTGATTATTTCAATATGTCATCCTGGTGAAATTCCATCAATAACAAGAACAATTGATTTTCCATAATTAATTATTTACTAACAATCCATACAGCAACAGCTCATGGATTAATTGGTAGTCAGTATCAGCGAACATATGAAAACGGGTATATAGTGAAGGTAGACATTGAATGCCAAGTAGGACATGCAGAAACAATATGAAGCGCTTTAATGTAATGAGAATGAGCAATTGCAACGATTTCTAAATCATTGATTTAAAGCAACGCCAATTGGATTCAATAGGAACTCAATAGCGGTTGAAGTTATTGTCATTGCAGCTTACAAGAACATAGAAAATCTCCTCAGTAGCTATGAAAGTATACATCCCTGGAATAGATGTATCTCAAGGGTGGATTGCTTTTGCTTGACCTATACGTATCCTAAGTCAAATTGGATTGCCCAAGTCACTCCATTTAATTATAATTTATGAAAGGATCTCTTCATCAATATCTATTCTCCCAACAATCTCTAAATTTTGCATCTCAAATTCTCCGTAAAAATCGTTTTCCTCCATCCTCTTTGCTCTCAAACAAACTTTTCCCATCAGAGGCAACAAAAAATGATGCAAGGAATGGTGGAATGAAACAAAACTTCGCTGAGAATGATGTTAATGCAGTGTAATTCAAATTGTAAGATTAAGGCAATGACTATAACTTTCCTGCATAAATGGAGAATTCACCAGCCATACCCTTCAGAACTGACACACAGACATTCCCGACTTCCATTTGTCTTATGCTTGGAAATTTAACGACACAGAAAATGAGTGCAAGTTTTCAGCGAGGTACTAAGTAAATAGAAAAAGTTTTATTACCTCTGCATATCTCAGCTGACTTTTAAGTTGTTCTGAACCGATTAATAAGACTTAAACTTTCACAACCTGAGACAATGAATCGATTTTGTTATTGTTATAAATTTAGAAGAGACACCGAAAGGATTAGATTGAGTTGTTATCAGGTAGCTGGATGAGTTTAATGGGTTTAAGATTCATGGATGCATAATTAGTTGAGAAAACAGTCGAATTCGCAACAATGCATTCTAAAATTCGTATCAGGATACCATATGGAAAAATCGTATTTGGGTCAGAAATAGACACTATTGAAAACCATTCATTTTTTGTCGGGACATTGTATAGACAATGGCTTTATATGAAAACATAGCTGAAAAATTTATTTTTTGTAGATATTGTAGCTGAGAGGCCTTTATTCACAGAGACATAAAAAATTTGGTACTATTAAAATACTCAAAAACAGTTCATGAAAAATTTTTTTGTATTAAAATCGGTGAAAAATATTTTAAATAATCGAAAAAACTACGCGGATTTTCAAAATTTTCTATTATTTCGCCCTTCCATTCGACTCTTTGGAGTCATTTTCAGTGTATTAGACAAAGCAAGGCCCCACGGCTTTTCAAGAAAAAAATTAACGTAAGTGGTTACATTACTCGCTATAAAATTAGTAGTTAATGTAAATATTTGACATACGTTAGTCATTATAAAATCAATGGTTAATGGAAAATATTTACTTTTTTAATCTAAGAGTAATGGAGAATGCATAAAAAAAAAATTCCCCTTGGGACTACCAGCCGGAAACGCGAATTTCTCGTAGGCTCCCTTATTTTCTGTTGCGCAGGCTTGCAAATTGAGAAAGAAACGTCAGTCTAATTCAAACATCAGTATGCAGGCTCAAGATCAATTCCTACGCAAGAGTTTTCGACATTGAATATATATGTCTACGAACAAAGAATTTAAGCAAAAGAGCGCAAAAAATGAACAAAGAGTTTAAGCAAAAGAGCGCACATTCCAACACTTTCACTCGCAAATTTGCTTACTAATTGACGGACTCCTAGTTTATATTTATTTAATTCAAAATCACTTTTTGGGAACTGTTTTGTAAAAATATTTTATTACTGGAAATCCAGGAATAGCTTAAGTTAGCCAACTTAAGCACCCCCAGTGACGGTTCATCCGGGTAACGTGATACGAGCCAAACTGGGATAGAAAACTTCACAATGTGAAATTCAAAGAAAAAAGTTTTCCTTAAAAACGCTAATAAAATAGTTGGTGAGTTTAAAAACTATTGAGTTGGTTAGTCTAAAAAGTATTGAAATAAATATTGGTAAGTCTAAAAAAGTACTGAGCCTTTGTGTCAGAATATTTCTTTTATTTAAAATGGATTTTATTTAAGTTCATATTGTCCATTATTAGCTTTGACCTTTTGGTATTTTTTGGGTGGATCCATTATTCTATATGTGTAGAACTTCTGTGGTTTATCGGCGGAAAACTTGGCCAAGTGATTTTCACAATCCTTTTTTGACGTGAATTTCATTTTATTAAGGAAGTTTTGCAGAGACCGAAACAAATGGTAGTCTGATGGTGCAAGGTCTGGACTATATGGTGGATATATTAAAACTTTCCAGCCAAGCTCTGTCAATTTTTGCCGGGTCATCAAAGATGTGTGTGGTCTGGCATTGTCATGATGGAAGACAACGCCCTTTTTATTGATCAATTCTGGCCGGTTTTTTGGAACTGCTTGTTGTAATCTGGTTAATTGCTGACAGTACAGAGCCAAATTGAGTGTTGGGCCAGGTTCTAGCACCTCATCATAAACATTTCCCTTCCAATTCCACCATACACATAGTATGACCTTATTTAGTGTCAATCCTACCTTTGAAATCGTTTGTGATGATTCACCTTTTTGACCATGATCTTTTTCGAACGAAATTCTCGTACCTCACCCATTTTTCATCGCCCGTAATGATTTGATTCAAAAATGGCTCAATTTCGTTGCGTTTTATTAGCATTTTGCAAATGGAAATTCGTTTGATCAAATTTTTTTGTGTTAATTCATGCGGCACCCAAACGTCGAGCATCTTTGAGTATTCAGCCTTACGCAAATAGTTCAAAACTATTTGGTCATGAATATTCAGTTCCTTAACAATGTCATGGCTGCTTATGTGTCGGTCTTCTTAAATTTTTTGTAAGATTTCATCGACTTTTTCAGTGATTGGTCGACCTGAGCAAGGTGCATCTTTGACATCAAAATTTCCAGAACAAAAGCGAGCAAACCATTTCTTGACTATGGCTTTTGATAAAGATCCTTGACCGCAGCCACCGCAATTTTTTTCTCGAACCTGCGATACATTCTCACCTTGATCGTAGTAAGATTGTAAAATATAAAGAATTTTTTCAGAAATTTCACTCATTTTTAAATGAATACAACTTTTGGCACGAATGACGAAATACAAAACTGTCCACATGAAAATTGTAGACTGGAATGTCACCTTTCTAATGCATGTCAGTTTGACTCAATCTGATTAGTATTGCCCAATATATGACAACGAACACCATCTAGTGACGAAAAAGTCTCAGTACTTTTTAAACTATCCTATATTTCGAGGGTAAGTATTCTCTCTTCTTCAGTATTCGCTTCTGGCCTAGGAATAATTTACCCATTCCTTAAGTACCTAAAACATTATTACCTGTTGTCCATTTCCTGATTAACTTAACTTATCTCCTATCTTCATTTTACTGCCCTTTCTTTCCTTTCTTGCTCTAAATTACCCTACTTAGCCTATCTTCTTAAGTTTTATTATTTTATTACTATCCAAAAAATTGTTTAATTGATTTGCTATAAAATGTCCCTGAGATTTACTTACGCCTAATTAGCTCTAACATCTTTGAAAATCCGTCACCGATATCCTCATTCAGCCGTAAATCTTCCGGTTGTCTTGGTATCCACAAACTTTCATATGCATCCAGTTTTTGAATTTCGGTTACCTCCTGTACGATTTCTGGGTCATCCCAATTTATCTCATGGTTATTTGTTACCATATATTTCGCTGCCGATGACTTGATCGAGTCAACTAGTCCTTGTTTCACATTAAATTTTTCTGCTTTCTTGATACATATATTCGATGAACATCGTTTTCGCTGACCGCCTCGTTTGCCCTACCTAATTTTTTGACATACCTGGCACATGATTTTGTAGATCTCACATATTTCTTTCTTCAGTTTTGCATCCTTCGTTATACCTAACATCGTTTCCAGTTTTAGTTTACGACTGCTGGGTATTGCACTGATGTTTACCGTCTTCAACTTCTTTTTTATTTTACCAAAGATGCTCGAGTAAGTTATTGCTGCTCTCTGGGTTTCCTGTAGTTTTTTGTTCTGCAAGTACAGTGGTATGAAGTTTCCCACATTTAAATTTCTCTCAATTCTACCGATGATCAGTGCCACTGTTCTTACGTTGCACCCGTTGATTTTTGCTGTATCAAAAATAAAAAACCGTTGTTCCTCAAATCGTTCCTTGCTAAGCGGTGTAGTCAACATCCGTTATATCCAGCTGTTGACGGTTGCCATCTTTGTTGCGTGGGTATGGTGCGATGTCGCTGGTATTGTTCTCTTCGTCTTTGTAGGTTTCCTAAAGATGTTGAATTCAATTCCGTTGCTCCCCTTGATGATTTTCAAGTCTAAAAGGTCAAGTTCGTTGTCCTTTTCCACTTCACTCGTGACTGATATGTTTTGGTGGATTCCATTGATCTTTTTCAGCGTAATTTCTAGATCGTTCTCCTTGACGATCACGAAAACATCATCAACATAAAGGATTCACACTCTCCGCTGCACATCCTCCTCCGCAATTTGTTGTTCTATCCATGTCTAAAGATTTCACTGATTACGGGAGATAGTGGATTCCCCATCGCTACACCATATTTCTGTTTATAAAAGCGTCCTTGAAAGGTGTAATATGTTTCAGACATGCAAAAAGCGGTGAGTTTATATGAGAATCTCACTTGTTTTTTCTATACCTGCTCCGTGCTGTGAGTTATCAGCCAGTCTTCAAATAACGCCAATGCTTGTTTAACAGGTATACTAGGCAACAGTGCTTTCACATCGAAAGACACTAATATTTCATCATGCTCTATTTAATTGACTCGTTTAAGGCGCAGCCCCCAGCAAAACTGCCAATTTGGGTAAACTTTACAGCCTTCCATCTCAGAAACCTTTTGAATATTTGCAATAATTTTTAAGTTAGAAGTCAGAATGAAGCTTTGGCTATTGAATCATTGTTTGTGGTAAGAGGGCTTCCCTAAAACAAAGTAAAAAGACGATACCGTAACATTGCCCCCTCTACTTTTAGTAGATTTCCTCGAAATACACTGATAAAATGCGGCTGTCCACTTTTATCTACAAAAACTACTTGAAGGTTAAAATCAAATTTTACACTAACCTATACCGAGAAGCGCTCCACTTGCTGTTGGAGAGACGATGGCCAAATTGTTGTGATAAAATATTTGTTGAACCATTTTTTTATGTTTTTACACTAATGTGACGTTTTGCCCGTGATGATAACCTATTTTGGCTACGCTTCTTAGGCTTATGTTTTCCACTACCCTGCCCCCTAGGACTAGTCTACATTTGTCTACTACCCTCACTTAAACTACGATATGAATCTCTAATTCAACTCCAATTACCTTTTGTGAAACAGTATTAGCTCGTTCTGACCAAGGTTTAACCTTGCCTTTACGGCCCGGAATACTCTAACTCGGCACAAACCTTATATCATTGGATTATGGAAACGTATTGCCTTTCTACTTTCTCTTTAAGCTTTTCCAAGAGGCGGAATAAAGATTAGCGATTCATCCTACATCATTAGGGAGGGGAAAAAACAGGAAAGAAAGGAGGGATAAAAAAAGAAAAGAAGAAAATAGGAAAGAAAATGAGAGCCAAAGAAGAAGCGGCAAAACAACAAAAGTAGAAGGCAATCTGGCAGTAAAGATCTGCTACGTCGATCTCGTGATGGTAAGCCCAAATTGAATTTCGAATTCCAAAATGCCAAGTAAACGCATTCAAAGGTTTAACTACAACCCCTTCTAACCTAGTTTTTATTTATTTATTTTTTTACCAACATAGATGATCTTAGCCTCGCGTCCGAGAAACTTACTAATTTCCATCCAATGCTTCTATTTTAGCGATGGGAGGGAAAAATGACCTTTCATGCAAATCCAAATAAGGTGAATGGTCTCATAAACAAAGGGCCTCAACAAAACAGTGAAAGAAGGACTAGCAATGCAAAGACGAGATCATTTAAAAAAAGAGAAAAATATACGAATCTACACTCCAGAGCTAAAGAATTGCTTCCAGTTCTCAAATCATCAATTTTGTGTATCATGCCGTCCACCCGTCTGAGTTAAATACTTAACGTAGGACTTAAGGTCCTTGACATGCGAGACCCCTCCGTCTCTTCGCCTCCCATCCTAGAGGCGATATGTCCACCCAGACAGTTTTTCCTCAATACGATAAGGACCCAGATGCTTGGGAGCTAGTTTAGCGGAGAAGTATCTGGCCGCATCAGAATTTCGGTGATTCTTCCTCTAGACACGATCTCCCACTCGATAGGCTACGTTCCGCTTCCGGAGATTGTATCTTTCACCACTTTGCTTCGCAGCTGCCTGCATCCCTTTTCCTACATCCACACGTATCTTTTCCAGCTTCTCCGCTCTAGATTCTGGACTCAACTCTACCTGGGAGTCTCCTGGACCTTCGGTACCAACGCGGAATGTTATCATCTCGCTTCTGAAATTATAAAAATATGGAAAGACTTATATTACCTCAACTACAGGTTCACAAGGCATATGCAATATGAATTAAATTCTGGTCCTAACCACGCTGGTTTTCTGTCGTGTTTGAACGCAACATCCACTTGATGTCTTGATTTCGGCGTTCTGCTGGATTTGCCTGTGAATGATACAGCGCAATATGCCTGTGGATGATACAATACAATTAAATGACTGTTTCATAATCCTTGGTCAATCGTTGCAGTTCTCTTCCCTGAAACTGGACCCCATTATCGCAGAGTAACCATCAAAGCACCCCGAAGAGCAGAAACACTTACTCTTTCAATAAACGGCAAATCTCTCTTGCAGTCACCTTTCATAGTGGAAACATCATCGAAAAGTTACTGATGTTATCCAATACCGTTAGAATGTAGCAGTGTCCAGGGGTGGACCGCGGCAGTGGCCCCACCAAATAAACGCATATCATTTCCCAAGACTGGGACGCCTCTCCATTCCGCGAAACTATGAATCGAGCCTGGACCTTTCTTTCCACTTTAACCGCCCGGCAGACTTTGCATTTGCGCACATAGTTACAAGCGTCTACTGCCAACTTAGGCCAATAACAAGACTGCATCAACCGATTAATTGTCCGGTCAATCCCCATGTGCCACGCCAATGGGTGGTCATGACAACGCTACAGAGTCTTCTGCCTTTCTGATTTGCGCAACACTTCCTTCCACGCTTCTACTCCTTCTAACTCGAGATACCGCCTTGGTATATGTTTCCGCAGCATGCCGTCTTTTACCCTCCAGTTGGCATATAATTCTCCGTTATCACGAACTCTAGATTTCATCCGCTCATACAAGACATCGGCGGCCTTCTGCCCCACCTCAATTGAGTCTACAACTACCGCTCTCAACAAAGCATCTGGCACCAAATGCTCACTACCACGTCGATGAATCACCTCGTAATCAAACTGTTGCAGATGAACAGCCCATCGAGCTAACATCCCCCGTTGGATCCTTTAAGTTGTTAAGACAAACCAAGGAGTAGTGGTCCGCAATCCACCGTCCAAAGAACTGCAAAAGATTCCTTTCGGTGGTAGAATATTTACGCTCTGCCTTAGTCAGAGCGTGACTCAAATAACAGATGACCTTCTCCCCCTCCGGAAACGTCTGGCTCAACACTGCTCCAAGTCCCACATCTGAGGCGTCCGTCTGCACGTTGAACGAAAGATTAAAATCTGGACAAATTAAGTTCGGAGGTGTCGACAACTTCATTTTACAGTGCTCAAAGGCTAACTCGCATTGTGTCGTCAAGTCAAACTTACGATTTTTCCGCTACAGGTCTGTTAGCGGGGCTACCAAAGATGAATGTTCCGGTATGTACTGCCGATACCACGACATCATCGCAAGGAATTGCCGGAGTATATTTATCATGCACTCTACCTTTTCAGGATACACGTTCAAGCCGTTGTCGTCAACGATGTAGCCAAGGTATTTTAGCTGGGCTGGACAAAAGCGACATTTTTTGCGTGATAACTTCAGCCCAGCCTCCCTCAGGCATCTGAGTACTTCGGCTAGGATCTCTACATGTTGTCTGAATGTCGGAGTCACTATGATAATGTCATCCAGGTAGGCGAAAATGAAGGGCTCCATCTATGGACCCAACACCCTATCGATCAGTCGTTGACAGGTTGCCGGGGCATTTGAGAAACCAAACGACATTTTCTTGAACTGAAAAAAACCCCTAACTGGGATAGTGAAAGCTGGATACGGACTCCGCTGCCACTGGTACCTGGCAATAAGCTGACTTAATGTCCAACGTGGACAAGTATTTTGTGTCCCGTAATTTATCGAAAGTGGCCAAAATATACGGAAGGGGAAGGCATTCCGGGTGATCACCTTGCTTATTTTTCCAAAATCTACACAAAACTGGTACGAGCCATCTTTTTTCTTAACCATTAGAATAGGAGAAGACCATGCTGTTGATGAAGGCTCGACTACCCCCTGCGTCAACATTACGTCCAACTCCGCACTGAACTGCTTCTGTAAGGCAGGAGAAACTAGATAATACGTTTGCTTGATGGGGGATGAATCTGTCCTGGTGACGTGCTCCACTAGACTGGTACAACCCAGACCATGTCCCATACTCTGAAAAACTTTCTCTACCAACTGGGTTAATTGTTCCTCGTCGGCTCTGTTTAAAACTGATTTATTATGCAGATGCCCTCCCGCTGGCATAATCCTGTCTCAAAAAGTCCACCCCCAAGATCAATTTATGGGCCAGGGCGAGTACCACTAACACTTCAAGCCACTTTTTCTACCCTTCAACCGAAATGGTATCCACATCTCCCCTCCATTCGGCACTGCCCATTATCCGCTAAACGAACTGCTTGCTGCTCTGCAGTGACATACTCGACTCCCAACTCCTGCGTTTCATTCCATCCATCTCAACCAAGTATCGTATTGGAAGCAACTGAGTCCACCAGGCCCTTGAACTGTCCACCCAGCACCCAAACGTTTAAGTGCGGCCGCTTATTCCCGTAGTCTGGTGTAAACAAATACATTACTCTATCCGCGGCTCCTTGCCCTTCTGTGTACTTGGTGCTCATAACACCGCCTAATGAGCACGGCTTGAGTATCCCGACGGCCCTGCTATCTCCTCCCTCTTTGTGTTGCCCCTCTCCCTTGATCCCGACTGGGTTCCTTTGCTACTGGAAAACAAAGGGGGCATACGGCTTTCAGGACCCCCAGGTTTCTACATCCAAAGCAACGTCTCGGTTGACGGCATTGACGAGATAGATGACCTGCCTCTTTATAGTTCCATCACCTCATCCCTCCAGTCCTGCTTGCTACCCTCAGCTCATTGACTGCAGGAACACCTTCGTAGGCGAGATCCGGCTCCAAGAACTTCATAGATCCTCTACTCAGAGGAGGTACAAATGCGGCCACTGATGCTCATATTTCTTCCGCAGTTCCGGTCCCGGGGCTGCTCGTCAAAGGACGAGTGCGGGTACCACTCGCTCTCAAAATACCCCTCTAACTCTGCCACCGATGTGATTGATTGTATTGTTAGCTTCTCCTGGTAGAATAGAGCGATATGACGGCAAAAGACTTTCAATTTTTGCCCTTCTGAACACGGTTCCAATAATCAGCGAAATAGACCTTCCATTACCGAAACGTATAATGGATTCCTCTCTTCTATGAGTACGATGTTTAATTTCCCTTCGGAGCTCATGCCATAACTCGTCCCAACTACCGACCCTCGCGAAAGCCGAGCGAAACTACACCAGAGCCTTTCCATCGAATAATTCGGCAGCCATACGGAAGAGTTGAGCTTTTGTAACACCTTTAGACACGCGTAGCTCCTCGACTCTTTCCAGAAAAGCATTCACTGAGCCTGAACTGCCTCTGAAAAATTTTGCCCCCCATTATTGGGTAGCTTGCTGAACTCCTTTGCCACTTTAGGCGTTGAAGCAGAAGGTACTGGTGTCCCAAAGTTCGAACTTCTTGGTGCTCGCGTACCAACTCTCGCTAAGTCCAGCTCTTCCGAATCACTCCTCGCTTTTCGCCTTTAGCAGCAACTCCCCTATCGCCAGTAAAAGTTTACCCTTCAATCTTGTAGCCTTGTTTTGTTCCTCCGAGTCTTCCGAGTAAATGTTGTCCACCCTTCGCAGTCCAAAATCATTCTCTGTTTTCAGTTTTAGGGTGTGGGTGCCACTCACTCCCAAAATACCCCCCATATGGCCACCGAACGAGGCTGCTGCACGCCAGAGTATAATTGCTCCACTTACACCCGCACGGCACTTCCAAAGTTATCACCTGAAAGGAAATGTTCCTGACACCTATACTCACTGTTCACTTTTGGGCGCACCTGACACCTATAGCCTTCCTTTTGACACCTATATCCAATGGATTCCACCAACTTTTAAGGCACACCAAATGCTGGGCAACCCTTACACCGCGCGCACACCCCTCGGAACGAAATGGAAGAATTTTCCTAAATTTCTACACACAAACACTTGTACCCAACCAAGCCTCGCTCACACCTCGGTATTCAAATATAACTCCACTACTTCTCTTAACTGACAGATTGTATTATTCAACTTTTTCACTAAAAATTACTTATGGCTAAGAGAGTTACAAACAAACCTTGAAGTTGGGGGGCCCGCTTTTCTTGCGATTAGCTCCCGCCAGACATATCAGAGGTTTTCAGGTACTTCCGAACTCCGTGCCCAAATCGCTTGTAATAGCACACTCCTTTGCTCAGCTTAACAATCCTCAATGGCAAATCGTCGTTTTACACTCACGTTAACAAATTACTCCAGAAGGTTATACTGATCAAAACACTCCAAAAGATTATACTGGTCGCTGCTCGCGTTAACAAAATACTCCAAAGGATTATACTGGTCGCTGCTCGCGTTAATCGCCAACAGAAAAAAAGAGACCGTTCCACTCGGCAAGCGTCCTTAAATAAAATCCCACTAACGGAGCACCGGTTTCAGTTCGAGGTCAACTCGACGGCGGTCAATGCACTTTTCCCTTGGATGTTTTCGGTTTTTATTTGGAACTACCAGGGTTAGACGTTTCATTGGTATCAGCGTCTCCAGAAAGTTTTGCGGAAGTAATTACGGCCAGGCATTATCCATTCCTCGTTACTTCTGGCAGTCCTTTACTACTTACATGGAATTCTCTGCTTGAATTCTTAACGTAATTCCTTAATTAAATTATAAAATTTGTTTAGATTTAAAGAACGTGCAACTACTGAGTTATTTTGCTTACTCCTCGTGCTTGTGGTAAGGCAGTTTCCTTAAAGGCAAAGTAAAACAAGTTGGGTAGACAGACCTATGCTCATGTCAGAAGGGTTTTGTACTCAACTTACAAATTGCAGTAACCAGCAACGAATGAAATCAAGAAACATGTCAAAGACGATTTTATTGGAGAAATATGGAATTCGAGGATCATACTATTATTACAAAGTTGAGAGAATTTTGACTTCTAAGGTTTTTGTTATAGTTATACCCATAAATATCTCCCTTGATAATTTTTTCAGACCTTTTAGATCACGGGGGTCCATTTGCGAGGGAGGAAAAACATTTTCATTTATTCCCCCCACTGCGCCCCCACTGAAGCAAAAACGGTCAGTTTAAGAACTGTTTTGAAAAGCTCTCATAGAGTACTTTCATTTGATACTCATATCGGCTACCTTTCATGAAATTTTTTTTAGGGGCCACTCCTCCGTACTGTAATCATCGATTCATGGCCTATTTTTTCGAATCCTAGAATGGTTACAAAGCCCTTTTGCTGGGAGCTCTCTCCTGCCTCTTCGACTTGTTTCAATTGTACGTACTCATCTTCATGAAACCTATCACTCCTGAAATTTTCATGCAAATTCTAGCAAAGCTGTAGTGTCTAAGTCGGTAAAAAGCGCATATGGCTCCATAGCAATATGTTTCCATAGTAATACAGGGCATATTGCTCCATAGTAATACACGAAAATTCAAATCGCTATAACTTCGGCAAATACTATTCGATCTTTATGAAACTTTCAGAAAAGATCAATCTTATAAATAGTCATCTCTTCGCTAAATTTTATTGAATTTAAGGGTACCGTTTAGATTTTATTCAAGAAAACATAAAATCGATAAATCTTACTATTACTAACAAAGTTGAGTGAATTTCGACTTCTCATGTATTTGTTGTTGTTGTACTCATTGAGGCCTACATTCATGATTTTTTTCAGATTTTTCGGATGGGAGGTGTCCAATTGCGAGGGGGGGGTACGCGAAAAGTTCGTACATTTCCCCTTCCCCTGCCCCCCTCGGTACTCATAAGGTAATTTTAAGACTTGTTTTGAAAAGATCTCATTAAGACCTTTCCAATGACACCCTACTCGACTACGAATGGTGAAATTTTTTTTTGAGGGGTCACCCCCTTATATGGGGAGACCCCCCTTAAACGCCTTTGAAAAAATTTTCCACCCTTGAATTTTCAAGAGGTCATCACTTCTGACCTTTCTACAAAGTTTCATGGCTGTAGCCCTTAAAGTTTCGGAAAAAAAGTGCTGTGACATACAGACGGACGGACGGACGGACGGACGGACAGACGGACAGACGGACACAGGTCGTGATTGCAATAGGGTTTTGTATTTTAGTACAAAACCCTAAAAACGATACCGTAACACGACTTTATGTTGTCTTTCGATTTGTCTTCGAAAGCATATACGAGTAATGTCCATTTAAAACTGGCTAACCAACTTTGGACTCAATCATCTTAGTAAGTTTGGAGTAAATTGGTTGTGATAGCCGAGTGATCCAATAAGGGTTCCATTTTGCATTTGGATGTATGGAACCCTAAAAATTCATACATGATTCATAACCACGCAGTCGGCCTAAACTGTTAATTTATGTGCCAGATTGTAGTCCATATATCGATGCGAAAACAAAGTCCTCTAACTTATTCAACATATATCTTAAGATATCAGAAGAAGGTGACAAAGATTATATGTATATACTTATTGAACCGATTAAAATTCGAACTCCTCCCGAAAACCTTTCAGTTGGAGCTACATATGTGCTTACCTTACTTTTATAAAGCCTGCAATGAAAATGAAAATAGTACTTAGTATTCGTGCGATTGATTATTATCACTTTTAATTTTGAAGCTCATTTAAAGAAACAATAGAGATAAAACTAAAATATTGCTTGCATGTATTACACTCGTACCTTGTTCGAATTCATTTAGCGTACCCATCAAAAACATCAATTCTCATCTAAACATTTAAAATGTTCCATCGTAACGTAATTATAGCTTAGAATAATATCACTGACTTTCTAGTTACTTTTCTTGTGCGCGAGGAAGAAAAGAAAATTGAGGAAGTTTCCTTTGTATTCGTTGTTACGTTTAATTAAATTTGGCGCTTGCTTGAACATTCCATTAGGCTTATATTAAAATGCTTTTACGCAAGTTAACCAAAAATCTTGGCTTCTTCTTTCATTTCCACTAACTAAGCATTTCAAGGTTGCCTTGACCCACAAAGAGACAATTAGATGTGACCTTCCCGTGCTTTCAGCTCTCATGAAATTTAATCTAAGAATGTAATGCTGCCGCACTTAAGAAAATTTCATTTGGTTGGGTAATGCTTTAGATGTCCGACATGATTCAGATTGGCATGACGAGGTGTTAATACACAGAGAAGATGGTCAACTAGAAATCTTATTTGAAAATCAATTTAAAAGAAATATTGTATATTCTTAAAATTTAAAAATTACATTAAGACCATATAGCACACTTAGAAGTGTGTACCTGTTACGCAGTTTAAATATTAGGTTTCCGCCTTGGCGTTACAGTGAGGCATACGCTACGATGATGGTAGCCGTGCAAAGGTAGCCATATTTTCTGCTATCAGAAGGCTCTACTTGTAATTTTTAATAGTAAGTAATTGATATTTTTGCTTTAGCCCTACATATAAAAGAAAAAAATCACTCGAGACAAATCTGGTCGTCACCTACCGGCTTTGAACCACGGACCTTCGGCTTACGCAGCCAGTACTCTCACCAGTACACCACGCAAACTGCTATTGATAATATTTAGTAATTTGGTTGATTTCATTACCGCCATGAGAAACACCTTCTCTAGTCTGGACTAAAAGCTCGCATTTTTCCGATATTGTCAATGTTATATGCTTTTTACCTGAGTTAGCACAGTACCTTAAGTAAATGACACAGCACTGCGAATTCATTTAATCACGGAGTGACAGCTTCCTGCAAAACCACGTGACTAGGGTTCGTTCAGCTAAGCGGGGGTTCGGATTTATATATATATATATATATATATATATATATATATATATATATATATATATATATATATATATATATATATACATATATATATATATATATATATATATATATATATATATATATTGTCGCGTGTTATTGGTTCGCGGCCTATAATTTTAACGTTCCGGGAAAGTGAAAACGCAATGTCTTCTAATTTAAGTTAAAAGAGTTTATTTAATTAAATAAAATGCACAATAATCAGTTAACACTTTCACTAATTTTAATTGTCACTATTAAAATTCTACTTTACACTTGTCCATAAATTTATATCGCAATTGTCTTCTCAAATCACTTCGCACTCAAACAATCAATCGTCTTTACTTTGCGTTCCACTATATCGCAGTTTTCTATCGCGGTTGTAATGAAAAGAATCCCCCCATTCATTCAGCTCGCCTTTATATAGGGTCTCTACCTATTCACCCATTTCTCGTACACAATCGAATGTTCTACCGAGAGGTACCTGGTAGATTCGAGCAAATTAATGAATGGAGTGACGTCACTTGCAGATGTTGATCATGCTTGTTGGGTTCTCGTGGGTTCGAGCAAATTCATTTGTTGACGTTGATTATGAAAACAATTGCGACATCAGCTCGCAGAATTATTTGTTCATGTAATTATTTGTACATGTAACACTGCCCCCACCTCAGTTCTTTTCGCCCCGAAAAGATGTGTCGCTATTTGTAGTCAATTCTCCCTGGGTCATTTTAGCTCTCGGCTTACGATGTTCCTGTATTCGGTATACGACGTCGTGGATTCGCTTTGTAACTCGGTATGGTCCCTCCCAATTATGTTGCAACTTTGGAGACCTACCCTTTCGCCGTTGCGGGTTATAAAGCCACACCAAGTCATCTTGCTGGAAGCCAGTAGAATTAGCCTTTAGATCATACCTGGTCTTCATGTGGTCAGTTGCCGATTCGAGGTGTTTTCGCACTGTCCGATGTATCTGGTTCAACCGTTGTCTTAGATCACTTGCGTACTCCGAGACCGTTTGGGGTTTCTCAGGGGGTGTTCCGAACTTTATATCGGCTGGCAAACGAATAGTCTTTCCAAAAATGACTTTGGCCGGGGCTTGGCCCGTCGATGCATGTTCGGCAGCTCTATACGCCATCAAAAATAGTGGGATATGTCGGTCCCAGTCCCTTTGGTTCTCGTCAACCATCTTGGCCAGATGTTTATTGAGCGTGCCGTTGAACCGTTCGACCATTCCATCGGATTGGGGATGCAGCGGTGTTGTCCTCGTTTTCCGTATTCCCAGTAGTTCACACATTTTGCCAAAAACTAGTGACTCAAAGTTTCGGCCTTGGTCTGAATGTAATTCGCAAGGTACGCCGTACCTACTGACCCAATTTAACACTAGCTGTTCAGCTACGGTAGTTGCTTCCTGGTTGGGAATGGGGTAGACCTCGGGCCACTTGCTGAAATAATCGGCTACAACCAGCGTATATCGATTTCCCCAATCGGATTCTGGAAAGGGTCCAGCGATGTCAACAGCAATCCTTTCGAATGGCACGCCTACGTTATAGGTTTGCATTTGTCCTCTCAGTCGTCGCTTTGGGCCTTTGACGGAAGCGCAAATTGTGCATCTGCGACACCAGTCCTCTACGCCTTCTCGAGCGTGGAGCCAGTAGAACCGTTCCCGCAATTTCGCTAAGGTCTTGTTAACACCAAGGTGGCCTCCCGAGGATCCTTCATGCATTTCCTTAACCACATCGTGGATTCGGCTTTTGGGAAGTATAGTTTGCATCCTATAGGAGCTACCATCCGCCGTTTCCCATTTTCGCTTGAGTACGCCACCCTCCACCTGAAGGGAGTTCCATTGTGCCCAATAACTTTTCAGGGTTGCGCCATGCATTGAAACGTC
The DNA here is from genome assembly GCA_963969285.1 of Odontomyia ornata. Lineage (NCBI taxonomy): Eukaryota > Metazoa > Arthropoda > Insecta > Diptera > Stratiomyidae > Odontomyia > Odontomyia ornata. Next base: position 452,704,271 of record OZ017739.1, on the reverse strand, counting down.
TTTCCACTCAGGTCGCCCAGTCGTTTCCTTCCATACGAGCAATGGTCCGATGTCTTCATCGGCTAACTGGGCGGTTCGAATCTCCTCCGATGACCAACCTTCATCGAATTCCGCCGTTATCAATCGCAGATTGACGAGCGGTTCCTTTTCCTCAATCCGTCGGCAATGCCTGCAGTTAGCTGGACATGGACGGCGGGATAGGGCGTCAGCATTTCCATGAACTCCGCCCTTCCGATGAACAATTTCGTAGTCGTATGACTGCAATCTTTCAATCCATCTCGCAACTTGTCCCTCGGGATTTTTGAAGTTGAGCATCCATCTCAGTGATGCATGGTCCGTTCGAAGAACAAATTTCTGGCCATATAGATACTTGTGGAACTACTTGGTGGCCTCTATTATAGCCAATAGCTCCTTCCTGGTCACACAGTAATTCCTCTCACTTTTTGAGAGAACTCGACTGTAATAAGAGAGGACTCTTTCTTCGCCATTGATCTGCTGGGAGAGTACAGCTCCAATACCGCCGTTGCTTGCATCGGTGTCAACTACAAACATTTTTCCGGGTTTCGGATACGCCAGCACGAGTGATTCACACAGCTTTTCCTTCAGGGTCTCAAAGGCTGTCTGGCATTGTTCATTCCAGACATACGGACGATTTTTCTCGGTTAGCTGATGGAGACACTTAGCTATTTTGGCAAAGCCTTTGACGAATCTTCGATAGTAGGTCGCCAGACCCAGAAAACTTCGTAGTTGGCGCTTGTTGTTTGGTGTTGGCCAACTTTTCACGGCTTCAATTTTCTCAGGGTCTGTTTTGACCCCTTCTGCTGATACGACGTGTCCCAGGTATTTTACTTCATCTGCGAAAAGAGTACACTTCTCGGGACTAAGTTTCAAATTTGCCAGTCCTAATCGGGAGAAAACCTCTTCTAAGTTCCGCACATGCTCTTCGAACGTTCTCCCGATGACGATGATGTCATCTAGGTATACCAAGCAGGTTTTCCAGGTTAGACCACGTAGCACATATTCCATCAAGCGTTCGAAAGTGGCTGGAGCATTGCAAAGCCCAAACGGCATCACCACAAATTGCCACAATCTGGTCCCAACTGAAAATGCGGTCTTCTCTCGGTCCTTCTTGTCAATTTCTACCTGCCATTAGCCACTCTTGAGATCGAGTGTAGAAAACCATTTTGCGTCGGCTAAAGTGTCCATGATGTCATCGATGCGTTGGAATGGGTAACTATCTTTCTTAGTGACGTCGTTAAGCTGCCTATAGTCGACACAAAAGCGAGTGCTACCATCCTTTTTCTTCACTAGAACTACAGGCGCGGCCCATGGCCTGACAGAAGGTTCAATAACGCCTTGTTTTTCCATGTCCGAGATCAGCGCGCTCACTTCTCCTTGCTTGGCTATAGGGAGACGTCTCGGTGCTTGTCGAATCGGCTTGGCTCCCTGTGTATCTATGACGTGAGTTACCATACTCGTTCGGCCTTGGTCATCCGGGCTTGTTGAGAAGATGTCACTGTACTTGGTGACCAGATCAGAGGCTCGTTTGAATAGCTGCACTGGCAATTTGACTTGCTTCAATATTGCAGACGTGGATTCCCGGGCTTTGTCTGTGTCTTGCCTCCTTTTGCAATGATGGTCGTGAGTAGCTTCCAAAGAGGTGATGGTGGAAACAGGCTGGCAGCTGCCGATGACTTCTCCCGCTTTGATGCTCGTAGTTGAGTCTGCGGTGTTAAGGACTCTAACCGGCACATATCCGTTCCTTAAAGATCTTACAAGGCATCGTCCTACAATCAAACTGCGTAATGCGGACGTCTTCGTTGGCTCTATCAGATAAGATCGGTGGTCTCCAGAATCACCATCAAGCTTGGCCCATACAATGCTTTCGGAAGAATTCGGTACATCAGTGTCAGTACATACCACTACATTCATCTTGGGAATTTGGACGCTGGGATCCTCCATCAGTACTTCTACATTCTGCCATTTCAATACACGTTTGCCCAAATCCAACGTGATTCCATGTGGTCGCAGAAAATCCATTCCGAGAATGCAGTCATCCATAATGTTCGCGACCAGAAAATTATGTTGGAACACAAGGTCTCCCAACTGTATCTGGAGGTTGACCTCTCCATGAACAGGTGCAGTTTCTCCCGTAGCTGTCCGTAGTGAGAAAATTCTGCCCTTGTGAAGTTGTTGCTGTCTAACTATGTCTGGTCGGATAATCGATCGGGTTGCACCAGTGTCGATTGTTATGGTGCAGTGTTCTCCGTCAACTTGACCCGGAAGGCATAAGTCCGCTTCTCCACGATGTAGTTTTGACACGGTGATGGTGGTGCTGGGGACGTCGATCCTCCTAGCCAACCTCTGCCCCACGAAGTTGGCTCTTACATGTTTCCCGACCCCTCTGTTTGAAGCACTTCCATTCTGGGCTCCTGACTCGGTCTGGATCTCCTCCTAGCTGCACACCCTGGACAATAGCTTGGTTTTCTTCGCTTCTTACAGTCTCTTTGCAGGTGCCCCTTCTCTCCGCAATTCCAGCATCTAGGCGCACCATTTACATGCGGATCTCGCTCAATTTCCACGCGCTCACACCTGCACTCGTCTGTCACTACCTCACGAACCCGGGCAGTGGTACGAGTCACATTTTTCGCTGCCTCAAAGTTCAGACTATAAGCCAGTGCGTCCTTAACCGTTTGCTTTTGAGCTAAACGCACGGCTTGTTGCAATTCCGGGTCCTTAAGTGCGCTGATGAATGCTTCTGTCGCTGCATCATCTCGATGTTCTGGGTCGTAGGCTGGGTAAGCCAAAAGTGCTAGTCGCTCAATGTCTTGGGCTAGCTGTTGTAGGGTTTCACCAGACTTCTGCACCCGATGCCTTAGCTGTGACCGATAAATCTGCTTTAGATGATCGTCTCCATAACGCATGTCGAGCGCATTCATTATAGCATTCGGGTTTGAGTGTAATTCAACGGGGATCGTCTGCAACAGCTCGGCAGCTGGGCCTCTTAGAGCAAGAATCAATGCAGTTGCTCGTTCCTGCTCATTCCAGTGATTTATGCGAGCGGCTGCTTCAAACTGGGTCTTGTAAATACTCCAGACCGTTTGCCCATCGAATATTGGTGCTTGCAAACTTCTGGATGTGCTTTGCGCTGCGGTTATAAGCGGGGCTGGTGAAGTGGTTGCTACTGCCTTCGCAGCTTCCAATTCTTTTTTCACTTTTTCCATCTCATGGTTCATTCTTTCTTCGACCTGGCTGACCTTTTCCTCGACCTGGTAAACTTTTTCTTCGACCTGGTCAACCTTTTCCTCGACGCCTTTAATTTGCTTGTTAAGACTACTGAGCTCCGCTTTTATTTCGGTGGACTGTTTTTGAAAATCTGCCTTGATTTCGATCGCTTGTTGATCCAGCTTCACTGATTGTTCATTAAGCTTCACTGATTGTTCATTAAGCTTCGCTGATTGTTCATCAAGCTTCGCTGATTGTTCATTAAGCTTCACAGTTAAATTAGATGACTGTTGTCGCTGCTCTTGCTGCATCAGCATTAACATTTGCAATATCGCATTTTCTGGCTCCTTTGATTTGGGTGTTTCTTCTTCTCCACCTTCTGCGCCTTGTTCCGCATCTGAGGGCTCACCCGCATCCAGATTCACGCCTTCCGACTCGATCGCATCACGCAAGCGTGTAATCAGTATGGCTTTTGTACCTTGTGTGGCCAGGTTTCGCTGTTCCAACTCCTCCTTGAGCTCCGATATGGTCAATTGATCAATTTTTAGATGTAAGTTTCCTGGCATTTCGGTTGTTTTTCTACCAGTTTCCACGTTAATTTTAACTATTGTGCACAAAAATGTTCAAAAGTTTTCACTTCCAAAATTTTTCTTTCGCACTTCTTGACACCACTGTCGCGTGTTATTGGTTCGCGGCCTATAATTTTAACGTTCCGGGAAAGTGAAAACGCAATGTCTTTCAATTTAAGTTAAAAGAGTTTATTTAATTAAATAAAATGCACAATAATCAGTTAACACTTTCACTAATTTTAATTGTCTACTTTACACTTGTCCATAAATTTATATCACAATTGTCTTCTCAAATCACTTCGCACTCAAACAATCAATCGTCTTTACTTTGCGTTCCACTATATCGCAGTTTTCTATCGCGGTTGTACTGAATCAACCCCCCCATTCATTCAGCTCGCCTTTATATAGGGTCTCTACATATTCACCCATTTCTCGTACACAATCGAATGTTCTACCGAGAGGTACCTGGTAGATTCGAGCAAATTAATGAATGGAGTGACGTCACTTGCAGATGTTGATCATGCTTGTTGGGCTCTCGTGGGTTCGAGTAAATTCATTTGTTGACGTTGATTATGAAAACAATTGCGACAGCAGCTCGCAGAATTATTTGTACATGTAACAATATATATATATATATATATATATATATATATATATATATATATATATATATATATATATATATATATATATATATATGTATATATATATATATATATATATATATATATATATATATATATATATATATATATATATATGTATATATATATATATATATATATATATATATATATATATATATATATATATATATATATATATATATGTATATATATTGAATAGTTTAAACAGCATTGAGCCTTTTTTGTTACTAGATGGTGTTTGTTGTCATATATCGGGCAATACTAATCAGATTAAGTGAAACTGGCATGCGTGTGAAAGGTAACATTCCAGTCTACAATTTTCATACGGACAGTTTTGTTTTTTGTCATTCGTGTCAAAAGTTGTATTCATTTAAAAATGAGTGAAATTTCTGAAAAAAAAACTTTACATTTTACAATATCACTACGATCAAGGTAAGAATGCATCGCAGGGTCGTGAAAAAATGTGTGGTGTCTACGGTTTTTCAAATTACCAAGAAAAATATTACTTTAAACAAAACACTGCTTATTATGGCAAAACTACTCGTTAAATTAAATGATTCTCGCACTGGCATAAGTCATTTCCATTTCAAAACGTTCCGTTCGTTAGCTATACGGACGGCTTGACAGAATTGAAACATTTATCAAAATAACCGTCAAACGATATAGTACTCGTATATGCAAAAATTATTTGTCTGAAGTATATAGATGTTGTGGCATTTTTTCGGCAAAGTGATACTGAACCTAAGCATTTGTCGCGGAGTGTGCGTTGATATATATATCTATTTAGTTCTGACACATTTGATACATGATTTCATCAACGTCTACCTTGATTTTAGGTTTAATAAAGAATCCAATTTAAATTATACCTTTGAGAAATTTCCGAATTTCGAACTTTGCCTAGGTGCCGTTTTGATATTCTGATTTGATCCAAAAGTGCTTTTTTATTGTTCAAGTTTTTGAGATCTTTGACTGGCCGCCATTTTGTTTCAAATCATGTGACTTTGGAGTTTTTATTGTGAGCTTTATCACACACTTGAATGAATCTTTGTACCAGTTTTGGTACAAACCGGAGGTTTACTTAAGTCAAAACAGAAATAACGGGTTTTCATCTAAAATATCCTTAACTTTGTTTTTGCTAAACCAATTTGAATGATAAAGAAAACTAGTCGAATTATTTCTGAAAATTTGGCGAAAATCGAATCAAAATTGGCACCTCTAGGTACAAATTTCGATATATACTATATGTATAAATATATGTATGATATTTATATATATAAATAGAAAGTTAACTCATTCTACGTCTAGCACTCGTTGCAGGTAGACGTGTTTTTAAATCGCTCCTGTCATTAACTTTAAAAATTAATTAATTTTTCACAAGTCAGTTGAAAACAATTTTTTTGTAATAGAAAACCATCACCGTCGGATTATTCGAACATTTATCGAATACCTGAAATTCATTTCCTGAAGAAATATCAAAAGTGGAAATACGTTCAAAGGAAGTCCCGGTCTAAGAACATTCCCTCTAGTCTGGCTGCAAAAGCAACGAGATGGAGGAACCCGATGGTTTCAGCCATCAACCAGAAGGCTCGTGTCCATCGCCAACGATGATGGGCGAAATAAAACTCAAAAGAAGATACGACGATAAAGAAGAAAAACCGACAATTCTGTCGGTAATCGAAATTGAGCAACTGATCAAAGATAAAGAGAAAGCTGACAAAATTGAAAAGGAAAATGAAGAGCTCAAGCTTCGAGTCAAATCATTAGAAGCATTCGTTCGAACGTTAACATACAAAAAAACTAAAGAAACAAGAAAGGCCAAGAAGCAAATTTAAAACCGAAGATAAGAAAACTGAAAAGCCAAAGCAAGAAGCTGATCAAGAGGATGTCCTCAGCGCAGACGCAGCAAACAACAGACGGAATTACTATGCAGTGCTAGCTGGACTTGAAGATACGACGAGTATTGAAGAGGATCTAGGTAAAACTTCTAAGTTAGATAATGAGTTCATAGAATACCTAAAAATTAAAAATAGTGAGAAAAAACCAAAAGTTTTGTCTGCTGGTCCGTCCGTTAAGATTAATGAAAAGAAATAAAAAGTCCCACCAATCAATGTATTTGGGCAAACGGGCAAAGATATGGTTCGGCTTTTGGCAACCGAAAATAAGATAAATGATCTTGAAATAAAAGGAGTCAATGCCGATAAATTGACAATCAGCTAAACTTTAATTGGATCATTTCACCCTTTTCACATCAACTTAATGTAAATCTATACGACAAATTTGCTCTACATTGAAGCTATTCTAACGTCGCGCGGGTATCGATCACTCTTTCGGATGGCTCCGATAGCTTTTTTAAATTACTTTATGGAATTGCTTGCAGCTACATAAATGAATTGCATATTTTTTAATAATAATTTTTCTGAAAAATTATTAGAGAGAAAAATGTTAGAAGAAGGTGGTTTCGACGTGTGCACTAACTCTCCTCAGGCCATCACTCTTAGATACACACCGCCGATGGCGACCACCAAGTCGTTGGCTGATTATCAGGTAAGAAGTTGCACCAGAAATACAATTTGTTTCCGTTAAAAACTTTGCAACAAGGAGTTCGATTGTGGAGCGCAAAAACTTGCTTCACTAATTAATATAGATTTCAAGCAAAAGCAGTTCAAGTGCCCTGCAAAAAATACGGTACTTGAACTTCCTCGTGGTGAGGTGGGAACGCATCCAGAAAAGTGAGGTCAACCAGTGCTACAAGTATCAAAGATTCAGGCATTTGGCTGCCAATTGCGCCATGAAATATAGGTGTGTTAAATGCAAAGACATTTATGCTCCTGCCGAGCGCAAATTGGCTCAGGCGGAGCCAAAATAAAAATTATATTGTGTGAACTGCGGTGCCTTTGCTCATCCAGCATCATATCGAGGATGCACCTGATATCAAGATGCAAAGGTAAAATTCACTCCAAAACAAAGTCAAGCACACTGCAGTGTGATACCTACCAACTTCGTCAAGCCCAGGGTGTCATTTGCACTTGCTGGGAGAGGACCAGCAGACAATGTAAATAAAATAAATAATGTAAGTGGCAATAATGAGCTGCTTCTCAAAATTTATCAACAATTAAATTCCTTATCGGAGAGAATCGATAAACAAGATTCGAAAATTAACATTGTTTTTCAGCGTTTAGGGCTTTCAAATGCCTCAAAATAAGTTGTCATCCAGCCACATTCCCACGGATAGGATTCGTCTCATCTCGATCAACGTCAACTCCATTGTTACTTTACATCAGCGTGATTGTCTCCTTGAATTCATTGTCAGGCAAAAGCCTGACATCGTGCTTCTCACCGAAACCCACCTCAGTTCATGGCGCTCCATGACATTCAACGAATTTGGATTCGTAAGAAACGGTAGGGTAATAGGTGATGGGAGGGGTGGCACCGGGATATTGGTTCGAAGACCGTATTGTTTCCAAAATATTGAAAAAGTCGAATTCAAAAGCTTTGAATCTCTTGAAGTGTCCGTTAACAAAATCTCACTACCAGGTGGGGATAACCTCTTCGTTATTTCTGCTTATGCAACTGGTGGAACTGTTCTCAAGCTCAAGGAGGAGCTCAATTCCTTGTTTGAAATACTCGAACTGAACAGGCTGCATAATTATTATATTCTTGCTGGTGACCTGAACGCCAAGCATACATCATAGCTGAACGCCACCAATAATCCAAGAGGTGTTTTCCTGAAATTGTGGATAACCGAGAACCAAATTGAATACGGGTGCCATCTATATGGGTCGGAGTTCCCGACATTTCCTAGGACAAATTCATATTTGGACCTCTGCATTGCTGACGCAAGATTTGAATTCAGCTTTAATAGTCCTCAACGGAAACTGCAGGTGCTTCCTTACGATAGCGACCATAACGCAATCGCAATGGAAATCAATCATCACACAGATGGTTTCTTGCTCATTCCAGTTCAACATGAAAATCATCGGTTGAATTTAATAAAAACAGACTGGGGAAAGTTTCAAAAGAAGTTTAATCAGGAGTACCAGAAGCAATGTCCCCCTTCTGATGATGGCAACTCTTGCTCAACTGTTCCTAATAACAGGAATCTAACTAACGATGAATAGATCTCTATTTGTCGAAGTTAGAGAAGCTGACGTTAGAAACGATTGAGAAAGTAGTTCCAAAGGTTAAGCATCGGAACAATATGGAAAGATATGAAACACCAACCATCGCAAGGTTGAAAAGATTGAAAAGCCTTCTTCTCACATGCGTCAACAATATTTATCGACGATTTTTGGACTACAACCATCCCTCGTTGTCTTTGTTGTAATTACACCTGAAGAATGTCCGGAACTTAATCCGGTCATACTTCAGGAGTGAGGTCAGCAGTCAATGGGCGGAAAAACTGAGGGATATTAGCCCACAGGACCCAGATGGCGTGTTTGCGAAATTAAAGAGCATATTCCGCAAGAAGTTTCGAGTGAAGGTATCGAATCTTAAAGTCACTAGTGATGAGATAAATCTTCTCGATAGGGCTGGTATCGAAATTGATAGTACGACTCCGGAAAGAAATGGAAACAGGATTATATGTGAAGTGTTGGATAAACTTGCCCTGATTGGAACACATTTTGAATTGGTTCATTTGCCGTACATTCAGAGAGGGAATGAAATATTTTCTGAGGTCGTTGAAGCAAAAGTTTCCGACTTCAAATCAAGTCTGAACGGCCAATCAATTCTTCATTTCAATGAAACATTAACATCTGACCTCGTACCGAGCTTGAATCTCATTGATTATTTTGTCAGCTATGAAGACTTGTGTTTCATATTTCACAAGATAAACAACAAGAAATCATGCGGTACTGATCGTATTCCAAATGTAGTTCTCCTACATTTGCCTGAGGTTGCTATGAGGAATTATTGCATATTGTTCAATAACATGTTGAACAATTCATATTTCCCAAAAGAGTGGAAAAAGGATAAGGTATTTCCGATCTTGAAGAAAGGAAAAGAATCTTCCTGCCCCAAAAGCTATCGCCCAATCAGCTTGCTGCGTAACATCAGCAAGGTGTTTGAAGTGATACTCAACAGAGCATTAAACGCCCACATTGAGGAATATGAGTTGATGCCGAATTGCCTGTTTGGCTTTTGTGCCAGGCATTCGACCACACATGCAATAACAAAAGTAACCTCAGACATCTGTTGGAAACTAAATGATAGACAATGCGTTGGAGCATGTCTCATTGATATGGAGAAAGCCTTCGATACGGTGTGGTTAGATGGACTTATTTTTAAACTCCTTCAGGACAAATTTCCCAGACACCTTGTCGCCATGATGTGTAATATGTTATACGGGAAATCATTTGTTGTAACTGATGCAAATCTGACAACAACGCGTGAACTCAAGGTCTTGAATGGTCTACAGCAGGGAACAGTTACTGCGCCTCTGCTCTTCTTAATCTTCATTCGCAAGCTTTTGAACGGCTTTGATTTTAATGTCTCGCCAACGCGATCATTGGTAGCGTTTGCTGATGATCCGATCATCTATACGGCAGACCGAAAAGCTACAATAGTTCAGAGCAATCTCCAAAAAATGTTCAATGATGTGCAGCTGTACACTGACAATTGGCGAATGGAAATCAATGCGCAGAAGTGTGAAACAATCTTGTTTCAGACAACGCTGCAGGGGGTCAGTCAAGACCTGGCGAGGGTAGTTTAGAACGAGTTCCACATAAATCCTGTGTTCGATACCTCGATGTTTATCTCGATCAGTATCTATCTTATACTGAACATGTGAAAATCATGCTCAGCAAGGCACTAAAGGTAGTCATGGCCCTACGAAAACCCTTTCATTCCAAATACATTGATCGAAAGGTCAAAATTATCTGTTACAAGACACTAGTTAGACCAGTTTTGACATATTGATGTCAGATTTGGTACAACCGGAGTGCTAGTACTATGGAAAAACTAAGAGTTTTCGAAAGGAAATGTCTTCGTGCATGCACTGGTTTGTATAGAAAGCCTGAGATGGATGGGAAACATTATATATCGAATAGAAGAATTTATCAAACTGCTGAAGCGACGAGGGTCGATATCTTTATATTGAAACTTGTTAGGAATCATATTGCAAGATCTGTGACTGTGAGTGAAAACCCTTGGATTTCACAGCCGTTCCACCCTACAGACGGGTATATTGTGCCTTGTCTCACTACTGGCTTCGTTCCTCCAGAAGCATTCGTGTATTTGGACATGAATCGATATGTTTTTGATTCTGACGGTGTCCCAGTCATATATCACATATATCGACGGGCCACCGATAAGAAAATAAAATATCTCCGAATTTGAGTTCACGAAACCAACAATTCCAATGGAGATACTCATTTGCTAGATTCGTTGAAGCTGATCGAATTGAGGCGACGCAATCCAGGTATTGGTGGCTGAATGATAATGTCTAAATTATTCGTGCTTATTTTCAGTTTTGGTGTTGTTCGTTATTTAGTTTTTTGAGTTTCAGCTCATTATTGCTACATTTAGTGTTGTTGTTTTTTTTGTTAAAAATTAGGTATAGGGTAGGTATATGTTATGTGTATTATATTAGGTTAGAGATAAGGTTAAACGCTTAGGTTAGAAACATTGTTACAGAATTTTTATTATAAGATAACGTTTTTTGATTGCATTTTATTAGAATTAAGTTAAAACATATTAGGTGTAGGATCAAAGTTCACTGTTGTGTTTGAATTATAAATAATTTTAGAATAGTGTTTGTTGGTTTTTTTCTCCTTTTACCAATTGAATGAAATAATACAGGGTCTGTATAATAGCAGCCTGCCCCGCGCCGTCAAAGCGTCTGCTAACCGGTATCTGGTGCGTCTAGGTAAAGGGAACCAGGCTGCAGCAGTTGCCTCCTAGCGCTTGGAGAGATAGCATCGAGCGAGAGAGGAGTTTGTATTCAGTTACGTCGTCGGAGTGAAAATGGAGCGTACCGTGCCAGAGTTTTTTAACGACGTTATTACAGGAGACGAGACGTGCGTTTTCGAATACGATCCTGAGACGAAGCCGCAGAGTTCGGAGTGGCACACACCGGCGTCACCACGACGGAAAAAAGCGCGCATGAGCAAATCGAAGGTGAAGTCGATGCTCATTGCTTTCTTTGACGTGAAAGGCATTGTTCACAAAGAGTTTGTGCCACCCGGCCAAACTGTAAACGGCCAGTACTACAGAGAGGAGCTCCGTCGACTAACCGCCCGTGTTCGCCGAGTCCGTCCGGAGATTGCCGATTCGTGGATCCTCCATCACGACAATGCTCCGTCGCACACCTGCCTGCTCGTCACCGAACAGTCGAAGGCAACGTTGCCGCAGCCTCCTTACAGCCCGGATATGGCGCCAGCGGACTTCTATCTGTTCCCCAAGATCAAGAGACACCTTAAGGGGACGCGGTTCGGGACTCTGGAAAACGTTCAACGTGCTACGACGAGAGCTCTAGACAGTATCGAGGTTGCCGACTTCCAGGGAGCGTTCGGGGATTGGGAAATCCGGTATCAGCATGTTATTGACTCCAATGGGGACTACTTTGAAGATTTCTAAAGAAAAATTTTACATATTTTGCCACTAAAAAATTTCCTGAGGTCAGTCCGGTTACTTATTATTCAGATTCTGTACGTAATAATCTTCATTGATTTGAATTTGCTAATTTTTTTTTTTTAAATATGATTAATGATAACGTATAAATTTAGAGAGCCATTTGGGCCATTAAGTTTTTTTATTGTTATTGTTTGGAATTTGCTTTATATTTTTTTTTTAATTTATAACGATTAGTAGTAAATAAAGCGTTTTTGACTTTGACTTCGACTTTAGAAAGTTAACTCTGCAATCGATCTCAAGGAATTTAATTAAAAATATCCTTCTAAACCGTATTACACGTTGACGTTTATTCAATACCCTTCGCCTTCGTTTTCAGTTAACCATGGCACAAAAAAAAAAAATTTTTCCTTAATATTTCGACGGGGATTTTTACAAAACTTATGCGTACCGTTTACGTCAAAGGATGTATGAAGGATCCTTTACTAAGTTCATCAGAAAGCAAAGAATGAATGCGGAAGGGAAAAGCATCCTGAAATTTTCCGTCTAAATATTGTTAAATTGTATTTATGCTGCATTTACAATTAATTAAGTGCTTATTCACCGTAGAAATGATTGGTTAAAATGTACGGTTTATGCAGAAAATTAAGGATACTGATCATTTTTATCACCCGTCACCAAAGAATGCGTTATCTCCATCAAATCCTTGAAGAGTGCCAAATAATTGGCACATCAATGCATCCTATTGCACTGTGAATATCTCCAGAGTCCTTGAAAGGATTACAATCCTGTACCGATGCATTTTAAATCAATATGTTGTTTTTCATTTGAAACCTCTATACTCAAATTCCTTACACACATCGATCAGTTATGCTAAAAAATCGGAGCGAAAGTCGGAAATTTTTTAGTTTTAACAGTGAAAGTTCTTTACCGTTAATTTAATTTCTTGACCTTTAAATGGGATCTAACAGGAAGAAAGACGTATCATTTGCCAAAAACAGGATTCTTCTATCTATCTCCGCTTAAAAGTTATGCGTGAACATACCTTAAAAAAGCAACAACAAAAAATAAATATACGTGATGAATTGATAACCTTCTTTCCTTTGGAAGTCGGTTAAAAATAGATCCCTATAATATTGAAGTTTCGTCTGACCGAAGAGCTTCAAAGAAAGAATAGCAGATACAAGCGCTTTAGACACGTATTCCTCGATCTTCTCGCGGAATGGGTTCCATTGTTAGGGTTTTGTACTAAAACACATAACCCTATTACAATCACGATCTGTGTCCGTCTGTCCGTCCGTCCGTATTTCACAGCAGTTTTTCTCCGTAGAAAAGTCAGAAGTGGTGATTTTTTGAAAATTTTGGGGTGGAAAATTTTTTCAAAGGAGTTTAAGGGGTCTCCACATATAGGGAGGTGACCCTTCAAAAAAAATTTCACCATTGGTAGTCGTGTATGGTGTCGTTGGAAAGGTCTTAATGAGATCTTTTCAAAACAAGTCTTAAAATTGCCTTACCAGTAACGTGGGGACAGGAGAAGGAGAAACGTATTAACTTAACTGTAGTGCAGGCATGAATAGTAACAACAATTTTACTCTCACGTCATCTGTCGTCGATAGCACTGATTAATATTTGTAGCCCAGTCATATTAGGTAAAAAAAGGGGTCAACCTCGGAATGAAAGATAATAAGCTGCAAATTGGTATGAACCTTTGTTTTGTCATTCTAAATGTTGTCTCAAAAGTCACAATTGTTATCGTGTTCGCGTCTCAAGATATTCAAGGTCAAAGGTCACAAAAATCGGTTTTTCGCGAATATCTGGCTTCCTATCGGTTAAATGAGATTTGCATTTATTATAAAAGTTGTAGGCTATAAAATTCCCTACAACTTTTGTTTAAACTTTTTTTTCATACGACCAACCGTTTTGAAGGTAGAGCGCGAAGAGTGCACATCGTACAGTCATATACGGCCTAATGCAAGGTCAAGCGTGAGTTATGGTTATCAGTACGTTATAAAGTCAATTATTTACTTGGAAATTATAATTATTAAACAATGCCTATTATTTATGTACTAACTATTAATTATTTATATTTAATTAAAGTAAGTAACTTGATTATTTATATATAATTATTCATATTTAACTATTTAAGTATTTTATTTTTACACGCATTCAGTGGCTGTGACACGACTTCTGCGCTATTTAAAAAAGGAAAAAAAACTGTTACTAGAGCATTGGAAAAAATTCCTGATTTAGATAAACTGGTGGAAGTATTTCAACAAGAAAACTGCCCAAAACAAACATTATTAGAAAATGGAGTGCGCATCTTGTTGGCATTATATAATGCTCCAAAATCTGAGGACAACATTGATCATTTCCGCTACACGCAATTCATCAAATTTACAAAACTAAATAAACCTGTACAACTGTCAACACTTCCACCAACAAGTGTAGCAGCTCATCAACACATAAAACGTGTCTACTACCAGATTCAAACGTGGTTAGGGAAGGACTTAGAACCTAAAGAATGGGGCTGGATGCTTGAAAATGAAATCCTGGAGCCCATACGAACGTTATTACCTCCAGCACCAGCCGAACTACTAAACGTAATATTTTGCAATTGCAAAAATGGTTGTGGTTCCCGCTGTGGATGCAGAAAATCAGGGCTACAATGTTCTTTAGCTTGCGGCCAGTGCAACGGACAAGCTTGCCTCAACGCTTCACTGTATCCAAGTAATCCCGATGAAGAAAATACATATGATCCCGATATTCTGGAAGGTTTGGAGATGAACATGACAGATAATGAGGATGATGACAATGAATCGAACATTTTTGAGCGACAAGAAGAAGAAGACGACGAACAAGAAGAAGATAATTAGCTTCCATTTCCAATTTCATTACAATTAAAATCAACAAAGATACTTTTGATATTTGAACTCACATTTTGATAAATGTATATTATGCCGTATTTAATAATAAATAAAAATATGTGTAAAATATATACTCTTACTATCATTTTAACTTAACATAAAACTAAAATATATAATCCAGAATTAATAATATTTTATACTTAAATAGTTAAATATGAATAATTATATATAAATAATCAAGTTACTTACTTTAATTAAATATAAATAATTAATAGTTAGTACATAAATAATAGGCATTGTTTAATAATTATAATTTCCAAGTAAATAATTGACTTTATAACGTACTGATAACCATAACTCACGCTTGACCTTGCATTAGGCCGTATATGACTGTACGATGTGCACTCTTCGCGCTCTACCTTCAAAACGGTTGGTCGTATGAAAAAAAAGTTTAAACAAAAGTTGTAGGGAATTTTATAGCCTACAACTTTTATAATAAATGCAAATCTCATTTAACCGATAGGAAGCCAGATATTCGCGAAAAACCGATTTTTGTGACCTTTGACCTTGAATATCTTGAGACGCGAACACGATAACGATTGTGACTTTTGAGACAACATTTAGAATGACAAAACAAAGGTTCATACCAATTTGCAGCTTATTATCTTTCATTCCGAGGTGAAAGCCCTAATATGACTGGGCTATTGATGGTTAATGGCTGCCAATGAACGGGGTGTTCATGTTGAAATATATTTGTACATTTTATTGAAAGTTCCGCTTTGACCTGGACCAGGTAACTGGGAATTTGTATTTGCGTGCCGTCGTATTCATGCGAAGTGAATTAAACTAAATGCTCTTATTTGATTTTGACGTGATTCTGATTTCAATGTTATCTGATAATAACCACTACAGCGCTAATAGAACCAAATAACATGTGGTTGCCTGCATAATGCAATTAATTCACCAACTTGTAGTACAAAGGACAGAATGAGTGCAGACTGAAGGAAAGCTTCAAATAGACTCACCCAACTGACCCGATGTGCTAGAAATATTTGGTAGTTCCAAGCAAAAACATGTTTTGAATGGACATCGAACAAGTGATGAAGTGGTCATGTGGTTGGTTTGAGTGAAATGCGAAGGTGTATTTATTCTGGGGTTTAAAAGAGGAAGTGTCAGATTTTGGAGTTATCCGCCATACTTAAGTTTTGAGAGAGTTGTCTGAACTACTACTAGTTATGGTAGTCCTTTTACTCTCTTGCACTCAATAGGGGCTTTTTCGGCGCGAGGTACGAAGAAATGTGTTCAACGCGTCGAAATACGAGGTGTGTTTTGAAAAAGTATCGCGAATTTTGAATTTTCGCGGGTTTACGTATATTCGAATTTCGATTTATTTGTGGCGTTATGTTGGTACTCATGTCTGTCACTTATGCCGACAAGCTCGGCCATTTTGAATGTTCACTTAATTGGTGATAGCTGCTTTACTTGCACGTGTTTTCAATCGTCTTCGATTTTTACTTATTCAAAAAAATGGATCAAAGAACGTGTATCAAATTTTGTGTGAAAAACGAAATTAAGTGCGCGGATGCATTCCGAATGTTGACTGTGGCATACGGAGAAGCTACCTTGGACCGAAGCAACGTTTATCGGTGGTACAAAATGTTTTTAGAAGGCCGAGAAAATGTGAACGACGAAGAGCGTGCCGGACGCCCAAGCACTTCAACAACAGACGAAAAAATTAATGAAGTGGAGAAAATGGTATTGGCCAATCGTCGAATCACCGTTAGAGAAGTTGCTGAGGACCTAAACATATCGATTGGCTCGTGCCATTCGATTTTTATCAACGATTTGGGCATGAGACGGGTCGCCGCGAAATTCGTACCAAAATTGCTCAATTGCGACCAAAAACAGCAGCGCATGAACATTGCTAATGATATGTTAAACTCTGTCCGCGACGAACCAAATTTGCTCCAGAGGGTCATAACTGGTGACGAATCGTGGGTTTATGGTTATGACGTGGAAACCAAAGCTCAATCATCTCAACGGAAGCTGCCGCATGAACCAAGACCGAAAAAAGCGCGCCAAGTTCGGTCGAATGTGAAAGTTTTGCTGACAGTTTTCTTCAATTGCAGGGGCGTGGTGCATCATGAGTTCTTGCCACAGGGAAGAACGGTCAATAAGGAATATTACCTGCAAGTTATGCGCAATTTGCGCGAAGCAATCCGCCAGAAATGCCCGGATTTGTGGGAGAACAAAAATTGGCTTTTGCACCACGATAACGCCCCTGCTCACACATCGTTGCTTGTGAGCGACTTTTTGGCCAAAAACAACACACTAATGATGCCGCAGCCACCGTATTCCCCAGATCTGCCCCCTGTGACTTTTTCTTGTCTCCTAAACTGAAGAGGCCCATGAAAGGACGACGTTACGCTACGCTTGACGAGATAAAGACGGCATCGAAGGAGGAGCTGAACAAGATTAAAAAAATGATTTTTTGAAGTGCTTCGAAGATTGGAAAAACCGTTGGCACAAGTGTATAATATCTCATGGGGATTACTTTGAAGGGGAAAAAATAGATATTCATGAATAAATAAATACTTTTTGAAAAAAAACAAAATTCGCGATATTTTTTGAACACACCTCGTACATGCAATTTTTCTAAGTTTTAACTGTCGTTAGTCAAGAAAATGCTTGCCTTTATTTCTGGAACTATTGACGTGCATCAGTTGTTGGTAAATCTCATGAAAAGTATCCCATCTATAGAACTCTGTGTGACTCTTTCTGATTACTCAGACATAAATCAACTATGCATGAAAGTTCTGTGAAATTTCCGCATCAAAAGGATTGACATCAATCAATTTTGTTTGAATCAAACCAAGTAGTTTGCGGATCGCTTTTCAACTTTTCTTGACAGTGTCAACTGCTATTTGGTTTGATGCATATTGGAATTACTATTTCTCACAGGACAAATCTCCAGCCAACCAAATCCCAATGTGAGTGAAACCGAGAATGGGAGACACAAAAAAAGAATCCAACAGACAAGAAGGGAAATGGATCCCAACTTTAGCCGTATAGTGGCTACACATTGCCAGGATATCTGTCTATACAATTTTATGGAGTATTGTATTGTGGAATTTTCTACTGGAAAATTGGTTCCGTTGTGGGCTTTACGGAGAGCAATCTGAACGATGAGGTCTTTTTACTTGGTGCTTTGGCAGATCTATTTCGACTTCACTTTGATGTCCCTTCCGCCAGGATTGTTTTTGTGACCTGCATTTATTTCTCCATGGCTAATTAAAAATCAATAGGAGAAATTAAAATCTGTTGGTCGACTATGGTCGAGTAGTTTTAATAAGAAATTAAAGCTATGAAATATTCATGTCACTTATATTCTGCGTCAATTGTTTTTGATAGTACTATGAAGGTGAATTAAAGAGATAATCGTAAATACGTTCGGAAGAACAACGCTAGAAACTGAGAATGAGGATAACTTGATATTGAGAGTTATTGAAACTTTCATATTTTTCTGTTGCCTTGAAATGAAATATTGTTAAACTGATATTATTTATTGAGCTTACAGAAACTTAAAACTTAGATCGAGTCGTCACATGAAAAGCTTAATGAATGACTCGTACGACGTCTTCTGTTTTATTTTCAATAGTATGTTTGCTTCATTTGAGAAAATAATAAGAATTACACGGCTGTAATAAAACCAAAAAGAATCAAGAAAACCTTTGATGATATATATAGTGAATGGCTGGTTTTTTGCTACACAAAACCTTATATGTATCTAAATGCCAAATATGCGTGCTTCATGTCAAAAGGTCAAAATGAATGTTAATGTAAGTTTCTCCACAATCCTAGCAGATTGTGGAGTCCATAAAATGTTTCCAAGGCCCCAGTGAATATAGGTAAGCTCGCTACAGTGTCTGTTTGGTTTAGCGTAACCCAGACTTTGCTGGAAGACAGTACAGTGTCATACGAGGTGACTTCATTAGCTAGTACTTGAAATTGCTGATCTCGATCTCGAAGATACGTGTTAAGTGGAAGAGTGGGTTTTAATTTTTTTGCGTTATCCACAACTATTTTAGTTCAACAGCACAGAGGCTCCGACTGGTTGGTAAATTGGTGTCTATTTTGATATGCATACGACTTAATACTAAATGTAGCGTGTCTGCCGACAGTTGAAGTCGGGCAGCTCAGAGACAAAGTGTTGAGAATAATGTGACTTTTATTTATTTCTATAGTGACTTACAACTAAAAATAACGTGTTCACTGTCAGCTAGGGTCCACGGCTCAGAGGCTATTGTCGGTTTCTTCACAGACTTGTTATTAAAAACAGCTTCGGTCGATGGCTCAGAGGCAATTGTAATCATGTAACTTAGATATCAGAATAGCGTGTCTCCTGATGGTTTCCGGTCAATACATCAGAGGATATCTTTTTTGCTTAGACTAAAGGCTGAGTGGCTGTCGACAGTTTTGTTTTGAAGGGACCACGTTAGTAGCTGCCGACAGTGGGTTTTTGAGGACCACTCAACTTGTTAGTTTTTCCGATTAATTCCTAAAATCTTGCCGGTATTAATTGGCTTGACTGCCACTAGATCCCATTTTATTACTTCTCACACTATAAAATTGTCGAATGAGGGCTGAATTCATATTTCTTCGTTCGCGGGCAAAAAACGGGACTTAAATGAGATAATTGGTTTTAGGGTAAATTTGTTTTCATTCAGTTGGCCCATTTCGTATTGGGTTATAATAATTAAAAGTTGTTTGTTTCACAGTTCCTACACTTAGATTGTTTCAGTGAAACTTGGTTATTTTAGTTTCTTATTTAGCATTTTTATTGAAAAATGTTCTCTTGTGTGTAAATATTATATTCATTTCACCCGATTGGTTTATTTATTTGTACTTTAATTTAATTGCATTGAAAATTATTGTCCAAATGTATACTCATTAATTTATTTTAACAAATGCGTGTTTTAATATGCAATCAATTTGTGAAACATAAATGGGCAGCGACTAGAGATTCCACAAATCGCTTAATCTCATTAGATGCTCCAAGGAAATTGTTCATTCAAATTAAACGATAAGACCTGAATATTCATGTGGATGCGAGTTATTGTCATTTTTATCAAACAGTTGTTTGAGCAATAAAAGGCGTTATGTTAACATAATAATCGACACGCGTTTGTTAATATTTGGACTGCGGCTCCTGTAACAGATACAAAATGATCATGAATCCACCAACGACAAAAGAGTGTGAAACTATTTATTTCATTATAATTTTTTTTCAAAAAGCAAGGCAAAGAAGACAACTAATATAGCCAAGTTGGGTGGGCAGAAGTATGCTCCTGTTCACCCTATGATATGGAAACACCAAAAGTGAATTAAGCCAAGAAAAACTTCTTTGATATGTGCAACTAAGGTCTGTTTGAACGAATCCACTACTAGCCCGTCTTTAAGCAGCCGCTATTTTATTGGAGTATTAATAATATTATTCGATTGAATGGTAGATTTCAGTTTATTTTACTGCCGCAGAATCGTGATGATTAGAGGTGTTGCATGCCAGTCACCAGCCTTCAACTGGGCACAGGGCGAGAAGCCTCCGCATTTTACTCGGTAAATGAAAGAAAATACACAAACCAAAAAAAAATGCTATTTCTTACCTGAGGTCCACTTATCATGCAGGAACTGACGTAAAAAGATAACTAATTCATATAAAATAAAACAGTAAAAATTAACACTGTAATCATTGAATATTATGATACAAAACATTGAATATTATGACAAGTCAAATTGAATTGTCAATGTAAGTGTTATTAATGGATCGTAGTCCACAATAGTAAACTTGGAACCAAAGACATATAAACAAATGGACGAGCAACGAGAATCTGTGTACTCGTCCATGTGAGAAGCAAATTTGCCACATAAATAAGTTATAAATAACTTACGCTCTCGAAACTATATGATTCTCTCTGCTTCTCCTTCCCCTTTTTTTCCAGACAGGTTTTTCTTTTCTCTCTTCAGAAGAATCGCTTCCCCCACTGACACCCGCGCACACCCACGAAATTTCATTTCACGAGCACACGATTGAGTACAAACAACAAACGATTCTCACGGAAAACTCGAACGTCAAAGCAAAAGAAAATCGAAAAGAGCGCGAAACACGCGGGAAAACTCATGTGTCAAACCGGATGGAAATTTCGTAAATTTTAAATTAAAACAGTGAATTAAAGTTCCGATTACGTACGCGCGATCTTTAAAATTAAAAACTTTTTAAATGTAAACGTGTTTCGCCGTGAATAGAGTGCTAAATTAAAAGCATATCACCTCAAACCTCAACTTCACACAACTTTAGCGAAGGTTGCCAATTGCTTCGGCTCTCACGACCGGTTGCGGATCCAGTACTCTCTATATCTATGCTTGGAACACAATAATATTGTAGCATTCTCTCTCTCTCTCTATTTTTAGCACTAGAGCCCCTCTCGGGCCTTCGCTTAGAGATAGTTAGATTGCTCTGGATCCTGAAGAAAGCCTCGGAGTGGATCGGATAAATAGCAACGAGCCACAAATGAACCCCATCGGGCTTCTATGTACAGGCCTACTCTACATGGGGAAAAATAGTATTTTTGAATTTTCGACAAAAGTTTTTCCGACGTAGTCAGGCAATCTTATGCGAAGCAAGCGACCAAAACATTTGTTCAGGAGTTGTATTTGTTGAATTGAATGAAATAACACTTGTTATATTGTCACAATTTTTTAATTACAATTAAAATTTTCTTTGCGATGTGTTTCACCTCACACGGGCATCATAAGGCGATTACAATTACACTAAGTGCAATTCTCACTGGCTAGGCAAATCCCTTAGGTCTAGTAACGGACTGTTATCTGCAAAGTTTAATTGATTGTCAAACATTTTTTCACCTATATATTTAGACCTATATATATCAAATTTGTTCATTGTTTCTCCTCCATCCATATGATGCAGTAATTTAACGCTGCTAGAACCTATGTCATGATTCCCTCCCACTCTCTTCGTCTGCGAACCATGTTCGAAAAAATATATGTTTTCCAATTAGAGGTGTTATTTTGAATACCCCGCTATTTCGGTAGATGTCTCTTTTGAAACTGTTGTTTTTGGACATTCAACAAGTAAAAACTACGTCATTAATAAAAATGGAACGATACATGCTTCAACAATGTATTGAAATTATTAAAATTCACTATAAAAATGGTTAAAATTTGGCAGAGACGATTCGTAAAACTCGAACATTTTTGGGTCGTCGTAAAGTACCTTGTCGGACCACAATACAGAAATTGGTGGAAAAATTCGAGCTGTTAGGACAATTTAGTGAAGTGAAGAATAAAACGCGTGCACGTCACTCAAGAACAGTCGAGAATATTGTTTCTGTAGCCGAAAGTGTTGAAGAAAACCCAGGTTTGTCCATTTCTCATCATTCTTTGGAATTCAGCATTCCACAAACGTCATTACACCTTATTTTGCATAAAAATTTAGGTCTTAAGGCTTATAAAGTTCAGTTAACACAAGAACTCAAGCCGGTCGATCATCAACAACGTCGTGTCTTTGCTGATTGGGTCCTTGAAATGCATGAAAATGATCCGGAATTCCATCGAAAAATCAACTTGAGTGGAAAAATCATCTCGGTGGCTTCGTCAAAAAGCATAATTGTCACATCTGGGGCTCGGAAAACCCAAGAGTTATAGTTGAAAAGCCTCTCTATCCTCAACGTGTGACTGTTTGGTGTAGTTTATGGTCCGGCGGAGTCATTGGACCTTACTTTTTCGAAAATGAGGCTGGAGCAACAGTTACGGTGAATGTATTGCGCTATCTAGAGATGATTAATGATTTTTTATGGCCGAAATTGGATGGTATTGATCTGGACAACGTTTACTTTCAACAAGACGACGCTACGTGCCACACAAGCAACGAAACCATTGATCTTTTACGGGAAAAGTTTCCGGGCCGTGTTATCTCTCGAAGAGGTGGTCACAACTGGCTACCGAGATCATGTGATTTAACACCTTACAACTTCTTCATCTGAGGCCACGTAAAAGAGAAAGTCTACGTCAACAGCCAAGCGTCAATTCAAGTCCTCGAAGATGGAATTCGTGAGGCTATTGAGGACAAAAGGCAGCCACTTTGCGATTTAGTTATGGGAAATTTCATGAAAAGGATATGGTCCTGTAAGCGTGGTTGTGGTAGTCATTTGCCTGATGTTATTTTTCACTATTAACGACATACATTTTTCTTGATAATGAAATAAACACAAGATCATTTATATTGAAAAGTGGCATTTTTCTTTTAATATCAAAATAACACCTCTTATTGGAAAACCCTGTATTATTGAATCACGTTTTATTTAAAATAAAATGTAAGATTAACAATACTTTACTCTTTTTACACGAGAATCCCTCTCCTCGTAGAATGAAGACAATGATTATAAAAGAAAGAAAACCAGCGTTAACTTAGTATAAGAACAAAAATGTAAAAAAGGCTGCACTCAGCTCTATCCACTCATCCCTAAGTTTTTTGAAACGTCCAGTGCTACTTCCTTCACACTTCACTTCATAAATTATTATTTTAATCAAATTAATTGCCACTCCAATCAATTTCAATTCAAGAAAAGACTTTTCTCCATGCAACTTGTTATACGTCACAATGACATGAAGCCCACATAGAGTCCCACACCTACACACCATGCCTAGCTGCAGCTTCCTTTTTGACTACTCCCGCAAAGCCTTGACAAAGGAGACTGTCCACTGCTAACCAGATCTCCAAAGGCACAACGTCCAAACCCACATTACAGTTACATTTACAAATCACTCCCAACAGAAGAGCACCTGAGAACCAACCTGAAGCTACAACCATATAACGATGTCTTAATACTGCACTTGCCCATCCAGTCCACCCTTGCTTCAATCAGAAAGCTCCAAATTTCGTTGACTTAAAGTAAGCATACGATAGTATTGATCATAACGTACTTTACAAATAGTGCTTTGTTTTGGCATCCCAGTCAAATTAGTCCGTCCTACCAAAATGACAATGACGTCGACGACCTCCCATGTCCACATCAATAACCAACCCAATGATGCCTTTGACACAAATATCGGACTAAAGCAGGAAGATGGGCTGGCCCCATTGATATTCAATTTGGCTGTGGAGTACGTCATAAGGAAGCTACCTGTTGATACACGAGCTACATTGCTATACAAGTCGAGCCAAGTAGTAGCCTCTGCGAAAGATATCAACACTTTTTCAAGGTTATTAACAACCGCCAAAAAACTCTTCCCGAAAGTCGGCAGCGTAGCAAAACTAGTAGGGCTACGCCGAAGAATACAGCTCACAAATAAAATATTTCATTCAGCTACATAAACAAGGAAAACAAACCTCCAAGCGTAAAAATCTGTGATAAGACCTGTGTCATGCTGTGTGTGTGAAACATGGACCCTAACCCAAGCATCCACAAATATATTGAACGCCTTTAAGCGACGGGTCCTGAGACGAATAATCGGAGCGAAGCTTGATGGGGACCAATGGCGAATTTGATACAACTGTTCAAAAACAACATAAATTTAAAATCATATTTCCATGTAAAACTATTTTTATGCACGTCGTGAATTCTTCAGCCAAAACAAAGCGCGCATTACGTTTCTAAATTCTAAATCTAAATTCTAAACCTAAATTGTCGTAATATCATTTTCTTTGCATGCGCGTCTTGAAGTCAAAACAAAGATCGTTTTACTTTCCTAAAATCTGAAAACTTCAAGACGTGCATGCATATGATTGTACATCGCAAGCGATATGATATGTTCCCATGAATGATGTTAGATCGTGGGAGCATGATCGTGTCGCTGGCGATCTGACTAAAGTACATGTATGTACATACACTTGTGCATGGTCAGCGATATTCTCGCTCATGGAAAATGTTGAACCGTGGGAGCGAGTAATATCGCTGACAAATTAGTTTAAGTTGTAAATAATATGTATAAAAAGAATAGACGATTAATAAACCATGTCATTTGCTTTGTTAACGTCAAGTGTTTAACTTCATCTGACCACCTCGCAGAGTTTCGGTATTGGACCGAAAGTCAATTAGTTCAGCAGACAGATACTGTATTTGACTGCCAATTATCCTATAAATTAAAGAAATCACTGCTTTAAACAGACAGATTTTTGAATCTGGCTATCATTTTTTAACTTCTAAAAATAAAATCAAGCGGCAAAAGAAAAGCCTTTTATCGCTATATAAACATTTTGGTGACCCCGACGTGATCCTTGCTATCACTTTGAAGATTGAGATTCTTCACCCGAACAGAATTTTAGAAGAATTCGTTCGGATCAATTCAATTTGTTTTTAGACTTTTTTCGCAGCTTAGTGCTGAATATCTCTCCTCTGGTCAATTGATTACCAAAAATTAAAAATAAAATGGAAGATCTAGCCAAAGAACAAGATCAAACTGGCTATGAAATTGAGCGGTTGATAACGAATTACCGCAAGGATGGTCCAACTAGAAGAACGGCGATATATCTGAAAAGAAGACTCGCCGAGTTAGAAGATCTTTGGGAGCTGTTTTGTTCGAGAAATGAACAACTTCAGCCATACGCTGCAACATGCACCGACCATCCTTATTTCGCCAGAAACTATTTCTCGGTCATACAACGAGAATATATGACCGCAAGAGATGCGATAACCGGTCTCTTGAAGGAGGACAATAGGGAGGAACCGGCTCTCAAGGCTTTAAGCCCAAAAGCAGCTGCTGCCTCCACCGACCCTAGTCAAGAAGTTGATCAGCCGACCATGACAACAGTTAAAAGGTTGGATGAACATTTGGAAGGGCTACAAGGTCAGCTAGAGGCAACGATTAGTTCCATCGAGTACACAATCGATGGGATTTACAGGGCGTCTCCATCACAACCCAGAGTCTACTATGAGGTTAAAACCGGTACAGTAACAAGATACTGGGAGGAACTGCGAGACGTACATAGAACCTTATGCAGATCCCAAGGCGGAAGTGTTATATACAGCCAAGCTGATCTCAACAAGATCGAAGAACGCATACAGGATGCCCTTATATTCTTAGCGACAAGTAAAGAAAGGGCAGCGCCAATAACAAATGCAGCCGCCAATACTCAGCCACATGTTAAGTTGCCAGAAATGTCCATACCAAAGTTTGATGGAGACTACGCGCAATGGACATCTTTTCATGATCTTTTTCATCAGATCATTGATTCGCAACCTCTTGGTAATGCCCAAAAGATGTGGTATCTCAAGTCCAATTTATTGGGTGAGGCAGATCGGCTTCTAAAACATATGCCAATATCCGAAGAAAACTATGCAGATGCGTGGACCATTCTTCGAAACCACTATGACAATCAAAGGTTAATGGTGTCCACCTTTCTCGATAAATTACTATCACAACCGGCAATCATCGCTGAGTCAGCTAGATCGATCAAATTGTGTCATGACACCACGAAAGAGTGTATATTGGGTTTGAAGAGCATAAAAATTGATACCACCAACTGGGACCCAATCTTGCTCCATATGCTTATAAAGAAGCTCGACAAGACGTCTCATAATTTATACAAACAATCCATAAAATCACCACGGGAATTGCAATCACTGGATTCCTTCCTAAATTTTTTAGAACTTAGGTTCCAAGCGTTAGAAGCATTGGGTGGCAAACAACGTAACATTAACAAGATCCAACCAAAAAAGGTTTCAGCACTCGTGTCAACAAATCAACCGACGCCAGAACCGTGCAAGAATTGTGGAGGCACTCATAAGATTTATGCCTGTGAAAGCTTCAAAAAGCTTGGCATATCTGACCGCATAAAAAGGGCCAAACAATTGAAGATCTGTCTAAATTGCTTGCGCTTTGGACACAAAAGTACAGAGTGTGGGTCTCGAGCTTGTTTAAAGTGCAACAAGAAGCAAAACACCCTGTTGCATAAGGACGAAGGTACCATGACAACAACAACCAAACAAGTTCCGCCAAGGTTCGTAGGTGAGCCTAAAGAAAAGGCATCTTTAGCAGCCGAAGCAAGGAGATCCGAGGTACTTCTGAGCACGGTGATTGTCCAAACCCCAGACAACAATGGGCGGATGGTGGACTTGCGTGCAATTTTGGACAGTGGCTCACAAGTGAATTTAATCACTGAAGCTGCCTTAAGGAAACTCAACCGTAAGGCGCAAACGTCTAACATCTCAATAACTAGCATTGGAGGAATTATCCAAAAAGCTAATAGACAGCTAAGTTTGCCGATCCAATCTAAGAAGACAAACTTCCAGATTAAGCTGAATGCATACGTCGTAAATCAGATAACATCTCAACAACCCTCAGAATCGTTCAGGGTAGATGGTTGGCCAATACCAGGAAACATTTCACTTGCGGATCCAGGTTGTAATGAAGCAGGACCAGTAGATATGCTCATTGGTGTGGAATATTATTATCAGCTGTTGGCAATTGGTCAAATTAAGCTTGGTGAAGCTCTACCCATCTTACAAAATACCGTATTTGGATGGGTAATTGGCGGTCGATTCAACAATTCTCGAAGTAATGTTAATCACAAAAAGGCAGCAACCTGTGGAATGTACCGCACAGAAGGACGTAACCTTGACGCAGACCTGGAAAAATTTTGGAGAATAGAAGAAAACGAGAAACCAACCGTTACGATGACCTCAAAAGAGCGGCAGTGTGAAGCCCATTTTAAGCAACACTTGAAGAGATCTAGCGAAGGGCGTTTTATAGTCCGGTTACCGTTCGACAAAGACCCTAAGGAATTGGGACAAACCAAGGATATGGCATTAAAACGATTCTTACAGCTCGAGAAACGATTACATAAAGACACAGAAGTCAAAAAGGCCTATCAAGATTTCATTGAAGAATACATAAGGTTAGGTCACATGACCGAAGTCGAAAGGCCTGATTTCTCGATGCCACATTGTGTACTAGCACATCATTGTGTGCTCAAACCTGACAGTACCACGACCAAACTACGTGTAGTGTTTGATGCTTCAGCTAAGTCCACCAACAATACTAGCTTGAATGATATTCTCCACACAGGGCCCACCATACAAGACGAGCTGTTTACGACTCTACTTAGATTTCGTCTATTTAAATACGTTTTTTCTGCCGACATTGAAAAAATGTATCGGCAAATTTGGATTGACAAGGAAGATCGGCCCTACCAGATGATATTTTGGCGGAACCACCCAAGTGATAGACTACGCTGTTATGAACTAAATACTGTAACTTACGGCACCACCGTGGCCCCATATTTGGCAACCAAATGTTTAGAGCAATTGGCCGTAACATCAAAACTCAAACACCCGTTAGGGAGTCAGGCGATTCAGAAGGACTTCTATATGGATGACTTACTAACCGGTGCAAACAGTTTATCAGAAGCGCTCCAAAAGAAGGAAGAAGTCCAACAGATCTTAAGGTCCGCAGGATTTAAGCTGAGGAAATGGTGCGCAAATCATCCAAATATAATTAAAGACATCGACCCGGTGGACCGAGAGGTACAATATACCTTAACAGATGGTGCAACGGAACAAGTTAAGACTCTTGGTGTAACCTGGTTACCTACCCAGGATGAACTTATCATTCGAGTTCCACTACATAATTATCCAACAAGGGTGACCAAAAGAACAGCGCTGTCAACGATCGCACATATCTTCGATCCTCTTGGACTCATGAGCCCGGTAACCGTGACAGCAAAAATATTTATTCAAAATTTATGGAAGTTAAAACTGGATTGGGATGCTGCCTTACCCATGGAACTGCACACCAACTGGATGCACTTCCATGAAAGTCTAGAACAACTCAACCAAATCAAAATACCACGACATGTTTTTGGAGCTCGAGTTCCCCATAATACACAACTACACGCATTCGCTGACGCTTCCGAAAAAGCATATGGTGCGGCGGTCTACTTCAGAGCTAATCACTATGATGGAACTACCACCGTGCATTTATTATGTGCTAAAACTCGAGTAGCACCGATTAAAACCATCACTATCCCTCGTTTGGAATTATGTGCTGCAAAGCTTGCAGCAGATCTGGTGCATCGTCTTCAGGCTGATCTGAACATTCCTGGACAATCTTGCTTTTTTTGGACGGATTCAGAAGTCGTGTTACACTGGCTAAATAGTGATGCAGCTTCATACCAGACGTTTGTTGCCAACCGAATTGCCGGCATCCAGCAATACTCCACATCTAATCAATGGCGTCACGTTAGTTCAAACTGTAATCCAGCGGATTTAGCTTCTCGAGGCACCACTCCGGCCAAGCTAAAGGAAAACTCATTATGGTTTTATGGGCCTTTGTTTCTCCACGGACATCCTGATATGTGGCCTACTAAACACATAGGCAAAGAAATTGAGCTGGAGAAGAAAAGGAGTAGGAGTGTTTTTGTGGCTACTGAAGGAGATTCACACTTTATACATCAGATAAATCATGGTAACTCCTTCCGCAAACTCAAATGCATAGTGGCATTGGTCATTCGCTTCACCAGAATGATCCGTAGGAGGGACGCATCCAACCGGGAGAACAACCTATCAACCGTATCAGAGCTGGAAGAAGCTTCGTCCGTGATAATTAAGGAGATCCAGAGACAGGAATTCAGTGAAGAGATTAAATCTCTTCAAGCCACAAAGCAGCTCAGTTGCAGCAATCGCCTTAGCAGTCTTACACCTTTCTTGGATCACGACGGGTTGCTGAGGGTAGGTGGAAGACTCGAGCATTCAGACTTGGAGTATAGCCAGAAACATCCCTTACTTCTCCCTTACGCCCATCCTATCACAAAACTCATCCTTACTCAAATACATAAGGATCATCAGCATGCAGGCGCTCAGGCATTATTGGCATTCGCTCGACAACGCTATTGGCCTATTAAAGGGAAAACCTTGGCACGTTCCGTGGTACAAAATTGTGTGATGTGCGCCAGAGCGAAACCTAAATTAATGTCCCAATTAATGGGCGATCTACCGGCAGATAGAGTGCTTCAGGCAAGACCTTTTTTGAACACGGGCGTTGACTTTGCTGGGCCGTTCTACACGCATTTCAAAGGTCGTGGCAAGCAACCTCACAAATCGTACCTAGCAGTATTCTGCTGCTTTTCTACAAAGGCCGTACATTTTGAACTGGCCACGAAACTAACAACGGAAGCATTTATTGGCGTGCTTAAACGATTCGTATCCCGACGGGGAAATTGCCGCAATATCTACTGCGATAACGCGACCAATTTTGTGGGTGCCAACAACCAGCTGTGGGAATTGAAGCAACGAATGCAGGAAAAAGAATCACAGGAAACAATAAGCAAGTTCTGCACTAACAAAGGGATGGACTTCCACTTCATCCCCCCCCGAGCACCACACTTTGGTGGACTATGGGAGGCGGCCGTCAAGTCCGCCAAGCACATCATCGTCAAAAACCTAGCCAATGCAAACCTGACATACGAAGAATTGGAAACAATCGTCGTAGAAGCAGAAGCCATCCTAAACTCACGTCCTCTGACTCCTTTATCCTCGGATCCAAACGATCTCCAGGCCCTGACCCCAGGTCATTTTTTGATAGGCGAGCCACTTACAAGTATCGTGGATGTCAACGCAGAAGTGCCTCGACTACCTTTGGGACATCGTTGGAAGATGGTCATGGACTTGAAATATCGATTTTGGCAAAGATGGTCCACAGAGTATCTGAATGAGCTGCAACACAGATACAAATGGAAGCAACAACGCAAAAATGTCACGCCTGGAATGATGGTCATTTTGAAGGAGGATAACCTGCCGGTGTTAAAATGGCCTTTAGGCAGGATTATCAACACTATAACAGGGAATGATGGATTAGTCAGAGTTGCCGACGTAAAAACGGCGTCTGGGATGCTAAGGCGGCCCATCCATAAATTAGCACCCTTGCCGGTAGAGGAACAACCATTAACAGAGGAGGATAAGCATACTGAACCCTCTACCTCAACATATGGATTGGTCAATAAGCCTGATAATGGGCAAGGTCAGAATCATGATGGGCCATCAGGGACTAAAAGGTTACGACCAGGGAATCTGTGCCTGCAGATACTACTGGTAGTAGGACTTATTTTACCATCTCCTGCCCTATCGATTAAAATACAACCATTTAAAACAGCCCCAGGCTTATATGTCGAAAATCTAGGGCCAGCTCATTTGGTCCTCAATGAGTGGAAGCTGGTCGTATATTACGACTTAACATCATACTGGAAGGAGCTGGATGCGGTCAACTTGGGAATTAACCAACTGCTGTTTCTAAATCGTCTATTGAACCAAGATACTGCATGCCATGACATCATTCAGCAGTTTCAGGCACTGGTAAAAGAAGCTGAAAAAATTAACCAGTTGATGCAACGTGGTACATATGAAAGAAAGAGACTGAAAAAACGTGGTGCGCTCAATGTGATAGGAAACATAGCCAGTGCTCTCTTTGGAGTTCTTGATTCTGACTACGCCGAACACATGGCCAATGTAATCGATCGGCTGCAAGATAGCGATCAGTACCTTTTCGGATTATTCAAAAACCAAACATCAGTAATAAATTCTACAGTAAATATTATGGCTGAGGCACAACGACGCAATGAACAACGCCTAAGTGAGCTAGAAACCGCCATGAACAAAAATATCCAACGTACAAACAATATAACCCAAGAGATGCGCAGGCAAAACATCCTCCAGTCCTTTACCCTGTCAGCCACTCAGTTGATGCTAACCTTAAACAATTATCAGCGAATTCAAGCCGCGCTCTGGGAGTCATTTATCGATACAAATCATGGCAAATTAAATTCGTTACTTTTAACCCCAGAGCAATTACAGTCAACCATTGCATCGATAAAAGAAAATCTACCCACTACTGTTCGACTGCCCATATCATCGGGAGACTTGGCTGGCTTCTACCGGATAATTACCATTCACGGATGTTCACTGAAAAAGATAATGATATTTCTATTAAAAGTGCCATTAGTATCCTACGACCAGTATGAAATGATCCACTTCATAGCAGTTCCAATGATAGTAAACGGAACTTCAGCGGAAATAGAGCTTGGTGTAGAATTTATGATTGTAAATTTACATCGAGACAACTACTATCCGATTACAGAAAATGAATTGAAGTCCTGTAGATCTGCCAGTAAACTCAATTATCTTTGCAATCAAGTGCGACCCTTATATCGACGAGGATCTGAAGTAGCGGCATGTGAAATTAGTTTCGTCAATCAACTAAGCAGAGACCATAAATGCCATCTTCAACGAGTT
Organism: Odontomyia ornata; assembly: GCA_963969285.1. Lineage (NCBI taxonomy): Eukaryota > Metazoa > Arthropoda > Insecta > Diptera > Stratiomyidae > Odontomyia > Odontomyia ornata. The sequence continues at coordinate 452,672,097 of OZ017739.1, read as the reverse complement.
ACCGAGCTAAAAAGGTGGATTCCCTTAACCACCCCAAACCACTGGATCTACTATATGGACGAGGCCACAATAGTCAACATAGACTGCGGGAAGGAGATCTCATCAATATCATTGAATGGCTCTGGAATCCTTGAACTACCGGAAGATTGCTCCGTAAAAGAAGAAACCTTAACCATCCAGGCCCATAAAATATTCCCTTCCTCCCTTAAAACTCATTTTATTCCCGTTAGAAATAACATGACGCAGCGTTTATTCAAACCTGAGCCGCAAGAACTTGCAACGATTCCAGTTTACAATGCATCCGAGCAGGAGAGTCTCTATCAGCTACAACAATCAATCAAAACCCTCCTGACTGCGGAATTACGACCTACCAAGCCCCAAGGTCAAGACATCCATCAGTTTGCAGTGGGCTATACTGGACTGTTTATCGGCAGCCTAGTTGTAATATACTTAGCCTGGTTTCATCTTTGCCGTCGACGTGAAACCCCAGCATCAATTACTGCTCCAACACCAGCCCCCCGATCGATACCAGCAGAAGCATTCAGTTTGCGCCTAACAGGTTAAACTGCCGTTTAACGCCGGGAGAATGTTCAAAAACAACATAAATTTAAAATCATATTTCCATGTAAAACTATTTTTATGCACGTCGTGAATTCTTCAGCCAAAACAAAGCGCGCATTACGTTTCTAAATTCTAAATCTAAATTCTAAACCTAAATTGTCGTAATATCATTTTCTTTGCATGCGCGTCTTGAAGTCAAAACAAAGATCGTTTTACTTTCCTAAAATCTGAAAACTTCAAGACGTGCATGCATATGATTGTACATCGCAAGCGATATGATATGTTCCCATGAATGATGTTAGATCGTGGGAGCATGATCGTGTCGCTGGCGATCTGACTAAAGTACATGTATGTACATACACTTGTGCATGGTCAGCGATATTCTCGCTCATGGAAAATGTTGAACCGTGGGAGCGAGTAATATCGCTGACAAATTAGTTTAAGTTGTAAATAATATGTATAAAAAGAATAGACGATTAATAAACCATGTCATTTGCTTTGTTAACGTCAAGTGTTTAACTTCATCTGACCACCTCGCAGAGTTTCGGTATTGGACCGAAAGTCAATTAGTTCAGCAGACAGATACTGTATTTGACTGCCAATTATCCTATAAATTAAAGAAATCACTGCTTTAAACAGACAGATTTTTGAATCTGGCTATCATTTTTTAACTTCTAAAAATAAAATCAAGCGGCAAAAGAAAAGCCTTTTGTCGCTATATAAACAACAACCATGATGTAGTAATCAAGTCCCCTAAGTAAACTGCTCGAAAACCGCCATAATACTGATCCAAATGTTAATTGCAGATGTGAAAAATTTAATTATTCAAATTGACAATTAAAATTCAGACATAGCAATACCTTCTCACACAGTGCAGCCACGTACTGCATTACCGAAGGCAATCTATGCAGACAAATGAACGGTGCTCCTGAACTCCCGATGCGACAAATGAAGTTGACGGCAGGCAACAAAACGGGGAGTCTGGTTTTAGATCACGATCGAGCACGTTGGATGAATACGCGCGGTTGTGTGTGCTAGTCCCGAGCCGTGAACAATAAAGATTAGTGAAAGTAAAGCTTGCGACATTCGTTGGAGTGGAATTGGTGATAGGGATCAATTATATCATCTCAAAAACAATGATTATTCAAATTAAATTGCTCGAAAAATGTCAGCGCGGTCATTCCGATATTGTTTTATTAAAACGTCTCTACCCTCTCTAAAACCTTATCATTAGTGATCATGGCAGTGTAAACTTATAGTGTTTAGTTATTCATTTAAACATCTTCACCCCATTTCCCAAAGAAATTTACTAATTCACATATGTAAGGAATAGAAAAATTGTGTGTGTATGTGCCCTAACTGGGACCTAAAACCAGGTCCGTCGAGTGTTAAAGCACCGCTTCAACCTTGACAACAAAACATCTGGTTCATTGGTATCAAACTGCATTTTAAGTGCATACAGATTCCAAAGATCGAGGAAATCGCCTCAATTGATAATGGAGCCCGCTCTCATAAGAACATCGTATCTTTGGATTGCATAAACTACAGAAAACAGTTTGCCGTCACCTTTACTGCCACGCAATCAGGTTGGTCAACAGCTTGTCAGCCGTCATCGACATCGTCGCCGCCAATTTGCAATTTATGATTGAAAATTGTGTGGAATTGCTTCGGCGATTTTTTGATAGGCACTGCATGTGCCCGTGATATCTGAACTGGGTTCAGATTCACGGAATCAAAACTACCGGGCTGGGGCAGCTGCTGCTGATCACCTGAGTCAGGAAGTTAATGGAATAACTGGAGACGGTGAGCGCTGGGAGAGGGCGAGTGCACAAGAATTGTTTGCAAAATAAGACACATGAAGGAGGTGCCAGAGAATTGGATACTATCGCGGAGGAATATTTCGTACGTGTTTAACTTGTGTAAGCGGTTGAAATTGGAAAGAAATTGGCTATCGAAAACGTCGGCGGTTTGTGTTGGAAAGAAAGTACATTCAGGTATCTTACAATGGTGGTTTTACCACCAGGATTTTCGGGTTGATCGCAAACATTTTTAAAGTCTAATATAGTACAATTTGAGAGCAAAGTTATTATTGCCAACAAATTAACATACGTGATAACTGTTATCAAAGGAAAAGTCAAGGACGTGGAAATGCCAGACGGAGATAAAGATGGGATGTAAATGAAAAATAATTTTTTAAATGTGTTATCGTTTACCTCACAACTAATCAAATTATTATACTTTTGATTGTCCAATTTTGGACCTGGAAGAGATTCACATTTCTAAAAAAGAGTATATTTATTGATGAAACAATGTATCCAGTACCACTAATTGTTATTTCTGGAACGGAATTTAAGCAACCATGTGCAGCATGGAAGATTTAATATAAGATTCGATGAATTCATACTCATGACCTGTCAATCATTTTATCACTTTCATCAGTTGAATATCACAGTTTCTTCAATTCATTCCATATAGAGTATTACATAAGGCTACACTTTATGCAATGTTTTACTACCTGAATGTTGGATTTCTGGGGAATTTGTTAAAAGATCAGTTTCAGGCATCATCCACATCATCAATGGGCGCTCGTCGAGGATGCTGGGTGAGTATCCGCTTATCTTCATTTACTAATTTTTTCATATATTTATATTTATTTATATAATATTGTCGCGTGTTATGGTTCACGGCCAGTAATTTTAATGTTGAGAAAAAGTAAAAACGCATTGTCTTTTAAATTAAAAGAGTTAATTTATTTTCTTTAAAAATGCACAATCACTTATTTAACTATTTCACAATTTTTAATTTTCACTATTAAAAGTCTAACTTCTACTTGTCCATAAATTACTATCGCAATTTTCTTCTGAAATCACTTCACAATCAACGAAAATCACTTTTCTATTCGTTTCACACTTTCGCAGTTTTTACTATCGCGGTTCTAATGAATGATCCCCCCATTCATTCAGCTCGCCTTTATATAGGGTCTCTACCCATTCAACCCATTCCTCGTACATTGGCGAATGTTCCGCCGAGAGGTACCTGGTATATTCGAGCAGCTCAATGAATGGAGTGACGTCACTTCCAGATGTTGATCATGCTTGGTGGGTTCTCGTGGTTTCGAGTAAATTCATTTTGTTGATGTTCTTAATGGTTGTGAAAACAATTGCGACAGTAGCTCGTGGAATTATTTGTGCATGTAACACTGCCCCCACCTCAGTTCTTTTCGCCCCGAAAAGATGTGTCGCCATTTGTAGTCAACTCTCCCTGGATGTAATATGGGGCAAGACGGTCCAGGTGCACGATTTTTATTTTGGCTCTCAGCTTACGATGCTCCTGTATTCGGTATACGACGTCGTTGATTCACTTTGTAACTCGGTATGGTCCCTCCCAATTATGTTGCAACTTTGAAGACCTACCCTTTTGCCGTTGCGAGTTATACAGCCACACCAAGTCATCTTGCTGGGAGCCACTAGAATTTGCCTTTAGATCATACCTGGTCTTCATGCGGTCAGTAGCCGATTCGTCCGGTGTATCTGGTTCAACCGTTGCCTTAGCTCACTTGCGTACTCCGAGATGGTTTGGGGTTTCTCAGGGGGTGTTCCGAACTTTATATCAGCCGGCAGACGAATAGTATTTCCAAAAATGACTTTGGCTGGGGCTTGACCCGTCGATGCATGTTCGGCAGCTCTGTTGGCCATCAAAAATAGTGGGATATGTCGGTCCCAGTCCCTTAGTTTCTCGTCAACCATTTTGGCCAGATGTTTATTGAGCGTGCCGTTGAAACGTTCGACCATTCCATCGGATTTGGGATGCAGCAGTCTTGTCCTCGTTTTCCGTATTCCCAGCAGCTCGCACATTTCGCCAAAAACTAGTGACTCAAAGTTTCGGCCTTGATCCGAATGTAGTTCGCAAGGTACGCCGTACCTGCTGACCCAATTTAACACTAGCTGCTCGGCTACAGTAGTTGCTTCCTGGTTGGGAATGGGGTAGACCTCGGGCCACCCGCTGAAATAATCGGCCACAACCAGCGTGTATGTATTTCCCTATTCGGATTCAGGAAAAGGTCCAGGGATGTCTAATAAGAAACTTTGAATAAAGTAAAGTGGAGCTTTTGGAAATACGAATGCTGCTATGACGAGCAAATTCATTTTAAATCAGTTTAAATTAGTCTTTTACAATTTATGATTTATAACTTTGAATTATATCTAGGGACTATGTCAAATTCATATTTTAGAAGTGATGTAAGAAATCCTTCAAATTACTTGAGAAATTTTTCATTGCATATTGTCAGTTTGAAATCAGACCACTGGGAAGTTATTAGTTAAAAGACGATGGTCATTAAGAGCTGGAGACCCTTTTGTTTAGTTATGAAATGCTTCATTTCCATATTCGATTTTTTATTTTCATTTTTCATAGTATCCCACCTCAAAATAAAAATGGCTAGTAATTAAAATTAAACTTAGTCTTTCCTTTCACCTTTGAAACCTGACTGGGTATGGGACCCGCTACGCTGGCTAGCCCCTCTGCTATAATGAGCTAGCCATTGGATGAGCTCACCCCTGTTAAGGTTGTTTACAGGTGCTCTTGCAGGGGAGAATGGCCTTCTGCTCGCGTGCCTATCTGTGGTATAATTTTATGTGATTTCATCACATAATAATATAACATAAATTTGCCACGTTCATATTTTTCGTTTAAGGGAAAAATTCATGCAAATTATGTTTGTATGAGTTTTTCACTTAAATGGAAAATGTATGGCTATGTCTACATTAGATCTTGATCCGGTCGAGGGGGTGCGAGGGAGTCCCACTTCCACCTGGATGGCCCACTCTTATATGGGGGCCATAAGTATCGTCGGTAAGTCCTCTAAAGTCCATCTGTTTTATTCTGGCTCGGTTTGTTATTTGCGTTAGCTATTTCCACCCTCAGCAGAGTACCTCAGCCTCGACACCTGTCGATCTGCATTTAATCTCCCATTTCATGAATACGAGATTTTTTCGTTAGTGAGTCCTTGTGCTGGGAAAAATAACTCGCCCCACGACACCGAAAGGCTAGCCTGCCAGCAAGTTCACGCGTCCTCAGGCAAGACCAATCTCGGCGAAACCCACCATCCTCTCTCGCTTAGGCAGCAGACCATCGCTGTAGCCCTTTACGGACCTTTATCTAACCATTTTCACTACAATGAGTTGTATGAAATTTCCGACAAGCCGGAGGTTTGAACGATTTTAAGATTGCGGAAGCTGGAATCATATGGATGAGCAACAGATACCCAAAAGGGCATTCGTCGGGAGAATTGAAGGCCGGATACCAGTGGAGAAACTGAGGAAATGCTGGTCTGACTCGGTCTACGAAGATAGTTCATCGTTGTTCGGATTTTGAAATTGGAGGACGCGGTCAATGGACTGAGACAGTTGGAGCCGCTATTTGCAGGAAGTAAAGGCTCGAGAGGAGCTGTAGTGCTACGAAGAAGAAGAATAATTGATATATTGTAATGTATTGCAAACATTCAACGTAAAAGTTTTTTATGAATATAAAAAAATATTGGCAAAATGGATTTTACCTCGTTGACTTTAGCCAAAAAAACTTATAGAAACAAAGTTAAAGTGTATTTTTTTCTTTTTTGAGAAACTAATGACTTTAAATTAGAATGCAACATATTCTTTTGACATCCATTGTTTTTCATTACTGTTTCCTTTGTCCTATAGAAAATGGACCAACGCAATCTGAATACCACACAGTTTGAATATTTTATCTCAGTTGTTCGTTGCTTGTGGCTCTTCAGTCCCCTATCCTGCACATTCGAATTCTCCATATGTTTTGAGCGGGATCAAGATCGGGGAACTAGGATGAGCACTCAATAACTGCTACATTGTTATGCCTAATCCACTCTTTCACTAGTTTGGATAAGTGCTTAGGGTCATTAATTTCCGTCGGCGAATGTCAGCATCATCGCATTTGAAGTACCTACGTAATCGACTGCACACATTTTGTCTTTTATTCAAAAAAAAATGTACTAAGTCTAGTATAGTTCGGACTTCTCGCGTACATTTTACGGTCAGAAGCAAACAAGTTAACCTTGATTTCATCTGACTCCAAGGTGTTCCTCTGATTTCCATGGGAGAGGCCTGTGCCCAAAATTCAATATTTTGTAGATAATGTTTCTTTCTTCGGGTTATGCTAAAGAGTTTTGCTTCTTTCAATCGGTTTCTTCTGGTACCACACGTTATTGTTAAGTCAAGTCAAGCGCATGGATTTTTTTTCGCAATTTTGCACCACTAATGTACCAAAACGGTGTGCTGTTTCCAGGTTAGGGCTGTGTACACTTTGTCCTTCGAAAACTTCATAATTTGGAATATTTCACCAATTGTATCAGCATATTTTTGCAAGTTTTGAATCAATTTCCGGTCTTTATTAATGAAACGTACTCCATGACCAACTTTTCCAAAATTTTCACTACGTTACCCTAAATTTTGCTTTAAACTAACACTGATAGTACACAAAATACTACCATCAGAATATTTTACTTAAATTAAACTGAACAATATGTTTGCGGTAGTTATTCATGTACATAGAGATTTTTTTATTTTTTCGTTGTATCTATTTTTTTTTAGCGTGCAATAACATTCTAGCCTGCAGTTTTCACCATTTGAGATAATTAAAACGTGATGAAAGTAAACTGCTTCATGATTTTAAAGTACACTGACGTAGTATTTATATAGAGAAGTTTAATTATAGAAAGACCTTCTTTACGGAATTCTAAGCCATTAAGAACTATAGAAATCATTGATTCTGTTATTATTTCCACCACACATATAAATCATAAGGCTAAAAACATATTTTATTCGCACTTTTATAAATTGCAGGTTCCAACGAACAGGATGTGTCCCTCTCTCTTGAAAATTATTCAATGAACTTATGTTAAATGAAAAATTCCTATCATCTTGTTTATTCACTAGTTTCCGATGCCTTACTAGAATACTTGCGTCATTTTTAGGGTTTTGTACTGAAATACAAAACCCTATTGCAATCACGACCTGTGTCCGTCTGTCCGTCCGTCCGTCCGTCCGTCCGTCCGTCCGTCCGTCCGTCTGTATGTCACAGCACTTTTTCTCCGAAACTATAGAGGCTACAGCCATGAAACTTTGTGGAAAGGTCAAAAGTGGTGACCTCTTGAAAGTTCAAGGGTGGAAAATTTTTTCAAAGGGGCTTAAGGGGGGTCTCCTCGTATAGGGAGGTGACCCCTCAAAAAAAAAGTTCACCATTGGTAGTCGAATAGGGTGTCATTGAAAAGGTCTCAATGAGATCTTTTCAAAACAGGTCTTCAAATCGCCTTATCGGTACCGAGGGGGGCAGGGGAAGGGGAAATGTACGAACTTTTCGCGTACCCCCCCCCTCGCGATTGGAAACCTTCCATCCGGAAAATCTGAAAAAAATCATGAATGTAGGCCTTAATGAGTACAACAACAACAAATACATGAGAAGTCAAAATTCACTCAACTTTGTTAGTAATACTATGATTTATCGATTTTATGTTTTCTTGAATAAAATCTAAACGGTACCCTTAAATTCGATAAAATTTAGCAAACAGTTGATTATTTATAAAATTGATCTTTTCTGAAAGTTTCATAAAGATCGAATAGTATTTAACGAAGTTATAGCGGTTTGAATTTTCCCGTATTACTGTGGAACAATATGCCCTGTATTACTATGGAAACATATGGCTATGGAGCCATATGCGCTTTTTATCGATTTAGACACTACAGCTTTGCTAGGATTTGCATGAAAATTTCAGGAATGATAGGTATCATGAAAATGAGTACATACAATTGAAACAAGTCGAAGAGGCAGGAGAGAGCTCCTAGCAAAAGGGCTTTGTAACCATTCTAGGATTCGAAAAAATAGGCCATGAATCGATGATTACAGTACAGAGGAGTGGGCCCTGAAAAAAATTTCATGAAAGGTAGCCGATATGAATATCAACTGAAAGTTCTCTATGAGAGCTTTTCAAAACAGTTCTTAAACTGACAGTTTTTGTTTCAGTGGGGGCACAGGGGGGGAGGGGGGAGGGAAATACATGAAAAATGTGTTTCTAAAAAATCTGGAAAAATTATCAAGGGAGATATTTATGGGTATAACTAAAACAAATACCTCAGAATTCACAGTTCTTTCAACTTTGTTAATAATAGTATGATCCTCGAATTTCACATTTTCTCCAATAAAATCGTCTTTGACATGTTTCTTGATTTTATTCGTTGCTGGTTACTGCATTTTGTAAGTTGAGTACAAAACCCTTCTGACATGAGCATAGGTCTGTCTACCCAACTTGTTCTTGTTTCAATCACTGACGAAGTATTTTTTTCCCCCAAAAAGCTGCAGAATAAAAATTTTGACTTAATTAAAAACAAACTTCAACAATAAATCAATAGTCACACAAAGAGCGTACATTATGTTTGTGCTCGTCTCTCTAAAAGTCCTACTTCAGATACATTAGCGTTCGCGAAACCTTAGGCAAATCCATTATTGAATGGCGAAATATGTACATACGAGTACATATTGCCTTTATGCTTTCAACAAAATTAAATGAAGTTATTACGATGTTGCCCGATAGCATCCGAGTGGAAGTAGTAATTTGCCTGCACTTTGTTTGTAGATAAATTCAATTCCCTCCTAGCAAATTGCTCGATTAAATATTCATGATAAACTTAGTCTAAATTTGTATCTGAATTTTCAGTTCATTACACAGCGACTAGCGGCCAAGTTACTTCTGCCGTGACAAGAACCTGACAAAACATGTGAGTAGGATGCACCTATGCAATAGAACCTTCACTGTCGATTTCGGTTTACATAATCAATAAATAAAGTGATTGTTGAATATATACGATTAAAAATTGCATAGATTTTCTTCAGTAAATAAATGCTTAAATTTACCTTTTAGCTAGAAAGAACTAGATTCAATGTAGTGATTAAATTCAAGTTTGTGGAATGTAATTAATGTTATTATAGAATTTCTAGAGAAATACTTTCCTAATTACATTTTATTCCTTACCAAATTATATAAAATATCACTACAAATTATTGCTTTAATTATGATGTTTTAGTAAGAGGAACATCAAAGGCTTCGCATTTATCAATTTATAGTAAGCCAGCAAGACATAGAATCCATGGCTTTGCCAGGCAATTTCACATACAGTTAGACAAAAAATTCTCCGTACGACGCTACTTTTTCTTGATTTTTATGAACATCTCTCATGTAATTCAATATTTTTTTACTTTCTTGATTGCAATGTTTTCTACAGCCCTTTTGTAACAAAGTTCAGGGATAAATGCAGAAAGTTATCCATTTCTTAATATATAGTAATTCAATTTAGAGAATTTCACAAAATTTTATATCAAACAAGTTGGGTAGACAGACCTATGCTCATGTCAGAAGGGCTTTGTACTCAAATTACAAAATGCAATAACCAGCAACGAATAAAATCAAGAAACATGTCAAAGACGTTTTTATTGGAGAAAATGTGAAATTCGAAGATCAACCTATTATTAACAAAGTTGAACGAATTTTGACTTCTGAGGTATTTGTTATAGTTATACCCATAAATATCTCCTTTGATATTTTTTTCAGATTTTTTAGATCACGGGTGTCCATTCGCGAGGGAGGAAACACATTTTTCATGTATTTCCCCCCCTGTGCTCCCACTGAAGCAAAAACTGTCAGTTTAAGAACTGTTTTGAAAAGCTCTCATAGAGAACTTTCATTTGATACTCATATCGGCTACCTTTCATGAAATTTTTTTTCAGGGGCCACTCCTCTTTACTGTTATCATTGATTCATGGCCTATTTTTTCGAATCCTAGAATGGTTACAAAGCCCTTTTGCTAGGAGCTCTCTCCTGCCTCTTCGACTTGTTTCAATTGTATGTACTCATCTTCATGATACCTATCACTCCTGAAACTTTCATGCAAATTCTAGCAAAGCTGTCGTGTCTAAGTCGGTAAAAAGCGCATATGGCTCCATAGCAATATGTGTCCATAGTAATACAGGGCACATTGCTCCATAGTAATACACGAAAATTCAAATCGCTATAACTTCGGTAAATACTATTCGATCTTTATGAAACTTTCCGAAAAGATCAATCTTATAAATAGTCATCTCTATGCTAAATTTTATTGCGTTTAAAGGTACCGTTTAGATTTTATTCAAGAAAACACAAAATCGATAAATCATACTATTACTAACAAAGTTGAGTGAATTTCGACCTCTCATGTATTTGTTGTTGTTGTACTCATTAAGGCCTACATTCATGATTTTTTTCAGATTTTTCGGATGGAAGGTGTCCAATCGCGAGGGGGGGTACGCGAAAAGTTCGTACATTTCCCCTTCCCCTGCCCCCCTCGGTACTTATAAGACAATTTTAAGACTTGTTTTGAAAAGATCTCATTGAGACCCTACTCGACTACCAATGGTGAACATTTTTTTTTGAGGGGTCACCCCCCTATATGGCGAGACCCCCCTTAAACACCTTTGAAAAATTTTACCACCCTTGAACTTTCAACAGGTCACCACTTCTGACCTTTCTACCAAGTTTCATGGCTGTAGCCCCTATAGTTTCGGAGAAAAAGTGCTGTGACATACAGACGGACGGACGGACGGACGGACAGACGGACACAGGTCGTGATTGCAATAGGGTTTTGTATTTCAGTACAAAACCCTAAAAAGTGTCCGTACGAAATTTTTTAAACAATGCTTTGCATTGTGAACATAGTTATGTAAACAATGCTTTGCACAAACAAATGTTCATAATTTTTCCTGGGGTACAGCTAGTATAGTTTCAGCCGCGTGGAGATTTGTATCAACTTCAGAAAATCCAACATTCCGTCATGAGTATAGAAATTTGTGTAGATACGAGGAAATTGATCATAAAGCTTTATTGCGAAGGCAAGTCGATGGGTAAAACTTCGAAAGTAATTGGTAGACATAAGTCAAGTGTCCAAAAAGTTATTAAGCAATATGGAGTAATCGGTTCGTTCAGAAGTAAGCCCTGTTCAGGACGGCCAAAAAGTTTAAGCGATATAGCACGGCGGTCAATAGTAAGAAGAATAAAAGATAATCCTAGAACCAGCGCATGTAAAAACTTTAATTTAACAATAAGTGATGAAACCATTAAAAATGTTCTACGGGAAAGTAATTTCCATGGTCAAAAGCCAAGGCGAAAGCCATTGGTCTCAAAACTTAATCGCAAGAAGAGATTAGACTTTGCGAAAATGCTCCAAAATAAGGACGCTAATTTCTAGAATCCGAGGAGAGTAAATTCAACATATTTGGATCAGATGGCAATGGAAAAGTTGGGCGCAAAGCAAATGAGGCATTCAATGGCAAAAATCTAATTCCAACAGTCAAGCATGGCGGTGGTAATGTAATGGTTTGGGGGTGTATGACAGTTTCAGGAGTTGGAAAATTGCACTTCATTGAGAGCATAATGGCCCGGTGGGATAACCGAAACATTCTTAGAATGAGTTTGTGGGAAAGCATATCAGCTCTAGGCATGTAAAGTGATTTCATTTTCCAACAAGACAACGATCTTAAGCATACATCAATGATTGTTAAGGAATGGCTACTATATAATGTACCCAAGCAACTACGCAGTCGACCACAATCACCCGACCTAAACCCAATAGAACATTTATGGGATAAATTGGAGCGTAGAGTACGCAAACGCGCAGTAAAAGACAGGTAACAGCTTGAAGCTAAACTTCAGGAAGAATGGAACTCTACAGGATGCGAGATAACATCCAAACTAGTCTCTTCGATGCCCAGACAATTGACAGCAATCATCAAAGCTAAGGGGAGTCCTACTAAGTACGAAAAAAAAAATTTTTTACAAAATTCCTTTTTCTTATAATTTTATTAAGATGTCATATCGTACGGAGACTTTTTTAGGGTTTTGTAAAATAATTTTACAAAACCCTTCTAAAATCGCGTCCTGTCTGTCCGTCTGTCCGTCCGTCTGTCTGTCCGTCTGTCTGTCCGTCCGTCCGTGTGTCACAGCAGTTTTTCTCGGAAACTACTTAAGCTAGAAGCATCAAATTTTGTATATAGGTGTAAAGTGGTGATCTCTTCAAAGTTCAACTATAAAAGAATTTTATAAGGTATTTAAGGGGGGTCTCCCCATGTAGGGGAGTGACCCCCCGAAAAAAAATTTCATTGAAGGTAGCCGATATGGGTATCAAATGAAAGGTCTTGATGAGAACTTTTCAAAACAGGTCTTAGTTTGGCAAAGTTTGCTTCGAAGGGCGCACAGGGAGGGGAAATACACGAAAAATTTGTGTCCCCCCCTCGCAATTGGACACCTGTAATCCGAAAAATCTGAAAAAAATCACGAATGTAGGCGTTGATGAGTACAACAACAACAAAAACGTGAGAAGTCACAATTCACTCAACTTTGTTAGTAATAGTATGATTTATCGATTTTATGTTTTCTTGAATAAAATCTTGACGGTACCCTTAAATTCAATGAAATTCAGTACACAGATGTCTATTTATAAGATTGATCAACCCTGCAAGTTTCATTAAGATTGCATTTTCCTGTATTACTATGGAACAATATGCGCTGCATGTATTACTATGGCAACACATGGCTATGGAACAACATGCGCTTTTTACCGACTCAGACACTACAGTTTTGCTAGGATTTGCATGAAAATTTCAGGAATGATAGGTGTCATGAATAACTTTGAGAATCAGTTCAGCTAGTGGTATCAGTAATCGTAAAACAAAATAGTGGCTGTTTTAAATGCGAATATTGAATAACTTTGAGTTATTTTTTCCCAACTTCAACGTTTAAGGCGCATGCTTTGAACACTTGATTCAATTTAATGAATGACTGAAGCTGAGTACCTAAAATTAATACTCATAAGTGAAACAAGTCAAGGAGGCGGGAGGGAGCTTCTAACAAAAGGGCTTTGTGATAACTCTAGGATTCGAAAAAATTGGCTATTAATCGATGATAACAGTACAGGAGAGTGGCCCCTGAAAAAAATTCATCAAACGTAGCCGATATGAGTATGAAATGATAGCTGGGAGCTTTTCAAAACAGTTCATAAACTGTCAGTTTTTGCTTCAGTGGGGGCACAGGGGGGAAATACATGAAAAATATGTTTCCTCCGTCGCGAATGGACATCTGAAATAATTATCAAGGGAGATATTTATGAGTAGAACAATAACAAAAACCTCAGAAGTCGAAATTCGTTCAACTTTGTTAATAATAGTATGGTCTTCGAATTTTATAGTTACTCCAATAAAATTGTCTTTGACAAGTTTCTTGATTTTATTCGATCTGGTGACTGCATTTTGTAAATTAAAAACAAACCCCTTCTGACATGAGCGTAGGTCTGTTTACCCAACTTGTTGATGTTAAATGTTGATAAATTTACCAGTTTAAACTACTATATCGAAACGAATGGATAAGTTTCTATTTTTTTTTTTTGTATCTTGTAATTATAAGTTTATAGAAAACATATTAATTACTAAAACCAAAAAATATTGATATGTCTGAACGGTATTCTTACTTATACAGAAAAATAAGCACCTTACGGAAACTTTTTTGTCTAACTGTACATACTCGTAGATATGTATCGCTCTGCAGCAGTTGGTACATAATGATTGGTTGGCTGTCCAGTTAAGAAGCGATGTCTTTTCATTGTGTTTTTGCTTAAGTCAAAAGTTAGCGTAAAATGTCTCATAAAAAATTAACGTAACAATTGAAAATTATTGTACTTGGAAGGGGTAAAGTACGAAGGCCGTCCGATAAGTACTTAGACTCACCACTCATTTCGCCACTATCGCAAGAGAGATTCCCTATCGTGTAGTACATTGCTGTTGATGGCTACTGCTGACTGGAAATCGTAGCTTTGTTTTGAACGCCTGTGAAAGCAGACATGTCCGTGAATTCTAGAAAAATGGAGAAAGAGCAATATCAGTCGGGGATTCAATTCTTGTTTCTGGAAGGGAAATATCGCAGCGAAATCAAAGAGCGCTTGGATGCTGTGTACGTTGTTTTTACCCCTGCTAGGGTGACCGTAAAAAATTGGTTTGACGAGTTTCAACGTGGTCGCACGTCGTTTTTTGACCGGTCACGCCCAGATACCCCAAAAACGGCTACCAAAGAGGACAACGTGACAACAATCGAATCTGAGCAAACCTTTCTGGTCATACATCAATGGGCTTAAAAAATCAGGTGGTTTACCGAATTTAATGCACTGTAATGGATTCTCTTCATCCAATGATTACGAGATTTGTGAACTCTTTGCTCAACATTTTTCTTCATTTTATGGTACGTCAACTGCTGAAAATTCTGATCATAGTTTTGTTTTGTCCATAAATTTGTCCTTTGCCTATGTAAGTCCTTTAGACATAGAGCCATTACTAAAAGGTCTAGACAATAATATTGGCTGTGGTTTGGATGGAATTCCTAATATTTTTGCCAAATCTTTGTCATCTTCTTTGTGTGTTCCCCTGTCCATTCTTTTCAATCGTAGTCTTTCTGACAATGAATTTCTTGTTCTTTGGAAAAAGGTTAATGTATTTCCGGTTCACAAATCGGGAGATAAGTCTAATATATCTTATTATCGTCCTATCTCCCTACTTCCATGCTTTAGTAAGCTTTTTGAAAGAATTGTGTATGATCAGATTTATCCCTTCTTATTTCTATCTTTTGCTAGTGAACAGCATGGCTTTATCAAAGTACGGTCCACTCTCACGAACTTGCTTTCATTTTCAAATACTATTGCGTCAGCTTTCGACAGAGCGAAGCAAGTAGACGTCATTTATACAGATTTTTCTAAGGCTTTCGATTCACTGGATTCATCGTATACTTATTGATAAATTAGGTGGTGTGGGCTCATCTATTTGTCGATGGTTCCGCTCGTACATTGTCAACCGTAATAATATAGTCACTGTGAATTCCCAGAGTTCTTCTCCTTTTTCGGCGGATTCTGGAGTGCCTCAAGGGTCAATTCTCGGCCCATTATTATTCCTCATTTTTATCAATGAACTTCCATCGTTATTCAAATCCTATTCGCTTATGTATGCTGACGATTTAAAAATTTTTAGAGTAATTGAGTCCTCGGAAGACTGTGCCTTTTTACAACTAGATTTACAATCTCTTTTAGATTGGTGTACGAGTAATCGTCTGAAACTAAATATAAGAAAATGTCATAGTATGACTTACTCACTGAAAAAGTTTACCATTCCTTTCGATTATTCCTTATCTAGTACTTCCCTGGAATCAGTCGTTCTCCATAAAGATCTTGGACTAATCTTTTACACTAAGCTGCATTATGGGCAACATATAGCCCAGGCGGTTTGCAAACCCTCTCGAACGTCAGGCTTTGTATTAAGATCCACCAAAGGCTTCAAAAATATTTCTTCCTGTATTTGTATATTTTTTTCTCACTGGTAAGAATTTTATTGGAATATTGCTCGCAAATTTGGAGTCCTCATCAACACAGTCTATGTAGTACTGTGGAGACTGTTCAACGTAGGTTTACCCGCTCTCTTCTCTTTAAATTTCCCATCCCCTATTCCCCTTACAATAATCGTCTATCCCTCTTGCACATGCCTTCTTTAGTCTCGCGTCGTATGTTTCTTGATGAATGCTTGCTCTTTAAAATGAACCACAAACTTTTAACAATTAATCTCTGTAATGAGATATCCACCTATACTGCATAGCGCTCAAGTAGATCGACAACGATTTTTAACGTTCCCTTCGCCAGAACCAATGTGTTTTATTTTTCGCCATTGGTACGTTTGTGACGTTATCACAACTCTCTTGGCCTTGGTCCGATGCCTCATTCTTTTGCACAGTATAAAAATAAACTTAGACAATTCGTTCTTCTTTAAAGTTTTGTAGATTAACTTGAGTTTACTCTCTAGTTTTAACTTTCTTGCTTTGTAATTTAATTTTTCTAGTTTTATCTATTTATTTATTAGTTTATTGATCCATTTTACAGACTAAGAAGGCCAATTACAAAATAGACTTAATAATTTAATAAATTTGAAGAAAGTAAGTGCAAAATTGTTTTGTTTGGATATGTATTGTTTGATTATTTCTTTTATTACGTCTACTTTTTCTATATTATAATTGGATTTTGCTGATCTGTATAAATAATCCTGTAAATAAATAAATAAATAAATCCACGATCTCGTATTGGCAGGCGATTGATTGAATTTACGTAAGATAGCTGAGACTAAAGGTATCTCAAAAAACTGGGTTGGTCAAATCCTGGATGAAATTTTGGGCATGGGAAAGCTGTGGATATGATGGGCGCCACGTTTGCTCACTCTGGACAACAAACAAAACCGTAAGACCCATTCAGAGCAGTGCTTGACACTGTTTAAGCACAACCTGAAAAGTTTCTGCATCGTTTTGTGACTATCGACAAAACATTGCTCCTTGGGTACACATCAGAGACCAAGGTGTAGTCGAAACAGTGGGCTTCACCCGACAAACGTGCTCTAAAGAAGGCGAAGACTATCCTATCGGCCGAAAATATTGTCAAGGTTTGATCTGCATCAATTACCTTGAGGTTGGCATAGTGGTCACAGGGCCCTACTATGCCATATTATTGGACCGATATATCTTTTATCAATAAAAGTTTTAGGCTGCTCCATATATATCGAATGCTTCACTTTCCACAATTTCTTCTTCGGGTTCATTATCGTAAATAACTAACTGATAATCGTTATTCTCATTTGTATCACATTCGTTTTCCAAAAATTTTACACCTCTGCTTTTGTACATTTCCCGTGAATTGGGTTCATAAAGCCGGTAAGCCTTTGCTTCTTCACTATATACTACAAATATAACCGAAGATTTCCTGAGCCACACTTCTTAAAGCTGAAAAAAAGGTTTAGTTCTTGTGTCGTGAGAAGTAAAAAGAATGAACAATTATATCTACGTTAATTTTATTCCAAGAAAATGATTATATCTACGTTAATTTTATTCCATGAAAATGATGATACTAAATGAAAGCTACTTACGCTTAATCCCTATTCTAGTGAGGGACCCCTTGCTTCCATCCGCTTGTAATTTGCCACCGTTGTCTCGACTCCATGAGCTGATTCAATTTCCACTGCCGACTCCAATCCCTCGGCAGAAGAAAACCGGTCGCTGATCACTCGTTCTCTATTATTTCGTTTGAATCCACTTATCGGGTTAAATTCTGATTCCTTAACACTTGGTGTCACGCAGCTCCACCGTTGCTTGTAAGTAAAACCTCCACAGAACAAAAGAGAAAAAGCGCGCCAATTTTTCCGGCTTAAATAACCTCCCGGGTTAACGTTTTTCCCTTCCATCCACCGGGAAAATATTGTTTTGAGTGCTTTTCATCCGATGGTGCGAGCAACTCCCCACGCTTGATTTCACTCATCATAAGTTCCACTTGGTGGCGATCCTAGTGAAAATTGAGTGTACTACGCACTGAATGCATTTGACTGACAGTTCGAAGTGTCAATAATGTTTGTTTATGTCGTGACGGGATGTAAGGATTTCGGAGTACTCCTTGTTTTCTGCGTCTTTCCTTGAGCCGGCTGCGTCTTCCATGTTCCCGTTGGTAGTTTCGGGCCAACGTGTGAAGTGTCGTTCATGTGTATTTATCAACCATTTTCCACTAATTCCGGCCGCCAAATCTCTTCCCGGGAATGGCGCGACTTCCTTCATTCCGGTTTCCGAGGCAGGATGGAGTGAGTTTAGTAGATTTGCTTGATGTAACTGTAAGTTGAAGTTTATTATATGTAACCGTAAATTGAAGCACGCTCCAATCTCAATGCTTGTTATCCATTATACAATAACAATAAATGGTATTGAGTACGAATTTCCAAGAACAAATGTAAACATAGGAATCAAGTTCACGATTACCATATTTCAACCATAGCATAAGATTATGACAGCATTCTTACTCATATAAGAATATATGTTCCTTCCTCAGACACGTTCGAAGACCTTTTATTTTTAATCAAAGAACCAAATGAATGGTTGCTAATTTTTCTTTGAATGACAAATTCATATTCCATTGTATGTTAATTCCCATAATACTCGTAAATACATATTGATGCGAGTATATTATCGACATACATATAGGATATATCAATTTAATGGGCATGATAAATTGTGAAAGAGGCATAAGATATTGATAATGATTTTCACGCTGATAATAATTCTATTAATTTTTTTCATTAACAGAAGTTTAGCTTGTTTTTGATTCGTTTGATTCATAAATATGTAATCGTTATGTATGCAAACGGATATGGATAATGTGATAACCGACACATTAAGCTGGCAATGTAAATTGGTTGGTTTAAACAAGTATATTCGGGTCTGTTTGCAACGCCTTCAGACTCAGTCATTTTGTGCGATATTTTTTTGAGCTTCATGTTTAATTTTGCTGCTATATATATCGAGCCACAGTGAATTCCTCCTTCGTGTTCTCGCTTCCTGGTGATTGTTGTTTGTAGTTAACACTCAAATCTTCTAGGACTTGAAGTACTCCTTTCACCTCCTCCTTAGCACTTCCGTTTTCTTGTTGCTGCTTCTTTAGTTGCATTACGCCTTGAATTCGTACCTTAGTCGTCCCGTGTTTGCCACTAGGAGACTCGCGAGTGTCTCTCTGCGGTATACGTGTCGTTGCTGCCTCAGCAGCATCTCTGCTGGAGTTGCGTGAGTGTGAAGATGTTTGCGGCAGGATCGTTGAGTTGGTGTCCTTGGCCGGGAGCTCAGCGGCTGCGCACTCAACCCTCAGGTTCGAATTTGACTTAGTCGAATTATATACTGCATCGAAATTCGTCGGGAGTCTATGCCGGAACGTAGAGTCGATGAAACTACAGGCAGTATGAAACCTTGATTCGAGGTAGTGATTTAAATGCTCGCAGATTATCGTGCATACCACAAACGCCTCCTGTCGCGTGACGGGAGCAACGATTCAACTTCGGATTTCCTCGCAGCGTTGCATGTTATTTTGTTTGCGATGCAATTCCGATTGCTTCGAGAGGTTATATGTTTTATGTTGCCACGTATGTTGTTGGATGACCAGCGTCTCCACTACCGTGTGTATTTTGCGTTTCTTTTCGAGCTCGCGTTGGTTCTTGATGCTTTCGGCACTTGCTGCTGGTTGTGTTGTCCATAATTGTGGCGGGTAAATTGGAAGCAACCTAGCTACTTGAGTTTACTTACATAAAGTTAGAAAGCAAAAATTATTAGGGGAAAGTTGGACAAAACGGGATACCATTCTTGTTTTTTTTTCGGTTTATTCTGGGTTAAAATATGTTATCGTTAAATTAACTTTTTTCTTAAGTAAATTCTTATGCAAACAATACAAAAATAATATTTTTTACCAGATGAAGCCTTTTTAACATAGTTAAAAACAAAAATTTCCAAGGGTCAACAGTTCCCGTTTTATCCGACCTAGGTTGGACAGAACGGGATTGGGATTTTGTAACTTCAAAATAATTCAAAACCGTACTTTGTTGGACAAAATTTTATTTCAACACACTTCATACATAGGTAACACACTCCAAATATAAGCAAATATTCATTTAAATGGTGAAAAACAATTTTTATCATTTTTTTTTTAATACAAAAATCTGTTTTTGGATTGGACCTTTCATTTCACAGAACAAAAGTCACACAAGAAGGTTTCGTCGTCTTCTTCCGCCATAGAACATGCTTTGTGGGCCCATCTTTTGCATCCTAAACATTGACTCCAACCTTCACCGGCCCTCGACTCAATGTAGAGAGCGTTGCGAAAAATACAGGTTTCTTCATCGGCATCTTCATTTTCAGACGAGGACACCTGACATTCCCGGTTAGCAGGTGAAAGCTTTTTAGGAACTGACATATTTTGGCCTTGGGACTTACTGTTTTTCTTTGAATAAGGATTTCCTTTCCTTCGGTCTGATGCTACTGATTCTTCTGTTTTCCTTATCCTCTCGATCCTTTTTTAGGGTTTTGTAAAATAATTTTACAAAACCCTTCTAAAATCGCGTCCTGTCTGTCCGTCTGTCCGTCTGTCTGTCCGTCCGTCCGTCCGTCCGTCCGTCCGTCCGTCCGTCCGTCCGTCCGTCCGTCCGTCCGTCCGTCCGTGTGTCACAGCAGTTTTTCTCGGAAACTACTTAAGCTAGAAGCATCAAATTTTGTATATAGGTGTAAAGTGGTGATCTCTTCAAAGTTCAACTATAAAAGAATTTTATAAGGTATTTAAGGGGGGTCTCCCCATGTAGGGGAGTGACCCCCCGAAAAAAAAATTTCATTGAAGGTAGCCGATATGGGTATCAAATGAAAGGTCTTGATGAGAACTTTTCAAAACAGGTCTTAGTTTGGCAAAGTTTGCTTCGAGGGGCGCATAGGGAGGGGAAGTACACGAAAAATTTGTGTCCCCCCCCTCGCGATTGGACACCTGTGATCCGAAAAATCTGAAAAAAATCACGAATGTAGGCCTTAATGAGTACAACAACAACAAATACGTTAGAGGTCGCAATTCACTCAACTTTGTTAGTAATAGTATGATTTATCGATTTTATGTTTTCTTGAATAAAATCTTGACGGTACCCTTAAATTCAATGAAATTCAGCACACAGATGTCCATTTATAAGATTGATCAACCCTGCAAGTTTCATAAAGATTGCATCATATTTAGCGAAGTTATAGCGGTTTGAATTTTCCTGTATTACTATGGAACAATATGCGCTGCATGTATTACTATGGCAACATATGGCTAAGGAACAACATGCGCTTTTTACCGACTCAGACACTACAGTTTTGCTAGGATTTGCATGAAAATTTCAGGAATGATAGGTATCATGAATATCTTTGATAATCGGTTCAGCTAGTGGTATCAGTAATCGTAAAACAAAATAGTGGCTGTTTTAAATGCGAAGATTGAATAATTTTGAGTTATTTTTTCCCAACTTCAACGTTTAAGGTGCATGCTTTGAACACTTGATTCAATTTAATGAATGACTGAAGCTGAGTACCCACAATTAATACTCATAAGTGAAACAAGTCAAGGAGGCGGGAGGGAGCTTCTTACAAAAGGGCTTTGTAATAACTCTAGGATTCGAAAAAATTGGCTATTAATCGATGATAACAGTACAGGAGAGTGGCCCCTGAAAAAAAATTCATCAAACGTAGCCGATATGAGTATGAAATGATAGCTTTCATGGGAGCTTTTCAAAACAGTTCTTAAACTGTCAGTTTTTGCTTCAGTTGGGGCACAGGGGGGAAATACATGAAAAATGTGTTTCCTCCGTCGCGAATGGACATCTGAAATAATTATCAAGGGAGATATTTATGAGTAGAACAATAACAAAAACCTCAGAAGTCGAAATTCGTTCAACTTTGTTAATAATAGTATGGTCTTCGAATTTCATAGTTTCTCCAATAAAATCGTCATTGATATGCTTCTTGACTTTATTCAATCTGGTGACTGCATTTTGAAAATTGAATACAAAACCCTTCTGACATGAGCGTAGGTCTGTTTACCCAACTTGTTTCTTTTTGTAGCTCATTCTTATACGGAAATGATGTTATCACAACAGTTTTCCCCGTCCTCTTATCAACTTTTTTTTCAGGTCGAGGCCCTTGAACTTGCGGAACAGGGAGAACAAACATCGGAGAGATCGAAAATGGCAGCTTAGGCTGACTTTGAGTGAATTCTAAGCCTGTGTTCCCTGAGGAGGTAGTAGATTGGTCTAGCTTGAATTTTGTGGCATTGTTGTTCTGGAGCTCAGTGTGAAGAGGTTCTTGGAGCAAGCCTGGTGTTTCTTTTGACGGATGCTGTGATATCTCTGTTTCAGTCAATGTAGAACTTTCTGAAGTGGCTTGATTTTGTTGAACAGTGCTAGTATTCGGAACTTCCGGCATTGGGTGATCTGTTGTTAGAGAGGGTGCATATAAGTGATCTGGGAAAATATCAGGATTGAAAGGACTTATACCAGTTTTACGGGACCCTTTTACAGCAGTTTCTGCAAGAGCTGTACGCAAAAAACTGCGTTAAATAGCTTTAATATTGTAACACACCTACCTGGATGATTGAACAGCCATTTTCTAACTTCCTGCTCATAATGTGAACTAAGTGGAGCTATGAAGGCGACATCGAGAAGCTGAAGACGATGGGTGGTATGTGGAGGAAAGGTATGAATGATGACATTCTTTTCTCTTGCCAAGTTCACAAGTTCCAAACTTTCAGCGTGACTGCAGTGTCCATTGAGTAGCAACAATACAGGCTTCTCTGTGGTACGATTTGAAAATTCAACAAATTTCTTAAACCATACTATAAGAGTGTCCTTGTTGATCCAGCCAGACTTGTGGTATACTGCAAATGACCCTGGGAAAGCATCATCCATAAGCCTTGCGTTTTCTTTTACTCTAGGAAATACAAACATCGGAGGAATAAAAATCCCAGCTGCACTCATGCATGTTTCCACAGTAATCAAGACTCCGCGTTCAACAGAAGATAGACTGCCAACTTGCTTTTTGCCTCGCAGTGCTAGCACCTTTGAATGCTTGTTGGGTACTGTGAGTATTCCTGTCGCATCTACGTTATAGATATCGTTTGGAGCAAATCCATGCTTTTCAATAAGGGAATGTAAGAGCTCATAAAATTTTTGAACCGAAGTTCGGTTGAAACCCTTTGCTCGAGCCATACTTGTAGGTTCGAGATTTCTGAGGCTAAGCATCTTATTTCTGGCAAGGAACGAATAGAGCCAATACTTTCCAGCCATCCTTTTCTCTTTGTGGAAACTGTGGGGAATATTGTAGGCTTGCTAATAGAATAAAAGATAGTAGGTCTTCTTTGACTGATATGTCTATCTCTTTTATTTTTTCCGAAATGTCGACAAAATCGTGAATATGTGTGGAGATAGAAGAACTCTCCGCCATTTTGAATGACAAAAGTTGCTTGACAAGCGTAAGTTTTCTACCAGGCCCAGCAGGTTGATGAATTCTATCTAGAATTTTCCGGGCATCTTTTGCACTTTTAGCGTTTTTAATGTGAATAAGCTGTGATACACTTACATTCAGGATAATGGTGGCTAAAACTTTTTCGTCTTTGCTGGACCATTCCACTCCGACGGTAGCTGCGTCGATTTTCTCTGGTTTCGCGCCATTTAGATATTTCCACAGATCCTGACAAACTTGAGCATTTTTCATCTGGAGCTTCCAGCTGTAATAATTTTTAACGTACAGTTTTTCAATTATTGTAACAGCCGTCGCACTCATCTTTCGCGATCACTACTTTTTATGTTTTCACGAGATTCACTTAAAATTTTTTAATTTTAAACTGGTATTGCTGGGTCTGGGCTCATAACCTGTTGAGGTTAGTTAGATTTACAGCTGTAAAAACCACCGTGTCTTGCTTAAACGGTATATTCAGTGCGACTCATTCCTTTTACAAAAGAACATAAAGTAATGATAATGCAGTAATCCGATATACATGTAATAGACGTGAGAGAGAAGGAGTAAGAAATTTTAGAACTAGTATTGCATTTTTACAGTGTTATGTAAATGTATTTCAACATGCTGAAAATGGAGAAACAATTGACTTTCTTTAAATATGCAATCTCTTTGACATGTTTATTGACTTTATTCGTTGCTAGTGACTGCATTTTGGAAAAGTTGGGTACAAAACGCTTCTGACATGAGCGTAGATCTGTCTACCCAACTTGTTTATATTGAATTCCTTTTTAAAATCTTTGACTAATTGGTTTTTACAACTTTCAAGTCAGATATCTCAATTAAGCTTGCTGGCTATTATTTCTACTAATTATCGTAGAAATACTCAGAAGCTTTAAGTTTAAAGGGTAATGATTTGTAATAATTTACGCTTCATTATTCATAAAATAACATACCCATCCTCCCCATTAATTTTCGCTTGAAAAACAACGTAATCATAAAAAAAAAGTGAAAAAAACATGACAAATTAACCGCTTAGCATGTAAAAAGTGGAAATACAGTCAATTGAAACAACATTGTTATTCCACAATTGTACTTTCACACTACCACAGTGTCTGTATAACATTTCTCCTGGGAGGTTTTTGATTCGAATGCAAATGCACTCGTGTGAATTTTCAAATGAAACCAATTTCATGGATCAAAAAAAAAAGCGAACATGCCATGTGAGTTGGAATCGTGTTTTGCTATCTCGATTTCCTGTTTCGTGACTTGGCTTCATGGATAAATGTGGTGATATTAAGGATAATTTAGAAAATCACATGAATAACGGTTTTGCCAATTGAATACGCGTTAAAAAGATCTAATCAAATGTTAACTTCTGCGAATTGCGTAACGGAAAAGCTAGCAGAGGTGTTAATTTAACTGACTGATGATTTGGATATGTTATTTTGAGTTGCTTTACTCCGAAAATAGCTGTTTTCCATTGAAAGAATCAAAGTGTATAACTGAGTTCATTTCCAGCATCATCCATGTTCTTAAAGACTAAACTTATCTAAATCGACTACTCATATCACGTCTGTTTTCAGTGAATAGTTCTCTAATTTCTTCTTCTATAAACTCTCAATGCAACACTCCTGCCCAATCCTTCTGGCGCTTGGGTAAATGTTTCTAGGCCACACTAGCACAGCTCAAGTTGGAATATCCTTAATTCGATTCAAGGTCCCCATATAACTTTTTGCAGTATTATTCTAGTCACATACGAATCAGATGGTAATATGGCAAAAAGCACAACATTTAGGAGAACAAAGTTTGAGTGTGGAAGATCAAGAAAATAAAAGATTGTGGCAAGTGAGTTCTTATGTTGTCGAAAATTTGTAATTTTGACTCTGGCTTAGGCTTTCGAATTAATCCGACCTTACAGAAAACCAACTAACCGAAAAGCTGCCATAATTTAATAGACAGATTTTCATTGAGTAAATGGACAACTAGTATTGAATTTGCTGACCATTAAATTTTGCTAATTAAAAATGTATCAGAAGGGATAAAGGACTTGGCTTTTGGTTGGGAAGATTGTGTTTTAAATGATGAATAATAAATTTACTCAAAAAATTTGTTTGGTAAGTTTTACATAGACGTTATGTACTCGTTTATCCAAATAAGCCTGCTACAGTTCGAATTGTGTCAAAATAGTTACTTGGTAAATCTTTACTATGCAGCTGAAAGTCATATATAAAAACAAAATGCATTGTTACGAAATATAAATTAAACCCCGAAACCATTCCTAGAAGGGAAGGATTCCTTGCACTCCAACATTTTATTCGGAAGATTACCAAGGAACCACTCCACGCGCTGAAGTACTGGTGGGAAGGATTGAAGTAAGGTTACGAAAACCGATGTAAATCATTAGTATTAAGTAATGTTAGGTATTAATTATTAAGCGAAAAAAACAACTATAAGGTTCAATTGAAACTCAACATAGCAGCAATTAAAGCCAAAAGAAGTGTCTGCCGAAATAAGCACGATTGGTTTCAGAGAACCAGCGAAAAAGAAAATAAAGAATGTATCATTTTAGTAGCTGCTTTTAAATCTGTATTCGCAAATCTTATGATCTGACTGCGGCACAGCAATACACTCGTCGAGAAATTATTTGGAGGATTTCTCACGCGTCGATAAAATTGTAGTTAAAGAATATAGTCCGATGACAAATTTCAAATCGCATTTATGGCTAGATCTGCATTGCATGTTCGCTCGAATACCTAGATGGGTATTATTGATCGCTTTAGTTTATGTTAGAGAAAAAAATGATCATTGGATATATTAGAATTTGCAAAAGCAGACGGTTCTAGCAACAATTAATTGATCGAGAAATTCTCAATATT
Source organism: Odontomyia ornata (assembly GCA_963969285.1). Lineage (NCBI taxonomy): Eukaryota > Metazoa > Arthropoda > Insecta > Diptera > Stratiomyidae > Odontomyia > Odontomyia ornata. The sequence goes on along the minus strand of OZ017739.1, from coordinate 452,645,721 downwards.
TGATTTAAAACTTCTTGAAACACGATCGTCTTTTTTGACCATTATTCTTCAACATTCGGTGGAGAAAAGAGCAGAGGAATTACTGAGTCAGAATGTTATCACTTCGCATGAAACACTTATGAAAAGATTTGAAACGCGAATCATTTCAACGCACTCATATGAAATAAGTCGTATAGAAATCATAGCAGAATACCTTGAGAAATCTAAATTTCAAACATTCTGCAAGAAAAAAAAAGCGGAATACTCTAACCAGGAAATCAACATAAGAAAGCGACATATTGGTACTTGAAAAATACTAGAAAATCATCAAACGCTCCTGAACAAGTTCGAGCGTTTTATGGGGAAATTACTGTCCTTATGTATAAAATCAAGCAAGCTAAATTGAAATTAGCGCAAATTAAACAAAAAAACCCTCCTCTCAAAAAAATCGTTAAATTACCTTTTGATTGAAAATGTACTTAATGGCAAATACATATTCAAAAGAAGTATCTGCATCGATACAATATGAATTATTTGGTTACACCAAGTATGTCCATGTACATGAATATTCGCGGCTTCAATAACAGCGCACACAAAGTTCATTAGATTCGGACGGGGAGATAGAGCCTGGCAAAAATGAAACAAAAAGGGTCTCCTTGGCTGAATGGCGAACGAGACTTCCTTCTCAGCACCGCACTGCGTCACAACATAACCGCCCTTCGAATCACACAGATAGCCAAACTTTGATGGATCAACATACGAACCTCGATTTCATTGTCATTTCGATCACAGACAAATTTGTGCGATAAGAAGGTTATATTGTCGGCACAAAGAAACCATTCTAGAATTGAACATGTTCACTCGTCGCAATTCTCTTCATCCGAATGGTCGAGGCAATCGCTATGGCCGTTGCATTGATATTTGGCATCGATGCGGTTTTCATCTTTACATCGAAATTCATTCTCACGACCAAACACCCGTGCTTAAAGCTTGCGACGCTAGAGAATTGCTAGATGACATGTGTATTTATCAAAATATGATATACTTACGAGATTCTCAGGCTGATCGCCCGACACTTCCCTTCGCGGACACAACTACTGCGGACACAACTACTGCGGACACAATCACTTTAAAATAACTCGCGACGAACGTGAACATACGCGCACGGAGTCACAAGCATCAACACAACTGACACTTAAATCTAAACAATCGGTAAAGCTGTTATTGATAATGCAGTACTGTGTGCAAAAGGAGGATGGCCACAAAGTAAAAAAACTGGCTTTGCGCCCGAGATAAACGCTGCAAGGTTGAGCAGCTGTGATGAATGTTGTGGCCTTGAGCTTGGTTTTTTCAACTCACGTCAAATAGCCGTTGGGCCAAGTCGATAAAAGAGTCAGCGATGATGGAAACAGTCTGTCTTTTACGAATACTTGGCCAACGAAGAACTTCTTGCAAATCAACAAGTGGGGATCAACCCATTTTTAGGAGGAGAAAGTGAACATCTAGAACATCTTACGAGTCAACAAGTGGAGACCAACCCATTGGGAGAAAGAAAAAATTGCTCGAGACAACCAGCGTAGGAAATCAAATCAGGCTGCAATGGCATATTAAGTTGAGGTGTGAGGACATCGATCATCGACGGGGCCTCCAAACGTAGCCAGTGTAAGTGTTAAGACTTGATTATTAATTAAGAAATAATAATTTGCATTAAATATATTGGTTTAGAATTTGATTTCTCAATTAAAATTTTCGTGTTGTGTGAAGTATTTCAGCAGTGCTTTTGCACGTGGAGCGCGCAGTGTTGGCGGAAGCCTTGGATTTGGCCTGGAGTGCACAAGGATCCTTCCCATCGGAGATCTCAATCCGCGTTAGTTCTCTTCAGTTTTTCAGTTCAGTTAGTTCTCTTCATTGAAAATGAGTGGTATTAGCAAAGTTCTGTGAAAGTGGTGATACGCGGCTCGACGAGCCGAGTAAAGGTCACCAGTGATTATTCTGGTGGAAAGACCATTCCGGGGAGCCCCAAGCTCCCCAATTGGCTCCTGGGGGCAATTCTAGGGTCGGCGAGTGGCGCTTACTTACCCCATCTCCACGGGCTAGTCGGGACCCCAAGGCCCCCCAACCGGGATCACTTGTTGTGACATAGCGCCCATTTGTAACGTGACAGCATTCTTGAATTTTTGAAAATAAATATTGTTACTATTTGTACTATCTTATTTAACTTGGAATGTGGGGGGTGTTGAGTTAGTACGATTAAGCACGTTAACATAACTCCCTTATATCTGGGAGTACTTCAGTACCCATCTTCCTTCCTGAGCCAGTTTCAGTCATTATGTGAGTTTAGAAATAAACTTTACGTAGTTATTTGGTGGATAGTTGCAAACCGTAATTCACCCCCATTGCGTACAGTTCGAAGAAATGCCAGGGTACAATTAGTATGGTTGTCAATTGTGTCAAAAAGTTTCAGTGCTCTGTCACGTACGTATTTTTCAACCGTCTCCAGTCTTAGGTCCTTGTATTTGTCAGTGTTTCTAATGCACCATGGAATTCCTTTGAACTTTATATAATTCTATTTTCGAAGTGTGCTTTTTTGTTACGTTTTATTGTCTGGTAGAAAGCAGAACTACCGTATAGTAGCGTCGGCCGTATAATTTGTTTGTATATAAGTAATCGATTTTCAAGGCTAAGTCTATTGGATTTAATGAGTGGGTTTAGGGAGGAGAGAAGTCCAATACAGTGTCCCCGTTTATTTTGTATGTCTTGTTTCCATGTGAAGCTTCTGTCGAATGTAAGTCCAAAGTATTTAGCCGTTGGTGACCAGTCTATGATTTTATTATCAACGATAACTCTCTGCGAAGTTTGTAAAGGTTTCGTTGTGATGAATAGGGCCTGTGTTTTATCAGAAATAATCTTAATTTTCCATCACCGAAAGTATCTCAATAAAATGTTTATTGATCGTTGCAAGTTTGAAGTGATGACTCTTGCTTGTCGTGCTGTAATAAATATACAGGTATCATCAGCATATAGTGATAGTTTTACTTTTGGAGACAGAGAGAAAAAGTCTGCAATAAATATATTGTATACGACCGGTGAGATGGGCGAGCCCTGAGGAACACCAGCATCAATTGGTCTCAGGCTTGAGAGTTGTTGGTCAGTTCTGACATGGAATATTCTGCCTTGCTAGAAGGAGCCAATAATTTGCGTCACCTTTATCAAAGGCCTTAGCTATGTCAAACATAACTAGGCCTGTTGAATCCCTGCAATTTTAGCCTGTTCTGATGTGTTAAACCACTCTCACTAGCTGGAGTTCAGTAGTGTGTTTAGCTTTGAAGCCATATTGTTCTTCCGGTATAATATCTTTGTCAGATACAACCTCATTAAGTCGATCTGCAATTTTTGACAGCGTTGAGAAGAGACTGATAGATCTCCAGTTTTTTGGAAATTGTGGGTCTTTTTAAGGTTTCGGAAAAACAATAATAACTGCTGTTTTCCATATTTTGAGATACCTTCGCAAACGGAATATTGCATAAATAATGTCAGTAAGAGTTTGTAAAAAATTGTCTGGTAGCCAAGAAATCATTGTGTTTGTGATAGTGTTATGTCCAGGTGCTTTATGTCTGTTGAGTGTCTGTATAATGTTTTTTATTTCACTTAAGCCCGTTGGTTCAATCCTGTCTTCATGTTGAATGTTATCCATCAGGAGTCTGTTGACAGAAGATTCAATTCTTTGCTCAGTTTCAAAGTCCACCTCGTTTGAAGAATTTTCACGGAATTGCATTGTTAGGGAATCTGCAAATGCTTTCGCCTTACCTACATCATAGATTTGCATCCCATTCGGACCATGAATAGGCGGCACCACAATTTTACTGTTTTTCCGAAAGTATTTGGACATTCTCCAGAAACTACCACACCCAGGCTGGAGACTCTGCAAAAAATCTCTCCAATTGCTCGTTTGGGAATACCCTTACCCTATCACGGATCTCATTTGTCATCCGAGTAGCGTTTATGCCTAGCGTAGGGTCACCTGTAGTAGTCTGTGTGGTCTTGTGTTTAGAGCATGAACTCATAAGCCGAAGGCCCCAGGTTCAAATCTCGTTGGGAGCAACGTGATTTAGTTCAGGGGATTTTTCGAACAGACTTTGAGTGTTCGGTCGGTGAAGATATGTACTGATTTAATCAGATTATATCATAGCTGAGCAAGCACACGGGAGCAATGTACTGACCAAACCAAGTTCCAAAAAAATCAATATGGTCATGAAAATGAGATACTCTAACTATCTCTAAGCGAAGGCCCAAGAGGGGCAGTAGTGCTATAAAGAAGAAGGGTCACCTATAAACCTAGCTCTCCTCTGAGCTTGATTCCTTCTCCAGATCAGTTGTTTGATGTTCTTAGGGAGTTCATAGGGACTCATTTCCCTTCTCGGAGTAAGGACCGTATGGTCCCCTTTTGCCTGTAAAATTTTCTGAGTTACGTTCTCAATGATGTTGTCAATGTCATCGGCTATTTCACGTGAAAATTAGTTTCATATGTAAGCCTATCTACATTACTTCTTGGCTACACCACAGTCTTGTGGAAGCTGCGCATCTTTACGGACATTGAAAGTCGAAGTTGTCAATAAGTTAGTGAACGAAAAGTGAAAAGTGCGAGCAGGAGGGAAGATTCTTAACCATCAGAAAAAGAACAAGCTGGCAAAAAGGCACGGATTCTTCTGAGTGAGTGATTTTTGCTTTTCTTGGTTGCGAGAGCGTGTTGTTTTGATTATTGTTGCTGATTCGCATAGCAATTGTGTAAATAGTTGGATAAATTTCTTAGTGTTTGAGTTTGGTTTGGGCGGGTTGTGGATATGACAAACATATCCACAATGGACAAAGATCAGCAGATCGCTCTGCTGATTGGCCAATTGCAAACTTCGCAAGCTGTGCAGGCACAGCTTAACGAAGTTATAGAGCAGTTGAGGCAGGCTCAACAGCAATTGATTGAGGTTAACTCGGAGCTGGCAGAACAACGCCGAGTCAACAAAGAGCTCATGGAGCAATTGAGGGATTTGGCGCTGACTAAATCAAAAAAGAAAACCATAAACAAAAACAAAAAGAGAAAAGTGGAGTCTTCATCTTCCTCATCCTCTCCTCCTTTTTCAGAACAAGAAGCTATGCAAGAGGAAGCAATACGAGAAGAAGATGAAAATGAGTCGATGCAGGAAGACTCTGCTGATAAGGATGAAGAATTTGCTGCTCTGCCACCGCCGGGTCCCTCAATAGCTCTACCAGAGCTGGCCATCCCACCAAAAAAGAAAACCACTCCCACAACGCCCACCACATCCGAATCCCCAGACGACGACAAGAAACGGACAACGGTACCTGTCACTCTCCGAGAGCCTGAAAAGTGGACCCAAGTCCTAAAGGACATGAAAAACCTCGGAATATAACACGAATCCGCCAAAAGGGTCTACTTGGGGATCCAGATAATTCCAGAGACACCACAAGACCACAGAAAACTTACAAGATACTTGACAGAAATGTCTATACAATACTATACGTATATCCTTCCTGAAGAAAGAAATCTAAATGTGATAATCAGGGGTCTGTCTGGACTGTCGATTGACGACATCAAGGAAGATCTGGAGAGCCAAGGATTTCACATCATCGAAACTCACTATATAAAGTTACGAGATGGGCCATCTAGGTTGGTGAAGGTCCTCCTTCCCAAAACCGATTCTGACATATACAATATAAGGGCAATATGTCACCTCATAAGCACTGTTGAAGCACAAAGATTCCGTACAGGACAAGTTATCTGCCACAACTGTCAGCAGTTTGGACACTCCTCCAGAAATTTCCACGCACAGGCCCGTTGTTTTAAAGGCGATGGGCTCCACCATTTTTCCAAATGCGTTAAAAAAGCAGAGGAAAAGCCAAAATGTGTGAACTGTGGTGGAGAACATCCAGTCAACTATGGTGAATGTGAATGTCCTCGAAACCTGCTGCTACAAATAACAATAAACCCACCACAGCATCTACACAACAACATAATAAAAACACACAAAAACAAAAACAAGCAAACACTCCACTAAACACAAATAACAACATGGACACACTCTTCGCCACCATGCAAACACAATTCCAAACCATGATGCAAAACATGATGGCGAAAATGATTTAGGGAATGTTTGCATCACAAAACAGTTTCAACAGCACACTAACAAAGAAACAATAATGAGCTTTATGGATCATTTAACCATTCTCACCTGGAATGCAAATTCCCTGCTTCATAAGACTGGTGAGTTGACTCAACTTATATTTGATTATACGTTTGACATCATTCTCATCCACGAGACATTTCTGAAGCCTGGAAATCGCCTACGCTTCCCTAACTATTTTCTGTACAGAAATGACAGAACAACAGGCACAGGAGGTGGAACGGCTATTCTTGTGAGAACGAATGTGAACCATAATCTCGTATTGACACCTACGTTACAAACACTAGAAGCTACTGCAATTCAAGTGCGGACGGATTCTTTTGAATTCATGGTAGTCTCGGTATACAGCCGTCCTCAGGCAGCTACGCTCATCGAAGATATTAAAAAACTTCTGGACTTTCAGGGTCCCATACTCCTTGCCGGAGACTTCAATGCCTATCACCAAAGCTGGGGAGCTGTGAGAAGCAATCGTGCTGGGAATGAGTTAAACTGATTCACCACAGATAATCCACTAAGCCTGCATATCCCCAACGAACCAACACATTACGGCTACCGAAATAGTTATCCTCTCGATATTGGTATATGACGTACCTTTGAACACGATGTACGCATCGATGTCCTCGACGAACTTTCATCCGATCACAAACTGGTGCTCTTCTTAATAGAAGAATATACATAGACGAACCCTTACAAGTAAAGAAGAAAACTAATTGGCAAGCTTTCCAATTCGCACTGGCTAAAGAAACCATTATTCAAACACCTGAACCAGCCAGCGACACAGAGAAAATGATAGAAGAAATCACAGACAAAATAATACAGGCAAAAGAGGACAACACAGTCACAATTCTGACAACGGTGACAAACCCCTATGAACTCCCTAACGACATCAAAAATTTAATAAGGAGGAGGAATCGAGTTTGGAGAAGGGCTAGGGACACAGGTGATCCTAGATTACGCCAGGAAGCAAATCAAATTACGAACGAAATTCTTGATCGGATATCGAAATGGACAATGGGAGAGCTTCTTGCAAAGTCTGGAGCCTGGGAGCGACGCTTTCTGGAGGGTTTGCAAATACTTTCGTATTAATAACAAACTTGTAATACCACCAATTCACGGCTCTGACGGTATCGAATTCGACAATTCTGGTAAAGCGGAGACCTTTGCAGATACTCTAGAACAACAGTTCTGTGAAAATTCATCAGATGAGGAGGACCTTGATGAACACGAAGACCACGTCAATCGATTGACCAACAGGCTCATGAGGTCAGACATTACAGACTCCGATCTAATACAAAGCATCTGTCTTCAAGAGGTTAAAGACAACATACAAGTACTGAACAGACGGAAAGCACCGGGATTTGATTTAATATCAAACACCATGTTAAAATGGCTCCCGGATAATATTCTTGATAAAATAGTAGCGATTATAAACGAAACTTTCCGCTTACGAAGATACCCCAAAATATGGAAATCGGCAAAAGTTATTGTTCTTCCAAAATCTGGTAAAAACCTCATGTTCCCACAAAACTGGCGACCTATTAGCCTATTATCCTCTCTGTCGAAAAAAGTAGAGCGGGTGCTACTAAATCGACTAACTGAGGTTGTTACTGAAAAAGAAATACTTCTAGAAGAACAATTTGGCTTCAAGCCATTACACTCCACAGAGCTTACTAGGGTGGTCCAACACATTAGAATAGGGCTAAACCGCAGAAAATCAACGGGTTTGGTTATCTTTGAGATAGCCAAAGCCTTTGATAAATTCTGGCATGCAAGAATTATTTACAAAATGTATGAATCCCAAATGCCACTGCAGCTCATCCAAATCATTGGCTCCATTCTAAAAGGCAGATCATTTCGTGTCAAAATTGACAATCACCTCTCAACCATGCAGCCAATTCAAGCTGGAGTCCCACAAGGATCACCCGTCTCCCCAATACTATACAACATCTTTACTGCAGACCTACCTTGGCTGCCTTTGAATGTCCACAAGTCCCTATATGCCGACGATACCTGTGTTTAATACTCATCCAGACAAGCAAGAGTGATCACCACCAAACTGCAACTCTCTATAGACATACTTTTGAAGTATTTTCGCAAGTGGAAGATCAAGTTAAACTCAGAAAAGACCCAGGCATTATTTGTAACCAGAAAAAGACAACAATAACCGAAAACCTTGACTGTTGAAAACGAAAAAATATTGCCTGGTCAAGAACAGCCAAATACTTAGGACTGACATTCGACAACAAACTCTCCTGGACCGACCACATACGCAACAAACGAGGACCTTGTTACAATGTGCTATCCCAAACTCTTTCAACTCTTTAAGGCCAAGAAACTCAACATCAAGGACCGTCTGCTGATCTACAAACAAATAATACGACCGACGCTACTATATGGTAGTACAGCCTTCTACCAGACGACAGAGACCAACAAAAAGGCACTACAATCCATCCAAAACAAAAGCATTCTACAAATCTTTGGAATTCCATGGTATGTTAGAAATACGGACACATACAAGGACCTTAGAATAGAACCTGTCGACATATTCGTACGTGACAAAGCACACAAACTGCTCGACAAAGTAGACAACCATCCTACCACTACCCTGGCAATCCTAAGACGCAAAGTACTACCAAAAGAAACTTATCCAACTATCCGCGCTAACTTTAAGAAAATATAATTGGCAATTATCAAAATGGCACAATCTCGTTAATCATGGTGAGCAAATAATTGCTCACAGATAGAAGGGAGCTAGGGTGCTAAATCGCACCAGCTCCAAGGAAAACGAATCCAAGGATTACTTCTTGGTTTAATTTTAGTAGGATGCCTTAAGCAAATATAGTGAATCGTGACGGAATGAATGTTTGTGACATCTCATGTAGGCCTCGATTTGATTCGTCTTGAACAGCAATTTCCCACGTGCCTCAATAGAGAGTTTACGTATAATGTATTTTCGAACAAGGTTAAACAGCATTAGGGCGAGCCCATCTGCCTGCTTCAATCCAACCCTCGCGTCAAAAGCATCTTTTGGCTGATTGTTTACTCGAACTTGGGATTGCCAGGCAGACCAGTTTCACTGGAATGTCTAAATAAGGCATGATTTTGTACACTGTAATACAGTCGACACTGCGGTATGCTTGTTTAAAACCCACGAATACCTAGGTGGCTGTTAATACTGCACTCTTGGCTTTTTCAATGAATTACTAAATCATGAACAGTTTGTTCGTAGTCTATCTGCCAGCTCTAAAACCCCCTTGATACTCGTGAATGACGTGTGCAGCGTAAAAACTACTCGTAATTCTGCGCTCGAATATTTTTTTTGTGAAGATTTTGTATGTTGTACTATACCCCATCAGACCCGCATTAGGCAAGCTTTGTACAGTGCCTAAGCACCCCAATCTGGCCCCCAATGCCCGTTAAAACGTGCCTAAGATTATTTCTAGACGAGTTTGAGTGTCTTCATTTCAGATAGGGTGACCAGACGTCCTTTTTTGCAAGGACATGTCCTTTTTTTCGACTATTCGGAGAAGCGTCCTCTTTCCCCCTACAAATGTCCTTTTTTCACGAATGTTAAACTCAAATATATTTTAAATCTTTCGCAGACTTTGAAATCGTCATTTTATTTGGTCATACATAAAACCGAACTATAGTTATCAAGCCGCACATGTAGGCTGACTACTACATGTGCAAAGTTGATCTGGCTGACTTGTACGACGTAGGCTCCGGTCATATACCTTCAGCACGTTATAGCAGGCTTGTTTTTGGCCAAAGGTCACTCCATCTCCATTGTCAATGGTCATCTCAGTTCGTTCGGTTGTTTACGCCGCGTGAACGATTCAAAATCAAAAGCGTAAGCACGCGACCTAACGTAAACGTGCAATCAAGTTATCAAGTGTTGCGCGCGCGAGTGCTCATGTAGGTCGACCATAAATTTACAGTTCATAGGTATTTTGATGTGCTGCGGGAGCCAGTTTTGGTGACGTACGGATGCTAACCTTGAATTGCAAGATACCGAAACGCAAATGCAATTTTATTCAAGATCTTAAAAAAAATACCCATGCTTCAGCAAGGGTGAGACACCTACATTAGCGAAATGCAAAATATGTAGAAGTAGTGTTTCGGTTGTCTATATGGGTATGTATTTTCTCAATATCAGCTTTTTTCAAAAAGACTTTTTTACGACAATGTTTATAAAATTTTTATGCAAAAATGAAGGTATTTATACTATAAATTTGTTTAGGTAAAGGTGCATTAGACACTCATCCGAACTCTGACACACACAAGTCGGCCATTCACGCTGCTTCGACGTCATATTCAATGGACCAACATGTTGTGATGAAAACTTCTCCACTTGCAACAAAAATTGCGATCGCTGAGGGGACTCTTGCATTCCCCACAGTCACACATCAGATGTCCTATCGGCAGATGGATTGTACGGCACCTCTTCTCAGAACACTTTTTGCGGACTCAGAAGTTGCACCAAAAATATCATATTCGCGAACAAAAACTGAAGCAATTATAAATGGCATCCTTTGTCCTTATTCTGTTCAATTGATAAAACAAGAAGTGATTGATGTACCATTTATAGGAATTGGTACAGATGGGAGTAATCACAAAAATTTAAAAAAATTTCCCATCACAATGCAATATCTTGATAAGAAGGAAGGACTCAGAGTTAGATTGTTACATGCTGAAAACCTTCCAAACGAAAAAGCTGAAACAGTTGTATCCTACACTGAAAAAACTCTTCATGATAATGAGTTGACTTTGAAGTTCAGTGCTTTTGTCGCTGATAATACCAACACGAATTTCGGAGTTGTGAAGCGCGGAGGAACGAAGAATATTTCTTGCACGTTGAAAGAAAACTTGAATAAGCCTCATTTAGTGGGGATAGGTTGCTCTTCGCATGTTGTTCACAACGCAGTTCACCACAGACTAGACCGCTTTGGCTTGTTTGACATCGATTGTATTGTGTTCAAAATATTCGAATATTTCTCTATTTACACTGTCAGAACCGAAGATTTGAAATCATTTTGTGAATTCGTTGAAAGTGAATATCTTGAGCTGTTAAGTCACAGTCGAACGCGTTGGTTGAGTCTTTTTCCAGCCGTTGAGCGAATTCTAAGAATGTTTAAAGCGTTGAAATCGTTTTTTTTGTCGCAAAAAAACCTCCAGTCATGATAGAAAATTTTTTCCTGCACGATCTTAGCGAATGTTTCTTGCTTTTCGTTCATTCTCTCATGTCTCTTTTTCAACCGAAAATGTTGTTGCTGGAAAGGAAAAATAATAGCATTCTGGAAATTGATTCGATATTTGAAGATCTTTTTGAAAAATTGTACGAAAGTAGTCAATCAAATTTTGTCCCTTTGATGGTTCAATCAATTTTGGCAAAAATTAGAAATGATGGAAAAGATCAGATGTGCAATGATTTTCAATCGAGATTCGAGATTGTTTATTATGAAACTGTAGAATATTTCAAAATTTGGACCAAGAGTTTCTCCGAATTCGAAGTATTTAAATGGTTGAACTTCAAGAGAGAAAAAGTTTTGCAGTACAAAGATGTTGAAGAATCTGTCAAATACTTGCTGGAAAAGGACATTGACATCGATGATTCGAAGCATCACGATCAAGTTGTTAATTTGAAACGATTTTTGGCAACGAAAATAGATGATGATAATTTCTACAATGAAAAATGTGCAAGTTCTCGTATTTGTGAATTCTTCAACGCTAATGAACATATTGGCAGTTACTCTGAATCTGTCAATTTTTCTATGCTATCCCAGCACACAACGCTAATTGCGAATGAGTTTTCTCTCTTATGAATACACAATGGACAAAAGAGAGAAATCGTTTTTCTATTGACAGTATACGACACATTTTGAGAGTTAAATTCAATTTTTCTGAATACAACTGTGTTCAGTTCAACAAATTTCTGCCGCAACCAATGAATGCACGTCTTGTTGAAAAAATAAGCAACAATGAAAAATATGTACCTGTAAACGAGGGGTAAATCTATTTAATTGTGAAACTGAAAAGTTATAGTGACTAATAGTAAATAAGTTTTTGCAAAATCACAAGCACGCATTTATTTTTTCATTCATCTATTCGTGACTATATTTTATGTGCACTCAATTTTTTTTTAATTTAGCGAAATTTATTGAGAAATAAATTTCAATCAATTTTTCGAGTTCATCATGAATAGTATGGAGGGGGGAGAGATTCAAGATGTCCTTTATTTGCTCTGAGCCCATCTGGTCACCCAATTTCAGAACAATTACCACCTATGATTTGAAAAACTACAATTAGTACTCTTCACCACTGTTCTCAAGGCACGTGAAGATATTTTTCCTGGCAAACAAGAAGAAAATCAATCAAATTCCCATAATTTCCTTCTTAACACTACCAATTGATTACCGGTACGAAAACTCGAAATCAAACTTATTTCAAAGAATAAGGTAGAGCCTTTTCATTCATGATCGGTGCAATCATAAAGCAATAAAAAGCGCATTAGGTCTACTTAAAAAATAAATTCAACAAAAAATAATAAAATCAAGCCCGAAAAGGTATTCACATGTGTACCGAAGTACATTAAGCGCATATGTGTGTACTTACATAATGACTTGGAAATTTCCGAAGGAAACTTTATCATCCGTATTGTAACGAAGACAAGCACAATAATAAATTTCAGTGAAAACTTTTGCCAGAATTTATGATCCTTGAATTTATATATACACGACCAGGCAAAAGCACACGCTTGGTCATGTGTGAGTGTGTGTGTGTGTATGTGTGTATTCTTTAAAATGTGAACAGTGAAAACTGTAAAAGTTTTTCGAAAGAGCACATATGTGGGTAACAGGTAAATGACATGCTGAGCATTAAGAAAATTCCAGTAGAAGTTTTTCAATTCCTATATATTATGGGGTATAATTAAAACGGGGATATCCTAGACGTAGATTCATGGATTCCTTTTCATAGCCTAAAGGGAAATGTTTGTAATTTAAATGAACACCAGTGGTACGACAAAAAGCATGGTAAAATGACATGTAATAATGTTGACATTAGAGTCCTGAATGTTTTGCTAAATATTCAACCCAATGAAAACTTTGAACTAAGTTTATTTGCGCTGAATTTCTTGGAAGTATTCCAGCTCAAAGTTTTTCCAGGAAGCAAAAGTAAATGATACACGACAGTATTAATCCTGTTTTCATTTCATTGGGGCCTTTTTGCGTTTAATAGGACATTTCTAGCTCGGGCCAAAGTACGTAATAATCGCAATTACCTTTTGCAACTTTTTGAAAAGAATTTAATATCCCAAAGTCCGTTGCTCTACTTTCCAAGTAAAGTCAAGCAAGACTACAGAAATTGCTTTGAGGAATCGCCGCAAGAAAACCTATTAAAAAAGGATTAAACTTTTTAGTTACGATAAGAAAAGAAATCGTTCCACTTGGAATTTCGTCTCGTGCTAAAGCGCTAGGAGGAAAATGAGTAAAACAAGCAAATGATGACCATAATGGAAAAAGATTACATTTCGCAGAAGAAAGGTGTTTCGCGGAGCTTATTAACTTTCTATGTTTCTTCATTGAAATATCTTGTACTGTGTACAGAAACGCTGGCAAATATTTACGGAAACCAAAGTTAGAACATTAATTTGATGTGCCTCAGCCATTATGCAAAAATCAGTCGAATTGAATCATCATTGATAGGGTGACAGTCCAAATCGGGTTTAGTTTCAGGGTTAGTCTCTTCAAATTGACGCTCTGTGAACTCTTTTAGGAATGAGTGCTGAGCGCACAGAATATATATACACAAAATAGTAAGATTTCGAAATACTAACGGAAACGGCCTAGATATCTTAAGATACGTGAGGTTTTCCAGTATTACACAGAAACTTGCTTGAAACGGAAATTGAACAAGCAAAATAAGCGAATTTATAGCTCCCAAAGATATATATATATATATATATATATATATATATATATATATATATATATATATATATACACATATATATATATATATATATATATATATATATATATGCACATAAATATATATATATATATATATATATATATATATATATATATATATATATATATATATATACATATATATATATATATATATATATATATATATATATATATATATATATATATATATATATATATATATATTGTTACATGTACAAATAGTTCTGCGAGCTACTGTCGCAATTGTTTTCACAACCATTAAGAACAGCAACAAATGAATTTACTCGAAACCACGAGAACCCACCAAGCATTATCAACATCTGAAAGTGAGTCACTGCCCATTCATTACGCTGCTCGAATGTTCCCGCTAATTCACCAATGTACGAGAACTGAGTTGAATGATTAGAGACCCTATATAAAGGCGAGCTGAATGAATGGGGGAATCAATCATTCGATAAGAACTGCGATAGTGTGTGGAAAGCGAAATTGTTCGAGTAATAGAAAAGTGATTTTCGTTGATTGTGAAGTGATCTTAGAAGACAATCGCAATATAAATTTATGGACAAGTGGAAGTTAGATTTTAATAGTGAAAATTAAAAAATTGTGAAATATACCAAATAAGTGATTGTGCGTTTTTAAGTAATTTAATAAGCTCTTTTAATTTAATTTAAAAGACATTGCTTTTTCACTTTCCCGGAACATTAAAATTATTGGCCGCGAACCATGACATGCAACTATATATATATATATATATATATATATATATATATATATATATATATATATATATATATATATATATGTATCTATATATATATATACATATATATATATATATATATATATATATATATATATATATATATATATATATATATATATATAGGCAATAATAACGATACGATGGCAACCCTACCACCTGCAGAGTGGCAGTTGGTGATACTCCGTCGGTTAAAGCGCACGTGGAAACGAAAGTCGAGCGTCGGTAGCTATTTACTTTCAATTACATTCTTAACTCTTTATACTTCCACCGCTTGTGGCAATCAAAACCAACTATTCGAAAATTCAGAATTAATTAACACATGAACTACACTATAACTCTCTCATTTTCATCATTCTCCCTTCCTATATATTGGAGCTCTTCGATGCCTCAACTGGTGGAAGTAAAATAAGAAAAGAAATGGTCGCGTGAAAAAATTCAGTGTGTATTGCGGGTCAATCGAATTTCCGAGAAAATCAGTTGCCTAAAGTTGTAGTTGTCTTGTGCAAAATATACAGTTGAAAAGTTGAGAACAAACAGCAATTAAAAAATAAAAGAACAAGCCAAAGAAAAAAATTATTACTGGTGACGCAGATTACGACTCGGTGGAAAGTAGCGGTGTTCTAACTAGAACGAAGAGTAAAAAGTTGTAATCAGAAAAAGGAGAAGCGAAAAACAAATCAAGGGTGGAGAGCGAAAAATCAACAAAGAGGAGACTACGGCAAACAAGAGCGAACGAGACGAAACAAAGATAATGGAAAAAACGAACTTCAAGATTTGATAGAACTGCTCACTGCAAAATACTCGCAAGATGCTTATGCGGATGTAAATGCAAATGTAGAAGAGATAATCCCGTACTTTATAGGAAAATCAATTTCGAAATGGTTTGAAAATTTTGAATCGATAGCTACGATGTACAGATAGGGGGATACCAAAAAGTTGATTTATCGTTAACAGTCACCAATTATTACAGCTTTAAAACCGAAATAATAACAAAATGTTCCACACTTTTTCGAGTATTGCAGTCCACAACCAGCTGCGCGAAAAAAAAGAAGAGGATGAAAGTGTACATGAATATATGTTACACATGCGGCGGGATCGGTGGAGGAGAAGTCAATTATACAAGGCATTGTAGACGGCATAAAAAGAAAAAAATCCCCGTTGGCAGCACCAGCCGGAAAGGTAAATTTCTCGTATGTAGCGTAAAGTTTCGAAAAAGAATTTGGCTTACCTACTACTAAACTTCTTTCTCCAATTTTGGTAGTACCACATGGGTATTTATTAACGTAAAAAAAATCTGGCCACGTTCGTTTTTAGAAACCTTTTATCGGGGCGCAAATATTTTGCTAATTAAATTGAGTTCCATGCGTATGGATTACATATTGTTGTAAACATATAAATACCGGTTTCGCCCTTCTCGCATCTGCTGTTTACACAGTTCACAGTGGTAACCACACAAAGGCTTAAATAGCTCGAATAGTTAATTTCAAAAGATTTTCATAAAAGTTTAATCAGCACTTGCATTGCCATTAATATATACATTTCAATTTTTTTTTGAACTGTGAGAGCCGTCATTTCGATTTATATTGAAATCGGCTGCTAAAAATATTAAGCTGTAAATTTTCGACTGCTTTATTTGTCATTCGATTTGCATAATCAAATTAAATTAACTTGCCTTAATAACTTATAATTTCAAGTTTCAACGGAATCTGTTGAGAATCTTGGCTGCTAGAGGGCTACAGAAATAAAAAAACAATTCCTTGCCGCCCCCCTGTATGGGAAGACCCGCCTGTATGGAGAGACCCCCCTTAAATACCTTAAAATATTTTCTTGCACTGCAAATTTCAAAAGGCACCACTTTTGACCTACGTAGAAAATTTCCTCATTCTAGCTCATGTGGTTTGCGAGAAAACTTGTTATGACGCACGAACAAACGGGCGGACGGACGGACAGACAGACAAGTCGCGATTTTATAATTTTTTAGGGTATTGTTAAAAATATTATACAATATCTTAAAAATGATCTGGTTTATAAGTTCTTTCAAGTAAAGTCATTGAAAACGTTTCAATGGAAAATATTCATTATTTCAGTTGGCACTAAAATAGCGAATTGCGCTTGCCTCCAGACCTTTGGGGGCTGCCATTTTGAATGCATGCATTTGATTTTGGATTATTTTAAATCTTTGTATGCTAGGACCTCATAAATCAATGTACTATCTCGTTCAAATAGGAGTTTCACTCTAGACAGGGCAAAATAATTCAATTTTTAAAGAAAATCGCAGCTAAAAATATTAGGCTTTAAATTTTTGACTTTTTTATTTTTCATTCAGTTTTAATAATTTCCTGCAAAATACAAGAATATAGTACAGGGATTCATAACCTCAAGTTTCATCAAAATCCGTTGGAAAATGTGACCGCTAGAGGGCCACAAAAACATAAAAAAAACGCATATTTAAACGGCCGCCATTTTGAAATTTGCACATGGATGATCACCAAAATATCAAAAACTGTAGGTGTAAGTAATGTTTATCTTCAAACCAAGTTTCATATATGTCGGATCAAAATTGCGACTTTTAAAAGCCTTTGAAATTTCGACTTTCAACTGGCCGCCATTTTGTTTTTTGCAACCTGACCTCCAGCTTTTTTAAGTAATTCTTTAGATACTTATAATTTCTATCAAACTACCGAATTTCATGAAAATCTGTTGAAAGCTTTGACCACTATTACAACAACAAAATTTTGCACGTTTTTCGACCTTTGAGCGGCCGCCATTTTGTTTCTGCCGTACTGACTTTGAATTTTTTATTGTGAGATTCATCACATACTTCAATGAACCTTTGTACCAATATCATCCAAATCGGAGCTACACTTTGGTCAGAACAGAAATCGCAATTTTTCGTCTAAAATGGCCGCCATTTTGTTTTTGCCCAGCCGATATAGCTGGTTCACGAACGTGACCGAGACAATTACCCAATACACCTTTCCTCAAAATTTGGTGAAAATCGAAGCAAAATTGCAACCTCTAGCGTGGTCATATATATATATATATATATATATATATATATATATATATATATATATATATCTATATATATATATATATATATATATATATATATATATATATATATATATATATATATATATATATATATATATATATATATATATATATGATGCTCTCCGCAATAGGTAAATTTCTCTCGAGAAATATACCTAAAAGTAATGCTGAATTGAGGGAGCCAATAAAATATTCGAAAACACCCACACAAAAATAAACAAAACAACTCAAAGTATAAACAAAACGGTGAAATGCGAAGAGAACATTGTTACAATTGCGGTTCGACAGAGCATAAGTGACGGGAGTGTAAAGAGATGCAAAAATGTTTTAAATATAATTCGACGGATCAAATTACTAGAAATTGTACAAACAAACAAGATAACAAATATACAACGCAAGTTAATTGCACAGCATAAATGAAGAAACTTAAAAAAACAAGAATCGACAACAACAACAATTTGACGGTGGTTCGGACATTTCCATTATTAAAGAAAATCTGTATAAAAGCATTTTGCAGAAAAAGCAATTAGAACAAGTTGGGTAGACAGACCTATGCTCATGTCAGAAGGGTTTTGTACTCGACTTACAAAATGCCGTAACCAGCAACGAATAAAATTAAGAAACACGTCATGTTCGAGGATCATACTATTATTAACTAAGTTGAAAGAATTTTTTAATTCTGAGGTATTTGTTAAAATTATACCCATAAATATCTCGCTTGATAATTTTTTCAGATTTTTTTAGATCACGGGTGTCCATTCGCGAGGGAGAAAACACATTTTTCATGTATTCCCCCCCCCTCTGTGCCCCCACTGAAGCAAAAACTGTCAGTTTAAGAACTGTTTTGAAAACCTCTCATAGAGAACTTTCATTTGATACTCATATCGGCTACCTTTCATGAAATTTTTTTCAGGGGCCACTCCTCTGTACTGTAAGCATCGATTCATGGCCTATTTTTTCGAATCCTAGAATGGGTACAAAGCCCTTTTGCTAGGAGCTCTCTCCTGCCTCTTCGACTTGTTTCAATTGTATGTAGTCATCCTCATGATATCTATCATTCCTGAAACTTTCATGCAAATCCTAGCAAAGCTGTAGTGTCTTAGTCGGTAAAAAGCGCATATGGCTCCATAGCCATATGTTTCCATAGTAATACAGGGCACATTGTTCCATAGTAATACAGGAAAATTCAAATCGCTATAACTTCGTTAAATACATATCGATCTTTATGAAACTTTCAGAAAAGATCAATCTTATAAATAGTCATCTGTTTGCTAAATTTTATTGAATTTAAGGGTACCATTTAGATTTTATTCAAGAAAACACAAAATCGATAAATCATACTATTACTAACAAAGTTGAGTGAATTTCGACTTCTCATGTATTTGTTGTTATTGTACTCATTAAGGCCTACATTCATGATTTTTTTCAGGTTTTTCGGATGGAAGGTGTCCAATCGCGAGGGGGGGGGGGGGGGTACGCGAAAAGTTCGTACATTTCCCCTTCCCCTGCCCCCCTCGGTACTCATAAGGCAATTTTAAGACTTGTTTTCAAAAGATCTCATTGAGACCAATGACACCCTACTCGACTACCATCGGTGAAAATTTTTTTTTGAGGGGTCAACTCCCTATATGGGGAGGCCCCCCTTAAACCCCTTCGAAAAATTTGTTCACCCTTGAACTTTCAAGAGGTCACCACTTCTGACCTTTCCACAAAGTTTCATGGCTGTAGCCTCTATAGTTTCGGAGAAAAAGTGCTGTGACATACAGACGGACGGACGGACGGACGGACAGACGGACACAGGTCGTGATTGCAATAGGGTTTTGTATTTTAGTACAAAACCCTAAAAAAAGATGAAGACATTGTTGGCTTTGGCGAGGGAACAACAAAGCCTAAGGGCAAATTTATGTGCGTAGTCAAGCTAGACAAAGTAAAATTGGAACACTATGTAGTGATTGTGCCGAATAACGCGGTAAATTATGACATCTTAATCGGGTATGACAGGAAAACAAAGCTCCAAGTAAACAAATCTGTGATAACACCTGGGTTTTGCTATGGATTTGAAACATGGACCCTAACCCGAGCATCCGCAAATTTAGTGAACGCCTTTGAGTGACGGGTCACGAGGCGAATAATCGGAGCGAAGCTAGATAGGGACCAATGGCGAACTCCATACAACCATGAGTTGTATGAAATTTTCGACGAACCGGAGGTCTCAACGATTGTTAGACTGGGGAAACTGCAATGGGCTGGCCACATTAATCGTATGAACGAGCAACGGATACCCAAGAAGGTATTCGTTGGGAGAACTGAAGGCCGGAGACCAGCGAGGAAACCGAGGAAACGTTGGTTTGACTCGCTCGATGAGGACAGTTCATTGCTGCTCGGATTTCGGATTTGGAGGACGCAGTCAATGGACCGATACTGTTGGAGGCGCTATTTGCAGGAAGCGAAGGCACGAAAGGGGCTGTAGTGCTAAGAAGAGGAAGAAGAATCGGGTATGACATCTTGAGGAAATGCAGGTATATATCGGATCACAATTTTGCCTCGATAATTGCAAAAAACAAACACGAAGCAACAGATGTTATGTGCCAAGCAGAGGATGCAAAAATAATTACGAAACAGATCGAGGAATGGCTTAAGGAGGGAATTATTCGACGCTCGACATCGTTGTATTGTAGCCGTGTCGTGTTAATGAATTAAAGAGATGGGACCAAAAGAGAATGTGCAAATTACAGACGTCTTAACAAAGTGAGTTTCAAAGATCAGTATCTTATACCCAACATGTAAGATGTTTTCGACAATCAACTGGTACTGAGGATTTTTTCAAGCTACATACGGACGCATCCAATGACGGATTTGGCGCTATACTTGTGTAAGAATTCGAAGGAAACATACATCCGATATATTTCAAGACTAAAAAACCAGCAGAGGCAGAGGCAAAACAACACAGCTTTGTAATAGAGACGAAACCAGTGTTCTCAGCGATGAAAAAAACTGCGGCATCATTTACTGGGTATTGATTACGGATTGTACCGCGTATAAATACACATCAACGAAGGAAGATATATCGACTTCAGTACCACGTTAGAAGATTTTAATTCCACGTTTAAGCATCGTACAGGTACGCAAATGAAACACGTAGATGCACTAAGTAGGTATGCGGAACTAACAGTTGATTCTAAGTATGAGTTGCGTTTATGACTGAAGAAGGCTCAAAAATGCGATGGCCACTTGAAAGCTATTTTGGATATACTTGAGTTGAAACAATATATGAACTATAAAAAAATCGGAAATATGTTATTTAAAGAAACAGACGGACAGAATATACTAGTGGTCCCGCGTATGATGGAAAAAGAAGTTACAAAGTCGGTCCACGATCAAGGACATTCCGGCGTTATAAAAACCGCACATCAAATAAAGCAGCTATATTGGATTTTACACTTCGAACAGAAAGTGGGCAAAGTAATAAGAAACTGCATCGAATGCATCTTATGCAACAAGAATCGATAAAGGGAATACACCCCTATGCACTCTACAGCGGAAAAGTATAAACACATTTTTGCATTGGTGGACGGATTCAGCAAATTTGTTTGGCTGTACCTAACAAAATCTACTAGAACCGACGAAGTTTTGGCGAAAATCGAACGGTGGCGGGAGATATTCGGAAATCCTGCACGCATAGTCAGCGACAAGAGGCCGGCTTTCACGTCGAATACTTTCGCAGAATTTTGTGAAAAAAAACAAATATCGAACACCTATAAACAACGACGGACGTACATAAAGGAAATGGACAAATAGAACGGGTAAACAGGACTATTCTCAGCGTGATTTCAAAACTTTCTTGGGAATGCCGGGAAAAATGATATCGGTTCGTAGATGATGTTCAGCGTGCAAATCGGTAGACCAAAGTACTAAATACTTACCGTTCGAAGTTCTATTTGGAGTTAAAATGCGATATGATCCAATAGATAACAGTGTGGTACAAACCATTCAAGAAGAGCTGGTCGAAAATTTTGGCGATGAGCGCAACATTTTCATTGTTGATCTACCATCGCTTAAAGCACACGTGGAAATGAAAGTCGAGCGTCGATAGCTATTCACTTCCAATTGCATTCTAAGCTCTTTATATTTTCAACCTTTTGAGCAATCAAAACCAATTATTGGAAAATTCCGAATTAATTAAAGGATTGAATTACACTATAACTCTCTTATTTTATTCGTTCTCCTTTCCTACATACTATATATATGCATGTGTATATATTGTACATAACTTTGTTATTGAGGCCTCCTTATTTACAGGATTTTGAGAGAAAGTGCACATTATATTGAAACTTAGGGATCTATAGTTATTTTTGGAGTTGTTATCTTAACGTTTTTAATCCGGCAGCACTCTTATAATCAATATAAAGCGTTTACATATCTTCTTAGTTTTGACAAGTTGACATTTTTTGTTCTGGAATTTTTTTTTTACTTTTGTGTGAGTTAAAAAGCTCCTTAAAGTAAATTTAAATCCATGCCACAAATACAAACCCTGCAAATTAACTGTGTCGTATCGTGTTTATGATATCCATGCAAGTAATGCGATCTTTTTGTGTGCTTGAATTACTTCTTTATAGGTTTTCGTGATATCCTTTGACTGACTGAATTCATTCAGCTCTAGAAAGGAATTTGTGTATTACAAGGAATCAAGAAACTGAAAGAAGCGAAAGTTTAGCCGACATGGAAAGATCGAGCTCTGGACGTGCTGGAGTTGTACGGTGCCACCAGCATCGTTGAGGAAACAACTAGATAACCTGGATTATTGGATCTTCGAATGAAAAATGAAGTGACTTAACTCAGAGCACTCAACATAGTGCCAGTTCAAGCAAAAATCTTTATTTTCTAGTGCGTAAGTGATAATCTAAACCAACGCATTTCAGGTAGATTATCTACTGAGGAAGTATAGGAAATCCTGCTTGAACAGGTCGATAACAAAGCAGCAGAAAATGGAATGAACCAAAAATTTCCCATTTTTGTTGTCACGAGTGAAAAATCAACATCATAAGTTTGCCACTGACCTAAAAACGCGTAAGATATAAATAGTTAATGACTTTGTCGAGCTGTTTTTTATTTCAAAACTTTTACACTATCAACTTAAACGTTTTGAGTCATTCAAGCCAAGTTACTTACATAGGATAGCAAACAAAACTGAGAGGGACAAAAACATCTCATCAGCAATAATTCTTCATGAAGGTAACGTAGCACCAGCATCACATTCAAGTGATATTCTCAGTGCTACGAAGAGTAGTGGCCAAAAAGAAGAAGAAACCAGAACTTACTAATAAGTGTAAACACTGTAATATGAGCAGTCCCTGGAGTTGTCAGTGTGCTAAATGAAAAGCTTATGGCAAGCCTTCATATTCAGAGCATGCCACAAAACCCAGCGAAAACTCTAAATCTAATTTGGAGGTTGGCAGAGATGGTCATAAAAGTACCTAATCCAACGTGACTGAAACGCGTGTTGCACTGGCTTCAACCAATAGTAACGTTAAAGAGACGATTACAAATGACCAGTTGTGGGTTCATAATGGTGCCAAAAGCCATATTATTTTAAATTTGAACTGGTTCACCCACGACATGCCTTTTCCTGTGAACTTGAATACTACGGTAAAAGTGGCAGGAAAAGAAGTTATCAAAGCTATCCGCATCGGTACTATCGCAGTTGTAGCTACGTCCAAGGAAATCTGGAAACATTCACGCTCCATCATATATGATACGTATGTGACATATCAGGAAATCTCGTTGCTTTCATTACAACCCACCATCAGAAGCCTAAAGGCAAGTTTGAATCAACAGATACTTAGTGTCAGTCCAATATTGATGATCAACCAATTTTTAAAGCTACCCGCAACTCAAATGAGATCTTATGCCATGCTTTATTTCATATGATTCAACTGGTAGAAGTCTGTGCCAGCGTAACTGAAGATGACCAAGCTCTTCAGCTTTACCATCAATGATGGGGTTACATAAACCAGCATTACGTCCAATCCAAGCTTGCCTCTGAACTGAATATTAAAGCGCCAGCTGAGAAAGAAATCTGGAAGCCATGGCAGTTCGATAAGACACATTGTTCGCCGTTTTCGAACCCAAGTAAAAAATGTGGCCCCTGACGAGTTGTTATCTTCATACCATTCAATCAATATTTCAGTGGTCATCGCTACTTGATTGTCATGAAGGATCATTAATCCAAATACTACTGCTGTATCCAAAAAATGCGCTATCAAGAAGGCCTTGCATGAAGTGCTGAATAGAGCTCATACGCTAGATAACGCCGTTAAGGAGTTCTTCAGTGACAACGGTAGCAAATGCGATAATGATGAGGTGCGTGACATTCTGAAGAAGTATAGCGTAAATCAGAGATTGACTGTCCCGCATATATCAAAATGAAATGTAGGAGTGGAACGGAAGAATAGCAAAATCGTAGAAATGGCTCACATATTCAAGTATATGAATTCTGACGTCAAGTTGTCAGATACCATCTGGGCAAACATTTTGACAAGAGCAGGCTATGCTCTTAACTGAGTGAAGAAATCACTGATTGCTGACAAGACTCACTTTGAGATCGCCTTCAGTGTGAGTGTGAGTGTGTCGAGTTGACTAGGAAGTGCCACCAATGAGGCTATGGTACAAGCAAAAAGGGTTATATGCCACCTAGCAGGCACCTATGCCATGAATCTGGTGTACTCCTGTAATCCCAAAACATGGCTCTTTGAGTGCTACAGCGATGCCAACTTTGCTGCTACAGTGCACTCTGTCACTGTAGTGATCGTTGAATTTGCTGATCCAGCTAGCAGCTAACCTTGATTCAAAGACCATCTGTAGTGCTTACAGAGGTGCTTAAAGTTAATTAAGGATAGCAGCGATAAAATGCTGCTTCTGTTAGCCAAAAATTTGCGTTCACCTTGAATGGCATTGCCTGACAATGCGTACACATACTGACAGCTAACTTTTGCGATGTCTTGGAGCAGATTCTTTCCAGCAACACAAGGGATAACTTTAAAAAAATCACGCACACGACCTAATTGATCTATGAACATTGGCGCAACATATTGTTCCAACTACTTTTCTTATTTTCACCGCGCGTGATCAGTTGTACGACCTCGTCCTTTATGAGGGAAGCTATGGACCACAACAAGAAATGGAGCATCTCTAATTTGTTAGTGCCCCCCCTTGCACTGTTTCCAACTATATCTAGGATCACAATGGTGGGAGTCAACAAGCAATGGCTCCCCATCCTGGCAAAAGCCCCATAAAAACAGTCTGTATTTTTTTTCCCCCTGGTTCGAGTAAAATGTTGCATTGGTTTTTGAAAACATCCACCCATCCACTTGCTTGCATGTAAGTCACCTGCTTCGAAAAATGTTACACCAAAACCTCCAATCTGAATTATAATATTATACGAGAGACTAAGTTTTTAGTAGAGGATTGGTCTCAATTCCTTTTCATCCAAAGTCACGATGTTTTCAGAGCAACAGAAATACTTGCAACAATGCAACTCTGATTTGCACTGCCTGTAGTAGGACGGGATCCTGTTTTAGAAGCGCTAGCTGAAAAAGTAAGCTCCACATTATTCACTGATTTGAGTGGTTGGCCCGCTCAGCTGACAGAAACCGTTCTGGAACTACTAACTTACATCTTATCTAGATATGTCACTGTTGAAAGAACTGCAAACAAAGGTGGCATCATTTGCAGCTGCGACCAAATTTTAAACAGACAGACAACCGAATCATCAAAAAACGGTCCTGCTTCCAAACGCTTCCTCGTCCACACTGCTTTAAAACTAACTATCGAAACCGGATAACCTTAACTTGAAAAGACAAACAGGAAAGGTCCTCAATTCCACCTGCAACCAATTCTATCACTATCACACCAGCACTAGCATAGATAGCAAAAAGTTGACCTACATATGTTAAAAGGAATAATTTGTGTACCCAGATACTACACATCCTCAGTATTGACTAAGAATCAACATAGAAACTCTCTGAAAATCCAAAATTTCACTTTTGCACCAAGCACATTCATCGGAAGTACCTTTTTATTAATGACAGAATCAAGAAAGAGATGCTGTCAGTCTGTGGCGGTGCAAGGCGTGGGTGACGTGGGTGACGTGGGTGACCGCCTATGGCCTCGCGATATAGGGGCCTCGTGCTTAAGAGCCTTTTTTAACTCAATAAAAGTTTGAAAAGTATTGATATCAGTGAAAGCTGTGAATGATTCTGCTCAAAGCTAAGCCATAAAACATTCCTATTGTCAGCATTAGGTGCCACGCATCATTTTTCCAGTCTATAGTATAGTATACTGAAATAGTGACCATTGACGGCGATCATCTTGGCTTGCAGTGTTCTTACGCAACCGCCCTCAGTGTTGTCTTTCACATCACAATCGCACTCCTATCTTCTGTGTGATATCTACAATTTTAGCGTAACTTATAATTAAATTGTGCTTATTGGGTTCTTCCACCCTTTCAAAGAATGCAAGCATACTTCGGCGAAGCTCGAAAGTGGTATCCGATGGCATTTACTAACATATGCATACTTGACTAAATATTTGGGCTGGGAAATTTTCATAATGGGCAAGCACATTATTCCAATAATCAATATCAACCTTAAAACGACGTAAAGAATTATTTTAGCTTTTTTACCGTGGGAATATCTTTTTATCTTGACAGGATATGTAACTTTTAAGCAACTCATCATGCTCAAAGTGTTATGTTATACACATGATGAACCCGCCATCATAAGCCGCAGTGTATCTTAGTCAACACTTAACAACGGACTACAGAAATGGGTCTATGTAAGACATACGTGACGCGCCATCTAATTTGATCCAATGACCATGGTAAATGTCCCAAAGCAGGTTTGAAGCGACCATACGGTTATTTCCATCTACTTGGTACTTCTGAGAAAGAATCGTGAGTATTTAATCGTGCAAGGCCCAATGCTACATGCGTTGTTAAACATGGCAATGGCTATCAAGGGAGTTCCGTTCCTGCAAACGATTCTGATTTCGGTTGATTCGTGTCTACTTTCACTCTTTTGCCATGGCTCGCGAGACAAAGCAGAGTACAGTAAGCATCTCTATTATATTGTTATGAGTGAGAATGAGGAATATTGTGTTGAAGGTTCGAAAGTAATAGCTATTAAATTAATACGTAGTGACTCTTAACCTGCTTGATTTATTCAAATAGAATTTTAGTGACATGTGGAGTGACTGTAGGTATGTACTTAAAAATAAAATTATTATGATTGTTAATACGTTCAATATACGTTAAGGGGCTTTCGTCATATTACGCCAAGATTCCAAGGAATATCGAGATATCGGGAGAAAATGGGAACCTGGGTCCGCAAAAAGACAAAACAAAGCAGAACGGGTCTTATCAGATCGGGCTTAAGGTTCAGGATTGATGAATAACCTCAAAAAAAAATATCATAGGATGATAAAATCGGATAATTTAATTTCTTTGACGTCAGATATTGCAACAGCCAATACTTGATTCAATTTGGAAAAAAACTTTAGATGTATTCAGTAGTAAGCTACAGTCGGAAGTAGAAATAGCACCGAACTCTTCCCAGTCAAAACTTGAGGTAGAAAGGGGAGTTCCTGAACAATAAATAAGTTCTCAGACATTTAACGATGATAAAAGCGACATTATCAAAAAAACTTTTATAAGTTCAGATCCAGGAATATGGTCGTTTTCCCAAACCGATTCTCAGCATCATGATATTGTTTAAAGTAGCCCAACGCAGCCATCAAATAACAGCGATGATGGTTACCCCAAAAATTATGATCGTAAGACTGAGTCTTCTTAAAAAACAAAAATGAAATGGTGAAAATCAACATCGTCTTTGTTCTAGTTATCAAAAGAGAATTTACTGTTTTTCGCGTAGACTTCTTAGCAATCCTCAATCTCAGATAGTGCAGGGAGGATTCTGTGACTGGAAACACTCAACAAATATTTTACGAAGACACAAGAATACCAGAACACATATGTCATTTATGTTTCAATGGCTAACATTTGAGAAGCGAATTAAGCATGGGAAAACAATAGGCAAAGAAAACGAAAGGCTAATTCCTGAATCTCAAAAACATTTATACAATTCATTTGAAAGCTTAATTGACATCATTAGCTTCTTAGCTTCACATAATCTGGCATTCAGAAGGCATAAAAAATCTCTTAAAATAGACTGTAGTGAAAATTCCGGCAACTTCATAAACTTATTCAAAATACTTTCTAAATATGATTGCACGCTTTGGGAACACATGAAACGTATTCATGACCAACAATTTGTAACACATTACCTAAGCCACGATGCTCAAAACGAGTTGATAATGCTAATGGCGAAAAGAGTGATCGGAGAAGTGATTCGAAGGGTAAAAGAGGCGAAATATTATTTTATTTTGCTTGAGTGCATAAGAGACTATAATCAAGTTGAACAAATGTCTATTGTAGTGCGATTTTTCAATATAACAACCGGTAAAATAGAAGAACATTTTAATGGGTTTCTTGTTGTCACTGAGTCAACTGGGGACTACCTAACTAATGCAATACTTGAAGAATTAGGAAAAATTTTCAGATATTCATAATTGTCGCGGCCAAGGGTGCGACAATGGTGCTGCATTTTTTACACCTTGCGATTGTCATAGTTTGAAGCTACCATGTATTAATAAGATGCAGCTAATTGTTCTATGGCAGCAAAAACATTTTTTGGTTTTATTCAAATAATTTATTTGTTATTTGCAAGGTCAACCAAACACTGGGAGTTTATCAAAGGCAAAATAAAACTTACTTTAAAATCTTTATCAGACACAAGATGGGAAAGCAGGATCGAAACAGATAAAGCCATATCATTCTAATTTGATGATGTGGTTGAATGTTTCGAGAACTTGAAATATCACACAGAAGAATCCGATACATTCAGTGATTGTCATTCAATTCTAAATGAATTTCTCAGCTTAGAGTTCGTGACATCGTTACATTTATGATATGCAATATTATCGCCAGTGAATATCATAAGCAAACTACGGCAATCAGTAGAAGTTCTTTTAAGCATTGCCGTTGATCATTTGCATACGTTTTGTGACTGGATCAAAGAATATCGTCAAATTTGATTCGAACAATACTTATCTGACGCTCATCGATTTATTGTAAAAAAAATTATGAATTGTTAAAAAAATATAAAAATAAAAGGCTAGCCAAAAAGAAAAGGGTGATTGCTTATGACAGTAGTGATGAACCCATACCATCTCCCAAAATTTGGTTCGAAGCAGAGTCCTTTAATACTGTTATTGATTCCATAATGAGCAATATGGATACAAGATTTACATCTTTGAATCAACATTTTGTTGATTTCGCTTTTCTCTATGATTTAACCCTCCGAGTACACATGGGGTGAATTTGCACCCAGACGCTACTTTGACCGATTGCAGCGCCTAGGCCTGCCGGAGAGAGGGGGTATTATGGGCTTCTAAGTATATTTTAGTGTCTTGACTATAAGTTTACATAGTTTGTTTACCTTTCGAAGACGTTAGTTATTGTTGAGAAACATTTGAAATCAGCCTGGGGTCAATTTTACCCCATTCTGTACTCGACATCAATTTTGAGGTAAAAGTTGAATTTATTTTTTACTTTATAAATGGATAGATTGATTCAAAAGACAAAAAAAAAGTTTGAAAGTATTTTTATTTTTTTTTGTTTTTCAAAGCAATATGTAATCTGCGATCTAGTGTGCGTAATCGTTTGTTGGCTGAAGACGGCGGTGATGATTTTGGCGGCAGTGGTTCCTCCGAAGACGACCACGTCTCTGAGCAATCAGTATCTGATTATGAACTTTCTGAATGTTCAGAAAATGATGATGTGGAGAATGCAATTCTCAGTGAACGCCTTTTACAACAGCGTGAAAATTCAGCCGCGCGAGGGAGACCAACATCAACATTGATCAGTAAAAATTAGACAAAGTGGAAAATGGGAGCTCGTGAAAGATTATCAGGTTGGAATATAGATATATGCACAATTAATATTTTCTTTTTAAGGGACACTATAGAGCTCTTTTTTCCTTTATTCCGTTATGTCTTGAAAATTTTTAGCCAAAAATATTACAAATTGAAAAAGTTACGATTTTTTACGTAAAAATGCTAATTTTCATTTTTTCAGGTTTTAAGGTAGGCTAAGGACATTTCAGGCCTCTCTAAGGTATGAAAATTACTAAAAGAGCTTTCGAACTATTTCTGAAAAATTTTTCAAACTAATATTTGTAGTGGGGGCGATACTGAAAGAATATATACTCGGTGAACGAAAAAATAGGTGTGTACTCGGAGGGTTAAGCAAACTCAAAAATATTCGAAAAGAACATTTATTAAAACATTGTTAAGACTTAGACACAATCCTCCAAGTGAGTGAGAGCAGTGCCATCCAATCTTATGAATTGTATGAAGAACTGCAAGCAATTATGCCAAATTCGCCCGCCTGTATCAAAAACGTAAAACAACTGCTTCAATATATAACCGAGAATAACTTAAAGGAAATTTACCCAAACATTTATATTGTAATTCGGATTTCAATAACAATACCTTTAAGTACAGCTTCCGCTGGAAGGAGCTTTTCTAAACAAAAGCTTATTAAAAACTTTTTAAGAAATACGATGGGTCAGCAAAGACTTTCAGCGTTACGAATTGTATCCATTAAAGCTGATATAGCATCTAAGTTGGACAGCAATGCAATTATTAAGGAGTTTAGTTAGTCGAAAAGTAGAAAATGTATGTTTATTTAATTTTCACTGTTAAAATCTAGTCAGCAAGTGATATCACCTTGAAAGAGCATGAGTAGAATGGTCAGATAATAGAATTCCGTTCACCGATTTATGACCGTAGTATACAGTGTCCAACAAATGGTGTTTGAGTTTTAACTCACATTGAGAAAACACTTGCTGACGAGACTCTGATTTATTTATGTTAAAGTAAAAATATGTGCTTTTGTTAGAATAAAAAAATCGGTTTAAATTGTTTGATTTCCATGATATTCTTCCAGTTGTGCTGTTGTAGAGCCTTGCGGAGCTTATCATGCCCACATAAATTTTTGGTCTTGCGCCGCCGCTGTGGTGGGCCGACTAATACGTATGCAAATTGCTACCATATGGCTACCTATCTTATGTGTCTTTTGGCGAGTCCCCTTAAAATATTATAGAAAAAAATGTTTGCGTCAAAACTTCAGAGCAGTGATCCCTTTTCACTGTGCATAAAATTTTGTGTTTGTAGAATCTACGAATTCTGAGAAATAACAACAAAAACATTTCATGAGAGGATTTTGCATAGTGATGCTTGATTTTAACTCATTCTAATGGAAAATAAAAATGTTGCAGTAAATATACATCATTCCCATCTAAAGTCTTTCTTTCTCGTAACTGATGTACATATATAAAATCATCTTAACTTCGCATATCTAGCTTAATTTTCTTAAAATGAAACTCCGAAAATGCATCGAAGAATAAACATATTACGAGTATAACTCATTGTTGAACATCACATATGAAACAAAAACTCACAACGCTTCTTTTTCCTATACAAGTGCGACCTCTATTCACAGTCGTAGTACACAATCCCTTGGAGGTTTTCGTACAACTCATCATATTCAACTCAATTCAAAAGACCCTTAATGAATGAAGTTTCAAGTGTGCCTAAGTGTCACTGAGCAAAAAGAACTAGGAAGTATCCTTGAGGAGCTTTCTTGCCATCATCCTCATGAGTCGAGTCATCGCGGCCGTCAGTCTGTGCAAGGAGCAACATTTTATACACTTGAAGACTATCAAGAATTGTATATACTCGTATATGCGAGTCAGTCATTGAATGAATTGAGTCAGGCTTTTACGCGAACAATTAAAATTGTTGAGTTTTATTGCAAAACGGCGAAGTGACTGAATACTGAAGGATATTCAAGTTTCTTGTTTATACAAATTTCAAACAAATGGAGGACAAGAAATGAATGATTGGAGTTGCATTTGATGTTGATTTGATTGCTTGGGCCTTCTACTCGAGTACAAGAGAGCAGTCGTCATTATGCTGAATGATGATGGCTGGATTATATTCTACTTAATGGAGACAATCGTAAGATGAATTTAATTGATGTACTTGTTCAATGTCAGCATAAACGCTTAATACGAGCAATTTGTCATTTTGTGTAGGAGTGTCAAATCGATGGGTTTGTTTTCTACCAATTTTAGTTCACGAAAAGGAAATATCCTTACAAGATATCTTACTAAATCAGGACTTAAAACAACAGATGCAGTTTTGCATACCACTTGACTATGATATAGCGTACCCGTAGGTTATGTGCGTTAACTCTTTCATGACGTTTTTCGCTGTTTTTCCTCAGTTTAATATTTATATCATTGTGGACGCTTGATTCAGGTTTATGTTAGCAGGTATTCACGTGAAACAATCCGATTTAAAATCGTTGTTAATTCTTAAAACCAAACGAGATGTAAAGGGGTTTTTATTAGGGACGCAACAAGTTCGTATCTTTATATGAACTCACCCTTAAACTTTTTTAATAAACTGTCAATGTCAAAACGTTAGTCAAGGTCAACATTTTCATCATGATGAAGTTCACGAACCAGCAACGTTTGAAAATTACTGCCGAATTCCTGAGTCGATAGTCATATTTTTAAGAGCACTTACTGTTGGTATCTATATCCTTTCATAAAAGCAAAAATTATCTTGCATTAGGATAAAAACAACAAACTTCATCTATTTTTATTGCACGCTCAACTCATTCTCTGCTCAGCTCGAACTAGTATTGTTTGTTTAGGATATTTAAACAGCTGAACCCTTAATTTCGAAATGAGGATTTGTGTGCACAGATGTTGAGTTTCGCGTCCTTATGATAGTTTTCCTTGTTGAAGAAGAAAATATGTTAAGACACATCTAATGCGTGCTATTTTAAACGGAAATATATTCGGTTATAAACTTGAACAAGAGCAAGACGTGTTTTTCTGAACTCCACGTTGAAAAGTTGCAAATAAAATGGAAAGTGCAAGTGTGAAAAGGAACATTTAACCCTTTGATGGGGAGAAATATAGTGAGTGGAAGTTCAGATTGCGTGCTTTATTGACGGAATTAGACGTTACAAAAGTGATTGATGATGTGGCACCAACAGATGGAACGGAGGAATAGAAGAAAGCTGAGCGCATAGCAAAAAGCATTGTAGTAGAATATTTAGCAGATACTTTTCTTGGTTTTGCGAAAGCCACAAATACGGAAAAAGATATTCTGAACGGCCTAGATGCTATTTATGAGGGAATGGATCGTAGTAGTCTTCGCGTATAGAAGTCTTTTAAATCGCTCCTGTCAAAAGTTTTCAAAAATTAAATTAATTTTTTAAAAACGTTAGTCTGAAGTTAATTTTTATCGGAAAAAAATCTTATTTTGTCGAAGCAATCGACTCAGGAAATTTCTATCGAATATTTTTACTTCGATTGGTAACGAAAAACAAGTTCACAAAGAAAATTTCGCCACTGGTATGGAGGAGCCCGACGGCTTCCCACCGTTGGGGCAACCTGGGGGAACGACGAATACGAAACTGGCGACAATCACCAAAAGAAAACATAACGAAGAAAACTATGAATGAACTAAGGCAAGAGATACAGTCTCTCAAGGATCTTTTCAAGAAAGGGATGAAGCCTCAAAAGACGCAGCCGCAAAATCAATGGCAACAGGTAACAAAGCCGAAGAAAAGTACAAAGCAAGTAAATCCAGAGGAAGTTCTAAGTGCTGGTGGCACCAACGAGAACCAAAATTATTTTGCAGCGCTGGAGGGATTAACCGAAGATATGGAAATCGAAGAAAACATTGGAGGTAATTTTAATCAAGATAATGACGTTAATTTTATTCAATATTTAAAGAACAAAAACAAGGAGAAAAAACCAGCCCGCAGTTCTGCTCGTTTCTCTGAAAACGTGTTCGGACAAACCGGGAAAGATATGGTTCGGCTATTGGCAGCCGAAAATAAACTGGCCAATTTCGAAATCAAAAGAGTTAATGCCGAAAAATTAACTATAAGGACGAAATCACTGGTTGATTTCAAGTCAGCCAAAGATGCGCTGATTTCTGGGGAGGTTCCACACCACCTATACCCCAAAAAGTGAAAAAAATCAGACCTTCTTGTTGAAGGGTTTGGACAGCGGAGAGGATACGATCGATCTTCTTCAGGTGCTCAAGGAGGCTGCACCAGATATTGATTTTGCTTCAGTCAAAGCCTTTGCGACAAGAAGGTCGACCATAGAAAGGTAGAATTTACCACTTTACCTGGTACAAATTGCAAATAAGAGCAGTCCAAGTGCCCTTCAACAAATAAGGTACTTGAATTTCAGAGTGGTGAGATGGGAACGCCTCCAGACAGGAGAAGTCAACCAGTGTTACCGGTGTCAAAGATTTGGACATTCGGCTGCCAATTGTGTCGAGCACTATCGTTGCGTTAAATGCAAAGACGTTCATGCTCCCGGTGAGTGCAAATTGGCTCAGATGGAGCCTAAAGAAAAATTATACTGCGTTAACTGCGGTGTTTTTGGTCACCCAGCATCATATCGAGGATGCTCCCGATATCAAGATGCAAAAGTTAAATTTGGTCTAAAGCAAACACAAGTACACCGTAATATCATACCTTCCAACTTCGTCAAGCCCGGAGTATCATTTGCACTCGCCGCTAGAGGACCAGCAGAAAATGCTGAAAATAATGTAAATAATGTAAGTGGCAATAATGAGCTGCTGCTCAAAATTTACCAGCAACTTAATTCTTTATCGGAGAGAATCGACAAACAAGATTCAAAAATGACCTTTGCTTTTCAGCGTTTAGGTCTTTCAAATGCCTAATAATAACTTGTCATCCAGTCATATTCCCATGGGTAGGCTTCGCCTCATATCGATCAACGTCAACTCTATCGTTGCTATACATCGACGTGATTATCTCCTTGAATTTGTTGTTAAGCAAAAGCCTGACATCATACTTCTCACTGAAACCCACCTCAATTCATGGCATTCCATGGAATTCAAAGATTTTGCATTCGTAAGAAACGATAGGGTAATAGGTGATGGGGGAGGTGGCACCGGGATATTGGTTAGAAGACCCTATTGTTTCCAAAATATTGAAAAAGCCGAATTCAAAAACTTTGAATTTTTTGAAGTGTCCGTCATCAAAATTTCACTGCCAGGTGGGGATAACCTCATCGTTATCTCTGCCTATGCAACTGGTCAAAATGTTCTCAAGTTCAAGGAGGAACTCAATTCCTTGTTTGAAATACTCGAATTGAACAGGCTGCATAGTTATATTATATTGGCAAGCATACATCATGGCTGAACGCCACCAATAATCCAAGAGGTGTATTCCTGAAGTCATGGATAACAGAGAACCAAATTGAATACAGGTGCAACCTATATGGGTCGGAGGTCCCAACATACACTAGGACAAATTCATATTTGGACCTCTGCATTGCTGACGCAAGACTTGAATTCAGCTTTAATAGTCCTCAACGGAAACTGCAGGTGCTTCCTTACGATAGCGACCATAACGCAATCGTAATGGAAATCAATCACCACAGGGATGATTTCTTCCTCATTCCAGTTCAACATGAAAACCATCGGTTGAATTTCAAAAAAACAGACTGGGGAAAGTTTCAAAAGAAGTTTAATCGGGAGTACCTGAAGCAATGTCCCTCTTCTGATGATAGCAACGCTTGCTCAATGGTTCCTAATAACAGAAATCTAACTGACGATGAAATAGATCTCTATTTGTCGAAGTTAGAGAAATTGACGTTGGAAACGATTGAGAAAGTTGTTCCCAAGATTAAACATCGAAACAATATGGAAGGATATGAAACACCAACCATCGCAAGGTTGAAAAGATTGAAAAGCCTTCTTCTCACACGCGTCAATAATATTTATCGACGATTTTTGGACTACAACCATCCCTCGTTGGCTTTGTTGAAATTACACCTGAAGAATGTCCGGAACTTAATCCGTTCATACTTCAGGAGTGAGGTCAGCAATCAATGGACGGAAAAACTGAGGGGTATTAGCCCACAGGACCCAGATGGCGTTTTCGCGAAAGTGAATAGCTTATTCCGCAGGAAGTCTCGAGTAAAGGTATTGAATCTTGAAGTCGCTAGTGATGAGAAATCGAAATTGATAGTACCACTCCAGATAGAAATGGAAACAGGATTATATGTGATGGATTGCAGAAACTTGCTCTGATTGGAACACATTTTGAATTGGTTCATCTGCCAAACCCAGAGAGAAGGAATGAAATATTTTCGAGGTCGATGAAGTTTCCGACTTCAAATCAAGCCTGAACGGCCAATCAATTCTTCATTTCGATGAAACATTAACATCTGACCTCATACCGAGCTTAAATCTTATTGATTATTTTGTCAGCTATGAAGACTTGTGTTTCATATTTCGCAGAATAAACAACAAAAAATCATGTGATACTGACGGTATTCCACATATAGTTCTCCGACATTTGCCTGAGATTGCTACTAGAAATTATTGCATATTGTTCAACAACATGTTGAACAATTCATATTTCCCAAATGAATGGAAAAAGGCTAAGGTATTTCCGATCTTGAAGAAAGGAAAAGAATCTTCATGCCCTAAAAGCTATCGCCCAATCAGCTTGCTGCGTAACATCACCAAGGTGTTTGAAGTGATACTCAACAGAGCATTAAACGCCCACATTGAGAAATATGAGTTGATGCCGAATTGCCAATTTGGTGACCATACATGCAATAACGAAAGTAACCATGCAATAACGAAAGTGACCTCAGACATCTGTTGGAAACTAAACATCAGAGAATGTGTTGGAGCATGTCTCATTGATATGGAGAAAGCCTTCGATACGGTGTGGTTAGGTGGACTAGTTTTCAAACTTCTTCAGGACAGGTTCCCCAGACACCTTGTCGCCATGATGTGTAATATGTTATACGGGAAATCACTTGTTGTAACTGATGGAAATCTGACAACAATGCGCGAATTCAAGGTCTTGAATGGTCTACAGCAGGGAATAGTTACTGCGCCCCTGCTTTTCTCAATATTCATTCGCAAGCTATTGAACAGCTTTGATTTTAATGTCTCGCCAAGGCGATCATTGGTAGCGTTTGCTGATGATCTGATCATCTATACGGCAGACCGAAATGCTACAATAGTTCAGAGCAGTCTTCAAACAATTTTTGATGATGTGCAGCTCTACACCGACAATTGGCGAATGAAAATCAATGCGCAGAAGTGCGAAACAATTTTGTTTCGGACAACGCTGCAGGGGGCCAGTCAAGAACTGAAACGTAATTGGAAGGATTTCCACATTATGGCTGGTGAGGGTAGTTCAGAACGGGTTCCACATAAATCCTGTATTCGATACCTCGGTGTTCATCTCGATCAGTATCTGTACTATACTGAACATGTCAAAATCATGCTCAGTAAAGCACTAAAAGTAGTCATGGCCTTTCGGCGACTTTTTTATTCCAGATACATTGATCAAAAAGTAAAAGTTATTTGTTACAAGACCCTGGTTAGACCAGTTTTGACATACGGATGCCAGATATGGTACAACCAGAGTGCTAGTACAATGGAAAGATTAAGAGTTTTCGAAAGGAAATGTCTTCGTGCATGTACTGGTTTGTACAGAAAGCCTGAGACGGATTGGAAGCACTATATATCGAATAGAAAAATTTATCAAACCGCTCAAGTGACAAGAGTCAAAATCTTGATATTGAAACTTCTTCGGAATCATATCGCAAGATCTGTAACTGTGAGTGAAAACCCTTGGATTTCACAGCCGTTCCACCCTACAGACGGGTATGTTGTGACTTGCCTCACTACTGGCTTCATTCCTCCAGAAGCATTCGTGTATTTGGACATGAATCGATATGTTTTTGATTCTGACGGCGTCCCAATCATATATCACATATACCGACGGGCCACCGATAAGAAGATAAAATATCCTCCGAATCTGAGTTCACGAGACCAACAATTCCAATGGAGATACTCATTTGCTAGATTCGTTGAGGCTGGTCGAGCTGAGATGGAACAATCTAGGGATTGGTGGCTGAATGACAATGTCTAAATTATTCGTGTTTATTTTCTGTTTTTGTGCTTTTTCTCGTTACTTAGTTTTATAGATTCATCTCATTATTGCTACATCTAGTATTGTTGTTTATTTGTATTATAAATTAGGTATAGGTTTCAATATAAGGTAACGTTTTTTTGTTTTTTTTTTTTTTTGATTGATCTTATTTAGAATTAGCGTGTAACAAATTAGGTATAGGATATAAGTTCATTGTTGTGTTAGTAGTATAAGTAATTTTTGAATAATGCTGGTTGGTTTTTTCTCCTCTTTCCAATTGAATCAAAAAATATCTGATAATCTTAATTAATTTAAATTTGCAAGTGTATTTTTTTCATTAAATGTGTTTAACTGATAACGTATAAATTTAGAGAACCATTCGGGCCATTAAGTTTTTTACAGTTTTATTGTTTGGAATTTGCTTTATGTTCTTTGAAAAATTTATAACGATTGGTATTAAATAAAGCGCTTTTGACTTTGACTTTGATGCTATTTATGAGAGAAAAAGTCTTGCCACCCAGTTGGCTTTGAGAAAGAGACTATTAGGATTGAAATTACAATCTGAGTGTACCCTGCTAAAACATTTCAATGTCTTCGACAATTAAATCAGCGAACTACTACCAGCCGGTGCAAAGTTAGATGAGACAGATAAAGTCGCACATTTATTGCTGACACTTCCAAATTCATACGACGGTGTTGTAACAGCTATAGAGACGCTATCAAATGAAAATATAAGCTTGGCATTTGTTAAATCGGGATTACTAGACCAAGAAACTAAATTAAAAATGAAAATGCTAAATGCGGAGTGTAGAAGTGACAATAATATTGAAAGTTTAAGAGCATAGGGCAGTCGTGATGTGAAAAACGATAAATTTAAATCGACTAGAAACAATTTATTCAAATCTAATAAAAGGTTTAAATTAAAATGCCATCAATGTGGAAGAAAAGGACATAAGAAGATTAACTGCTTCTATTATAAAAAGAACCTCAATTATAGAGGTACCGAAAGGAAAAGAACAGTGCACACAGTTGAGTTGGTAGATACATCAGTGCCAAGATCAAATGGGGAAACAACAACTTTTGCTTTTATGGCTGGATATCATCATGAAGAAACAGATAAAGAGGAGGCAATCAATTTTATATTAGATTCTGGAGCATCGGACCACATAATACATAGGAAAGACCTGA
The DNA here is from genome assembly GCA_963969285.1 of Odontomyia ornata. NCBI lineage: Eukaryota > Metazoa > Arthropoda > Insecta > Diptera > Stratiomyidae > Odontomyia > Odontomyia ornata. Next base: position 452,606,424 of record OZ017739.1, on the reverse strand, counting down.
CAAAGAATTTTGAGAAGCTGGAAATACCTGTTAGAATTGCTGTTGCAAAGAATGCCACATTCGTTGAAGCGACAATGAAAGGCAAAATAGATGTTATCAGTAACATAGGAATACGAGGAACTTTAGAAGATGTTCTCTTCTGTCCGGATGTGTCATATAATCTGCTGTCTGTGTCAAAAACGCAAAGTTCAGGAATGACAATCGTTTTCAATGAGAAAGGAGTACAAATATATAAAGGTAGTAAGATAATAATGATTGGTAAGTTCTTAAACAATCTTATTTCAGTAGACTTTAAAATTGTTTTTAAAATTGAAAATTCTATTAAAATATTTAATAGGGTGAAAATAAATTACGACATATGGCACCAAAGACTGGGTCATAGTAGTAAAAATAAATTTCAGGAACTAAAGAACAAAAGAATGATTGCAGATTTGAGGAAAATTGAACAAATCAAACCAAATGATGGTTTATGTGAGCCTTGTATTGAGGGCAAACAATCGTGTCTTCCATTTAATAGAAGTAAAGACAACAGTTATATAAAACGTCCATTGTTGAATATACATTCAGACGTTTGCGGTCCAATCACCCCTACTGCAATAAACAATTAAAATTATTTTGTTCTATTTGTAGACGAATATACTCACTATTGTGTTACGTATTTATTAACGCATAAATCAGATGTATTCACTTTTTTCAAAGATTTTGTAAATAAAAGTGAGACACATTTCAACTCCAAAATAGTGAGACTGTATTGTGCCAATGGGGAGAATATTTGTCTAAGGAAATGAAGGCGTTTTTCGTTCAAAAGGGTATCAGTTATCACTTGACAGTTCCACGAACCCCACAGTTAAATGGTGTATCAGAGCGCATTGTAAGAACAATAACTGAAAAAGCCCGTGCAATGATAGTTGGTGCTAATTTAAGTAAAGTTTTCTGGGGCGATGCTGTTCTTACTGCTACATATTTGATTAATATAACACCAACAAAAGCTCTGAAACAATGTAAAACAATGTAAAAAATTAAAAACTTGAAAATTTTTGGTTCCACAGTCTATGTTCATAACAAGACCAGTGAAACAAAGTTTGAAGAGAAATCTTGGAAAGGTATACTGGTAGGGTATGAAAAACTTGAAAATTTTTGGTTCCACAGTCTATGTTCATAACAAGACCAGTGAAACAAAGTTTGAAGAGAAATCTTGGAAAGGTATACTGGTAGGGTATGAACCAAACGGCTTTAAAGTGTGGGATGTGGAAACTGAAAAATATGTGATTGTAAGAGATGTGATAGTAGATGAAGTTAATCATCAAGACCTGTTTCAAAAATTGAGAGGGTCAATATGGATGGCTCTTCTGAGAAAACTGACCCATATTCAAAGTCAGTAACAAGCTCAGAAAAATCTTTTGATGATAATTGTAGAGATACTTCACATATGGAAAATACTCGAGACGAAATTGATAATGCTCCTACACAGAGTAAAGAAAGCACACAAAGTGATAATATTCCATCCCAAGGCAAAGAAGATAGGAAAAGAAAAATCCCAGAACTTAGAAGAAGTGAAAGGATTAAACAAGTTCCTACTGTGTCTTATAATCAAGAAAATATTATAGACAATGAAGATTATTTGATGTGTGCTCAGTCAGTTGTCTGTAATAATCCTACTTCGTATCAAGATGTTCAAAATAGTGACGAAAAAGATAAATGGGAGAAAGCTATTAAAGTAGAAATAAATTCTCTTTTGGAAAATGAAACCTGGACCTTATTAACAAGACCGGAAGGTATAAACATTGTTGATTGTAAATGGGTATTTAATATTAAAAATGATGAATTTGGCAAACCCATTAGATACAAAGCCCGTCTTGTTGCAAAAGGATTTAGTCAAACATATTTAAAAGATTATAACGAAACATTTGCTCCTGTTGCACGAATTGGCAGCTTTAGGGTTTTAATAGCTTTTTCCAATCAATTTAATTTATTGGTTCATCATATGGATGTGAAGACTGCATTTTTAAATGGTAAATTAAAAGAAGATGTATACATGAAAGTCCCTGAAGGAATAGATGTTAAAGAAAAATACCAAGTCTGCAAATTAAATAAAGCTTTATATGGCTTAAAACAGGCTGCAAGGTGTTGGTTTGAAGAATTTGAGAAAACTCTAAGAGAAAAGTCTTTTCGAAACTCCCCTGTCGATCGCTGTATTTTTATATTAGATAGGGGAAACATGTTTGAAAATATTTATGTAGTTCTGTATGTTGACGACCTTGTAATTATATCTGGTAGAATAGATACAATGAATAGCTTTAAGAATTATCTCACCAATAAATTTAGAAAGGTTGACTTGAAAAGTATGAAGCATTTTCTTGGAATTAAAGTAACAAGATATGAAAATGAAATAACGTTAGACCAAAGTGCATATATAAGGACAATTTTGAGTAAATAAAATATGCATGATTGTAAGACTATTAATACGCCTTTGGAAAGTAAATCGAACTTTACAGCCTTGAATTCAGATGAAAAGTGTAATGCACCATGCCGAAATTTAATTGGTTGTTTGATGTACTTAATGGTATGCACAAGACCGGATTTGAGTATTGTGGTTAATATTTTGAGTAGGTATATGAATAAAAACAATACAGAATTATGGACATCTCTGAAAAGAGTCCTAAGGTATTTAAAAGGTTCAATGGACATTAAATTAGCCTATAAAAGAAGTAATTATAGCAATGCTTTGATTGGTTTTGTGGATTCTGATTGGGGTGGAAATGATATCAACGAAAGGAAAAGCACAGCAGGATATTTATTTAAATTATATGAGACGAATACAATCTGCTGGAATACAAGACGGCAATTGTCAGTTGCAGCTTCGTCCACTGAAGCTGAATACATGGCTCTTTTTGAGGCAGTAAAAGAAGCATTATGGTTAAGATCATTAGCAATAAGTATGAATATAAATATGTCTAAGCCCATAGTAATTTATGAAGATAATAATGGTTGTATAGCCATTGCTAATCATCCAACAAGCCATAAAAGATCAAAGCATATTGATATTAAGTATCATTTGTCAAGAGAGCAAATAGAGAAAAACGTAATAAAATTAAATTATATTCCAACAGATATACAACTAGCAGATGCGTTGACGAAACCATTACCTGCCGCAAGATTTCAGCAGCTCAGAAGTGGAATGAGTCTACAATAAATGGAGTGATATCAATAATTTAATGTTAAATTTGGTAATTTAAGGAAAAGTCTGATAAGGTTTTTCTGGATTTTCCCTAATCCTACGCAGCGAATGCTGAACTTTATGTAACCTCCCAGAAAGTACAAATTAGATGTGTCTATTTTGTAAGAAGTTAAATAATGTATATGTTTGAATACTAATGTGTATTATCCGAATGCTAGACAATTTTCGATGGTTAATTTTTGAGAGGGCGTGTTGGTATCTATGTCCTTTCATAAAAGCAAACATTATCTTGCATAAGGATAAAAACAACAAACTTCATCTATTTTTATTGCACGCTCAACTCATTCTCTGCTCAGCTCTAATTAGTATTGTTTGTTTAGGATATTTAAACAGCTGAACCCTTAATTTCGAAATGAGGATTTGTGTGCACAGATGTTGAGTTTCGCGTCCTTATGATAGTTTTTCTTGTTGAAGAAGAAAATTTGTTAAGACACATCTAATGCGTACTATTTTAAAAGGAAATATATTCGGTTATAAACTTGAACAAGAGCAAGACGTGTTTTTCTGAACGTGGACGTTTTCGATATCCTACACTTACTACAATTTTCGGCCGTAATAATCGTCCCACCCGACAGGTTATGTGTGCTATAGTGAAAAAGTTCGAGCCCGCATTTTCACTATTGGATGTTCCGGTGCCAAAAAAATGTTGCACTGCTCAAAGCGAAGGAAATATCGCAGCCGTAGGTGCATCGATTCAAAATTACCCAAATTAGTCGATTCCACGTCCTTCTCAAGAATTGGGCATAGCTCAAACGACACTGTGGCGTGTTTTGCGAAAAGATATTGGCCTACATGGTGACAAGGTCAGATCGACTTAAGAACTGAAGCTGTTTGATCATTCAAAATGCCAAAACTTCTCCAATTGGACTCTGGCAAAGTTTGAAGAAAATGAAGAATTCCATCGAAAAATCATCTTCCTTAGAGACCAGTACTTCATAGTGACAATTTACGTATACTAGATACATCTGCCACACTGGATAACTCAAAAAGACCTAAAAGATTTGGTTCGCTGCTTGAATTTGTCAAAAAAGCAATCAGAACTCTTATGATCTCTGTCAAAAGAATGAAATTTGCTACATCATGAAACTAAAATAAGCAATTTTTGAAATCGTAGTGAACTCTTCAGGTCATACTGTTACAAGTGACCCGTATTTTTCACCCGACCACCTGGAAGGAAATCTCGCGTATACTTTTGACGCAAAACCGTAAGAAAATGAAGAACTTATTTTAAGCACCAGGATAGATTAGCCACCGTGAGCCAAGGTTTGAAGTTAGGAATTTTTGTGAAAAAAAAATTCAGATACTTGTTCGAATTCGAAAAAACACTGTGTAAAGTAAAGTAACCAACCGGTTGTTTATAATTAACGCTTAAGTCTGCAAGATAAATCCGCTTCCACACCTGACAAGGAAAAGGAAAAGTTTCCTCTCATGGGACACCAGAACAACGAGGACAAATGGCCATCTTCTGCGATTCCTCCGACTTAATAGCTTCAATTTATAGCACCCTTGAACATCAGGATACAGATACTGTCATATGGTCGCTTTGCGGTGCCCCGAAATTTTGGATCTGATGGGATGTTGTTGTGGTGGCAGTTTGCATGATATCTACCAAATATCGGGTCCGCTAACAGAACGACAAATCACCTATATGTGCCGTGAAGCATACGAGGGGTTAGAGTAATTAAAATGGATGAAAAAAATGCATAGATACATAAGCCGAGCGATCGTCCTGCACACGGAGATGCAAAATTGACCTATTTTGCCGTACTAGCGCAGATTACGGCGACGATAGCTACAGCAACTGTAACTAGCAATGATGCGAGGATCAATACAAATTCAAGGAATAAATACACTTGTTCTACTCACCGATCAGACTGATTCAACACTTATCAATCGGAAATATCCTGTTCACATATGACAAACTTACGAATATAACTGCGTATGGTGGAATGTGCCACAAGTTTTTCGTTTTTGCTTTAAAATAAATCTTCGATATTTAAATAAGTAAACATTCACGAATTCATATTTCAATTGCCCGATATTACAACAGTTTGAGTGCCGCTGGTAGATTGCACATAGCTAGAACAAAGTTCATTTATCCCCCGAAAAAAACTTAACGGGTTACCGTTTGAAACGAATTGACGAGGGGAACAATGAAATCTCTCTCTTTAGCGGAACAACCATTGGTGGTGACGGAAGTAGAAAATGTAAACAAGGAAAATATTGATTGAGTTCTCAGCAACGGCAATGGTACGATTAAGGTTGGTGGTGGTAAGCCAGTTTGTGGAATCAGATCCACAAAAAAAGAGTTTCAAATCGGTGGCGGCCGGCAAGTACCTGGAAGGGGTGGCAAAATCACCGGAGGCTTCAAGGAAGAATTTTTGATCGACGGCGGAATTACCGGTGGTCCCCTTACGTGCGTAGATACATAGCTAGTAAGTAAATTACATAATTTCAATTATTGTTAACAGCAGAAATACATTTTCCTCTAAATTGAATCGTGAATTTTAGATGCACTGCGTTTAAGTTTTAAATTTAGTGAACTTTGGGAAAATTTTAAATTTTGATGGTGTTGTGAACTTGGCTCGCAGGTAACGCAGAAGAGTGAGATTTCAGGTGGTTCCCCATAATATTTCGGGATACCGCCTAATAATTGTTCCTGCCTCCCAGCTTTGTGGTAATTGCTTTCGTGGATAGGTTGTGTCGGTGGGATTCCTTTGGCAGTCGGTCTCTGGTGTTGTTTCAATTTGTGCGTTGGAACTCCCAGTTCAGGTGCGGCGGTGAAATTTCTCCGATAAACCATCCCCTCGTTTGTCGGTTAGCGTGAGGGTTTAGGGTTGAAGCGAGTGGCGCCCACGCCCGTCTCTGCAGAACCCTCAATCGGAGCGCCCTCAAGGGAAGGGTAAAAATGCTATTCTCAAGATGGAGACTTGGCTTATTGTAATGATATAAATGGAGTGATGAAGAATTTGAAAATCGAATTTAATCCATATCATTGAGGTTTATTCATTGACGCTTCTAGAACTAGCTTAGAGGCAATTTTACTGCATGGCGGAAATGTATTTCCTTCTATACCTCTGGCTTATGCTGCTAATATGAAAGAAACCTCTGAAAACATGAAGTTATTAATGGAAAAAATCAAATAAAGTGAATATTGTTTCAAAATCGGTCGTCATTTCACAGTTTTTGCCCTATTATTCAAACTTCAGCAGGGTTATACCAAATTCCGCTGTTTCCTTTATGAATGGGATACTCGGGATAAAAGAAACCATTCTCATAAAAACGTATGGCCTACGCAAACATCTTTGAACACTGGACAGCAAAATGTGAAATACTCACCTCTTGTAGAGCCATCTAAAGTTCTTCTTCCACCATTGCACATTGAATTAGGTCTAATTAAAAATTTTGTGAATGCGATAGATCGCAATGGGAGCGGATTTTCGTATATAAAAATATCTCCAAAATAAGTAACGCAAACATAAAACAGGTTTTTTTCCATGAACATTAAATCAGGAAGTTAATAAAAGATCCAATATCTGAAAAAAAATTGAACGATCTAGAAAACCGAACATGGCTATCTTTTATGAACGTTGTTGCAAATTTTCTAGGTAACCATAGAGGGAGTAGTACAAAGAGTTTATTAACGAGTTGTTGTTGGCTTATCAAGCTTTGGGTTGCAACATGTTACCCAAGATTCATTTCTTAGACTCACATCTGGATTTTTTTCCTGAGAATTTGTGAGCTGTGAGCGATGAGCGCAGAGAGAGGTTCCATCAGACGATTTCACAGATGGAAAAGCGCTTTCAGGGCAAATGGAACTCAAGGATGTTGGCCGATTACTGGTGGACGTTAAAAGAAGATCATCCAGGAGCTAAATTTGCCAGAAAATTGTAAATTCATAATAGAACTTTTTTAACTTCTTTTGTTTTGGAAGGTCATTATTTTTTGAAATATTTAAATTAATTAACCAATAAAATTCTTGGCCAATAATTTTTTTTAGTTACAATACTTATTGTTACTAACAACCAGCGATTAAAGTAAGTAATATTAGTGAAGTTCGTGTGGCACGATAGGCTCAAATTTTATTCTCCAGTGTTATTTGTAGCCAGAGTCGGATGAAATTGACATCAACGATATGGGGTTTCAAAAGACGGTGCCACTAGCCACACAGCATGCCTCACAATCGATTTATTGAAAGGCAAATTTGGTGAACGTGTTGTCTCGAGAAATGGTTCGGTCGAATGGGCGCCTTGTTCATGTGGTCTAACGCTATAGGATTTCTTATTATGGTGCTTTATCAAGTCGCTGGTCTATGTCAACAAACCAGCAACTTTAGACGAGCTCAAAAACAACATCCAACGTAATTGCCAACGTTTCGGTCGGAATGTGTGCCAGAGTGGTGAAAAATTGGGTCCAAAGAATCGACCACTGTAAACGGGCTCGTGGTGGTCATATGACTTCGTTTGCTTCACGGAAACTTGGCTCACTGAAGATATTCATGATAATGAAACATTGCCTTCTTATGATGTTTTTCGTAATGATCAAAATCGCTTGGACGTTGATAACTCTGACGGTGATGGTGTTCTAGTCGGCGTTCATAGATCAATTCTAGGTGCCTACTCTTGCGACTTTCTACCCCCTTCTCCTGTTGAGTGCATCAGTGTTTCAGTTCTCCTATCGTCTAACATTTCTTTATTGATCCTTAAAGTCTAAATCCCCCTGGTTGCTCTTTACATGTCTATGAAACATTCATTTCGGAACTCTCTTCTTTTATTTTCAACCGCTTTCCTTCTTCTTCGCTGGTTATTTGTGGTGACTTTAACCACCGAAATGTTGTGTGGTATGCATAATTTTCTGAAATAAGTTCAATTGACTGTCAATCCGTTTCCTTCTCTTCGTTTCTCTCCTTGTGTTCACTTGCCAAATCCAACAATGTCCCTAATATTAATAAAAAAACCTTTTCTTCCTGCTTCGCTAAATGTATATGTTAACTCTGATCCTTACCATCCTCTACTTCATTTTTCTATTTTCTTGCCTCGTAAAACTGCTCTGAACACAGACTTTTCTCCTCGCTTTAATTTCGTGAGAGCTGAATATAGTCAAGTGGAGGCTGAAATAAACTCAATCAATTGGTTTTCCTTTTTCTGTAATTTAAATATTAATGATGCCGTACAAAAATTTTATAGCTATCTTGGATCTATGATCCCACAATAAACGCCTGTCTGCTTTCAAAAGTGATCCAAAGACGCTCCTTGGCTAAATAAAAATATCACTCATATCTTAAAAGCAAAGAATGCTGCTCGTACTAAGTTTCGTCTTACTGGCTGTGCAATTCATCTTCAAAGCTATAAAAGTTTACACAAAGAAGGTAAAAAATTGGTTAATATTGCCCAAAAAAGTATATTGATTATATTGAAGATTCAATTAAAACAAATAAACGTTTCTGGTAATACTTCAATCGGCTTAAAAAATCAGGTGGTTTGCCGAATTCAATGCACTATAATAGATTCTCTTCATCCAATCATTACGCGATTTGTGAACTCTTTGCTCTACATTTTTCTGCATTTTATGATCTTCCACTGCTGGAAGTTCTGATCATAGTTTTGGTTTGTCCTTAAATTTGTTCTTTGCCTAAGTAAGTCCTCTTGACATAGAGGCATTACTAAATGGTCTAGACCATAACATTGGCTGTGATTAGGATGGAGTCCCTAATATTTTTGCCAAATCGTTGTCATCTTCTTTGTGTGTTCCCTTGTCCATTATTTTCAATCATAGTCTTGCTGACAATAAATTTCCTGTTGTTTGGAAAAAGGCTAATGTATTTCCGATTTACAAATCGGGTGATAAGTCCAAAATATAGCTAATTATCGTCTTATCTCCCTACTTCCGTGTTTTAGTAAGCGTGTTGAAAGAATTGCATATGATCAGGTTTATACCTTTTTATTTCCATCCTTTGCCAGCGAACAGCATGGCTTTATCAAAGGTAGGTCCACTCTTACGAACTTGCTTTTATTTTCAAATACTATTGGGTCAGCTTTCAATAGAGCGAAGCAAGTAGACGTTATTTATACAGATATTTCTAAGACTTCAGATTCAGTGGATCATCTTATACTTATTAAAACACTAGGTGATCTTGGTGTGGGCTCATCTGTTTGTCGATTGCTCCTCTCGAACATTGTCAACCATAATTACGTAGTTACTGGGAATTCCCAGAGTTCTTCTCCTTTCTCGACGGATTCTGGAGTACGTCAAGGGTTCATTCTTGGCCCATTACTATTCCTTGTTTTTATCAATGAACTACCATCGTTATTCAAATCACATTCGCTTATCTATGCTGATGATTTGAAATTTTTTTGAGTGATTGAGTACTTTGAAGACTGTACCTATTTCGAACTAGATTCACAATTTCTATTAGATTGGTATTTGAAAAATTTGTCCAAAACTAAATATAAGCAAATTTTATAGTAGGACTTGCTCACTGAGAAAGTTTACCATTCCATCTCGTACTTCCCTGGTATCAGTCAATCTACATAAAGATCTTGGAGTACTCTTTGACACTACACTGCATTATGGGCAACATATAGCCCAGGTGGTTTGCAAAAAAGCCTCTCGAATGTCAGGCTTCGTACAAAGATCTACCAATGAATTCAAAATATCTCTTCCTGCATTTGTTTATTCTTCTCGTTGGTTAGAAGTTTATTGGAGTATTGCTCGCAAATTTATAGACCACATCAACACAGTCTATGTAGTACAGTGGAGACTTTTCAGCGTAAGTTTGTCCGCTCTCTTTTCTTTAAATTTCGTATCCCGTATTCCCCTTATAATGATCGTCTATCCCTCTTGCGCACGCCTTCTTTAGTTTCGCGTCGAATATTTCTTGATGAATGCTTGCTCTTTAAACTGAACCGCAAACTCTTGCCGATGAATCTCTGTAATGAGATATTCACCTATATTGCCCAGCACTTAAGGAGATCGACTACGACTTTTAACGTTCTCTTTGCCAGAACCAATGTGTTTTATTTTTCGCTATTGGTACGTTTGCCACGTAAACACAACTCATTTGGTCACGGTCCAATACCTCAATCTTTTGCGCAATATAAAAATAAACTACGTACTTTCTGGTTTTAACTTTCTTGCTTTGACACCTAATTTTTCTGGTTTTGTTTGGATATGTGTTGTTATTTCTTTCATTACTTCTTGTTTTTCTATATTATAATTGGATTTTTCTAATCTGTATATAGAATTCAGTAAATAAATAAATAATTGACCAAAATCGAATTCCATTCATTTAATATAATACTTGCACTACACCCACAACAAATGTACACTCAATATCTCAAATATTTCTGTGTTTTATTCGTAGATAAAATTGTTATGTCCTTAATGGAAAACCCTATATTTTCAAAGCAAAAATTTTTAGTAAATGGAGTAACTGAGAGATTTACCCTTTTCAATCATGATTCGATAGTCACAAAGTTTACATGGTTAAAGCATCATTTATTGCATTGCGTCATTACACATAATTACGATCCTGTATAAACTTCGAGAGCACCTGTACAATTTGATGATGCAAAATGTAAAAGCAAACCAAAAATTTTGCCACAGGGTGACTCATTATGTGGTTTGTTTTTGAATTCAAAGATATTTAAAGTTCAACCCACAGTCTTGACTACCCTTATACTCTTCTTCCAATACGATTACCAAGAATTCACCCTTTAAAATTTATACTGAAAACATATCAGTTGCGATTACACCAATTATAGACAATCACTTTAAGATGAATGGAAAATAACGATGTCTTACAAAATTGCTTTCCTTTATAAGTCCTTGCAAATCATCATAAACATAAAGCCACTTGAACATCTTGAACGCCCGCAGGAAAAAGTCAGGGAAGGAAAGAAGAGAATAAAAATACACGATAAAAAACGTATTAAGGAGATGGATGGATTGTTAACTGTTTAGGGATTTGCAATCCTTGCGTAGGTAGAAAATCAATGTAATATTCAAAGGCTTATCTTATTGAGGACTTTTCAAAATATTGTACAAGAATTCAGTAGAGATGATTGCTTTGTAAATAGTGAAATGTTTTTATTCTATAATAATGTACTCATTTTCTTAGGGTTCTGTAAAATATCTTTACAAAAAACGTATTACTTCCACAAAGTGCCTGTCTGTCCGTGCGTCACAGAAATTTTTATCGGGAAGCAACAGCTAGAGTCTTGAAACCTTGTACGTAAACCAAAAGAAGTAACCTCTCCATAACAACAAAAAATTTAACAGAGGCGTAGATATTTTGGGGCAACGAACCTGTGGCAATCTATGCATTTGTGCCGCTGTAATAATACGTCGAATATGTTTGCTTCCTGGAAATTTTCTAAGGTAAATAATTTATTAGTAATAAGTAGAATTCATGTTATAAAGTTTTAGCTTAAAAAGAGTAGCCTCGAAAACGTTTACTCAAACGTCTGTATTGGATTTGCATTAATTTTGAAAGCATTAAATCGGTAGTCCTGTATTCCTGTATTTCAGCAATACATTCAGTGCATTTGAGAAAGTGGAATAATAGGAAAACAACAAAGCCTGCTATAAATTTCACAACATGTTCCGCATATGATGGAAGTTTTTCCAATTGTGTAGGAAAATTGTGTTCCACAATAAATTCGTCATTTGCTGCATTCTCACCGAAAGATGTCTCTTCAATCATTGAAGTGCGTCCGGCACTCAAATTGTTCTGACTTAGAGTACAACTTTTTTTTACATTTAACATAGGGATGTATTCTAATGGAATGCAGTTGCCCATTCCCCATCTTTAATCTGGGTGCGAAATAAATTTTTTTTGTATCGAGATGTAAACTGTCTTACTGTTAAATTTTCCTAAGCCTGCTCGTATTGATCCAAAAAATAATTCTAGATGATCTTGACTAAACTTGTATAGGGGAATAAATTTCAATGTTTTTGTCAAAAAGAAATGCTCGTACAAAACCTTTATATTCTGCAAGCCAACAATAAGACCTATAAATCCTACACTTCTCTTCAATTTGATCACTAGTATGCCAGAAAGAAGTTTCAATTCTTTTATGTACTTAATATAATCACAATAGTAGGCATAAATGAGTTCTAAATTTTTCTCACATAGAGCTTGCTTTGATGGAGGATATGCTGATAGTTTACTCAAGTTTGAAATATCGAATATTTGGTTAAAGATACGAATGAAATTTGCTGTTGCTTTGCTACCAGCGAATCGTTCCAACAGTAAAGACTCCCTACAAAAATCTAAAGCATCCGCAACTGAGTTGCTGAAAGTTTGTACAGCCAAACGAACTTTTCCCCTTCATTTTCCTATAGCTTAAGCAGCGGAACGATATATTCCCAATTAATGCTATTGTTGTCTTGATCTTTAAAAATTTTCAGGTCTGCCAATGCATTGCGGCACAACTTAAACATACAGCAACTATCAGGGTGAACTATGTACTTTGCCAGTGAATCATTGATTTGTATGTAGCCTTTTGATATCAAGTAGCGAATATCTGAACCTAACAGTTTAGCCATTTGCAAATTTGATGCAGTCCATCAAAACTCACTCCAGCAACTTCAACCGCGCTTCCAACTAAATGGTTCATGCAATGTGAGACAAGATTGGCCTTTTGTTCTGAGTTAATTGACGCAATTGGGAAAAAATGCTATCGGAATTTTCCAAGATTTATTTATGAAAACCACCATGAATACAAGCATTTGCGTGGCTATCTTGTCCACGTCTCCATCATCACCGACATCTACGTATCCATATGTTCGTTGGCTATCCCATTCAACGTGTTGTCTGATACTCATTTTATCAAATACTATATTTACAACAATTTTTTTGTTGTCAGCTACTCGTACGACATTTCTTATAGTTTCAAACGCTCCGCTAGTGAAACCTGGTACACATCCGATTCCTTCGTACCATCTTTGGATCGTTCTATTATGTGGCGACGACTTACCAAATGTTAACCGTACATAATCATATGCTTTTGGCGACAACAAATTTAAATTAAGGACAAATGCTCTTAACGCAGGATCAAATGGCTTCGAAGCCCTCAAAACTCTTCGTTGAAATAACTGTTTCTCTAGCGTTTGCTTACAGGGTTCACTCATATTATGTATCACTTGCTGCATATCTTTGTTGATAAGTTTTTTCTGCTTCAAGCATTTAAGCGAATCCTCCAAATTAGAAGTCTTCTTTTTACTGCGGAGCAAACGCTTTTTCAGCGAATAGATCATTTTAATTTTTTTCATTGATTTTTCTTCTCATTGAAGCCAACTCTGCCTGCAGCTTTTCAATTTTGTTCCTGTTATATCTGCACGTTGACAATTGGCACTTACTCTTTAAATCATATATAAATGCAGATTTTCTTAAGAATAAATTCGTAACTAGCTAAATGTACCCTGCAGATATTCTACGATAATCTAAACACAGTGAATGCTACAAAAACTGGCACATCCAAACGCAGGTTCTTCGGCAAAAATTATAAGATCTGATTCAATTTACAGATTACTTTTTTCATTAAATAAACCTTATACTTTTTTAATCGGGCTGATAAAATAAATGTGAAATCTCAATTCTCAATAAAGAAGTTTTTCAAACCTTTGCTTTCAGGAACATAAGTGATTTACTTGAGATATGAGCGCATATCGTCTTTATGATAATATAAAAATGCTTGAAATCATATGCTAATGTTTTGCTGGAGATTGAACATTCTAAATATAAAAATAAATACAAAAGCCCCAATAACCTTGAAAACATACACGAAACTTACTTTTGAAAGTCCATTATTATCGTCTTGATTTGCATCTAGGTTAGGTGCAACCTGCAAGAAAACTTATGAAAATCTGGGCAAAAATTTAGCATAAACTTCATTACGTCAAATTTATTTTCGATAAAATCACTTGCAGTATCCATTCCTTCTGTAATATTCAGTCTCGCCTGAGTATTATTTTCAAGTGCAACATCATTTTGCATAATGAAAAGTTTTGAAGTATTCTGAAATAAAGCAAACATATGTATAGTTAATCAATTGTATATTTTAAAAAAGTTCTTACATTAAATCCAGAAGTGTCACGAATTTCTCCACAGAATGTCCTTAGTGCTGGAAGATTTTTCATATCGAAACTCTGTACAAAAAAAATAATGACCCAAATTTTACATTCATACTGTAATAAAAGTATACTTCTGAGCTATCATAACATTCCATTGTAAAACCCCGATCTGAAATTTCAGCGTTTCCAGGGACAAAGAAGTACTGCTACTGTTATTTCAAGCAGCGCTTTCCATAATTGCAGGAACATTCTGAGGAAAGAAAATATTTTGTATATTATATTACTGTAAAATATATCTTACGATTGTTTGCTCAAATGAGACGAATAATTCAGGTAGTGCATTTTCCCTCAAAACAGTTTTAGAGGGATGTCGAAACACATCCTCTTCTTTGAAATGTTCACTGCAGATCACACTGTGTTTTTTCGGGGTTTTGTACTAAAATACAAAACCCTATTGCAATCACGACCTGTGTCCGTCTGTCCGTCTGTCCGTCCGTCCGTCCGTCCGTCCGTCCGTCCGTCCGTCCGTTTGTATGTCACAGCACTTTTTCTCCGAAACTATAAGGGCTACAGCCATGAAACTTTGCAGAATGGTCAGAAGTGGTGACCTCTTGAAAGTTCAAGAGTGGAAAAAATTTTCAAAGGCGTTTAAGGGGGGGTCTCCCCATATAAGGGGGTGACCCCTCAAAAAAAAATTTTCACCATTGGTAGTCGAGTAGGGTGTCATTGGAAAGGTCTTAATGAGATCTTTTCAAAACAAGTCTTAAAATTGTCTTATAAGTACCGAGGGGGGCAGGGGAAGGGGAAATGTACGAACTTTTCGCGTACCCCCCCTCGCGATTGAACACCTTCCATCCGAAAAATCTGAAAAAAATCATGAATGTAGGCCTTTATGAGTACAACAACAACAAATACATGAGAAGTCAAAATTCACTCAACTTTGTTAGTAATAGTATGATTTATCGATTTTGTGTTTTCTTGAATAAAATCTAAACGGTACCCTTAAACTCAATAAAATTTAGCAAAGAGATGACTATATATAAGATTGATCTTTTCTGAAAATTTCATAAAGATCGAATAGTATTTACCGAAGTCATAGCGATTTGAATTTTTGTGTATTACTATGGAGCAATATGCCCTGTATTACTATGGAAACATATTGCTATGGAGCCATGTGCGCTTTTTACCGACTTAGACACTACAGCTTTGCTAGAATTTGCATGAAAATGTCGGGAGTGATAGGTATCATGAAGATGAGTATATACAATTGAAACAAGTCGAAGAGGCAGGAGAGAGCTCCTAGCAAAAGGGCTTTGTAACCATTCTAGGATTCGAAAAAATAGGCCATGAATCGATGATTACAGTACAGAGGAGTGGCCCCTGAAAAAAAATTTCATGAAAGGTAGCCGATATGAGTATCAACTGAAAGTTCTCTATGAGGGCTTTTCAAAACAGTTCTTAAACTGACAGTTTTTGCTTCAGTGGGAGCACAGGGGGGGAAATACATGAAAAATGTGATTCCTCCCTCGCGAATGGACACCAGTGATCTTAAAAAATCTGAAAAAATATCAAAGGAGATATTTATGGGTATAACTATAACAAATACCTCAGAAGTCAAAATTCGTTCAACTTTGTTAATAATAGTATGATCCTCGAATTTCACATTTTCTCCAATTAAATCGTCTTTGACATGTTTCTTGATATTATTCGTTGCTGGTTAGTGCATTTTGTAAGTTGAGTACAAAACCCTTCTGACATGAGCATAGGTCTGTCTACCCAACTTGTTTATAGTTCGGATTGCATTTCCTAATTGCTTGATACAAATTGATCTTCTGGGTTCGACTCCAGGAAAGCTGTTATCATCGGATACATGAAATTAATTTCAATATTAAAAACCATTATAACTTTAATAGATGTAAGTATTTAACGAAACTTTACACATGTAAAAATCATTTATCTTTATTTTTATACTAAATACTGAGTAAAACTATTCGACTCAATCTATATTGCCCCCACGAATACAACTTTTGAACTATGCCAATGGGTTCGCGAAAGTTTAGCGCACGAAAAATTCAGGTGAGTGTCAAAAGCTCGAGCCGAAGATTAAGCCACGCCTTTGTAAACAATATTGTTGACCGACAAACCAATAATTTCTACATTATCATTATAAAAAGACATATTTTTTGACTTAATCAACGCGAAATTTAAAAATTCATTAAATATTTAAAATTTACCTATAAAACTCCACCCCGGTTGGCCCCGAACAAGTGTAATTTCTGCAAGTGAAAATGGCACACTTCATTATCTATATTTGTTTTTAAAAATCACTGTCACTTTTGTCTTCGCACTTTTCCACAATCACAAATAAAATAGCACTCACGATTTATATTTTTTATCACTGAAAAATTCGTCTGATACAATTAACTTATAAAAATCGCCCGCAAATCACACCGAACATGAATCAAAACACTGATTATTAGTTTCGTTTTGACAATTCGTTCAGTTCGGCTGCAATCGAAAAACCTGAAGTAGGAGAAATGGCTTCGACGAATTAAAGGTGCATGTATATTTTTCTACGAACATTAAATCAAAAAAGAGTTAACAAAGGAATTTCTTTCAAACTGGGTTCTTGTAGATATTCAATGATTAAGCATTTTGAGGAGTAAAATTTCTGGTAATTTAGAGTATACCCAACCGACGGTAAGTCGATTTCATCAAAATATTAGAAAAAAACATTGGCCATATGCTTTTTTAACGTGCGCACACCTTCAAGAAGAATTATTTATCTAACTGTTTATGCAGCTCAGTGTCAGATTGGAATTACGAATGTATCCGAATATTCACATGGTATTAAAATTTGTAAGCATTGATTTCAAATTAAATTTTATCAATAAAAATATATGTTTTGCGTGGCAAGAATGCCTCATTCTCCCACAAAATATGAATAAGATTCTATTGCCACCAATTTATGCGGGGAAAATCTCGACAAAGTTTAGATATTTATGTTTAAATTTTATGAGAAAAAGTATCATCCTTAACAACTCAGTTTTAGGGTTTATAAATAATTGAATGGTAGATTTCCCATTTGAGGGCTAAAGAAACTTGTTGGCAATATGTTTGAATTACTTTTTATGGAATTGTTTGCAGCTACATATAAATGAGTTGCATATTTTGAATAATAATTTTTCTGAAAAATTATTAGAGAAGAAAAATGTTAGAAGAAGGTGGTTTCGACGTGTGCACTAATTCTCCTCAGGCCATCACACTTAGATACACACCGGTGATGGCGACCACCATGCTCAGAGGTGAGAGAGTAAATTTTTAATTTTTCTACTAATGCAAACTCAATATGTTTTTGTATCTGCAAGTTATATTCAAGGTAAATTTCTCTTGTAAGTACTTGTATTAGCTAAACTTTTTAATTGGATCATTTCACCCTTTTCACATCAATTTAATGTAAATCTATACGACAAATTTGCTCTACATTTGAAGCTTTATCTAACGTCGCGCGGATATCGATCACTCTTTCGTATAGATTTACAATAAATTGATGTGAAAAGGGTGAAATGATCCAATTAAAAAGTTTAGCTAATACAAGTACTTACAAGAGAAATTTACCTTGAATATAACTTGCAGATACAAAAACATATTGAGTTTGCATTAGTAGAAAAATTAAAAATTTACTCTCTCACCTCTGAGCATGGTGGTCGCCATCACCGGTGTGTATCTAAGTGTGATGGCCTGAGGAGAATTAGTGCACACGTCGAAACCACCTTCTTCTAACATTTTTCTTCTCTAATAATTTTTCAGAAAAATTATTATTCAAAATATGCAACTCATTTATATGTAGCTGCAAACAATTCCATAAAAAGTAATTTAAAAAGCTATCGGAGCCATCCGAAAGAGTGATCGATATCCGCGCGACGTTAGATAAAGCTTCAAATGTAGAGCAAATTTGTCGTATAGATTTACATTAAATTGATGTGAAAAGGGTGAAATGATCCAATTAAAAAGTTTAGCTAATATGTTTGAGTTGTTGTGCAAAGAGATAATTGGGCGGGCTTTTGAAAAATAGAAAATTGCTCATCATTTAAGCTCTGATATATTTTGCATTCGAAATATGGAAGTTCCGAAAATTGCCGAAGGTGAAGCAGCTACGAAAGGGAAAAAAGAGAACAAATCAATTTTTCAGACGCTCATGTACAGGCGTTTATAGAATGTTAGCCACTCTATATCTTATAGCTCTACGTATGGAATTGACCGTTTAAAAAAATTTCTATAAAAGATAGCCGACATGAATTATCAAATGAAAGGTCTTAACGAGAGCTTTCAAGAACGATTTTCTAAAGAATGGAAACGATGTTGGGAGGAGTGAAGGGAGTCGACATATGTGAAAAATTTGTGACCCCCTCCCTAGAAAAAATCATATATAGATGTTGGCCTTTATGAGGACAAGGGTAGCAAATGCCTCTAAAATTGAAATCTGGCAAACTTTATTAGCAATAGTAGGACTTGTGAATTTTAAATTCTTGTCCATAAAATCCAAAGGGGGCTCTTAAATTTACCCAAAACTCATATATGGTTGTCTCGATGATAGATGCTATTGCAACCACGGAATCACCGCAGTTCTAGACATCAAAAGGGTGTTTTTAGAGGTATAGAACTTTAAGTTGGCAACACTTTTTAATGCTATATATGGTGTGACAGCTGTGATGCGTTTTATAGCTAGTTTGTCTTTCCACTGTATCATGAATAGGTCGATGCCTAAGCAAAGACTGCGAATTGTGCCAATTTATTTCGAAGAAAACGGTTCTGTTCGAGAAATTCATCGCGTCGTCCATCAGAAACTCATCCATCCTCCATCAGAACAATTAATCCGAATAACTATGAATCCTTCCCACACCACGTTCACTTTTACTGATAATATGCATCCATCCAGACGGTATACAGTGCGTGATGGAGAAACCATAGCAGCTCTAGAGCAAAGTATCGATGAAGACCCAAGTGAGTCCATTCGACATTGTGCTCAACAATTAAGCCGGTGCCCATCCACATTATGGAAGATTTTACAAAAGGATCTTGGCTTGCAGGCTTACAAAATCCAACTCGTGCAGAAATTGCAGTCAAAAGACCACCAGGCACAGCGTAGATTCGGCGTATGGGCCCAAAAAAAAATTGCTGCAGATCCCCAAATTCGTAAGAAATTTCCGCTCTCATCAAGGATCTGCTGTCAACTTCTATCGCGTTTTACCACCGAGTCCTCGGTCTTTCCGCTAGACGTCTAACTTATGCTCTACCTGTTAATGTTCTTTTGGGGGGCCGGTTTTCTTCCATTTCTACATGGCCCGCCCATTGCAACTTACTCGCACGTTATTTCATGCAACAGAAAACAGATGGATCGTCAAATATTTCATACAACTCATCGTTATAACGAAGTCCCCACTCTGTTCCTTGTTTCACTGGGCTGTCGATTTTTTGGAGCACTTGTGTTGAAATACGTCCACTGCCTTTTCGGATTCACTCGTCAGGGTCCATAATTACGAGCAAAAATTTTGACAATTTCTCACAAGGGCTAACATACGACAAATCGTAGCACCATATGGATTATCAATGAAAGTCCAAGACAGAGTTGGATTGCGACTGACTTCACGGGAAAACGCCAAAAGGTAATGGTCAGGTTACAGAATGATTTGCAAACGCACTTTTCTCGTTGTGCCAATTATTCCAAAAAAAATCAATATGGCAACGAGCCTGATTCATTTAATTAAAATAAGGATGGCCTGCAGTAATTCACAAACAATTCAATACTACTTCAACCCTCTTTGCGGTTACCCAAGCTTCCAATGTTGAAATTGACCTTCACTGTATAGATTAGAAATTATGGAAAGTGACAAGAAACGAAGGTGGTCTGCTGGATTTATTGTTATTTAACATCTTAAGGATGTTTTTGAATAGCCCATTATAACGAATTCTTTTCGTATAGTGTAGTGGCCATTTTGAAAAAAAGGCAATTCCTTCTTCAATCACTAAGCCTCTCTAGTTGGAGTGGCCTCCTTCTTACTAAACTTATGACAGTTCTTATTTCAGAACCCATTTCATCTCAGCTAATACGTTTTTACGTCGTAGGAGCTCCAAATTGAATGAGCCCGAGCTTAAATGTAGAGCAAAGATCCCAAATTGAATTTATTTATATTTCTTTCTTGGGTAAATATTATCTAGTGAAGGTTATATAAAACAATAAGATGAAATAACAGTCCACGGGGGTAAAATTGTGTAACAACTTGTTGATAAGGTTAGAACTCATGTTATCTGACATGATTCCAATCGATTGAGTCAGTAAACGATTACCACACAAGATTTCACTCGACTAACTCCATGTCAGCACGTTAACGACGATCGATAACAAACACAAACGAAAAATTCCTTTTTTAACATACCGGAGGGAGCATCGTAGCACTAAATTGGCAGTTTTTTCCTCTCCTATAAGTATGACTGTATCAATACTCAGCACGTAAATTCGAATGGAATAGGGAAAAGTTTCGCCCGCAACACGGTATCCCTGTGAAGGGCGAGGGGCGGAGGGCGCACGGACATTTTCATGAGGAACGTATTTTCTTTCCTATTAAGGCCATACAAATTTATGACAAGTCAAGTGAACTCTTACCCAAGGTGGAATCAAAGGAAGGGAGAGGTTATGATGTCAACGTTAGCTGTGCCGCTCCGTTTCACTTCGCTGTTGACTTTTATATTCAGCACAGATTTATCCCAGATATTATTTATTCGCTTTGTAGGCTGAAATTTTGTCGAAATATAAAGAAATATAAAAATATACATTTCTATTTGAAAATCTTTGAAATTGATTCCTTTCCTTTGTTGTTTCGATTCGGATGGGTGATGTTATTTACGCTGGAGTATCGAGATAGCTCTTCCGAGATTTACGTAGAATTCGGAGTGGATCTCGACAACCTTCAAAAGGAATGTCTCAACTGGTGAATAGTAGATTAGATTGATATTGACAATTGAATGATTTTTATTTCTGGTACTACCATCAAGATTTCCCCGAACAATCAATGAAGTACCACGTCGTTATATGTTTCAACGCATCTCGAAGCAAGATATCGCATTGTAGGCGTTTGCTATTCAAATTTTAAGATTACACTTCCCGTTGATAATTCACTCTCGAATGAATGGATACTCAACTTTGAACCGAGTTGGGCTTGGTTTTTCTGAATACCAAAGCCAGTCAGGCTTATTGTAATGTTTCACCTGCTCAGGAGGAGGCTGAAGAAAGTGCGATGGCGGAAATCAGATGCGCTGTGAAGACCAGCTAAAATATACCAAATTAGTCCGGGAGGGCAAAATGCACTTGGACGCAAACCATGCAGCCTTCTTGGGTAAAACTTAAGCCTTTGCTGGCAAGGGAATTATAAATAGAGTCCTAGAGGTAGAAGAGCTACTAGAACGTATCGGGAATTTCAGTCGCAGGTTGTTAAAAAGTGAAGAGGAATAGTTTAAAGAAATTATTTTATTTTACTTTTATTTCACTAAATACAATCTAAAACTCACATATATTGATACTTTGGGAACCACTTGTTCCCTTCTTCAGTGGGGTTTTTACAATAATTCATCTTGCATTTTCTCTATCTGTTTAAACAGGCAGCTGTAATTACGTTGATTAAAAGGAACAATTTTGAAAAAACTAAGCAAGCAAGGTAATAAGCCTGGATGATACATATCCCTCATCTTTATTCAATCTCGAGCTCTTTGGTACTTTTATAATTTTTATTGACTCATATGCATCTAATTTGGAGGGTTATTAAGTTTTTTTTCATATTTCGTCGTCGTTAATAGATATTGGGTGTTTCTCATCAATTACAGTGACTCCCAAAAAGATCCGCACAAGTAAGATATGTTTCTTCTTTTTCAATTTATGCTTCAATCCATGACACAAAAAGAACAAGTTGGGTAGACAGACCTATGCTTATGTCAGAAGGGTTTTGTACTCAACTTACAAAATGCAGTAACCAGCAACGAATAAAATCAAGAGACACGTTATGTTCGAGGATCATACTATTATTAACAAGTTGAAAGAATTTTGACTTCTGGGGTATTTGTTATAGTTATACCCATAAATATCTCCCTTGATAATTTTTTCAGATTTTTTAGATCACGGGTGTCCATTCGCGAGGGAGGAAACACATTTTTCATGTATTTCCCCCCCCCCCCCCCCCCTTTGCCTCCACTGGAGCAAAAACTGTCAGTTTAAGAACTGTTTTGAAAAGCCCTCATAGAGAACTTTCATTTGATACTCATATCGGCTACCTTTCATGAAATTTTTTTTCAGGGGCCACTCCTCGGTACTGTAATCATCGATTCATGGCCTATTTTTTCGAATCCTAGAATGGTTACAAAGCCCTTTTGCTAGGAGCTCTCTCCTGCCTCTTCGACTTGTTTCATTTGTATGTACTCATCTTCATGATACTTATCACTCCTGAAGTTTTCATGCAAATTCAAGCAAAGCTGTAGTGTCTAAGTCGGTAAAAAGCGCATATGGCTCCATAGCCATATGTTTCCATAGTAACACAGGGCACATTGTTCCATAGTAATACAGGAAAATTCAAATCGCTATAACTTCGTTAAATACCATTCGATCTTTATGAAACTTTCAGAAAAGATCAATCTTATAAATACTCATCTGTTTGCTATATTTCATTGAATTTAAGGGTACCTTTTAGATTTTGTTCAAGAAAACATAAAATCGATAAATCATACTATTACTAACAAAGTTGAGTGAATTTCGACTTCTCATGTATTTGTTGTTCTTGTACTCATTAAAACCTACATTCACGATTTTTTCCAGATTTTTCGGATGGAAGGTGTCCAATCGCGAGGGGGAGGGTACGCGAAAAGTTCGTACGTTTCCCCTTCCCCTGCCCCCCTCGGTACTCATAAGGCAATTTTCAGACTTGTTTTGAAAAGATCTCATTGAGACCTTTCCAATGACACCCTACTCGACTACCAATGGTGAAAATTTTTTTTTGAGGGGTCACCTCCTTATATGGGGAGACCCCCCTTAAACCCCTTTGAAAAAATTTTCCACCCTTGGACTTTCAAGAAGTCACCACTTCCGACTTTTCCACAAAGTTTCATGGCTGTAGCCTCTATAGTTTCGGAGAAAAAGTGCTGTGACATACAAACGGACGGACGGACGGACGGACTGACGGACGGACAGACGGACACAGATCGTGATTGCATTAGGGTTTTGTATTTCAGTACAAAACCCCTAAAAAGAAGCACAAAAATATGACGCCCCAAAAAGATCCGCACAACAAGGAAACTTGGGCAAACATGTGCATTTTTATGTCAAAAGAATACATTTGAGTGACCTCTTTATAGCATATCGCCTTCAGTGATGAAGTCGTAATAGATTCGGGCAGATCATATTTAAAATTGATCACAAACCGCGGGTTGTTTGTAGCTTAAAAAAACGTTGTGCTTTTTAAATTAAAATGGGCAAATACACGTCTCCAGAGAAGATCCAGTTGGTGGTTTCTAACCATATGGAAGGTAAAAATGTGGCAGAAATATGTTCGAGCCTCAACATGAAACGTAGAACTGTTTACGACATTCTCCGGAGGTATAAAGAGGAAGACAGAATAGACTTGAAGCATAGTCCTGGTCGCCCAAAGGTTCTAACGACGCTTGAAGAACGCTCTATTGTCCGGAAAATAAAAAAAAATCCAAAACTGAGAGCTCCAAAAATTGTGAGTGAAGTGTTCGCAGAATTTAAGAAAAAAGTAGGATGTGAAACAGTTCGAGAAATGCTCAATACAATGGACGTGTTGCACGGAAGAAACCATTCATCAGCGAAGTGAATAGAAAAAAGCGTTTAAATTTCGCTAAAGAATTTATATTAAAGGAAGTCAATATTGGGAGGATGTGATTTTTGCCGATGAAAGCAAATTCAATGTTTTTGGCTCGGATGAACGTGTTATGGTGTGGCGCAGGCCCAATGAAGAATTGAGTCCAATTAACCTCAGGCCTACAGTGAAACACGGAGGTGGCAGTTTGATGGTTTAGGGATGCGTATCTACTCGTGGTGTTGGCGAATTAGTATTTATAGATGGTATCATGGATTCCCGTCGATATTTAGGCATTTTGAAGGAAAATTTGTGAAAAAGCGCTGCTAAGATGGGCATTTTGGATTCGTTCAAATATTACAAAGACAATGATCCCAAACATAAGGCACGCATTGTTCAAGAATGGCAGCTGTAGAATTGTCCAAAAATGGTTCATCCTTTTCCTCAGTCATCGGATTGTAATCCTATTGAAAGGATGAATTGGACCGTTGAGTTCATAGCACGCCAATTTGTTCAAAAACGGCGCTCGAGAAAAGTCTTCGCGACGAATGGGTGAAAATGGACGTGGAATACCTGCGAAAAATCATCTCCAGTATGCCAAATCGATTAAAATGTGTCATTAAACAAAACGGACATGCAACAAAATACTAGCTTACTAAAATTTTTGTTTATTTTTACAATTTAGCTCTTGTGTGGATCTTTTTGAGGGATGATATTTTCTGTTTTTTCATGGAATTTCCTTTTTTTTGGTATATTTAAAGTGAGAAACTATTTTACTTATGTGATCTGTAAGACTGTTATGTTCTGCTCATAATAAAATGTTTAAAAAAATTTTCCCGTTTTTAATTGCCTTATAAAATGAGAAAGATGGAAAACTTCTTACTTGTGCGGATCTTTTTGGGAGTCACTGTATGTGTTGTGCGACGGCCGATCGGATGCTTAGTTTCGGGCTCTTTCTCATCAGCCCCAGTTCCACTTCTTTGAATCCTGTCGTTACTAGCCTTTTAGTTTGGGCGATATATACGAGTACTTTTGTACATTGGAAACACGTTATCTTCTGTACGCTGCTTGCTTCCGATATTTGTCTTTCATCCTTCACCGACCTTAAAATGCTTTTGAATCCGAGGTGCCCGTTCATTCTAATCGTTTCAGTGCCCAACTTGTTTGAAATGCTTGAGAATTGTAGCATCCATTTTCGAATATCCCAAGCATGCTCTCCAATGGCACATTCTAGCTTTCTCTTGTAAGAAGATGAAGTCAAATTATTTTAATAGATGCTTTTTTTCCGTATTCTGCAAAATATTATCGATAACGCTTTTGCTGAAGCCATTTTTGTCTTTAAGCTCTTCATCGTATATATGTACCATTCTATGATAAGCTGCAGATATTTGATGTTGAGAGTGCTTTCATGTTGCTGGGATAGTTCTCTGTGTCGTCGACCATTTTGTAGTGCTTACATGGGTTGTTAACTGTCCGTAAAGGATTGCAGCGGTAGTCTGCTGCCTCAGCGAGCGTAAAATTAGTGCTACGCTGGAAATGGCCTTGTCTGATGAGTAAGCTTTGCGGTGTCGTGGGGTGGGTTCTTTCCCCGCAGGACAAGGGCCGACTACAAAATATTTTCGCACTTACGATTTAAATACTGACCAGATTCATAATGTCAAACCGATTAACCGATGGAAAGTATCAATGGCCGAAGTAACCAACCAAAAGTGACTGCATAAGAGATCCGATTAACCGCGCGAGTTACGTTATTGAACGTTACAATTATTAAAATATATTTGTTTTGAGATACCTTCCCCGGAATCTCTTTAGTAAGAACACTTTGGTTTTCACTTTCACTTATTTTATTTACTTAACACTTTTTAACTAACAACAACTTGATTGAATACTTCAACTTAAACTACAACTCGATTAAATACTTTATAAAAGTTAGATTCAACTTCAATGAATACTTCACTTCAACTCGTTAATATTCAACTTGAACTGAACAACTGATTCTCACAGGGCTGCTCTTATATTGATAAGAATGCTGATGAAGCATACTCTTTGTTACTTTGATTCAAGCTAAGAATTGGAATTTGATATGCTGATGTCAGCAATGAAAGTAAGCGAAATTTGATATTGTGATAACGGGATGCTTATATTAGATTGATCAAGTTACTGGATGACGGGATATGAGTCATGGATGGTCAATACATGAGTCAAGGAAGATTATGATAAAGGGCTAGTGAATTGTGTGGTAATATGCTGATGTAGGGATTTGGGATTATGTGCAACTCATAGGGTGATTTCGTACTTGCCGAGGACGGCCACGGTCCACAAATAAGTTTGTAGCATCCAGGTGATGGCGATACCCCCACGCATACCTCCCAACCGGATCAAGGGTCCAATACGATGCCTTGGCCCATATTGCTATAGAGAAAAGAGGGAGAGCTTACCCGCTGGCTAGCTCATGAGTGGAGGGGCCAGCCAACGTGGCGGATTCCAGACTCGTTTGGATTTAAAATGGAAAGACTTGGTTTGACGGTTTAGTTAGGCATTTTGTTATTTGACTATCAATTCATCCAATAAATAATTCCATTTACAATAATAATTCCTACCGTTCACCTATTTAAGGTATAACCATAGCGATCAAACCAACAAATAATTCAATAACGAAATGTTTCGCACGTTAAATAATTTAATCTATAATAAATACGAATCAGCAAATACACAAACGTATATTCCATGTACGTTAATGATTCTGCACGTTAAATGTTTTAATATGCAATAAATACAAATGAATAGATAAATAATTCCATATACCTTAATGCTTTTGCATGTTAAATAATTTAATATATCATAAATTAAAGTAAATAATTCAATACTCGCATAATAATACAAGGAAACAAATTAAGTAGACAGACCTACGCTCATGTCGGAAGGTTTTGTACCCAACTTCTCAGAAATGCAGTCACCAGCAACGAATAAAGTCAAGAAATATGTTATGTCAATGAGATGTGCACGTTTATAATAAAATCCATTGAAAAGGTCGCGATTTTGTTGCAAACCAACAAAAATCACTCAAATCATGAATTCCCAAAAATATGAATGCTATTGACCTTATTTGAAAATTTCGAGAAGGTCAAATCAAAACTGCAGTGCCTGATTCTATGAAAGGTCCATGAAATACCAAAATCATGTGTTGTTGTTGTAATTGGAGAAATTTCGAATGGCTATACCTTCCGTGTATATCATTTGATTTTTATCAAATTTCGTTAAGTTTAAGGGTACCTATACGATTTTATTGGGGAAAATGTGAAATTCGATTATCATACTATTATTAACAAAGTTGAGCGAATTTTGACTTCTAAGGTATTTGTTGCTGTTGTACTGATAAACACCTACCTTCATAATTTTTTCCAGATTTTTGGGATCACAGGTGTCCAATCGCGAGGGGGGGGTTTCGTGTATTTCCCCTCCCTGTGCGCCCCTCAAAGCAAAAAGTGTCAAATTAAGACCTGTTTTGAAAAGTTCTCATAAAGACCTTTCATTTGACACCCATATCAGCTGCCTTTGATGATTTTTTTTTTCGGGAACCACCCCCCTATATGGGGAGACCCCCCTTAAATAACTCATAAATTTTTTTTGTAGTTGAACTTTGGAGAGAGCACCACTTTACATCTGCTTACAAAATTTGGTGTTTCTAGCTTATGTAGTCTGCGAGAAAAAGTGCTGTGACACACGGACGTACGGACGGACAGACGGACAGACAGGACGCGATTTTAGTAGGGTTTTGAAAATTTATTTTACAAAACCCTCAAAAGTACTTACCCACTCCTTTGACGAGCGCTCGTTGTTGGGGGGGGGGGGGGTAAGTTGGCTGATATTTCGAAACTTGTTATTTTTAGGGTTTTGTGCTAAAATACGAAACCCTATTCCAATCATGACCTGTGTCCGTCTGTCCATCCATCCGCCTGTATGTCACAGCAATTGTTCTCCGAAACTATAGAAGCTACAATCACGAAACCTGGTAGAAAGGTCAGAAGTGGTGAGCTATGAAAGTTTTCATGTGAAAAAATTTTTCCAATAATTTCAAGGTGGACTTCCCATATAGAAATGTGACCCCCCAAAAAAATATTTTCACTATTGCCAGTCGAATAGGTTGTCATTGTGAAGATCTTAGTAAGATATTTTCAAAATAGGTCTTAATTTTACCTTTTCAGTATTGAGAGGGACAGGAGATCTGGCCACTTCTTCTTCTGATAAAAAGCAAAGAATGGGCTTCTTTAGCATGACCACAAATCACATTATTCGTTTTTTTCACTTTATTTGTCTAAAACCGGCTCACACTATTCCCTCCTCCATTTTATTCGTTTAAAATCCATTTCTTTATCTTTCGCTTATTCCCTATATTTCCTCATCTTCACACTTTTCTCCATCTCCGCATAAAAACTCTTTGTTTCCACCCTCCACTATCGTTAACCACCGCTTCCTTCACAGTCAAAAATTTACCGAAAAACAAGAAAAACTCCAAAATCAAAAATTTATTTTCCCCGAATTGAAAATTCACTTCACAATTTGCACAGATTCCACTCCAAAAACTTTCCTTGACACTGCAAACGAATTTTACCCTCCTTCACAAGCCAAATACTTCTTCCCGAATTAACAAACGGCACCGCCAAACACAATCCCTTTTATCTGCCAGTCAAATACCAACTACCCCAATTCAAAGAACTCAATCTCACATTTTACCTCCATCCAATCCAATCCCGCAATCTTTTTCATCTTTCATGATCGCTGCCGCATCTAGGTCACGTAATCGAAGTTCATTACACCTCGATTCCGCTACCCACACATCTTTTCGTACCGACAACCGCAATAATTTCCATTTTTTCATATATGGCAATTTGCATAATCAAAGAAGCGTTTAATTAGATGCAAAGTGTCACATATACATATACGGAAACTATTGATTTTGCCGATACCCCAAAAAGCGTGCTCCCTGCGCTCGGGGAACTTGAACCCAGGGTCCCAGCAGGCCCCCGGTCGAGAATTCGCGACGCTACCAACGGAGCCATGTTTTGTCGATTTCCCATTCATCTAATAAGCAACTTCAACTATGCATCTGGGTATAAAATTGAATTGTGTTAGTAAGGAAACGTGAATGAATTTTGGTTAGTTAAAAAATAAAATTTGTTAGTGGGAGCTAGTGAATAGAATTAGTCAGTATGAAGGAAGGAATTAGTTTTTGTTAGGGAAAATGTATCGAATGAAGTTTTGTTAGTGGGAATTAATAAATGGAATGTTGTTAGTGAGAAAATTAAGGTCATTATTATATACTTTTATTTTTTATTGAAAATAAGGGATTAGGGTAGGGTTGTTATGACGTGAAAATTAAAATTATAGGGAGATTGGTAAAATAAAAAAAAAATTAATAAATATACAGGGGAAAAGGTATAAATGCCCACAGGAAGGTAGCGAGCTTATGGCGGTAATTTGAAGTTGCGAATGGGAGAAGGTCGGTGCGCCGGGATTCGCAACAACGTGAGTCAATAGACTTTATACAACCTGGATCTGTGTCAGATAACCCCAAGCCATCAAACTTAAGATATCTTTTACTGGATCGTTTTTGCGGAATGTTCAAATTTTTTTTATTTACTTTATGCTTTTTAGCATTCTTCCGCAGGGTTGAATCTTCATTACATATTTTATTCTTTTCTTTCTGTTTTCGTAAATCTTGTTTTATTTTTAACAATTCTTTTTATGGCGAAGATGTTATCAATGCAGCTTTGCAAGGTTTTGGTCCCTTATTTGTCATTTTCTTCTTAGCCTTAGGCACAGGCCAAATATCGTTAGGGGAGACAACGTTTTTCACAGGATGAGATGTGCATACACCATAGGGTCCTGCTTCCGCTAAATATTTTGAACTTGGCTGCATGCGTTGAATCTCAGAGCCTGACTCTTAAATGATGGATAAACCCACTTTAGCTCAAATTAATTCAGAATGTTGTGAAGTTGGAATTGCGCCCAAGTCTTTTTCTTCGCTCATTGACTTTTTGCCCTTACCTTTTTTTAATATTTCTAAGTCAAGGTGATCGTTAGCTGGGGGGTAAAGTCTGCATCTGAAAATATATTCTTGTAACAGGGAAAGATTGCTGTAGACTTAAATCCATTAGCTGCTATTGTTCCAGTCTGGTAAATTTAATACGCCTACGTAAATAACCCGCAAATGTCATATTTCCCAACAGGTTTTCCACTGTGGAGCATCCACTACCGAATGGCTTCACTGTAGTGGAATTTAAAGCACCAATAAAGGTTTTGTCAAGTAGCTGAAGCTTATGCGACGTATGGGATGGTAAACTCAGTATTACCACATGATTTCCTCTCACTAGTCAATAACTTCAATATTTTCGACATGCGAATTGTAACCATCTAGAACAAAAAGCATCGGGTCCTCCCTGGTTGGTTTGGTTTTTTCGATGAAATACTTGAGTCATTCAGTGAATAAATTAGACTGAATCCATCCGGAAAGATGGCATCTGGCAATGGAACCTAGAGGAGCACACTTCATGAGAGCATCTGTCATAGTTTTGCGAGGGAAGATTAATTGTGGTGGAACAAATGTTCCCCCAGCACTCATACAACATACCACATTCACTAAAGATCCTCTTTCAGCTGAACTTAATGCGCCAATTTATCGTTTCCCTTTGCGTCCAATGACACATGGAATTTCAAACTGAACAACAGAAATTCTAGTCCCATCCACATTGAACACTCTATCTGCAGGATACCTGTGTTTCTTGAGCTCAGCTTCCAGAAGGCCAAAAAATTCATAGACAGCTTCCTTACTGAATCCATTTGCTCTGGAAAAAGATGTAGCTGTGGGTTTCAGCAATGACAAAACATCCATATGGCGATTCATAAAATGATCAAACCACGCTCTACCTCCTGGTCCTTGTGTGAATGGTTGCCGTATTCCATTTTTTTTTCACAGATGTAGTAAGATATACGACAAACATCTTAGCTGGTAAGTCTGTGTTACTTACTTTCCTCACACACTCACACAGTGGCACTTCGTTTGTCTGGTCACTCCTTTCTGCTTCTGCCATTATGACGGCACATAATTCCCTAGCTTTGGTAGTGGTCACAGCAGTAAATCTCGAACTCACGATGTTTTATATATTTTTTCCACCACGCCAAGATCTGAAGCGCCCTGCAGAGTACCTCGCTTTTCATTTTTCGGACGCTCTTGCGTTTGCATCATTTTTTTCTTGCACTCGAACGCCGTAGGAAATTCAGTTTGGACAGGGCTGTCCATTAATCCCGGTTTCTTGTCCGTCTTTACTGTCATTGTATGTGTTATCATTGATACCATACTCAATGTGCTGTAAACATCTGACTTTTGATTCCGAAGTCGTTGTTGATATTTTTTTTAAATTTATTATTTTTAGACGAAATTGCTCCCGGTTGATTGGGTCCCCCCTCTGAGTCACTATGTCCGTACCCGAGGAAATCCCCGCAGGGGGAATGCCGGTCGACAGGAATACCCTTGGAGGCTGGCATTTTTTGGGGAGTCCCACCCCCACGCACCCGGGGAAATTCCCGCAGGGGGAATGCCGGTCGACAAGAGCACTCTTGGAGGCTAGCATTCTTTGGGGAGCGCCGCCCCCACGGACCCGAGGATATGGGGGGCGCAGTGAGGTTCCCTCCTGGGATGACAGTTAATGACTCTAATTGGATCTGGACTACGCTTTGGACAACGAAGTGGAGTTGTTGCTTTGGGCTGGCGGATATGATGGTTTGGACCTAGTTGCTTTGCACAGTAGCGCCGAGGTGAAACTCGTGTGTGAACGGCTCCAATTCAACTATCATACCGTCTCCGTCCCGGTAAAACCTTGGCAGGCCTCGGAGTATGTTCGAAGTTCGGACCATTGGGTTGGTGGTGCAGGTTTGGTTGAGACGGACTCCCGATTAGCGCTGGTCTGGCTCTGAGCACTTGTCCCCATAAGGGCTTGTGCCAACCCTCGCATGGCCTCCCTGCTCTGCAAAGATAGCCATGGGACCAAAAAGGCGACTACATACACGAACGGAGAAAGCAGCTCCGAGGGGAACCCAATAAAACTGGAGCAACCAAAAACATATAAAAAAGATCAAAAAACCAAAAAAGCAAATAAAAAATAATAACAATGACGGCGCAACTAGCGGTTGCAGCCACGAAGTTAACAGTGCATCGAGAGCGGTGCTAACCATGACAAAAACAACGAATGATACAATGACAGTGAAGACGGACGAAAAACGGAGATTAGCAGACAGTCTGGTCTAGACTGAGACTCCTGCGGCATTCGGGCGCAGCAAAAAAATTATGCGAACGCCAGAGCGTCCTATTAAGGAAAAGCGGGAAACTCTGCAGGACGCTTTGGGTGTTCGAGCGGTGGAAGATAATGTAAAGAGCATCGAAAATTCGATGGTCACTACTGCGATCGTTACTGAAGCAACCGATGCTAGGGTCGCAAATCCCGACATAGTAAAGAAACATCCTGAAGCCAATGAGGAGATTACGGCACGGAAGCAACGAGTGACCAGACAAATAAAGCGACATTGTGTGATTGCACCGCCAACGTCGAAAATGTGGCGGAAGTACTGCATTCGGAAACGGAAAGCGATAACCTCTCCCAAGGATGGTTGCAAAGTATAATACCCACCCAGCAATATGAAGAAGAAAGGCTATTCCAAAAAGCGGGAAATGTTCTGACAAGAATACAATCTGCATGCGACTCCCCAAAAATCAGCAAAGCAGTTAAGATTGGGACCCTTGAACTAGAGGAGCACTTAGAATGCATGGGGCACTATCGGAGGAGTTGGTTAAGGGCCAAAGACAAGCAGAAGGCTAAAGAGATGCGGGGAAATCTAAAAGCCACATGCAGATAGCTCCACCATTAAAAATCAATAAAAGAATGGTGTCTAGCCCAATCGAAGGAGATCGGAATAGAAGAAGGAAGGAAGAGGCACTTGATGGGCGTGGAGCACCAAATCACAGGTTCCAGACAGTGCTTACAAAAGGAGCGAAGAAAGCCGCAAAGAAACTCCTTCTAAAAAAAGCCAGAAAGTAAAGTTCGCACGGACGCCCAACTGGAAAAAGGACCTGATGCAAAACGGGAGAGGCAGAAGCCCTGACAAAGACCCCGGCAGCAGGCATTGCTCGTAAAACCCCAAGATGGCCAATCCTACGAGGAGGTACTGCGGGACATCAGGGGAAACCTAAGGCTCGAAGACACCAACACTACCATTAAAGTAGTACGACCAACGCGGTCGGGTCACACACTGGTCGAATTCGGAGCAGAGGCCAGCATTAAGGCAGCATTCTGCGACGCAGTAATGAAAGTTCTTGGCAAAAGCGCAGCTATAACCTCACTCAAACCGATGGCAATGATCGAAATCAGAGACATTGAGTGCGTGGCGGATCTGGCTGAGGTAGAAGAGGCCGCCAAAAGGGAGGTCCATAGCGCGGGAAGGATCAAAACGAGACTGACACTAGAAAACAATAAGGCCAACGCATCGCCATAGTTGATTTGACCGTAAAGGTCGCCGAACAATTTCTGAGCAAGGGCAAAGTAAGAATAGGGTGGGTTATCTGTAGGATACGGCGAAGAGCAACGTCTCTTCAATGCTTCAAATGCCTTGGCTATGGTCACACCACACAAGTATGCAAAGGACCAGATAGGAGCTCCCTATGTTACAAATGCGGTGAAATGGGACATAAAAGAAAAGAATGTACGAAAGAGGCACACTGCATTTTCTGCAAGGATGCTGATCCAAGACCTGATTTTAGACACGTCTTGGGATCAGGAATATGCCGAGAGTTCCAGGAAGCCCTAGCCAAGGCAAAATCAGAGCTTCGATGACCCGCATCCTGTAGCTAAACTTATACCGCAATTCAACCGCGCAAAATCTTCTTGACCAGTGTGCGAGGGACATGAAAGCCGACTTCTTGCTGCTGAATGAGCAACACCATGACAAAAGTCCTGCACTATGGTATTCGGACGAAACTGGTACTGCCGCCATCTGGATTCGGAACAGTGATTTCCAAGCGGAGAGTTGTGGATGGGGGAATGGTTTCATGTGGGCCCGGTGCTCAGGGACCACCTTCTTTAGTGTGTACCTAACGCCTAACGAATCGATATGATCTTTCCAAGCCAAGCTTAATGCTCTGGAGGGCGCTGTCTTGAATGCAGAGGGCAAAGTGCTCGTTGGGGGCGACTTCAACGCTAAAGCAACCAAATGGGGCACGCCTCAAACAGATCCGCGGGGAAAACGAATCCTGGAAATGGTGGCCAGGACGGCATTCGTCGTACTAAACTCCGGAAATACGCCGACTTTCCGCCGTATTGGCTGCGAGGGAACCATACTGGACCTGATTTTCACCTCGGAGTCCTTAGTACGAAAGATACACAATTGAAAAGTATTAGAGGACTACTCAGCCAGTGATCATCAGTGCATTCTGCTGGAGATAAGTGATGTTGCCTCCTAACGTCCGTGCTCTCGGCTTTCTACAACTGGTTGGAACGTCGGAAGGATGAACGTCGAAAGGTTCGTCGAGGGGCTCACAGCAGGTGAGCCGCTTCAGGGAGCTTCGGAGGGGATGGAAGAACTGGCAGCTCAAGACGTGGTGAAGTCTAATATTAGCATCATTATGACTGCTTGCTGCACTTCTATGCTCCGTGGAAAACCTCGGCACGGCAAACCCCCAGTGTACTGGTGGTCAACTGAAATCACTGAAGAGTGAAGGGAGTGCCACAAGCTTCGACGTGAGGCTCAACGGGTGCGGAACCATGACGAGGCATGCAACTGGGTGGCAGCATAAAAGTCGGCCAGGAAATGCTTTCGCAAATTGATCAACAATAGCAAGGCTCACTACTAGCAAGACCTAGTGGACAATGTGAACAAGGGTCCGTGGGGCCTTGGCTACAAGCTAGTTATGCGGAAGCTTGATGCCCTACGGAAGCCTTATATACATGACACGGAAAAGGTGGACGCGACAGTGCGGGGAGTCTTCCCGCCCATCCCGTCCATGTTGACGCTGTCCATGGTGAAACAGCAGTCGAGTGTCCACTCTTCACACAGCCGGAACTGGAGGAGGCAGTCCTCTCATTAAAAGTGAGGAAGGCTCCAGGTCCAAATGGTGTTGCGGCTCCTCTATCACCATTGTCTTGACTTGCTCAGCACATCCAACGCTTGCCTACGGGACGGGGTTTTCCCGGTACGATGGAAGGTGGCAAAGCTCGTGCTGATCAGCAAGGGGAAGAGAAATCCCGAATCGCCATCTGCATACCGCTCGTTATGCATGCTAGACACGGCTGGAAAAGTGCTAGAGAAACTCATCAAGGGAGGACTCACTGACGCGATTCGTGCTGCTGGGGATCTATCTCCTCGGCAGTACGGCTTTAGAGCAGGACGTTTGACGATTGATGCGATTGCAGAGGTGGTGAACGCGGTCCAAAAGGCAGAGGCATTTAGTCGCATCAAGCGATGGATCGTCCTGTTGGTGACACTCGCCTTCAACTCCGCTAGATGGGTGGATATTCTGCATACGCTGGAAAACTCTTTTCAAGTTCCAGAATATCTAATGTGGCTTTTGAGGAACTCCCTAAAGGACCGAAGCCTGCTCTACGACACGACACGACACAGGGCCAACGAAGGATGGAAATTACATCAGGTGTTGCCCAAAGATCTATCCTTGGTCTGGACCTGTGAAACGTACCTTACGATGAGCTACTGAGACTTGAGATGCCAGATGAGTTTCGCTTGGTCGGCCATGTGATGATGTTGTGGCTCTGGTCACTGGATGCACCGTAGAACAGAAGCAACTTAGGCTAGATATGCTAATGCACCGAGTGAGGGACTGGATGACTGCTCGCTGGCTCAGTTTAGCACTGCAGAAAACCGAAGTAGTCGTCTTGGCAAAAATGAGAGTCCCTAAGGTAAGTGTGAAGTACTTGGGGCTACTGATCGAATCGCAGATGAATTTCTCTGAGCAAATCAGGGCAACGGCTGAAAAGGCTTCTTCGGGAATATCAGCTCTGAGTCGACTTATGGCCAACGTAGGGGGACCCAGCCCATCAAGAAGGCGCCTCTTGATGAGTGCTGTAGGGTCAGTGCTACTGTACGGAGCAGAGGTATGGGGCGACGCTCTCAGCAAGGAGGTATACCAAAAACGTTTAGCACAGGTACAGAGAAGAGGAACACGGAGAATCGCTTCTTCGTATCCGACAGTCTCTGATCCGGCGGTGAGAGTCAATGCAGGCGTGATATCTGTCGCCCTCCTTGCTAGAGAGTGCCACGCTATTTACCTGCACCGAAACGAGGATGCGAGGGAGATGGTTGTCCGCGAGGAGAAACAGCGCTTGCTTAACGATTGGTAGCAGTTTTGGGTCATTTGCACGAAGGGAAGGTTGACTGCGTGCCTCATCCCGGATGTGAGACCGTGGCTAAATCAAAGGCATGGTGAGACTGACTTCTATCTGACTCAGCTTTTGAGCGGGCATGGGTGTTTTCAGTCTTACCTGCACAAGATTGGTAAGTCACGGTCTCCCGATTGTCGGTTTAGCCCAGGAGAGAAGGACAATGCGTGCACATTATGCTCGGGCAGTCCTGAAATATAAAAGGGACTCACAGTAGCCGGGGGCGCTGGGGCTGGAGGATCGGTTTTCTGGAACTTCCTCTTCCCATCTCCCCTCCCGCTAGGAAAGGGATCCCCCAGCTTGAAGGCGCCTAACGGCCTAACAAAACGAGACCTGGCCCGAAGTAATGTGTTAAACGGTTCCAGGCTGGGTTCTCAGGTTGACAGTGGAGATGTTTATTGGGTAGTCCAGTCACCTTCTTGCAAGTATGGTAGTCCCACCCTCTGCGCATAAATGGCATTGACCTCCCTACCACATAAAAAAAGTCGATTCGTGTGTGTAGTCGCCTTTTGACCCCATGGTTATCGTTGCAGAGCAGTGAGGTAATGTGAGAGTTAGCACAACGGTAATGAAAATCCCCATTACCGCCTATACAAGCGGATATGTTCAGCCTTGAACGTAGGGAAACAAAAAGTTCATCTGGAGACGGGCGTAGATGACACTCGCTTTGCGTGTGGCCTCGGTTGAAACGCCAAGTGAGAATAGAACAGATGAACTTACGGATGAGTCCCAGAATAACTAAAAAATCTCTCTTTTTAATTCACTAAATTTTTATTTATGATCCGGGCGTCAATGATTCAAAGCGCACACTAGCTTTTTCGTCAGTAGGAGAGTTGCCTCCTACTGGCGAAGAAGCTGGTGTAAGCTTTGAAATAGCGACGTTCGGATCAAAAATAGAAATTTAGCAAACCAAAAGAGTATTCTTATTGGCTAAAGTTCTGAAAAATCCCCTACATTTTTGATAATTTGTAAGTATAAAACTATTGAAAAATACATCGAACGGCTTGATCCTAAAGAGGGAAATTTCATTTGTCCGAATTTGATCGAAATCGTTGGGGCTTGTAAACTGCTTCGGGATTTCTCCGGGGGAGCACTTTTCTGTCAACATATCTTATATATATTTTAATAACCTAGAGGAAAATTGTCAGAACTTTTTCAATGGGACGATCAGGTTTTATCATTTTAAACAGGAAACAGGACGATATGTTCACCATATACTATGCAAATAATAAACATTAGAAATAATAACCACCAAAAAGTCACGAACGCATTAACTCTTATCACATTAAATTATGCAAAGAAGCTTAGCAGAGCCAACACAACAACCACTAAAAGTCAATATCAATGTAATCATTTATCCATTGGTTTTATAGCCTATGCCACGGACAGGATCATAAAATCACAATTGCTTCGAATGTTGAGTTAAGTATCACACACCAATATCCATTGTAAGCACATGCACATACTAGTACTTTGAGGAACCATATAAATCTTATCACTACATTTCAACTTGAAAGCGTTTAGATCGCGAACGGGCGCAACACATGCAAATCTTATCACGCAAATTTGAAAATTTATGTTATGGAAGATGTGCACTCATAAAAATTCTGTTTGGATGGGTTAATAGCTTCAAAACGTTCTCTCATATCCGGACTCGCTCGTCGCGGATGTAAGTTTTGTACACAGCGGACACGATAAATTTCCAGAAGATTTTTGCATATAAAATGAAAGGAGGATGCAAATCAAATGCATAAAATATCTTTGAAATCCAAGTAATAAGATTCTAGGATGTTGTTACTTTGGACTATTCTCCAGTTGTCAGGATGTTGGAAAAGCTGAATTTAAGCTTTTATTAAATTCAATAATTACCTTGGATAGCGAACATTGTGAAGTTATTTTCAAGTCCTTTGATTTTCCTCTCAATGCAAGTTTCATAACATGTGCACCCTCTTAAATGTTTCTAAAGAACTTCAAGAAATAACTTCTCTATCTCTTGATGTGGATGAAATGAATGTATTGCAATGTTAAATTTTACTCGGCAGGTAGAATTTCCCAAAATTCGAAATTCAATGCACATTTTCTATTCATTTCGCAAATATTCTACACCCGACAACGCAGTGTCCTTAATGCAGATGGTTGTGGTATATGTTGCTATGTTACCATTTCAAAAGATGCTAAGGATCGATACGAGTATGATTCATCTCAGCAACCATTCTGATGAAGTTTCTTGCTATCACTCACAATGCTATGCATTACGTATATTCAAATATCGATAAATCTGTTCGTTACGTTTATGTCCTTTTATTACCGTTTGGTTGATTGAATAAAACTAAATGGAGAAAATAATTTATTCCAAGAAAAATTATGATTTGGTTGTTTTCTTGAGCTGTACGAGTATCAAAATATGTGAAATTGAAGTAAAGCGAAATGGATGAAAGGATCTCTTTCATATATTATTTATTTGACAACATTTTGAAAAGGCCATTTTAAAAAGTTAAATGCATTTAGCAAAAAGGTTATAGTAAAGGCTATGGTGGCAGTAGTGTTCATCAAGCTATTCACAAAGTCATCCAGTACATTTGGCAACAAGAACATATGCCGAAAGAGTGGAGCCAATAAATGATATTCTTTATCCACAAAAAAGGTGACAAGCTACAGTGCGAAAATTATAGAGGCATATCACTACTTTGTACTGCGTACAAAATATTTTCTAAAATCTTAGAAAATAAAATCGGGTCATACGCCAACAGTATTATTGGGGAGTATCAAGGTGGTTTTAGGGCAGGTAGATCAACAACAGACCAATTGTTCACGGTCAAGCAGGTACTTGAAAAATGCTGGGAGTTCAACATAGACGTACACCAAATTTTCGTTGACTTCAAGCAAGCATACGACGGTATTGATCGTAACGTACTGTACCATATAATGCTTGGTTTTGGCATCCCAGCCAAATTAGTCCGTCTTACTAAAATGACAATGACGTCAACGACCTCCCAAGTCCGCATCAATAACCAACTCGTCAATGCCTTTGACACAAATATCGGACTAAAACAGGGAGATGGGCTGGCCCCATTGCTATTCAATTTGGCTCTGGAGTACGTCATACGGAAGCTACCTGTCTATACGCGAGGTACATTACTATACAAGTCGATCCAGGTAGTGGCCTATACGGACGACATCAACATTCTGTCACGGCCACTAACAACTGCCAAAGAACTCTTCCTGAAACTCGACAGTGAAGCAAAGCTAGTATGGCTACAAATTAACGAAAATAAAACAAAGCTCATGACGCAGTCGAGGAAAAATACCCCAAATACACAAAATATCACACTTGGCGAATACAGTATCGAAAATGTTAGCGAATTCATGTATTTAGGCGCCAAAATGACGAAAACGCAATAACAGCTCGCAAATAAAATATTTTATTCAGTATTGACGATCTTGAAGAAAAACAAAGTTCCAAGTATACAAATCTGTGATAAGACCTGTGTTATGCTATGGATGTGAAACATGGACCCTAACCCAAGCATGCGCAAATATATTGAACGCCTTTGAGCGACGGGTCCTGAGGCGAATAATCGGAGCGAAGCTAGACGGGGACCAATGGCGAATTCGATACGACCATGAGCTGTATGAAATTTTTGACGAACCGGAGGTCTCAAGGATTGTAAGACTGCGGAAGCTGCAATGGGCTGGACACATGAATCGTATGGACGAACAACGGATACCCAAGAAGGTATTCGTAGGGAGAACTGAATGCCGGTGGCCAGTGGGGAAACCGAGGAAACGCTGGTCTGACTCGGTCGACGAAGACAGTTCATCGCTGCTCGGATTTCGGAATCGGATGACGTGGTCAACGCACTGAGACAGTTGGAGGCGCTGTTTGAAGGAAGCGAAGGCCCAAAAGGGGCTGTAGTGCTAAGAAGAAGAAAGGCTAGCGTGGTAAACGAAATGAATTAATTGGTTGGAATTTTGATTGATCCCAATAATATTGTATTAGTTTACGGATACGGCCCTTTTACATTGATCTTTCGACTTATGAATATTGCCACCGTATTTGGAAGTCAGAATACTCTTATAGAATATGTTTATCTACGAATTCAGCAAGAAGCTAGAAAATGCTTTATGAATTAATAGAATGCATAAAAATAAACGTATAGTATTTCTTGGTCGAAAAGTATACTTTAAGAAGAATCATTTTTAATTTTACCACCACCAGTAACTGGAATGTTTCCGATTGTTTTTAGTTTTCTTGTTTAGCATTGCAAGTCGGTTGTTGGCTGCTTTGTGGTTTTTATTATACTTGTTGATTTTCGTTTGTAGAAATATAAGTACTTATGGAATTATTTACGTGAAATTACGTGTGCCGTGTGTTACCAAAGTTAACACCACTTCCTACTTAGCTCAAACTGTTTAATCCTTGCAGATTATTGGAATCAGGGCTGGCATAGTAATCGCTTGTAATTTTACAATTTTGTTAAGAGAACTTTGACAAACGGAACCATCTCCACCACTCACTATTGTATTCATTACGGGCTTTGTTGCACATAGACCCAACAGCCACTATCAGATCTAATTACTCATCTTAGCATTTTGGCGATTCTGCAAACCGCGCACTATTGCCGATACGGACAGGTTTCTGGACAATATAATCGGGAAACACGGGTTGACAGTGAACGCGAAGATGAATGCAAAAATCAATATCGAAATTGGGCTCCTGCACCATGCACCATAGATTGTTTATTTCGGATCTTGTGGCCTATCACTGAATATCACAACCGCTGCAATGCACTGAGACAAAACACAGGGCTTTGTTATTGCGCCGAACGGTGAAGGCGATTGTCTTGCTATTTCGTAGCCGAACGGCTGATCATTGTCGCCGAGAAACTACTCATTTGGTTTTGTTCACATCAATCGTACTCCATTGGTAGCCGAAGCCGTTCGAAATTGACTTGAAAACAGCCCAGCTGTTGAGCGAAATCGCATTGCAAACGATACAAGGTGATTGCAACTAAAACGCATTCGATATTTGGTTTTTTTGCGCCGCCTACTGTTGCTTGCCTGATTTATTTTCACTCCTATTGTGTGAGGGCAGTTTGCCATGACTGATATTTAAATAATAAAAGTATAATACATACATTTCTTAATCGACCATATTTACTGAATGTATTTTCAATTTCATATGTCGACTCAGATAACCCCAAATTTCCAACGTAGACTTTGCATTGAAGATCCCATTCACGATAGCGAGACAGGATTAAGTTATCTATTTCCTATAAAATTAATTATAAATTAACACTTTCAATCACTGTTTGTACACTTTAACCTCGGGCGTATCAGCCTGGAAATAACAGCGTGCACGTACTCTTCAAAAATTTTCTCTAAAGTCCCGCCCACTAACTTCCCCACATGGCTGAGTCAGACTGCCAGTTTGCCATTCCCCGACAAAACTGACGTGGGATGGGGAGTCATCAAAATTGACGTGAAATAGGAAGCCATATGGTTGTAAATTTGCATAGGTACTAGTCGCCAGTGGCGTACGGCCGATTCATTAGAATACTCACTATGATTGTACACAAAATAGTCCCACATACTACCTGGGCCAGTATTTGCCGGGATTTTTCAATAAATAGCAACACTGTAAATGAATATGGCTCATTTTGAAAGGCTCATCTGTCAGTAATTTGTGTATGAAATTTCATTTAAAAGCTACAGTCGGTAGAGTGACGCTACTTTCACCTGGGTAATAAAATCTAGCAGACTTTTTTTGGCATGAATGGGGTGATGAATGGGGCTAGATCCATTACTATACGCCTGAGTTCAATAAGCAGTCTACAAAGTTGAAGAAGGGCCACAAAAGCAGACAAAAAGGGCCAAAAGTCTGACATTCAGTCAGGAAGATGATGGCCTCCATTTTTTGGGATGCGCACAAAATAACCTTTATCGATTACTCGCAGAAAGGAAGAACAGTCACAGAAGGGTATTACACAGCGTTTTTGAGCAAACTGAATGACGAATCAAGGAAAAAACGGGTTCATATGGCAAAGAAAAAATTCTGTAACATCACGGTAACGCACCGTCACACACGTCCTTCGAATTGATAGCACACCCACCATATTTTCTTGCCAAATGGCTCCAGCGAATGAGATTTAGATCAAATGAAGAAGTCATCGCAAGTACCGACGCGTATTTTGAAGGTTTGGACGCTCCTTACTACAGGAAGGGCAGTATCGTAGCGTGGGGGGTGCCGGGGGACCATTGTCCCGGGCACACATAAAAGGCAAGCGTCATAAGTTTTTCTATAAAATAACAGCAATCCATTTTTCGAAATACACCCGCGCTAACCCGAGCCTTCAACGAGCTCTTAATGGAAACTTTTGCAATCTCTTTATTGCTCACACAAATGCAAAGAGCCAAAAATAACATTTTCTTCTCCTATCATTTCACCATCACTTCAGAATATGAGACATAGTGCCTCATCTACTGGAATGATCAAGCAATTTCCTCAATTTTTTCGCAAGAAAAAATTTCAACCACTACAGAAGCTACACTTTTACCCCACTTAATTCTTCTAATTCTTCCCGTACCGGGTTGAACCAACTGTTTTCTGCAAAACTCTTCTGAAATCCCGTTTCACTTGGTTGCTTGCTTGTCAGTCCATACATCAAAAAAAGTTTTAAGCTTAACAAAATGGAAACAAATGGAAAAGTTAGGACGTAAGATATAACATGCATTCCCTTAACATTTCAATGTTGCCTTGGTAATTTTGAATGACAGGAAATGTTGATCTTTTTTTTTTCAAGAAAAGCAGCCAATTGATAAGGCGACAAAACTTGTATTCCACATATTTGCCACACATTTAAATATTTATTGTTTTACAGTTAGATTGTTTTTCGCGAAGGGATTCTAAAGTCACGCCATATGTTCGGTTTGGCTGCCTACCTATTTTGCTAAAAAGCGTTGCATTCAAGACTTACCTAAATTTCACAAAATTTCAAACCTAAAATTCATAGTTAGTTTTATTGCTAATTATTTTTTCAAATGCTTTTTAGAGTATGTAATGATGTAGAAGATTTCAAGAAGGAGAATTCAAGCTAATAATTCAAATTGCAGTAACTTTTCTAATTAAGAATAATCGTACATACTATAATTTTTAAACTTTTCAAGAAGCAGCACTCACTTTCAAACTGGTATCACAATTTTTTGTAGATAGTGGATACAGTGGAAATTGAAAATTGGCTCCAGATAACATAAACAAATGATGATGTGGGTTGGTGTTCTGGATAGCATAAGCAAATGAAGGTGCTGCTTTGTTGTTCTGATTGCTTTATTACGACACATTAATACTTGGTTCGATGAGCGAAGTTTCAAATCACTGATCGAGGAATTATTAATTTTGAAAATTAGCTCTAAATTACTAAAGTAAAAGTGAAGTGTAGTGAAATAGTGTATTGACAGTTTATACATGACATTGTTGTAATTAAATACATAGCAATCAGTGCATAGTTTGATTTTGTTTTAAATCTAATTTCTACGGAAAAATTCTCGGACAAAACCAAAGGAGTTAAGGTTAGTAAATATATTGTGATAGAAATTTGCTTTCTATTATAGACTTCCTACTATAGATTTCTTTTGCTTTCTATTATAGACATGATATTTATTTGTCTCTGCTTCGGTTTTTTTTTTTTTTTTTTTCATTTATAGCTTATCTATATGAAGGTGAAAAAAAAACAAAAAAAGCGGAGCGTTTTATCTACAAGGGAGAGGCTGGAAGGAAAAGTAAAGGTGGCATATTAAAGTTTGTGAAAGTTTCTTACGCACCGCAGTGTACCCATAAGTCACTTGACCCTTCCAATGTTATTTCTTTAGGTGCTCACCTTTTGCCAAGATTCACTTGCGATGAGTTACTACAACCGAGTGCAAG
This sequence comes from Odontomyia ornata, assembly GCA_963969285.1. Lineage (NCBI taxonomy): Eukaryota > Metazoa > Arthropoda > Insecta > Diptera > Stratiomyidae > Odontomyia > Odontomyia ornata. The sequence continues at coordinate 452,561,886 of OZ017739.1, read as the reverse complement.
TACTTCTATTGAGCTTTCTGGTATTCTGGTACCAGAACAAAGTGACACACTCACTGATTTAGATTTTAATAGTCCCGACATTGGAAAATGGCCTGCAAAAGTTGATTCAAATTTAAGGCTACTTTTGATTGAAAGAGGTCCTAAAGTTGTTCAACACTTGAATGTCAAATTTTTTGAAGAATCAGCAGTCCCACGCATTTTTTACTCAGACGAGAACTATGTTAGAGCAACAGTATTGTCAATGAGATGCCTAACACGAGATTGGTTCTACCGTACATTGCCAAATGGCGAAAAGTTTTACGTTCTTGGATGGCATATTCACCTTCTAAAGCCTCATTGTTTTACTTTTGTTGTCGTATATTTGAAGATGCAAATTCAGCAAATGTGTCGAAATTTTGTGGCACAGGAGGATTTCATGCTTGGTGGAAACTGAATCCAAAAAGTGGCAATCATGAATCAAGTGTTCAACATAATAAAAATTTTTGCATATGAAAGGAACTAGAAACAAGACGTCAAAAAGGTCAAACAATTGATAAAAAAGAACAAGAAGCAGTCACAAGAGAAACTAAAATGGCATAAAATTCCGAGCAGAATGTTTGATATTATACAATTTATTGCAAAACAAAATTTGGCGAGACGCAGCCACAGAGAAGATGAGGCCAGTGCTAAGAGAGGAAATTTTTTGGAATTAGTGGATTTGCTAGCTAAGTACGATCCTGTTCTCCGAGACCATTTGGTTAGAGTCAAAATGGGCCAAAAAATTTCGCTAACTTATATGTCACTAGAAATTCAAAACGACTTCATTGAAATTCTAGGAAGTAAAGTTCGTCAAAAGATTATTGCTCATGTACAAGAGGTTCGAGTAAAGGAATCTTTTTTGGATTTCATTGAGACCAAAAACAAAACTGCTAAAGGCATAAGTGAAATTATTTTGAACAAACTCATGGCTGATGGATGTTGTGAACTGTAGAGGACAAGCCTATGATAATGCTGCGACGATGACTGGAAGGAGTACAGGTGTACAACAGAGGATAAAAGACTTCAATCCTAATGCAGAACTCGTGCTATGCTCAGATTACTCATTAAACCTGGTTTGAAGGCATGCAGCTTCAGTGGAGGTAAATTCCGTAACTTTCTTCGGCACGCTAGAGCACTGCTATGCTTTCTGTATGTACACATCGGTGGGAAGTTGTGATTGCAACTACAAATTGATTGCACTTGAAAATCTAACCAAAACTGAAGAAAGTTTTAATACAAGAACAGACGCAGGAAGCTTGTTGGCGGCAATGCAATCATTTTCTTTTTTAAGTTTTTTGGGCCTCTGGCAGCTAGTACTATGTATTTCCTTGTTGGCAGGAGTCTGAGCTTTAAATAGATGAGGCTTAGGTGGTATAAATCAAGGCAAAAAAGGAAGAAAAATAAACGAAGAATTCACAAGATTTTTTAGGAGTAGACGGTGTCACGCCATCAAGACTGAAATTATCAAGGCATGATGAGACGGGTTTCATTCGATATTAACAAGGTGGCAATGAAGCTATCATATGCATGAAATGCGGAGCTAGCAATTTCCTTGGGCACGGCATGATGCTCTTAGAATGGAAGAAGACTAGACCACTAGATAAGAATTTTCTGTTGGCAGCATCTTTTGCTTTAATTGCAATGGCAACGTCTGAATTGAACCAACGAGCATCTTTAAGTCTCCTTGATGGAAGCACAGGAGTAAATTGTGAGATTAAGAACAAAAGAAACATATAGAGCTATTCAAAGCAAATTACAATTTCCGGCATTAAGACTAGCTTCCATAGTCGATAGATCAGCTTTTAAATAATCAAAACGGGAAGATGAGAAGTTCCTGAAAGAACGAGAAGATATGATAGCAAGCTCAATGGAGAGTGGTGGATGCTGGGAATCGGGTTTGACAAATGATGAAAGTGCCACAGATGCAGACAGAGAACGTGGTGGCAAATTGGGAAAAACAATACCAAGTACTTAGTTATTTGAATTAGGAACAGTGTGAAAGAAGGAGGGATACAAAAGAAGAACGAGCAAATGACACACTACCACCAAAAACCATAGAGACATACATATCATTCTAAACGATAGAGAGGAAATGGAAGTCACCACAGAACAATATAGGGGTGGATGGGAAGCGAGTATTAATGTAACTCAAAGCTCTGCAGACAAACGTTCATAAACAATAACAGGACTGTTACAAATAATGTACACAGATGATACAAGGAGGGAAAGAGAGTCAAAGTCCATTATATACTCAACAGGTGAAGATGGAGTAAAATAGTCATAGGATTTGCTAGTAAGGGAAACATGCACACCCACTAGAATGCCTCCACTTCAGACTTATCAGTAGCATCATGGTCTGAATCTCTGCCAAAGGTTAAATGGTTTGGTAAGAATTTGCTACTACTAATGTCATCTGTCAGCCATGTTTCCATTAGACAGATGATATTATATGAAAAAAAGATGGGTGAAAAGCGAACTTTAGCAGTCTTAGTCCCCAGGCCATACGCATTTTGGTAATAACAAGTTAGAAATGAATTATGAGGCCTAAGAGTTATTCTTTCTAGTGCAAAAGAACACAGGATGATTCCGCCTACGAGTCGGAGAACTTTTTTGACAAATACAACAGGAGGCCAAAATGCCTTATCAAGTAATCAATCTGTTCGTTTTCCCATCAGGCATAAGTTTGGTCATCCTGGAGCAACTCAGGACTAAAGTTCAGCTTATACCTTATATGAGCACTGATGTCTTCAACCGGTGTGTTGTATTCTAATCTTGTTTGTTACGAGTTCAGCATTTGATGACCATTTAGAGCTCCTGAGTACTGTTGCAGAACTGCTCGGGGATACCAACTTGACTATCATGTTGAAAGGAGCAAGTTCGTCAAGAAGGCAATCAAATATCTTGGCTTCGTAGTAAGTGATGGTATTCCGCGCACTGACCCGGAGAAGGTTTCTGGCATAGTTACCTATCCTACCCTGAACAGCCAAGGACATGAAATAGTTCATGGACATGACAAGATTGCACCGTCATTTTATTCCATAATTTGCGACGACTACCGCTCTTTCAAGTGGTCGGATACTGCCAACAGCGCCTTCAGTAAAGTGAAGCGGTTGTTTGTTTCTCCTCTAGTGTTGGCCAATTCCGACTTTACAAGGCACTTCTACGAGGTGTGGCAATTAAGTAATGAGACTGATTCCATAAAAACCGTATATTTAAAAATTATTCTACAACTCTGCCATCCCCGTCAAAGTAGTCCCCTTGGGCAGCTATACAACGATTCTAGCGCATTTTCCATGCTTCGTATCATTTCTGGAACACTTCGACTGGGATGTCCGCGAGTACTCTCGTCACGGCTGCCTGGATGTCCGTAATTGACTCAAATTGGTTTAGTTTGACCACCGATTTTATTCTAAGAAACAAAAAAGTGACATATCGGGCGAATAAAACGGCTGTTGCAACACGGCGATCCCTTTAGACGCCAAATACTGGGACATGCTGAGAGCCGTGTGATACGGCGCGTTGTCGTGATGAAGGACCCAGTTACGAGCGATGTCTGGGCGCACCATGTTGACTCGTTTTTGCATACCCAGTGCCGAGGCCAACATTCAAACTGTTAAACGCCGATCTTTGCAGATGAAGGCACGCACACGCATTCGCTTTAGTCCGCACCTCGACTGGTCTCCCACTCCATGCCTCATCTTTTACGTTTTCGCGCCGCTCCTTAAACTCTTCATGCCATCGAAACACCTGGGCACGAATAAGAGCACTATCACTATGCACTTTTATAATTTTGGCGTACGTTTCCGAAGCTGTTTCGCCCAATCTGGCGCAAAATTTTATCGCGATGCGTTGCTCTTGATTTCGTCTCTCCATTTTCGTGGCGAGCACCACCAACACACGTCTACTCAACATGACACAGCAGGCGAACTAAACAAGCAATGGTAAATATATCAATGGAGAGGGGAAGGATGCCAAGGAAGGAGAAGGGAATTTTAAGGTCGCAAGTTTACCACAAGCGCGGCAATAAAATCAGTCTCATTACTTAATTATCACACCTCGTATATTCAATGTGATGCAAGTACAGTGGATATTGAAAGTGTTTTGTTCCAAAAAGAAGATGAGGATGAAGAGCATCCAATTGCCTATATATGAATGAAGCTCAACGCTGCACAACGCAATTATAGCATTACCGAATCGGAATGCTTAGCTGCAGTGCAAAGCGGTAAGAGATTCAGGGCATATATCAAAGGGTTGCCTTTCACCATCATTACCGACCATGCTAGCCTCAAATGGCTCATATAGCAGTCGGACCTTTCTGGTCGATTGGCTCGGTGGAGCCTGAAATTGCTAGGTTTCAATTTTCAAATTGAACACTGGAAAGGTGCCCTTAACGTTTTACCAGATGCGTTGTCAAGATCTTGCTCGCAGGATGAGTGGGTGACCTCGCCCATTGCTTGCCTCCCAGAGTACAAACATGTTAAGGGTTTGATTCCGAAGTCTGCGTTTCAGGTGCCCGAGTACGAACATCACAAGGAGCAAATCCTGAAGCAACCTAATAAGTTTCAGAATTTGCACCTTGCTGATGGCCGAGTGGGCATTAGTACTGGTTCTCCTGTTGCGCTGACTTTGGATATCCTCCGAACAAAATTATTGGTTCCAGAGGGTCGCCAATAGGCTCTTATAGTACGAGCTCATGATGATACCCGGGGCTCGCATTGTGGAATTCATAAGCCAACTGAAGACCTACAAAGATACTACTATTGGCTTCGTTTGCATTATGATATGATTCAACACATCCAAAGCTGTTCGACATGCAAACAGGTCAAACATTTGAATTCTACTTTGAGACCTCTATGGGTTCATCACTAGACTTGGCAAGACCTATGCAGCGCCTGTTTGTGGATTTCATGGATCCATACCCCCGTTCCAAATCAGGGAATACCCAATTTTTGTGGTCCTGGACCATGACACGAAGTTCATATGGCTTAAGCACATGGCTAAAGTCACTGCGGAATCAGTTATGCATTATTTGGAGCACGAAATCTTCTTGACCTTTGGAGTTCCCGAATAACTTATTCGGATGACGGCGTGCGCTTTGTCTCCAAGGTATTTGCTAAGCTCATAATTGACTATGGGGTGCAGCACTGCCTCACTCCATACCATTAACCGCAAACGAATGCTTTGGAGATGTCAAACCAGTCGACATTGAGTGCCATCAGGGCCTGCATAGGGTCCGATTATCGCAGATCAGGGTCAGATAGTTTTCAAGTGAAACTTCACTTTGAGCAATGCAGCCGATTGGTTTGTGGCTAAATTTACTCCACAGTTTATTCCTGCAGTGTTCCTTCGCCGTGCTGGACAAGTTTCATATGAGCTTGAGGATGACTCCAGGAAGCTGCTTGAGGCCTTCCACGCTAAGGACATTCGATCAGACTCCTAGTTACCCCTGCCCACATTCCTTCGCTGCCCTTTCGGGTCCTCCCGATGATTGTTGCGAATCCCGGCCGTACCGGCATTCTCCCATTCGCAACTTCAAATTGCCTCCGTATCACTTTTACCTTCTTTTGGGCGCACCCCCCTTTTCTTTGTATATTTTTTTTTTTAAAGTTACTCTATTTAACTTTAATTTTTATTTCCCTATCATATTAATTCTACCCTCTTACTCTATTTTTTTACTAAAAAAATATAATAATAATCTTGTCTTTCCCCTGAACAACAACGCACTCCTTACTTTTCACTAACAAACATAGTTCGTTCCTTGATACTAACTAATTTTATTCATTATCTCCAACTAACAAATTTCATACCAATGCCCATTAAGAAAAGTTCCACAGTTGAAGTTGCGAAGTGGATGAATAGGAGATCATTAAAGGTGGCTCCGATGGTAGAGTCGTGGACGCTCAATCTAGGGGTCCACTGGGACCCTGGGTTCAAGTTCCCTCGAGCACAGGAACACTCTCTTTTGGATATCATAGTTATGCAAATCACCATATATGTAAAATGGAAATTGTTGCGTTTGTCGATATGGAAAAGATGTATGGGAAACAGAATCGAAGTGTATTGAACTTCAGCAGCGAAAATTGGGAAAAGAGAGGATTGTGGGATTGATTTTTTTAAGGGAGTAAAATTCATGATTCAGAGGCAGTCAATTTGTATTTTGCTTCAAAAGAAGAGTGAGTTTTTGCGGTGTCGGAGTAACTTGAGATTTATAATTCGGAAAAAAATTCAATTGGGAATTTTTGAAGAGAAAAAGTTTTTGAGTCAGTTTTTTTATGGTGACGGCTATTTCGTGGAAGTGGAAAAAAGGAGAAAAAGGTTACTATAATTTAAAAAGGCGATTCGTGAATGGGTCTGAAGAAAATAAAAAAAAATGTTAACACAATCACTAAAATAGGTGCTTTGTTTTGGTGGCGTTAGAGTGAAAAAAGCAACTTAAAAAGAAGTGTTACCGAAAGTGGTTAGTGGGAGTGAATTGAGAACGAATTATATCCAGGCAGAAAAAGTACAATTCACCTTGGCGAAAATGAGTTCATGGTGAGCTTTGTCAGCAAAAGACGATTTATCGCATGTTTGGAATTCTTAAAAGAAAAAATTGAGAACATTAATAAAGTAAAGCGTTAATAACGAATGTATGATTGGGTGAAGTCAATGGACTTCAAGACGTTATTCATGGCTGGTAGTTTTTAATTTCTGAGATAGCACTTTTGTTCACGAATGAAAATAAATATAGAAAAGGAAAACAAATGGAATAAATTTTATAAAATTTTAGAAGCTGCCCCGGTCCCCTTCCAATTGCATAACGCTCCGCAACCGTACAAAGGTGACTCATTTTATATTGTTTTTTTTCTCTTTCTTTAATCCTTTCTTTTTTCTTCTAATACTAACTGAGCACATTTTCTAAATTATTTGATTTATCTTTAATACCAATTTCTTCTTCTTCTTCTTAGCACTACAGCCCCTCCGGGCCTTCGCTTTCTGCAAACAGCGCCTCCAACTGCCTCGGTCCATTGACCGCGTCTTTCAATTCCGAAATCCGAGCAGCGATGAACTGTCTTCGTCGACCGAGTAAGACCAGCATTTCCTCAGTTTCCTCACTGGCCTCAGACGTTCAGTTCTCCCAGCGAATACCTTCTTGAGTATCCATTGTTCGTCCATACGATTCATGTAGACAGCCATTGCAGCTTCCGAATTCGAATGGTTGTATCAAATTCACCATTGGTCCCCGTCTAACTTCACTCCAATTATTTGCCTCAGAACCTGTCACTCAAAGGCGTTCAATATATTTGCGGATGCTTGGGTTAGGGCCCATGTTTCACACCCATAGCATAACATAGGTCTTATCACAGATTTGCATGCTTGAAGCTTTGTTCTCCTGTGTATGCAGCTGATCTTCAAGATCGTCAATACTGAAAAAAATATTTTATTTGCAAGTAGTATACTGCAGCGCATTTCGTCTCTTTCATTACTGGTTTTCGTTATTTTAGCGCCTAAATACACAAATTCGCTAACGTTCTTGATACTGTATTCGCCAAGTGTGATATTTTGTGTATTTGGGGTATTTTTCCTCGACCACGTCATGAGTTTTGTTTTATTTTCATTGATTTGTAGCCTCCTAGTTTTGCCTCGCTGTCGAGTTTCAGGAAAAGTTCTTTGACAGTTGTTAATGACCGTGACAAAAAGTTGATGTCATCCGCACAGACTACTTCTTGGCTCGTCTTGTATAGTAATGTATATCGCGTATCGACAGGTAACTTCCGTATGACGTACTCCAGAGCCTAATTGAATAGCAATGGGGCCAGCCCATCTCCCTGCTTTAGTCCGATATTTGTGTCAAAGGCATCGGTGAGTTGGTTAGTGATGCGGACTCGGGAGGTCGTCGACGTCATTGTCATTTTGGTAAGACAGACCATTTTGGCTGGGATGCCAAAGCAAAGCATTATTTGATATAGTACGTTAGGATCAATACTGTCATATGCTTGCTTGAAGTCAACAAAAATTTGGTGTACGTCTATGTTGAACTCCCAGCATTCCTCAAGTACCTGCTTGACTATGAACAATTGGTCTGTTGTTGATCTACCTGCCTAAAACCATCTTAATACTCTCCAATAATACTGTTGGCCTATGATCCGATTTCATTTTCTAAGATTTTAGAAATGATTTTGTACGCCGTACAAAGTAGTGATATCCTTCTATAATTTTCGCACTGTAGCTTGTCACCTTTTTCGTGAATACGGAATATAATTGATTGGCTCCACTTCTTGTTGCCAAATGTACTGGATGACGTTTTGAATAGCTTGATGAACACTACTGCCACCATGTTTGATGAGCTCCACTGGAATCTCATCGATGGCCGACGCTTTTTTATTCTTTTGGGCTTTGATAATGGAGTAAACTTCATCCAGAGTTGGTGGGGCCAATGGAAGCTCTCTGCAGACATTTATAGGCTCCGATGTTCTGGAGCTGTGCGGAGGATTAAGGAGGATCTTGAAATATGATGCCTATCTTTCCTTATTCTTCGTTTCATCAACGACGATATTACCGATGTCATCACAACAGAGTGTGGTTTTGGGCTGATAACCACGTTTCAGGCTTTTCACTACTTTGTATGCTTGTCTTGTGTTGTTGCTCGCTAAACTTACATCTATACTTCTCAATTGGTTATCATAGTATTTCCATTTCTCAATCCTAATTAACTTATTCGCTACCTTCTGAGATTTTCATAGTGTTCTCTCTTCGTCCTGGTTTTCCTATCTACGTATTCTTTGTACGCCTGATTCTTTTTATCTAACGCATTTTGGCACTCATCATCGAACCAATCATTCATCTTGCGCCGGGCTTGATGTCCGATCGTCTGTTCTGCCACGGCTTAATAGCCGCTTTCACTTCCATCCAGCGCTCGTTGCTCTTTTTGGACGATGCGTCTAATAAGATGGGAGCCAACTGATTGTCGAGAGTCTCCGTGAAATTTTTGGCCACAAACGCCGTTTGGAACCTTTCGATGTTAAATTTTTGTAGCGGGCTGGTCTTCGCTGAATATGCCTTTGACATACGACACCGATAGGTTAATTTGATCAAGTAATGATCCGAGTGGCAACTGGCTCCTTGGTATGTACAGACGTCAAGTATGCTCGAGGACCAACGTTATTGGATCAGAACATGATCGATCTGGTTTTGTGGGTTGCCATCCAGTGATCCCAGGTCATTTTATGAATGCGTCAATGTGAGAACCAAGTGGAACGTATGACTAGATTTCTGCTACATGCAAAGTCAATCAGGCGCTGGCCGTTGTCATTTGTTTCATCGTGGAGGCTATATCCTCCAGTCGTTCCCCGATGAGATAACTCATTGCCTTCCTGTAAAACGATTCCTTCGTTTCTTCGTCTTTTTCTTCGGTCGGGCGTGAGTCGTGAGTCAGCCAGGTTTTGAAGAATTTCGCTGTTATACGGATCGCACACAACGGTTCGTTTATTGCCTTGAAATCAATAACGTGCGATTTGAACTCCCTATCCATAATGGAGGCCACTCCGAATCCTCGTTTTCCAGTAGGCTTCCCACTTTTGAATATTGTGTGCGATCTCATGTGTTGAATGTAGTTTCCAGTCCAATTCGTTTCCTGGACTGCCGGTATTTTTAATTGATATTGACTGGTCTGTTGTAAAAGCTCCTTATCAGCGCCTGGGTAATTGACTGATCTAACATTCCAGGATCCAATGCCAAAGTCCTTTTTTCGTTTGCGAAGTCTTTGCTGTGAGTCCAATCGATTCCGAGGCGGGCATGGTTATTATGTCGATTCCGTTATCAGGCGCGGAAGATTCGCCTTCACCCTCTTACGTCTTCACAAAGGAGGTGTTAGTAGGATTTAGTAGCAAAGCTGTAGATGTATTTACAGTTATTATCATTTCTCGGCATTTAATGTTACATTATTGTGGAATCAGTAAACCCAATATGCACCCCGAGACCATTCACTACCAGTTAATTGCGGGGTTTGGGATGAGGAATCATCGAAGCTGTGAGTTGAGGAAACAAGGGTTGCCCTCCTCCTTTCTCAAACGGGCTTGGGACTGTCTATATTTAATATTAACATTTTTGAATTTAATTAAAATTGTTTTTAAAAGGTGAATACCATATCTTTATTCTTCTCTGTTGAATTTTTGTGATGGAAATTAAGTTTTTGTGAAAATATAATGGCCATGATATATTAGAAGTACACATTTATCATACCTCAAAATGACCTCCCCCTTTACCGTCCTTTTCTCTACGTATTGGTTTTAATGTGTAGGGTGGCTTAGCACAAGCAGAGGGTGTCCCGGAAAACCCGCAACAAGACTGAAGACTAGCCAACCTCAGAATGACACCCCAGGCTACGTACTTCTCTGCTTAAACTTAATGTCTGCAACTTCGGTGACTTCCGTGGTTGCAACAGTAATATTTGTGACGGCAAAGATTAAGCATATAGTGGGGCACCAGGTGCGATTGCAGTAATGTTTGTAAAAATATCGACTCCAGGTGAGGGCCCCCGGCTAGTAGATGAAGATCATGGTGAGCCTATGTTTCTTATCATCAATTTGGTATCACCATTTCTTTGCGCCACAAATCTTCTAACAGATGTATCAGGTGAGCATAAACACTTTGGGATAGTCCCGATACCAAATAAACATTACGGTGTTATGGAAGCAGGATGCAGAAGTTGGGGTTGCTATGATTTAGAATTCGAATGGAGATGCTTCAGTAGAGTTTTTTGCTGTAGTTGTACATGATGAGGTTGTTCGTGGAAACAAGATGAAGGCGGCTTTTGAGGCTTCTTTGGAATGGCTCCCTTGCTGGCATCAACTGTAATACACCCATCAGAGCTATTTGGTAACTAAAGTAGAGCATAATTTTGGTGATAGTGCAGGAGGATTCTTCACTCAGCCTTCCGTATCGTTGGGGAAAGGAGTATATAATTTGCAATGGATTTCATGTAAAATTTTGGATTGCTCTTTTAGTACTATGAGAGTATCCGAGTTTGTCACTCCACGACAGTCATTGCATCGAAAGAAAATGCTTAACTCAAATTTCACCCGAATGTCATAAAAGGACGCAGGGATTCTAGGCATTTTAGGTAAGAGGACTACACAGAATATCCATCACGCTCTATAGATTCAGCTCGTAAAAGTTCGGGTTTTTTACATTTTTGACATCTAATGTCGTGAGTTGGAGAGCTTACAGTCATTTATGATGAAGTAAAAAACTCGCAGGATAAACAAATTAGGCGAGGTTATTTGTAGAAAATGACAGAAAGTCCGAACTTGTTTAATTTGATTAAGTTTCTTTAGGTTAAAAGTATTTACTAAAATTTATCAAGTTTTCTAGGTTTAAAAGTTTTTCGGATTAAGTCTTTAATTGGCTGAGCATTCAATGAAATTATTAAAGTTGAAACAATAAAGCAGCTGTTATGTATTTATGAAAGGAACCTTCGATCTTTTGGATATATTTGAACGATGTTTTACAGAATTAATGGATGCACAATTCGAGTTATTGGTTGATATCATTAGAAAACTTGTTTCAAACCCTAGGATCTTGTAGGAGCACTCTTTTGCCTACTCAACTTGTTTCATGAAATGTCTTTTCATGTTCACTTCAGTTTGCATGTTAAAATTTTTTTAGGCGACGTTTTATCACTGTTGAATAAAAAGCTTAAATTTTCAATTAAATCATGTCTAATCTATGAACGTACTGAAATTTTCATGATATGAGAAGGAAAACTCCCAGAGAAAGGCTTTAAGCCCCGCTAGTATTATTTATTGCCTACTTCGCATACAGTACCGAGAGAATATCATCGAAATATGATATCCATTCTCACAATATCATCCTTTAGCATGTTACTTCCATGCTTGCTCCAGATATTGCATACGCTTCGCTTCAGGTGACTCTCATTCCTCAACAATATGTAATTTGAGTAGAACTGAGTAAGCTGGAGCAGAGGAGATAACTTTCTGCGTCTTTATGCCTCGCAAATTCCGAATCACACACAAAAATTGAATTATCTTAAAAACGAGTCGAAATGTAAAGCGAAAGCAAAGAAAACACGAGTCGAGATATCCATATCCCCCTACTAAGGAAACGTACTGCCGAAAGTCGTAAAAAAAGAGGCTTTTATGCGTCCTATATAGAGAATCCCCAAAGGACACGAGAAATGGCGCTCGAACCCACGAAATGTTTTCGTTTTATCATTGGACATCTATCCTTCGAACATAGAAGTATACTCCGGGTGCGGGCTCTTTTGTGCTGCAATTTAACAGCACAATGAAACGTCGTCGTATGAACTTGAAATCCTTTTTTCCAGTCGTTCCGTACAATCCTGTACTTCCTTTTTTCAGTTCTCTGCCGAATGTCTTGTCTTCTTTTTGTGAAGATTTTCGATACTTATTCCTTCCGTTACTACGGAGACAAAGGAAGCACTGATGGGAAGTTTCCCTCATCAAAGACATTACAGTGGAGAGCACGTAAAGTTCTTGTGAATATGTCGTGGTTTAAAATTTTTATTACGGTAATGTTGCTCTCTAAGGACACGCCTGATATTTTTTGCAAGTGTTAAACTATGTCCTTGTTGTATTCGTTAAGCTCCACCAAAAATGTTCTGACCATAAATATGGTATTTATTGGAAATTCGAACATTATGAATCATTAAATGTTCAATACAAAGTTCCATTCAAAATCTTGATGATTAGGTTTAAGGATGACTGCAGAAGGATTTCGTAAGAACAAACTCCTAATTACTTTGCCAATATTGAATTTGTTAATCAGAAGACTGTTTTGCAGGCAAAGGATTTAAATTATTGGATAGTTTCTTAGCAGATATGTTGCATCGATCAGTAGCATCAGACCTTAAGATATGTCAATACGCTATCCGTTTTCAAATTACGAGTATTAAGCTTTAGCTCGTTTTGATTTTCATCCGGCTATGCATGATTCGAATGCTCATCGAACTGAAAATCCTAGATTATTTTCTTATTGAAAATTCGTATCTGTGGCCGCCACTTTAAATTCAATCGAGCAAAACATTCGATAGAGTCAGCACGTTCCAGGATAAACTTTCGATATTATTCCGTTGACCTATAAAAACATTCCTCTAGCTCAAATTTTCCGGAACATTTCAATTGGAAATTGTCATCACGCTATCAAACAAATGTTCATATAAATGTTTGCGTGTTCGTATCAGTGATTCCGATAATCAATAGAATTTATTTTAGCGTGGCATTGATATTCATATCAAATAAAACCATCGAGTTATTGTAATCAATTCAGGATTGAATATCTGATTGCGTCCGAACGCGACTGACCCGTAGTGTCAATAGAGGAATTCATTACGTTAAATATATTTGAGGTTTTTATTCGATTCAATTTTAATTAGATGTGATTTATTTAGGTGTAGCGTTTATGCATGAGTAATAAATTTATGCTTGGGAAATGCCAGCAGGTGTTAATTTTTTTCATAAAATTTTTAACTGGATTTTATGGGGTGCATTATGCTTAACTGGAATTTTAAATTGCAGGGAAATTAATGCGAAAAACTGAATTTATTAGAAAAACAAGTTGGGTAGACAGAAGTACGTTCATATCAGAAGTGTTTTATACTTCATCACCCATATGCAGATACATAGAATGATTTAACTCAATAGAAACTTTAATAACATGCACAACAAATATAGTATATCCGTGCTATAACGGAAACATCAGTAGTACTCCATTTGAACCGGCCATCATTTTGTTGCAATATTGTACAGTACTCCATCCAATTTCAAACTTCACTATGGAAAAGAAACAAACGGACAACTCAACTATATGGATATTTGAGCAAACACGATTAGACTACAAGATATACAGAAAACCAACCACAACTGATGCTCAATACACGTAATGTCCAAGTACCCCGCGCAAAATAAATTAGCAGCGTACATATCAATGATGCAGAGTTCCACTCTATCCGCATGCCTCTTACTAACTACTCCAATGAACTAAACAACATTTACAATATAGCAAGGTAATAACGGATACAAACAACGTGACATTGACAATCTCATTAAACGGTACAAACAAAAAAATCACGTTAGCACCATCGGCCGGAAAAGCAAATTTCTCGTAGGTACCCTAAGTTTTAAAAGCAAAAAGTTTGTTCTTATTGGCCTCCATTTTGAAAGTCAACCGCTGTTTAAGGACAAGTAAAAATAGCAGGAGAGTCCTTCAACCAGAAAGGTATTGTAAAGCAATCAGTAAATCAAATAACGTCTTCTGAATATCAAAACTTGGCTCACACGTATATTCCATGACTTGAGCTTGGAAAAATAATTCAGTGGAACCTCTAATAATGAGCACCTCTCATAACGAGTAATTCGCATAACGAGCAAAAAAATATGAAGAAGTTGCTCCCTTAAGGGATGCATCAGACTACGACTATATAGTCGCACTTCTGTCGCAAGTTACACATGGTTAAATGGAAGCCCGCACACTGCGATTTTCGACAATTTTGTCCAGGTCAGCAGTCACAGGAATTTGCGATTTTTCCTAAAACCAGTTTAGTAGGTAGTTTTTGTGATACTTGCGCAGGCGCTGATGTAGTAATTGAGCACGTTCTCGAAAAAGAAAACAGAGCCGCGGATGGTTGGTATCTTGTGATGCACTTAATTTTTAAATATCATTTTTATCAATAATGGATTTAGAATATCCGTCATATCAAAATCACATTCAAAAGGACTTACACGAGCAATATGTCAGCTTTGGTAATCATCCAGAATGTGTTTGGTTTGCCTTGGAATTTGGAGGTACCAATACAAAATGAATAGGAAACGCGCACGTCACCATTTCATATTAGGCCTGCGTATAAACCGGCGCCAACAAAATTCCAATTTCTTTGGAATTGGATTTGAGTTAAACTACGAATGACATCAATTATTAACAATAGAAAGAGATATTTCATAATCAAAAAGGTAACAACAAACGTTTTCCTTCGTGTGATACTGAAAAGATTAAAAAAAATTTACCGCAATTCAATGTTTACTAGATGCAGTCTCAACAGAACAAGAGATTTCATGCATTGAAAACTTAGTAGATGAATTATTTGAAAAGCTAATTGACCTTAAAAAGCAATCAAACGACGAGGAGGAAACATTCCTAAATCATCAATTGCCGTCCTCAATAAAATCGTTAGATATAGAAGATCCGCGAAAGCGCTGCTATCGTGCATTCCCGACCCTTTCAAAGGAGATGGAAGATTCAGTTTGGTTTGCTAAATGTAATGACAAATCATCAACATGGCCAACTAGTAATTCAGGGACGTCTAGTAGCAATAATATGATTGCGTTAAATGCAGTAGCTGGTACAACGACCAATAAGACTGTAGGCCCGAATAACCTATTCCATCAAACATCTCAGCTTCATGCGCACCATCAACTTTCCCAACCGGTATCATTACCAGATTATTACGGCTCATCATTATGCTGTTTTACAAGCGTAAATAATCACAAGATCACATCAGCAATGATTCCGCCACAGTTACAACAAGCAATCGCCGCCCCTACCACTCCGTAAGTCTTACTCATCACTCAAACACGAGTGGCTTGAAGGGGAGATATCCACTAAAGTTCCGCGTGAAGAGTCTGATAAAGAGAGCGAGACGGGAGATTCACTTCAGATGTCCGTTCTGCCACAATCCAATGAGCTAACTGCTGCTAAAAAGCGTAACAGTGAAAATTATCAGAGAATTGATCAGCGAGAACTTTTCGGTGAAGAAGTGGACTGTTCAAGAGACAGCGACTGTGGTTTAAAAGGGGAGTCGGCTCGAAATCGCGACAGCGATCGGACGGAGGTGTGTGCTTTACAGGACGGATCGTGCGGATGGGAAATAGAGTGTGAGTGACTGGGACCGGTTGTGATTTGCATCGGTATCTCTTGCTCGTACGGGAAATCTAATCGAAATTTCGCGAAGAGTGTGCTGGCGACTCAAAGCGGACAACGGAATCGAGTTGATTTCCGTGCGAAAGGGTCTGAATGTGTTTATGACTACAAATGAGAGGTCCGAGAATGGTTCGCGCGCAAATGGAGGTTCCTTCAAATGTCTTGATCGTTGGCGAATTCCCGAGTGCAATTCATGTGTCTCAGTCATATGTTGCATGTTTATATTAATTTTTCGTACGTTTTCACGCATGCCGCAGGAATTATTTATTGAGTATAAGAGAGAAGAAAAACGAGTCCAAGAAAAAGTGTGCGGGAGTTTGGTTAGATCGTTTGCCAGTGTCTTTTTGTCCTCACTCACGCGATTAAGCAATAAAAAGGCGGGAATTAGAATGCAAAACGTACGAGAAAGTGAATAAACCTCGTAAATTGTGCCCGTCCGTCTGTTGGTGGACCGTTATCTCGTTGTCCACATGGTGGAAGCAACTGTTGCGGTGTTTAGCAGTTATTCATAATTCGGTCATCGAGATTGTGTGGTGGTTGCGCAATTTCATGAACTCGACGGCACTCACTTGAGTGACCAAGACCTTACTTTGCGTGGTGCGAGGATGTGAAATTGCTTCCCAACGATTCAAAATAAGATAACGGCCATCACTATGCTGATGCTGTTACAACGGCAATAAGTGCAGCAACAATCTCTACGAAGGGTGAATCTGTAGAAATCGACATAGTCGGAAGAGCACCCAAGTATCGGAAGCATTGGCATCAATAGAATGATATGACAGCACAACGTTGACTTCAATAATTGCAACCTTGTCGGACAATGGGTAAATGCTAAAATGAATCGACACGCCAAGTAATGTACAGAATTTGTTGACGAGAGAAAAAATAAAATCTAAATTTGTGAACTCTTATGGAGATATTCTATTCTGTAGCTTCAATAAACTTATGAGTGCTTGGATTCAACAGTGAGTCAACATAGATTGGAAGCTGGATTTTAAAAAGTGTTGAGTGTACTAGAGATAACTGCTTCTCTGTTTGTCGATGAATGAAAAAACTAGTGGGAGACCGGGGTGGATCGAATTGGAGCGTATGGTTAGGGATTGCATGGAGTTATTGATGTTTAGAATAGGGTGCAATGAATTTCCACAAGGGTTCACGGATTTTGTTGTGTATTTAGTTTGCATTGCTCGAAAGAATGGCTCCAGCCAAACGTATTACAAGGAAAGACCAATGTAAGCCAGAGAGATTGTTTTAAGTTGATTGGAAAGGAGCATACCCATGTAGGGCCGTCAAGCCAGCTTTAAGGACTATATTATATTAAATTTTAATTGACCGTTTGATCTGTAAATGTTCAATTTGCAAGCCAGGCCCTTACCCGCCCCGAACACGAGCGCTTGTAGGAGGAGGTTTAGGGTAAGTACCCTTTATTTTGCTCTACTTTATCTTTGCATGTCATATTACATAAATATATTGTTTTTACATATTGTTAGTATTAAATCTACAGAAAAAAAGGCATATGCAAAATTGATTATTTGTTTTACATAAAAAGGGAGTAAAAACCACGGAAAATATAAAGTAACGGCAAACGTTTTTTTTTTTGTAAAACAATGAAAAAGTTGATCTAGTAAGCTTTTGAATTCATCTGATTTGAAGCGATAGTTATCATTTGTTTAAATTAAACGGAGAATTTTATCATGTTAATGTGTATCTACTTTAATATATTATTTCTTTGAATACAATGAAGTGCTAGTTTTAAAAAAAAAATCGGTCTTTCCATTTTTTTCCCTTTTGCCCGGGTATAGGACCCGGTACGGTGGCAGGCTGCCCCCTTAAAAACATTAGCCAGCCGCCGGGTACATAACTAATTCTTCTTTGTTTCAGGTGACATCGCGGGTTAAGTGGCCCAAGCAGAGTGCCTCTTTATGGCATAGCGTTATGCAATCGAATTGTATAATTCTATGGCATAAATTGGTCACCGGGGTACTCCCCTTCTGATGGGAAAGTTTATACAAGTCCAGTTGTATGAAGAGGAATACCTGGCTACTGCAACAAAAATATGGATTTAATTCCGGTTGGGTGGGTGCGAAGGGGCTCCATCACCACCCGGTTGCCCTTCTTTCATTTGTGGGCCATGAGCTTCGTCAGGTGATGACGAGGTTACCCCAAGTCCGCGTTTTTTTCAGGTTCCACTTGTTCTCGGAACAAGTACTTTCTCTCTCGGTGTAGTTTTCTACATTTTTTGCGACTTCGGTCGCCTCTGGATCGATTGACCACCAAATTCGTGAGTGCGAAATTTTTTTAGTGGGTCCTCGTGCTGGGGAAATGAGCCCACCCCACGACACCGCAATGCTAGCCTGCCAGCGCATTCACGCGTCCCCAGACGAGGGCATTCTCGGCAGATATTTTCATCTTCTTCTGCCAAGGCAGCAGAACATCGCTGCAGTCCTTTACGGACATTTTGAACATCATATATTCACTACACTGACGTGCACGGAAGTTTCTTGCATAGCGCATAAATGAGTTAGCGCATGTGTTCCTGGCAAAGACGTACCTTCAAATGAGCATATTAGTTCTGCGCATGCCTGAAGTTCCTTTGCAAATCTTATCGCAGTGTGTTCGTATTTGCGTGTAAAAATCGCTAGTTACGACAGGAAAATCGCAATGTGGCCGAACCCTAAGGAGCGACATTTCGCATAACGAGCTACGTAGAAAGGGGAAAACCCTTTTTCCCGACATTGATTTGTGAGCCGAAACTTCCGCGCTAGTGCATTTGTCTGTGTTTAGCACTCGGTCTCATAGCGTAATGTTTTCGTGTGTGATCACACGTTCTTACAATTTTGTATTCAAAGATTATACGTAATTTTTTATGTGCAAAGTGTAATAACTTGTACTAAATTGTCTTCGAATAAAAAAAACACAAGAAGGCAATAATAAGAGAAAAAAATAGCCGTTGAATGAAGCGTGGAATCATTGAAAAGCGAGAACAAGGTGTTAGCGTGGCTAATCTAGCGCGCACACACAATTGGTCAGCATCAACAATCTGCACTATTTTTAAGAACAAAAACAAAATTGAGGAGATGGATGCTTCAAAGGGAGTGTCAAGAATATCTACAAAACGGTTACGTATTCTTGATGATGTTGAGAGGTTGCTTCAAATATAGATAAACGAGAAGCAATTACAAGGCGACACTGTTAACGAAAATATTATTTGTGAGAAAGTGAAACTTATTTTCATTGACCTCGTTAAGAAAACTTTAGGATCATCTACTGCCAAAAAATTCAAGGGAAGTCATGGATGGTTTGAAAAGTTTGAGAGAAAAATTGGTATCCCAAGCGTTGCGAGGCACAGTGAAGTAGCAAGCTCTGACATAAAAGCAGCAGAAAAACTTCATCAAGCTCATAAATCTTAGGGGTTCCCTGCCGCAGCAAGTTTTTAATTGTGACGAGACGGTTCTCTTCTGGAAAAAAAAACGCCAACACTAACCTATATAACAGAGAGAGTGCATTGTCAGGCCACAAGCCAATGAAAGACCGCCTCAAGCTGCTATTTTGTGACAATGCATGTGGCGATTTGAAAATTAAACCGCTGCTTATTTACCATTCACAAACTCCACGAGCCCCTAAGAAATGTGATGTCCAGAAAAGCAGACTAAATGTGATGTTGATATCCAACAAGAATGCCTGGGTGACACGTGACATTTTCATTGATTGGATCAATAAAGTGTTTGGTCCATCCGTAACAAAATATTTGCTTCAGATGAATTTTCCTCTCTGTTGCTTGCTTGTTATGGACAATGCGCCAGCCCATTCTCCAGGCATACAAGATAATATTCATGAAGAACTTAATTTCATCAACATCCAGTTTATGCCTCCCAGTACTACACCATTACTCCAACCTATGAACCAGTAGGTTATTTCAAACTTTAAACAACTCTATACTAAAACACTCTTCGAGCATTGTTTTGAAGTTACCGAAGAGACAAATCTCACTCTTAGAGAGTTTTGGAAAGATCATTTCAACATCCTTGCTTACCTCAAGATGATAGACAAGGCTTGGGAAGGAGTTACCAAGAGGACCCTCACTTCAGCTTGGAAAAACTTTGGCCAAAGAGTGTTGTTTCATGCGATTTTGAAACAGCACCTGTGGAGTCTACAATTAACGAGATTGTATCATTGGCCAATATCACGGGAGTCCAGGTGGACAACAACGATATTGAAGAGCTTGTGGAAGAGCACAGTCAAGAGTAGACCAGCGAAGATGCATCGTGTTCCACAGCAAGAAATTATGGAGGTGACCTCATTAATGGAGTAGGAGGAAGAATTAGCAGAGCAACAATCTTTTAGTGCAATTTAAAAAATGCTGAATGCATGAGAAACTATTGCATCGTGCATTGAGAAGCATCACACTAATAAGGAGGTGGCTATTCGGGCTACTAATTTCTTCAATGATAATGCTGTCACATTTTCGTAAAATTTTGAAGCATTGGCAAAAACAAATGTCTTTAGACAGTTTTCTAGCTAAAAAAGATTAATTATTTATCATAAATTGATATTACTATTTCCGTTTTTTTTTAAATCCACAATGTACCTGTATTCCAAGTTGTTACACTTTTTAACAATTCATAAGCTATTTTATTTTAATAAATCTTAAAATTTTTTTTAAATGAGTATTTTTTCAGCATGGAACGCATTATCATATTTTACATTGATTTGCATGGGAAAGATTGTTTCGTTTAATGAGTATTTCGCTTAACGAGTAAGATTCTGGAACGAATTATGCTCGTTATGAGAGTTTCCACTGTATATTGTTATTACGTATGTTTTTTATTAGACTTTCAGAAAACATGCGTTTTACATCAAAAAATTTGGATACAAACTTCAGGATCAGCCTTTGATTTTATAAATGAAAATATAAAATTTACAAAATGTACTATTATTAACAAAGTTGATCGAATTTTAGCTTCTAAGATATTTGTTGGCCTTGTACTCATAAAGACCTACTTTCATGATTTTTTTTCAAATTTTTCTGTTCAAAGAGTTCTGATCGCGGGGAGGACACATTTTATTTTACGTTTCCATTCTCCCTGCTCCCTCTAACAAATGCCTCTTGTTTAGGACTGGTTTTGCAAAGCTCAACCTTTCATTTGACACCCATATCGGCTTAAAATACAAAGAGCACATGATTTTTTTTACACAACAAGACAGACTCTAATTATGCGACACACCTACAAAAGCACGTACACAAGTTTTGATGGTTTTGAAGACCAGCTGAATACACAGGAAAACATAGATCCAAATCTATGATAAGACCTTTTTCTGCTATGGGTGTGAAAAATGAACCCCTAACACAAGCATCCGCAAACATATTGAATACCTTTAAGAGACGGGTCCTGAGGCAGATAATTGGAATGAAACTGACGGGGACAAATGGTGAATACGATACAACCGTGAGCTGTATTAAATTATTGACGAGTCGGAGGTCTGAACGACTGTGAGACTGCGGAAGCTACAATGCGCTGGCCATGTAACCGTTATTCATCTATACAACACAACAAGACAGACTCTCATTATGCGACGCACCTACAAAAGCACGCACACAAGTTTTGATGGTTTTGAAGACCAGCTGAATACACAGGAAAACAGAGATCCAAATCTATGATAAGACTTTTTTTCTGCTATGGGTGTGAAAAATGAACCCTAACACAAGCATCCGCAAACATATTGAATACCTTTAAGAGACGGGTCCTGAGGCAGATAATTGGAGTGAAACTATACGACGACAAATGGTGAATATGATACAACCATGAGCTGTATTAAATTGTTGACGAGCCTGAGGTCTGAACGACTGTGAGACTGCGGAAGCTACAATGGGCTGGCCATGTAAATCGTATAGATGAATAACGGTTACTCAAAAAGGTATCTGTTGGGAGAACTGCAGGGTGGAGACTAGTAGGGAAATCGAGAAAACGCTGGTTTGACTCGGTCGATGAAGACAGTTCGTTGCTGCTCGGATTTCAAAATTAGAGGACGTTGTCAACGGACCAAGACAGTGTGAGGCTCTTGTTGCAGGAAACGAAGGCCCGAGAGGGACTCTAGTGCTATGAAGAAGAAGAAAAAGACAGATGGTAACATTACATTACAATTTATTACAGATTTCCGACGCATATTCCTCAGTACTAGACCATACTCTCCAACGAAAACGGAAACAAATGTAGCAGAACAAACAGGCATTCAGCAATCCAAAAAATAAAAAACTAATATCCCTCTACTTTATCTAATTTTTAATATAAACAAATAAAAACACTATATGCTGCAATAATGTGCTGAAACTCAAAAACTAAGTAACGAAATACACAAAAATAGAAAATAAAAACGAACAACTTAAACATTGTCATTCAGCCACCAATACCTAGACTGCATCGTCTCAGCTCGACTAGCTTCAACGAATCTAGCAAATGAGTACCTCCACTGGAATTATTGGTTTCGTGAACTCAAGCTCGTAGGATATTTTATCTATACGTCACAATCAAAAACATATCGATTCATGTCCAAATACACGAATGCTTCAAGAGGAACGAAGCCAGTACCGAAGCAAGTCGCAATATACCCGTCTGTAGGGTGGAAAGGTGTGAAACCCAAGGGTTTTCACTCACAGTTATAAATCTGGCGGTATAATCCCGAAGAAGTTGTATGAAGATATCGACTCTTGTCAATTTAGCAGTTTGATAAATTTTCCTATTCGATATACTTATATTATTTCCAGTCCATCTCAGGCTTCCTGTACAAACTGGTACTTGCACGAAGACATTTCCTTTTTAGGGTTTTGTACTAAAATACAAAACCCTATTGCAATCACGACCTGTGTCCGTCTGTCCGTCCGTCCGTCCGTCCGTCCGTCCGTCTGTATGTCACAGCACTTTTTCTCCGAAACTATAGAAGCTACAGCCATGAAACTTCGTGGAAAGGTGGTGTCCCTTAATCCATTCGCGTAAAACGAAAAATTTGAAAGTGAACCCCGTGTTGAGGACATTAGCAGTGTGAAATTGCCGCCATTTTGGAACCGTAGACTGACGCCATGGTTTTCTTAAGCTGAAGGCCAATTTAAAATCCACAAGGTGACTTCCGACATAAGCAAGTTTAGCGTCATAGTGGCTGAGTTTGATTCATCAATTCCTGAACACATCGCAGATGTCGTTGAAAATCCGCCCAAAGAAAATAAATACAAAGAATTGAAGTGACACCTCATCGCTCGGTCTACGGAATCAAAGGAATATCAGCTCTTGAAAGTAGTCACCGATTTGGAACTCGGCGATCGGAAACCATCTCAGCTTCTGCGCGAAATGAAAATGTTGGCCAGTGAACAACTCCCCAACGATTCTATAAAATCGCTTTGGCTACGGCGCTTGCCTGCTCACGTTCGTGCTATTCTCACGGTCACGACTGAGATGAAAGTGGATGTCCTAGTCAAAATGCCTGACAAAATTCTGGCTGAGTGCAATATTTGGCCAACAGTGGATGCAATCAATGAATCGCGATAAGAAAACGTGCGAAATTTGAAATTGGATCAACCACAAAATTTACTTGAGGGTCGCCTTAAACTATTGAAGCAGCAACTGAAGCACCGCCAAAATCAACCACAAAGAAGCAGATCTCAATCGAATTCCCAAAAGAAGAATGTGGGCTTCTACCACAGCCTCTTCAAGGAAAAAGCTCGCAAGTACCGACAACCATGTGATTTTAAGCCTACGGAAAACTGGGATTGCCGTCGTCCAAAAGTGTCATGGACAACGGCTGTGTGAAAAGCATCGTTTGATCATCCGAGATAGGCCAAGTGGCTTATTGTTCCTGATAGACACAGATGCTGCGGTATCCGTCATTCCTCGAGGCAACTTGAATCAGCGGTCCCAACATACAGATTTTAAACTTTTCGCTGCAAGTAATACTCTATGAGTACATACGGTGAAAAACTAATAAAGGTTGATCTTAGCCTACGTAGACTGTTTTCCTGGTATTTCCACATCGCTGACGTCCCTCGTGCTATCAGTGGTGTCGATTTT
This sequence comes from Odontomyia ornata, assembly GCA_963969285.1. Classification (NCBI taxonomy): domain Eukaryota; kingdom Metazoa; phylum Arthropoda; class Insecta; order Diptera; family Stratiomyidae; genus Odontomyia; species Odontomyia ornata. The sequence goes on along the minus strand of OZ017739.1, from coordinate 452,537,878 downwards.
CTGAGGAATTTTGATATGCTTTTTGATGTCAAAAATCGACGGCTCGCCGATGAATGAACGAATATTTCGAGAATTGCTGAGCTCGCAAAAGATGAAATAAGCATTGTCACTTCGTTGATCAGTAACACGGATATAAAAGCCATACTAAATGATTTTCCAGAATCAACGTCTTCATCCAATTTCACATCCGGACGCTCGACCAAATATGCCATCGAATATATATAACCGGACCACCAATTGCAGAACGTGCACAAAAATTGCAAGCAGATACATATTTAGCAGCAAAGAAGGAGTTTGAGTACATGGCTAACGGGGGAATTTGCCGACCATTTAGTAACCCATGGGCAAGCCCACTTGATCCAGTGCAAAAGAAATCTGAATCGTGGAGGCCATGTGGCGATTAACAACGTTTGAAGGCTGTAACGATTCCAGATCGATATCCACTGTCCAACATACAAGGCTTAACACATACCCTACATGGAAAGTCGAACTTCACAACGCTGAATTTAGAATAGATTCATGAAGATGACATCAAAGAAACTACAGCTATCGCCCTATTTGGGCTATTTGAGTTTTGCCAAATGACTTTTAGTTTGTGCAACGCGGTACAAACATTCTAACGATTTCTGGATACAGTGCTCAAAGGATTGCCGTTTTACTTTGCCTATATCGACGATATTCTCATTGCCTCCAGCAACGTATGCGAGCACCAACAGCATCTTAAGTGGATTTTCAAACGCTTATCGGAGTACGGGTTGAAAATCAAGTCAATGAAGCACAAATTTGGAGAGACATCGGTGGAATATCTAGGGTGCATGATAAACGAAGACGGTATTCAGCCCCTTCCTGACAGAGTGTATGCGAAACCCCGAGAAACCACAAACGCTGCTTCAGTTGAGAAGGTATTTAAGTGTTTTAAATTTTTATTGACGCTTCATAAAAAAAGGCTGCAGAAATACTTCTCGCAAACGCGATAAACCCCATGTTCCCTGGTCAGATAAATTGATTAGTGCTTTCAATAAAAGCAAAGATCTAATAAACGAATCATCCTTGCTCTTCCATCCGAAAAACCATGCACCTATAAGATTATGCACAGATACATCAAACATCGCTATAGGAACAATTCTCGAACAACTCCAACGAAATGCATGGAAACCTCTTGCATTCTTCTCGAGAAAATTGAGCAAAAGTCAGGCTAATTACTGCGCTTATGACAAGGAGCTCTCGGGAATTTACGAAAGCATTAAGTACTTCTGTTACATGGTTGAAGGAGGCCAATTTGTTATAAGGACTGACCATAAGCCAATAACATATGATTTTCAGCAGCGTTCGGATAAAGCATCACCTCGGCAATATCGCTATATGGAGTTTATCGCACAGTTTCCAACAGAAATTGTGCATGTTAAAGGACCAGACAACTTCATCGCTTGTGCAATTTTCTTGTTGAGGTTTGAAGCATTATGACAGCAGTTAACATTGCGGAAGCACAAAAGGACGATCTAGAGCTACAGAATCTACTTTGCCGAAGGAAAAATAAAGCTACAATCGATTTCCCTAGATAATTTTACTTTGTACTACGATACATCAGCGGGAGTTATTCATTCATGGAATGTCTCATCCAAGCGGTCGAGGACATTGCAAGATGGGCTAAATTATGCATTCCTTGTCAGCGTTGCAAAGTGCATCGTCATGTAAAAACACCCCACAACAATTTGCAGTAGTGAATCATCGTTTTCAACAAGTGCAAATCGATATTGTAGGATTCAATTATCTTGTGGTGGTGATCGATCAATTTTCGAGATGGCCGAAACCTGTGGCGATAGTGGATAAACAAGCAGAGACCGTTGCATTTGCAATATTTGATTAATAGGTTTAACGTTTCAGGACTCCTGATATCATCACCTCTGATCGCAGCTCTCGACTCGAATCGGCGCTTTTCGAAGCTTTGGCTGAATTACCATCCGGCATCAATTGGAACGGTTGAGCGATTACACCGAACTTTGAAGGCAGCTCTCATATGCCATGAAACACAGCGTTGAACTGAGACACTTCTAACCGTACATCTGAGATTGCAGACGGCAATTAAGAAGGATCTAAATTGTTTAACAGCCGAAATGCTTTTAGGAACTTTACTTCGTCTACCCGGGGATTTCTCGAGCATGACACAAATATTATCGACACTCATGAATTCGTATACAAATTCAGGAGAGATAAGCAGCAACTGTGAATAGTTCCTATACAGCACTACAATAAGGATTCGCCTTTTGTTTTCAAGGATCTGCAAATGCGCACTCAGATTTTCGTAAAACAAGATGGATGCAAAAAGTCGCTGCAGCAATGGTACTCAGGTTCACATTCAATTATTGAACGACTGAATGATTCGATATATCGGATTCAAATGGCTATCAAAATCATGGATTCAGGTGGGTAACAAATGCAAGCTTAGTCTGAACGTGCGAGATACTCCAGCAAATAGAACGAACACCAGCGTTAGACCAAAAAGCAGCTAGTTTCGAGGTAATTTGAAAACGTACGCAGGACCAAAGACGAAGGCACTACAAAAATCAGTGATGTTTTTACTTCCATCTTCCATATAAAAGCTAGGATGGGGAGTACTGTAGGGATTAGCTACACAGCGCACTACACAATATATACCAGAGGTATGCTAAGCTATGCAGTACTCAGCTGATACAATCTTTACCAGGATGTGACACATACGACGTTATAAAAGAATGCGTAACTGAAATAATGCTCTTCGCAGTCCTTGACGTCAACATTTTACCTTCATGCTAGAATTCTGTTTATTTATGTTTGTGAACAAATTGTTTTGTTATATAGAACACACGTTTATTTTAAATGACATCCCGCTTCATGTAGATGCTACAGCTAAGGATGCAATACACAGTCTTGCGCCTAATAGCAAGATTGTCGATACCCAAAGGAGATGTGCCACGATCGCTTAGGAAATGTGCTAGTACCTCAAAAGAAATCAAGAATTAGCAAACGAGCCAATAAATTTCGTCCAAATATAATACAAGACTTTATACATGATTAACTGCAAATCACTCAAAATTGTAAAGATGAAACAAACCTAGGCCATACAGCAAAATCAGAAGCACTTCCAAGAACGCATTCAAATGAGCATGAGACCCTTTTTCATGTGAAACCCTCTTTGTTAACCGAACGCTTACTTTTCTTCTAAATTCTGCAAATCGTCCGAATAAAACTTTTGTATTTTAAACAGTAGCTCTTCTTTTGTACATGAGCACATATAAAACAAACTTTGGGAAAAAAGTATTTTCGTCGATAGTTTTCAAAAGAATTTAACAAAACGAAAAGACGGCGTAACATGTCTACACTAAATCGACTTTAACTCCGACAGTGAAAGGATATTTTAAGAGCAGAAGGTATAATCCGTCTTTAAAAGGAATCGAGGAAACGACAGAATACGCACATAAGCTCCGAAAAACAAACACACCTACATAAGCAACTCTTTGGATCTAGTATGAACGTATAGGACCCATTTCCAACCTATGTGCAGGATCTGATTGGGTATTTCCCTTTGAGAAAAGTTTATTCTACTGTACACTTGTAAAACTTAAAACATCCGATTAACGAGAAGGTACGTAATCTCTGGATTTTCGCTTGTCCGAAAAGTTCCTTTCACCATACAGAATACGTTCTTGTCTTGTGAATACATCCAAACTAATATCCATATGCTGCTCGGGAGAATTACGGAGAGGGGAATTGGGATGGAACACTTGTACGAATGAATGAAAAGAATGAGAAGGGTATTGTGAATGGTTTTCGGTAACGGAAAATATATTAATCTATGTAAGAGCATGTGTTGCACATGTCACTAAGCCAGCTGCGTACACAAATAGGCCTCCCTAATCGCCTCCTCCACATTTTGGTACATGCTCGTATCATGTTGAAAAATTCATGAATTACTGAAATTCTTTGCGTAAAATTACATGGCGGGCATTTATTCTAGGATATCGAAACAACTGTGAATTTCGTAAGTATCGAAATTTTAGTACCTTAGTAAATTTTTTCAAACTACTTAGATGGCTCAAAATTCAATTTACTATAACTGCTGTTGCTCCTTGTATATATTTTAATCTGGTAGCCAATATTCTAGAAGTAAATCTTTCTCCAGATTCTTCATCACTAAATCTTAATAAGAGCAAACTTGTAGACACCAACGATAGTTTAATGTTTGGAAAGTGCTTATGTCTTGCAGCCACAAAATTTATAGTATTTCAGCTTAGTCAGAATAATTCAAAAGAGGATTATTACCTGAAACTTCGGACATCATAACAACGTTCATGTGCTGCTGTTGGCTTTAAATATATTTATTTTTTTTAGATTTATAAACCTTTTCTTTTGCAGTCAAAAATTTATCCTTGAGGAGTTTATTTTATGTCTATAACCAAGTTAATCAACTTATTTCTACAATCGATGTGCTTCTGAATGTAATCAGAATTTTTCTCTTAGATCCTTCCTTAACACAAGTAGTTCCTAAATAGTTTTATCCTTCAACAACACTTACAAGGGCTTACCTTACACTTTGCGTATCGTTAACACAATAGCAAAAATCTCTCAAATCAGAAAATAAAATAATTTTTTACTGCCGTTTGACCATTGCAATGAATTTCTTTGAAAACTAGATGAAGAATCTTCAGAACCATTTCTTTATCGTATGAAAAGTATCCAGGATATCTTTCGCGGACATGATGCAACTATTTAAAGCAGGAATATTTGCAAAGGCTACGAAGACGTTGAAAAGAAAGAAAAGACGCAAACGGAAAGCAAATGGAAAAGTTGAGAAACTTTTCCTGTTCAACCTAAAAGTGAGGTTTTGAACACTTAAAATTCCTTATATAAAAAATTCATACCGAATAATTCAATGTGTGCTTAGTTGCATTATAAAGTAAGCCTGGGAAAAATAGGAAAAACGAATAAACTTTCAAAGTCTGTATAGACTTTGAAAAGACATGCATTGAATTTTCACTTGATATTAAATGCCAAAGTAAAGATTTTTTTAATTTTAGAGTAGCCAAAAGGTAATTGAAATCAAGGGCGTAGGCACGGGTTTCCTTCGGGGGGGTACATTTTCGTAGGCATATATATCTATATGTATATATATATATATATATATATATATATATATATATATATCTATATATATATATATATATATATATCTATATATATATATATATATATATATATATATATATATATGTTTTGCAATATTAGTATATATTATTTATGTTTCAACAATCTCGTATCTACATAAAACTTGTTGAATAATAAAAATAAGAAGACATAATATAGGTACCAAAAAACGTTTATTCATGAATCAATGAATAGATTATTTACATATTACGTCAAATGTAATATATCTTCATAAAGAAGCATGCATTATCATAAATTGACTAGTTTCCGAAAACAGAAATTCGATAGTCGTTGAATTTGACAAATTCATGGACGATTTCGTTAATATTTAAATTATCTGTTTCTTCTTTGTAAGCATGTAAAATACAGAGATGATTTAGTCTTTCTGCTTTTAATGTTGTTCGAAAAAAGTTTTAATTCGCCTTAGCATTGAAAAAGACCTTTCCGCAGTAGCTGATAACGCAGGTATCAGAAGCAACAAGTTTGCCAAGGTTTTGAAGGTTTGGAACAATGACTGCGTATCAGGGTGCAACTTCTTGAATTTTTCCAGGACACCGTCCGTTCATGTTGTCGGTTGTTATAACAGTTCGGAGCAGAATCGTTTCTGTAGACAGTCTGTCGGTGTCGATACATCTTTTTTCAGCTGCTGCCGTCATGTGTTCAGTCCACTTTAGAGGTTCTTCCAAAATTAAATTTTCCAACGAATTATAAATTTCAAAATCTTTCTGACAGAAGCGTGATTTGATTTCTTGACAAACTATATCCAGAGTTTCAAAATACACAACTTTGATTATCTCACGAAGTGTCGACCATCTGAAAACAATTGTAAAATTCGAAGCTGTAAATAGTACTTATTTTAATTATCCACCCTCGCTAAAAAGAAATATAAGAACTATAGTTTTTGTTCCGTTTTCGGTACTCCTGTACTCCGTATAGGAAAACTATGTAAACTATGATATCGAAAACATTACGAAAACTAAAGTTTTCATAGATTTTTTTCCGTACAGTAATAGTGAGTATCCAATTATTATACAATAAACATACTTGTGGCTTTCAGTTGAATCCAAGAAGTGACTGATTCGTTATGGTATCTTGCGGGAACGAGGTAAAGCTGGCTCAGTTAAGTCATACTCATGAATTTTGACTTCCAATTGTTTCCAAAGATCATCAAAAGCTTGATCATTTCGTTTTTGTTGCAAATAATCAAGCGTAATAGAAACAGATTCTCTGATTCCACTGATTGTTGCAGTCGATTGCTGCAATATTTTGCTCAAAATTTCAGTTCGTTCGAATATCAATCCACAAATCTCCAAGGAAATATAAGTTGACCACTTGCTCATCATTTTGTGTTAACCTTGTGCTTTAGTTGCTGTTTCAGCACTTTCAGTTTTTAATGTGGCAAGTGTTTTCAAAAAATCAAGACGCATACTATATCGTCGTAGAATAGTTTTAATTGCTTCATCTCGCACAGTCCATCTTACCGCACATAGTGGTCGCAGCACGGACAAATTGGAATCGTCACCAGATTCATTTTAAATTTGTTCAAAAAACGCTACTCGTTTCGCTGAGCCCTTTACAAAAACACCAATTTCATTAACGAAGTCAAGTCCTTCTATTAATAGGTAAATTGCCTTGATCGTATCCTGAACGGATAAATTCAAACTGCAGTGCAGTGAACATACAACGCATTTGGTTGTTCTTTTTTTTATAATGGCTTGCACGCCTTTTATGTCTGCAGACATATTGGCGGCACCATCGTAGCATTGGCTCACTTAGTCTTTAATCCATATGTCACAGCGCACAAAACAATCAAGAATGGTATCTGCAAGTGCTTGGCCAGTTTTCATCGGGGTTTCGTACAACCCTAGCAAATATTCAACTGGCTCCAAGCATTCTACTGAACGAAGGGAAATTCATGAGTTGAAGAATCGGTAGTCCCATCCACTATGATGCTGAACTTCTCAGCTTTTCGAATTGAACACAAAACTTGTCGCAGAACAGAATGTGCCATCAATTCTAGTATTTTGTTTTGAATCACAGTCGACAAAAAGTTTTTTTTTTGCTCAACAAAAACTGCTTCAAGGCAGGAATATCTGTTGCGCGCAAGGTAATAAGTTGGAAAAAATTTCCATTATTTTCGTCGTGTCCACGTATCGGCATCCCTGCAAGGAATTCAGACAATGAATAAAACAAATAACTTTTGATTGATCAAAAAAAGAAAAAATACATCTTGAGTCTCAGTTGAAGCCTGTTAAAGAGACTTGAAAAAAATATTCTACTCGGAAAAGATTTCCAAAATTTCATCAATTTACCTTGTCGAGCAAGATATCTCAAGCTTTCGAATATAGCTTTCAGAGCAATTCTTGCTTCTTGTTAATATTTTGCATTCGCATTTGAAATAATTGTAGAAATTGGGGTTTCGTTGACTTTGCATAATTTTAAAACGCATTCTTGATGTAGAGAGCTTTTATCATGTGATGCAAATTTTTCGTCAGCTTTCTTATAATTTCGAAAACCGTTTCCGTTAAGTAAGTCCGATTCTTCGAAAACCTGTAACAGTGAAAGTATTGTTATGAAATGTAAAAGTTATAGCGTTTTGATAATAAACAGAATAAAAACATGATGTTTTAATATTTTAAAATAAAGCGACCTTATTTCTACGAAGCTCAAGCATCAATCTGATTTATTTTTTTATTTTAAGTACGTCACTTTTTTATTATTTGTTACATTGTTTTTAAGGTATTGTTGTAATTGAATTTTTAAATAAATAATAATTAATAAATCAATACATCAATAAATTTTTTTATGCTTATTCAAATCATCTTCATTATTTGTTAATACTTTTATTAAAACGTTGACCGGGAAAATCGAAGTAAAGTGATACTTTTCATAAAATTAACCCAGTGAAAATCAACAATAATTCAAATAATTTTCTTCTTTTCATTATATAGTCATACAATCAACTATTTCATTTAACTGTTTCATTTGAATACTTATAAAATAAATAATTTCCTTTTATTCGGTTAGTTTACAAAAAGGTGTTAATTAAAATACCATCATTACATTTACTGTTCATGGTTATTAATAAAAATTGTTATATTATTTTATCTAATAAAATGTGCATTAATCGATACAAAAATTTATTCGTATGTTCACAGTGTGCCTTCTTCCAATTAGTATTTTCTTGAGTTAATTTAGAAATATGAAATATTCGAAATATTTCCCTAAAAACCATAAAATAGTGAAAAAACTTTGTTCAATACCTTGTAATACGCTGAGTTTTTTGAAACAATCCCAGTTCAAAAAGCTTGCGAACACGTAAAGCACGAAAAGCCTTCAACTTCTTCACAGAAATGCAGCCATGTATATTTCTCGTAGAAGCGTAGTTGGAAATAATGCTTCCTCTCATTTGAAACAATATATGGTACTTTCTTAGCATCTGGTTGGTTTGGTGATGCAATAAATTTGAAATAATTTTTTCGTAAATGTTTTTTCGGTATCACATTGAACTGGTGATTGAACTGTAAAACGAAATTTTTGTAATTAATTACTAATTTTTTTTTTTTTGTGGTAGGGAGGTGAAGGCATTTACGCCCGCCGAGTCCGGTAGTGTGGGACTCCCATGGAGGATACCCTTGGACTACCCATCAAACACCTCCCCTGTCAATCTGAGAACCTAGCCTGGAACCGTTTGACACATTACTTCGGGCCAGGTCTCGTTTTGTTACGCCGTGGGGCGCCCTTCAAGCTGGGGAGTCCCTTTCCTAGCGAGAGGGGAGAGGGGAAGAGGAAATGCCAGAAGAGCGATCCCCCAGCCCCAGAGCCTCCGGCTGCTGTGAGTCCCTTTTATATTTTAGGACTGCCCGAGCATAATGTGCCACCTGGTTCCATTTGTCAACCGATTCGAGCATCACCGCAACTATATTATCCGGGGTGAGCTCTCCCGTCTCCCTGTAGAGTTCCCTTCGCAGCCTGACCCATTTTGTACATGCAAAAAATGTGTGACAGGCATTGTCCTCCTCTCCTGGGCAAAACTGACAATCTGGAGACCGTGACTTACCGATCTTGTTCAGGTGAGACTGAAAACACCCGTGCCCGCTCAAAAGCTGGGTCGGATAGAAGTCAGTCTCACCATGCCTTCAATTCAGCCACGGTCTCACATCCGGGATGAGGCACGCAGTCCACCTTCCCTTCGTGCAATTCCCCCAAGACTGCTGCCAATCGTTGGGCGAGCGTTGTCTCTCCTCGCGGACAACCATCTCCCTCGCATCTTCGTTTCGGCGCAGGTAAATAGCGTGGCACTCTCTAGCAAGGAGAGCGACAGGTATCACGCCTGCAATCACTCTCACCGCTGAGTCGGAGATTGTTGGATACGAAGATGTACTTCTCAGTGCTCCTCTTCTCTGTACCTGTGCCAATCGTTTTCGGTATACCTCCTTGCTGAGAGCGTCGCGTATATGCTTCTGCCTTTTGGACCGCGCTCACCACCTCTGCAATCGCATCAATGGTAGAACGTCCTGCTCTAAAGCCGTACTGCCGAGGATATAGGTCCCCAGCGGCACGAATCGCGTCAGTGAGTCTTCCCTTGATGAGTTTCTCTAGCACTTTCTCAGCCGTGTCTAACATGCATCAAATAAACAGCAAAAACAAACGGTCAAAATAAAACATAGAAATGAAAGCATTGATTTAAAAATACGTCAAGTTTCTGGTATAGAATTAATTAGTAATAGATATTAATTATACAACATATAATACATATATAATGAATAACTAAATAATATTACTGAATGTAGTACTAATTATTATTATTAATTTTATTTCATCACACAATGTAGGTCTCTACAAAACAGTAATAAGAAATCATGTTTCGGAATATAAAACATGTTTTGCATCAAGTTGTTAAAAACTAAGAAAAAGAAGTGAGGTTTTGTTAGACAAAATTTGTAAGAGAGGTCAAGAGAAAGATTTACAAGCAAAAACTTATAATTCATACCTGACGATGCGGCAGATTCTGCTGGCTGCGTTATTCGAGGTGTTTCAGGAATCTCAGGCAAATCAGTTTTCAATCGCTTCGGTTTAAAAAAATTCCGTATGTCCGACATGATAATATTTACAACCTGTTGAAATTGCTTTGATTTAATGTATCGAAAGGTATGCAGCACTACGCAGCACTCACTATGTGTTCTATGATATGTGATGATGATTCAACATCGAATGTGATTTAAGTTACACTCTAGCTACTCGCCCGACACACGAAGCTGACGGAGCGCGGGAAATTTGAATCGCGTTGCTAAAGTGGGTGACCTAATCTGAAGAACACCGAAAAGTCATAACCTTCGTTTTCGTTTTTGTAAAGTAAATTATTTCCCCTGGAATGGGCAGCAAATTTTCAAGCTAGGTCACCCACTTTAGTAATGCGATTCAATTTTTCCGCGCTCCGTGAGCTCCGTGTGTCGAGCAAGTAGCCAGAGTGTTTAAGTTATGATTTAAGGAAAGCAACATGCTTTATGGTAAAAGGCACGTGCATGGTTTTAATTTTAGCGCGGATTCAAGGTTCTCAAACTGACGACCAAATAATACAGCAGAGGGGGTTTTTTAAGCGCAGGGAGGGACAAACGATATTATGTCCCCCGCGATAGAATTTGGGAGGAGACAATGTCCCCCTGCCCCCCCGTGTGCCTACGCCCTTGATTGAAATGAATATAAAGGATTGCTGCCCAAAACAATGGGCTAGAAATATATACTGCGGGAGCAGGGCATACTGAAGCATTAGTAATCTTTGGAAGTATTACTATTTTTTTTTTTTTTTTTGTATACAGATTAAGGCATGGAAAACTATCACATTTTAAAAGGCTGTTTATAAAAAACAGCAGGAGGTACCTACAAGTTTAGTAAATAGGAGAGTGCTCCTACCAGAAGGTCTTTGTAACCACCCTAGTGTTCGAAACAAGTTTTCTAATAACATAAATCGGTGGCTTGAACTATTCATCCAATATTTGGTTAAGAAATCGTTCAAATTTAAACAAAAGATGCCGAGTTTCCTTCATAAGCACGTTGCAACCAACATTTGAGTGAGTTTCGATTTCTGAGGTATTTGATGCCCCTATACTCATAGAGACATACCTTTGCGATCATTTTTTTTTTATTTTTCAGCTCGTAGGTGTCTAATTGCGAGGGGGGACCCAAAATTTTGATACTTTTTCTCTCCCGCTGTGCCCTCTGATGCACAAAATAACTCCAGATTTCAGACTCTAAAAGTTTTAATCAAGACCCCACTCGACTACCTTTGATAAAAAAAAATTGTATGTGTCGCTTCGTTATAAGAGAGGACACCTTAAAAAACTTTGAAATGTTTGGTGAGACCTAAAATTTTGACAGACCACCACTTCAGACGTTTTCACAAAGTTCCAACTTTCTGGCGTCTATAGTTTCTGAGGAAACTTGCTGTGACGCACGGACAGAAAGACAGACGGTCAGACGGACAGACAGAGAGGTCATGAAACTAGTATGTCTTTCTAAAAAAATTTGTTTTCAAAAACCTAAAAAACGTTTTTCACAAAGTGTATAATATACCACTGTTTCAAGCGATGTGTTCAAGATAAAATCGTCCAAATGATGAAATTGTTGGGCATGTATATATATATATATATATATATATATATATATATATATATATATATATATATATATATATATATTGAAACTTTTGTAGAAGTTTAGCATGACTTTCTAGAGCGGAGCTGAGCAGTCTGCTGTTCATTCAGTTCATACAGAGAGACATATAAAAACCTCAACTTTGAGAGAACCCTTGCAAGGAGATTATTTTAGATAAACATCTCGACACCAAACACATGTTTCTGTTCTGATCACACCCATCCGAATAAGACCATCTCCCCCTTTGGAACTAGCCATGCTCCATGAGTGGATTTTTTAAATGTGGGGGCTTTTCGTGCAATATTTTAAAGTGATATACGTGCATATTCATCAAAGTCCATGACAATGTGTGTCTACGTATGCTTATAGGGCGAGGCACCGAGGAAGAGTTATTCTGCAATTTAGTATAAACTAATATTCGTCAATCTAGGGGGCTTAATACTTCATTGAGTATCACTTCAAACACCTTGCTGATGAAGCACCTTCATATACTGCACTCGCAGCAACATTTTTCGGATTGGTTAAATCCTTTCCCCCTATTTACTCTTTTATGGATTAATTGTTTGTATTTTTCCATATTGCCTAGCAATTTTTTGAACCAGTCTTGGTATTAATTGCGTATTTATCGCACTCTACTATATTTTCAAGTTTAACGAGCTAGAGAGGAAATTTTAGCTTAGTGTTATATTTACTAACCATTAATTGAATAAAATTCCAATTAAATTGACTGGAACCATGTGAAACTGTTCTGGGAAATATACGGCCAAGTGAAATAAGGAACAGAGTGGAAACTTTGTTCCAAAGACGAGTTTTATTAATTGCTTGAAAAACCACCCGTGTCTCCTTGCGTAAGCTAAGGCGAATTGCAATGGTTAGGCCATATTGGAAAAATGAAAAAAACTGGCTACCCAAAAGAACCTTAAACAATGAAGCATAAGGTAGCCGTCCAGTGACAGAACCGGGGACTTGACACAATAAAAGCTGACAGTAGATCCTTGCTGAGAGTGATCAACTGGCGGAGGAGGTCACAGAACCATGATGATCGGAGGAGATTAATCCTAAAGGTCAAGGGCCAGCTTAGGTTGTTGTGCCATTGATGATGATGATGCTGGTAGACTAACTGGTCTGCATACCTTTGGATAGAAAGTATCAATCTTTTTAATCCTTCATACAGATCCGGAACATGGAAGCCTACAGATAGTTGACAGCAGATCAAAACACGATAGAAGCTGATCAGCAGGAGCGATCAACTGGAGAACGAGGTCACAGAACCGTGATGTCTGGAAGAAATTTATATGGAGATCAAGCTCTAGCTTGTGTTGTCACACCATAGATGAAGATGATTATGTAAAATTGACGGCTTTTTAATTTCCAATTGTAAGAAAGAGCATATCAAAGTATAAACAATTTAAAATTGAACGCAATTGTTATATTGAATAGGTAGAATGGCGTCGAGTTGAAAACAGATTGGTTTATAATGAATCGAAATATGATAGAACGAACTAATGTCTTTGCCTTACCCTGTAACCTTCGAAAGCAACTTGTCATCAGTATTAATTGAAACACCATTTCCACATATAGGAATATCCAGAACCACTCTCATTTAGTAGCTGTGTAATAAACATAAGCAGTCGAGCAGCCCCGTGGTGATCAGGAGTGGCTACTCCTGAGGAGAGAAGCTGGTTATCCCGACAAAACTGCTTAGTTTGTTGTTTTACTTGGTTAAAGTTAACTACGACCGTTCAGTTCCAATCCTTTAGGCAGGGATGAGTGGTTCACTTCAGCCACTTTAACATCTTTACGTTGAACATTCCCCTTCTAATGCAGCAACTTTCTTCAGGGAAAGTAATGGTTGCTTTTTGTACAGTGTTTACGCTCATCACAAGCCTTCGTGTCTGCTAACCTTTAACAAGACAAAAAAAGTTTTGAATTAGAGTAGAGTAGCTTCATTGATACATAATAGAATATTTCTAAGGACATAAATAGATTCGTTTTATGTTATTTCCTGCCAGAAAAAGTCGTCACTCTACGGTCACCATTACATAGGGATTTATAAGATGAGCCAATCAGTGCCCCTCCTCTTATGTTGGGGTCCCAGTTTTCCACCGTTCGGGCTACTTGCAACACAACTGGTATGTACTCGAAACAACTTCTACACTATTCAAGCTACAGCCACCACGTTTCAGCTAGGATAGGCTTCTCACCGTGTAGGGGGTGACAGTAAACTGCCATGGATGGAAGAAAATTAAATGTTTCACATTCCCGCTCATCAAAATTTAAAGAGTTTATGAATGGCTTGCCAGTAGGTACCTACTCTCCAACAAACCAAACACACCTCCTTCAACTTTGTATGTTCTAATTTGATACGTTGATGCCTGACCTCCCCTAAAAGTATCCAGAAAATAGTCCTCCCATAAGGTGCTAAGGTGATGGGTTGATGTACACTGCAATAGCTTTACTAGTGTAGCTTGTAACGATTTAGTTACAACGAACCATTGGATGAGTAGAATATAACATCTCGCGAAAGCTTCAGCACTAACGGCAGGAAGAAACCGTATATTTACATATTTCTAAGGGAAGCTGAAATGAAAAATATCCTGTGAAATTTCGTCTAAAAGCAGACATTTCATTATTGTTACCTGAAGCATAAACCCAGCAACAATGGTAGCGTCCTTGAGTGTGGATGATGTTCTCACGCTTACGCGAGAGACAACGTAAGGAAGAAAGCATCTTTATGAGTGGTTCCTTTTGCCTCTTGTTACATCTTTAATGACTTAATTATGAACGAGTAAGGTAGGTGGTACCGAAGATGAGGAAGTTTGTTTTTCTTTTCTACGTTGAGGAAATATTTAACGGAAAAGTCTGAATGAGCGTAAAGTGAAAATATAGCTCAGGTAACATGATTGAAGAACAATTCTTTGAAGGTACGCCAATTTTGATATTTCTTATTTTATCAGTTAAATTCTTGCACATTTGTTACTTTGGTCTCGTGGAATCGAAATGAGTTGAAGTTAAAGTTTGTATACCTTAAAAACCAAAATCTTGAAGTATCAATTGTGCTCATTTACTTTTGATCAACTTTTAAATACCTGCAAAAATTTTATATTCTGGCATAAGCTTAGGACGGTTGAAACAGAGCAAATATCTCAAGCAGTTAACAATGTAAGGAGCGAACGAATCAGACAAATCATCCAAACACGAATCTCAGTGTCACGTGACTTGCGGCGTGCTGAAGTTATTTATGGTATGCCACATTGTATTTTGAAGACCAAAAGTAAAATCTTGTATACAATGATTGTTCGAAACTATAAGAGTTCTATTTAAGTTTGAATATTGTGGGTGCTCATGTGATTTAATAAAGCCTGCAAAATACGGTATCATAACTAGTTTTCTCATGTTATACGAGGTGTGACAGTTAAGTAATGAGACTGATTTTATTGCCGCACTTGTGGTAAACCTGCGACTTTAAAACTCCCTTCCCCTTCTCCTCTCTGTTGATATTATTGCCATTGCTCTAGCCTGTTTAGTTCGCGTGCTGTGTCGTGTTGAGTAGACGTGTGTTGGTGGTGCCCGTCACGAAAATGGAGAAAAGAAATCAAGAACAACGTATCGCGATTAAATTTTGTGGCAGCTTGGGCCAAACAGCTACGAAAACGTACGCTAAAATTAGGAAAGTGCATGGTGATAGTGCTCTTAGTCGTGCCTAGGTGTTTCGATGGCATAAAGAGTTTAAGGAGGGGCGTGAATGCGTGGAAGACGAGGTGCGGTGCGAAAGACCAGTCAAGATGCGGACTGACAAGAATGTTCAGCGTGTGCGTGCCCAAATCCGGGAAGATCAGCGTCTAATAGTTTGAATGGTAGCCTTGGCACTGGGTATGAACCGTGAAACAGTCAGACAAATTTTAACCGACGATTTTGGGAAGAAAAAGTTGTTCGCGAAGATGGTCCCAATGTATTTGGCCTCTAGAGGGATCGCGGTGTTGCAATAGCTGCCTTTTTCACCCGATATGTCATCCTGTGACTTTTTGTGCTCGGTGGGCAAAGGAACCCATTTTGAGTCGATTACGGACATCCAGGCGGCCGTGGCGAGGTTACTCACGGACATCCCAGTCGAAGCGTTCCAGAAATGTTAGGAAGTATGGAAAACGCACTGGAATCGTTGGATAGCGCTGAAATTGTTGTATATCGTTGACTACTTTGAAGGGGATGGCAAAGTTGTAGAATGATTTTTAAATATACGGTTTTCATGGAATCAGTCTCATTACTTAATTGGCACACCTCGTGCTATTGTCTTTACTATAGACTATCTTTTACTTGAAGTTAGGATTGGGGACACTTAGAATATTTTAAATCATTTCAACAACGAATACGAGTATATTACACTTCCTTATCTTCTAGATGCCAAGAGTGCACATAAGGAAGATTTCTAGAGAAGAAATTGACTTGTGGAGATACAAAAACGCATATGAAGATGTAAAAGTTGGAAATCTGTCAAGAAAATTGGCGAAGAAGCATAAAATAAATCATTGTTTGCTCTTAAGATGCATACAAAAGCAAGATACATCTGGCAGAAAAGTTGAAAAATATGATATAATGCACATAATTGAGGTTTTAATGAAACTCAGGAGCCTGAGTTTTCAAAATACTTAATTTGATGTGCATATATATATATATATATATATATATATATATATATATATATATATATATATATATATATATATATATATATATATATATATATATATATAAATATATATATATATGTATATATATATATATATATATATATATACATATATATATATGTATATATATATATATATATATATATATATATATATATATATATATATATATATATATATATATATATATATATATATATATATGCACATCAAATTAAGTATTTTGAAAACTCAGGCTCCTGAGTTTCATTAAAACCTCAATTATGTGCATTATATCATATTTTTCAACTTTTCTGCCAGATGTATCTTGCTTTTGTATGCATCTTAAGAGCAAACAATGATTTATTTTATGCTTCTTCGCCAATTTTCTTGACAGATATATATATATATATATATATATATATATATATATATATATATATATATATATATGTATATATATATGTACATCAAATTAAGTATTTTGAATATATATATATATATATATATATATATATATATATATATATATATATATATATATATATATATATATATATATATATATATATATATATATATATGTATAAAGAGCAGTGAAAAATTAGCGTACAAACCGACTATTAAATATAATTTATTTCAACCTCGGACTTGGAATAAGAGCCAGATGGGTTGTTGAGGAATGGTTTTGGGTGTTTGTAAGAAGGAACCCTGAACTTTCCGTGTAAGCAAGCTACAAGTCTGTCAAGTAATTTCAATACATTTTATGGTATTTTGACAATTATCATGGACCGTCATAAGTTTGAGTCCCGAAACTTCTACAATATGAACGAAACTGGAATGACCACATTCCTAAAGCCCGATAGGGTAGAAGCTAGATGTGCTACTCATCAAGTAGGCTCAACAACTTCAGCAAAAATTGATACTTTGGTCATAATTCCTTTTTCGTCAAATGCCATCAGAAATATCATCCCTCCATTCTCCGTATTTCCAAGGGTGCGGTACCAAAATCATTTTTTTGGAGATGGGCCTATAGGATCTACTAAACCGAAAAATTTCCAGGCTGGATGCAGAATGAATCATCTATGAATTTTCTGAAACACTTTAAACAATATATAAATGCTTTGCCTTCACATAAAGTGTTACCACTCCTCACATATTAAAATTGACTTGCTGAACTTCTGCAAGAATAATATCATTTTTATACTAAATTTTCCTCCCCTTTGCTATCATAAACTGCAAATACTTGATCAATCCGCATACGGCCCATTAAAAAAGCTACAAATTTGGCCTGTAATACTTTGATACGAAGTCAGTTCAACAGGCTATTAACAGCTCACCATTCCCAAGATCCGAGTAGTAAAACATTATTAACGGTCGGTAATCACCCTAGTATTAATATTCGGCGAATTGTGCCAAAACTATCTACTAGTACTCACAAAATTTTTTACAGAAATCTTTATAAATTTACACCAGAAGTAGTATGACCATTTATTTATTTCTCTATTTAAGCGAAGTATCCAATTACAAAAAAGAGTGTGTTAAGCAATAGCACAGCTAGAAGAAAGAGGAGAAAAAACATGCGTTAGGCCGAAAAATGTAATAAAAGCGGCAAAAACCAAAAAAAAATCTATGAGTTATGAAGAAGAGAGTGGACATACCTTCATTGACCAAATACAAGAGAGGGAAAGGCCCAAGCTGAAAGTCATCATGAATACGCGGTATTCTAAGCATGGGTGACTGAAAATGTACTAAGCTACGCGTGAATGGAACATCAAAGATATTCGACGATCTTGTATAACACGTTACTCACCCCACTGAAAGCTAGTTGTGTAAGCAAGTATGAAGTGAACCACGGCAAAGCTTATGAAGGAAGCATTCCTCAAGATAGACTCAATGAAGATGGGTACGACTAAACTTGATTCATAATAAATTTAGAACATTCGGAACTTCAAGCAGATGATTCATCTAATTTTTTTCTGCACACTTTCTAGCGTGGACTTCAAACACTGAATGAGGCAACAAGACTTGCAAACTGTACTCAAGGATGAGATAAACCAAACCAGATTACAATTTAACACAGGATAAAGGATCGGAAAAGTATAGAAATTTCTTAAAATCAAGCCAGAAATACGAGATGCCTTTGAAGTTATTTCTGAAATATGAACATCAAACCACAACTTAGAGTCGAAAGTAATACCTTGGTCCCTGGAATGAGTCACCATTTTTAATTACTAATTATTTAATGAAATTGAAAGCTGAGAGGACTAGGGTTATTAGAAAATGAAGGATGGATGCACTTAGATACATTTAGTGGAAGCTGGTTATATGTACTCCAAAGTGAAATGGCTTCCAAATATTCTTGACGCAGGGAACAGTTAAGAATATACTTGAAAAACCTTCACGTTGTCTGCATAAAGAAGACATGAGCAGTTGACAACGATAGATGGTAAGTCATTCGCAAACAAAGTGGACAACAGTGGGCCAAGAATGGAAGATGTAAGGGAGTGGAAATGCAGCGCTAAAGACAAACCTGACTGACACGATTGGATAAGCAAGAGGATAACCCGTAGAGCAAATATGCAGGAACGCTAAGAAATCTAAGTTTGCTCAACGAAATATAATGATTTACTGAGTCGAACGCTTTAGAGAAATCCAAATATAAAGTTTCGACTTAAAAACGGTCCTCCAAGGCTTTTGGGGAACACTTATGAATTCTAATAAATTGTTCGAGGTTGACCACCTTGTAATAAAACCATGTTGTTCAGGAACAAACACATCCTGGGTAAGTGAAAATAGGTTCAAGTAGACAATTTTCTTCATTTTTTTTGAAAACAGGGTAATAAGAAGATTTGCCAATCATTAGCCATGGCTGAGGAGCTACCCTCTTCAAAAATAGGAATAATATAAAAATTTTCCCAACACGAAGGAAAAGAGCCTGAAGATTAACCGACGTTGAAGAGAAAGGAAAGGTAAACACAAATAGAAGCAGCCAGTGATTTCACAAAGTGATTGGCAGTACCATCAGAACCTGAACTGACAGAGTCATCTAGCGCTAAAAGAAGCTTCATAATTTTTTCCGGATAGCAAATAAAAAAAATAAGATTAGCATATGTATAATTGGGACCAAAAGACCATGGTTGTGGGTCAAAATAAAAGAAAACTAAGTTCTAAAAATCTCCAGAGTTGAAGTTGCTAAGCAGCCATTCAAATGAAGAGAGGATGAAATATTGGAAGATGATTTGAGAGAATGTATATATTTCGAAAATGGTTTGGAATAATTTGAGAGCCGTCCAAACTACGTAAATAAGAAACCTTAGCGACCTGCATTACGTGACTCAAGAGGTCTTCCACGTGAAAAATGTTGACCCGCTCGAACTTTGGCTTTCATGTCTAGCTTCACATCGAGAGTAAACCAGGGGCTGTCGGAAAACATCCTTATACTCACAAGTGAAGTAGAGTCAGAAATAGTAGCATTTAAGAAGTCATAGAATTTGTTGCAACAAGCATCCGAGTCAAGACCGTAAAATATGGTGTAGATATGGGTAACGCAGAACTGCGCCGCGCAATTGCGTTGAAGCGCTATCAATGATACCACTGCGTTGATACCAATCCTTGGCATCAGCAGCACATTTAGGCATCAACCTCTATGTCGAGGGATTTAGCGCTTGGCATCAACACAGTTGCTGTGTTTGTGATAAGATTGGATTCAAGGGATGTATCTATGGCGCTCGCATTGGCGATTTGGCTTAGGGCTGCGTTACGGCGCGGCGCGATTCGAGTGAGTAAGAGGTGTTTGATAAAAGTTTGGTTGATGGAAAGCAATGTATGCACGGTTAGGGCGTTATGTGAATGTGCACATATTGTGTCACCTAAGGTGAACTAGTCTCATAATTAACAAAAGAAAATCACATTTTTATTCCTTATTGTGCAAATTATAATTCAAAAAACCACTTGCGAAATTTTCCTTATTTTAAGCCTCTCTCGCTTTTCAGATGCTATCTGCCCTGCTTTTGAAAAAATTCACTCACACGGGATAGATGTAGCTTTGACGCATAGTATTTTTTCTAACAAAAACATATGATTTGGGATATATTTGCTTTCTTTGATTCCATCACAACAGCAGATCTTGCAGATTTCCCAAATTATCTTTCTTCGTCAGCATTGGCTCTGCTAAGTATTTTTTCACTTCTATCCTTGGGGAAGTAATGTTGTTTGGATTTGTATTTTCTTTGATCTCAGAGTCAAAATCTTCCCAAAGTATATCCAAAAGATCAGTTGAACATGATCCAGGTTGGGGTTTGATGGGATTCGCAATTGTTTCTGAATTTGGTTGGTGAATGATGTCAAAATTTTTGTTCCAACTCCGTACAAAGTTTATGGACAGCTTGTTCATAATTATTCTCATCTAGTTAAAAACTTGCTTCTTTCGCTAAATAACATTAAGCTCTTTTTAAATTTTTCGCAGTAAGCAATAATCGACGAAGTGCTTACGTGTTTTTCTGCACTTACAGCATTTGTCACTGTATCAAGGATTTCAAACATTTCTACAGATTGCTCAGCAATCAACCATTCGTTATTGCTAGGAACATGTACAGTATCTTCTGCAGAAAAGTTTCCAGAAGAATTAATGAGAGCTGTAGTGGACACTACAGCATTTTTTAAAATTAACGCATGACGTATCATGTCTAATAATGAATTTCATCGAGTGGGAACGTCATTTTTTAGTTTCAAGGGTGGAAGCCTCATCTCATCTTGTGAAGCCTTAAACTGGTTGCATCCACTATTGCTTTTGTTGAAATACTTGCTGATTGCTTATTTCTTTAAGACCTGCTTGAGTTAGTATGTTCAATAAATGAGCGAAGTAATTCCAATTTTCCCATCCACAGAAATGCAGACACATTTCATGTTGGCAGCATGGTCTGTTACAACTGCCGAAATTTCGCCTTTTATGTTCCACAAAGTGACCATAGTTTTCAACCCTGTGGCAATTTTTGTCCAGTGTGTTTTTCGGTATATGGTGTACAGCCTAACAGATTGGAGTCAAGACATGTTTTCTTGTCATCTTCTGCTATATAGTGCGCCGTTACGTTTAAAAACTATCATTGACACGCTACGTCCATGCATCTACAGTAAGATACACAAAAGCAGCTCTTTTCAACCGAGTTTTTACTAAGTCCACCATTTCATTGTCGAGCGCATGTATTAGTTAAATTAGAAACTGTTTTCCTTGTTGGCAATTTATAATTTTGGTTTGACAGCAACAGCAGCCTTTTAAATTCTGAATCTTCTATAATGCCGAAAGGATGGTATTCTTTTGTGACCACTGTTATAAGTTGGGGATCAATTTCTGTCTTTCTTTTCAATGTGAGACGCTTATTAAAACAGCCTGTAATATCAACACAGGTTGGTGTCGCTGGCTGTTGAGTTAACTGTTTCACATTTTGCGCTGCACTTCTTGCAGCAGAAAGCGTCAATAATGTTTTTGGAACTTCTTCTCGGCTAGTAGAAGTCGTTCTCCTTTCCATTTTTTGTCCTGGATATTTTTTTTTCAAATGGCGTATTAGACCACAAGTAGATTTATTAGCCACTGAAAGTTGTTGCCCGCAGTAGTTACATTTAACTTTGCAGTCATCACTAATTTTGGAAAAATGCATCCAGACTTGACTTTTTATCTTTGAAGTCATTTTCTAAATATGAAATAATCACAAATTTTTTCAATAAAAGGAAACTCAAAGTACGTTTGCTGATGTGAATGAAATTACCAGCCAAACCAAAAATTTGTTATTCCGTTGCTTACACTTTCACTACACAGTTTTCGTTATAATTTAAAAATCCTTATTTAATTTACTACCAACCAAAAAGCTAACATGAAAACAATCGAGCATCGCAAAATATTGTGTAATGTTAAATAGAACTCGACACAGTGTGCGATTGTGGTATCGCAGCAACGCAGTGCATTAATATCGTTGCCGGCACTCATACGATGCTATTATGTGAGCCCAGACAAAAGCGCAAAATACTCGTATAGCAAGCATAGTCACATGAAATCAAGGTATCATAGCGCAAAATTTGATGCGTTACACACGTCTAATAAGGTGGACCAATCAACGAAGCGAATTGCTTGGGAAAGTTGCTCATAATAAGTTTTAAGGAAAGTTATAGCGCTGTCATCCTTTCAGAGAATAACGGAAAAAGGCACTAAATGAAAGCTCAAAACATAGAAGAGGAAGAAGAAATAAAACTAAAAAGTCTACAATTTACACAAAAATACCAGAGAAAAAAAATATCAGAAAGCAATTTTAGAAAAGATTGGGTGTAGGAAAAAAACTGGAAAAGAACAACTCATCATTAGAGTTAAAACATATTTCTTTTTTATGACAACGCATTTTATGACGACGTACAAATCAAACTGGAATTTTGATTCACCTTCCAAACCCTAGCACTTATCAAACATTGTGTGATATTACATTTCCTCTACCACCAAATTGTGTGCTCCAAAAAGAAGTAACAGACTTAGTGATGAGAATGCATTTCAATGTTTCATGTACGGGAGAAGGTGACGATGACAAACAACAGCAATAAAATGGCTTCACCGACAGACAGTTAAATAAAGTATATGGTCAGCATCCAACATAGTTTGCTCGTAATTATCGACAAGGAAAGTAGGTTTCCTCGAGTCAATTATTAAAAAAGAAATGACCTTTCATGAATCTGTGGGTTCAATGGGAAAATATTTTGCGGTTGCAATTAATGCTCTAAAAGGAATACCATATACAAGTATTGAAGCTGAGATGGCTTTTTCTTCAGCCGAATACATCCCGATCCGTACTCTCCCAACAACTACAGGCCCATTAGCTTACTACCAGGTTTAGTAAACTCTTTGAAAGAGCAATCCTAAAAAGATTCGTTGTTCTGGTTCGCAGCAAGTGGAATTTAAATAGGCTATTACAAGGAGCGATGAATAAAACACGTCTGGTTGTGGCGACGGACTGTAAAAGAAGAAAAACTAAGCAAGTTTATTCTCGTGTCAAAAGTTTTAGAACAATTTTGGTACATTAGTTTATTAGTACATTGAGGTGGGTTTCATATTTCAACACCCCAACTCATTCGGACAAAAGACAATTTGATCCAATAGATAAAAATAAATGCAAACTGATTCTACGTTAATTCAAGTAATCAACTCCATTCTACGTTATCTCAAATGATCACATTGACAAATTACTTCAAACGATAATCAACATTGATTTTACAATAGTTCATTCTTCATCATTTCATCTCTTGTTTTGTCTGGATGCCCATTCCATGAACGCCCACGTTCAAAATCGGTCCGACGACGGCCTTCGTCAAACAATCTGCAATGTTGTTCTTTGATGGTACGTATTTTACATCGATGATTCCCGCCTTCACCTTCTCACGGACGTGATGGAATCTTACATCGATGTGTTTGCTACGCTTTCGGAACGCATCGACCTCGGCAATCGTTATTGCACTCATGTTGTCACATCTGATCACCACAGGATCTTCCGTTCTCTTGAATTCATTGCGAAACATTTGCAACCATATGGCCTCACAAGTAGCAAATGATAAGGCCATATACTCAGATTCAGCTGTTGAAAGAGCCACGGTATTCTGAAGCTTACTGGCCCATGAGATTGCTCCTCCAGCCAACACAAACACGTATCCAGAGCAGGAACGTCGCTTATCGATGTCGACACCCCAATCAGCATCTGAGTAACCATGAAGTGGTTGGTTACCCGCACGATACACAATACGATAATGCATAGTACCCTTCAAGTACCGCATTATGCGCTTCACGGCGGTCCAATTAATCCGCCCATAGTATGAGTTGAATCTGCTCACGTAGTTGACAGCAAATGCAATGTCCGGTCTCGTTCCTTGAACCAAATATAACAACGAACCGACCGCTTGTTGATATGGAATGTTATCCGTTGATTCATCCTCCTTCTTCATATCTGTTGACAATCTTTGACTTGGATCACTTGGAGTAACCGCTGGCTTGCAGTCACTCATTCCAAAACGCTCGAGAATGGTTTCGATATAATGACGCTGATGTATAGCGATTCCATTCTTGACGTACTCGATGGAAATGCCAATTATACTGTTCGCTCTACCAAGGTCTTTCATCTTAAACTCGGTACTAAGAGTCTTCTTCAGTGCCTCCATCTTGTCGCGTTGCTTCCAAATAATCACAACATCATCCACATACACTGCCAGAATCACTTCCAGCGATGGCAAGAGGTAGATACACGGATCAAGCTTTGATTTGGTTAGCCCAATCCCAATGAGAGCTGCATCTAACTTTAGGTTCCATTGACGGCCCGCTTGCTTCAAGCCATACATCGCACGATTCAACCTGCAGACCCATCTGGTCCTGTCATTGAATCCCTCGGGTTGGTCGGTGAAGATCTCCTCGTCGAGATCCCCTTGAAGGAATGCGGTCACCGCATCCATTTGGTCAACATTGTAACCCTCTTGAGCGGCCATGGCCAGCAGATAGCGAATTGACCCATAGCGTACAACGGGCGAGAAAGTTTCCTCATAATCTATGCCGGCCTTTTGGGAGCAACCCTTTGCCACCAACCTCGCTTTATGGCGACCGACTTCACCAGCTTGATTACACTTCAACTTGAAGACCCATTTGGTCTTGATTGTTTTTCGGTTGACTGGTAGCTCAACCAAAGTCCATGTTCCGTTCTCTTCGTGTGACGCCAATTCTTCTGCCATCGCCTTCTCCCAATGTTGACTCCTGTTGCCTTTGACAGCTTCATGATATGATTCGGGCTCATCAATTTCCGCTACAAAAACGAAATTCGCCTCCACATTCCTTGATTTCGGGGGACGCGTTGAACGCCTTACATCCCCAACTGGAACTTGTAGTGTACTGGGTGGGACATAGTCCTCGTCCGATCCATATTCAGACTGCGATTCAGCTAGTATTTCGTCGAACCCGTAGGACAAATCACTTTTGACATTCGTTGTTGATTCATCGCCATCGCCCACAATAGACTCATTCCGGGAACTTGGTGAGCGAATTATTGATGCACCATCGACAGCTGACTCTGTCATGGGAGACTCGACTTCATGATTTTCAAGCCCTCCGGTCGACTTTTGCTCTTCGACTTCCCCTAGAATGAAATCATCGAGAAGATTAATTTGAACGTCATCATTTACCTTCAGTTCTGGTGCACTTTTGAAGACGACATCCCGACTCGTATGAACTATTCGAGTCTCAGGATCAAAACAACGCAAACCTTTTTGCGAATCGGTGTATCCAACCGAAAACATCCTTTTCGATTTCGCATCCAACTTTTGCCGCTTCTCCTTTGTGACATGCACCATCACCAGCGATCCGAATAATTGCATCGACGAAAGATCGATGGCTCCTTCTCTCCAGAATTGCTCCGGGACCTTGTTCCCGAGCGTGCGATTCGGTGAACGATTTGTAACGTACGCAGCCATATTAACCGCTTCAGCCCAAAGCGGCTTCTCCAAGCCCGCATCGAGCAGCATGCACTTTGCACGTTCTATGAGCGTTCTGTTCATACGCTCGGCCACGCCGTTTTGTTGTGGTGTGTACACACAACTGGTCTGATGCACGATTCCACTGCGCTTGCATTCGGTTTCGAACTCGCCGAGATACTCTCTGCCATTATCGGAACGGAACATTTTAATTTGTAGTCCGGTTTGCCTCTCCACAAGCATCTTGAACTCAACGAAAATCCTCCCGATCTGACTCTTCTGTTTGGCAAAATACACCAAGACCTTTCGCGAAAAATCATCGATAAATGTTACGAAGTATTTTGCGCCCCCAACTGAAGGCGTATCCATCGGGCCGCTAACGTCGCTGTGAACTAATTCCAGTATTTGACTTGTCTTGATTTTGGCACCTTCTTTCTTGAATGGACGTCGGCTTTGTTTGCCTTGCGAACACGGAATACATTTCGCCAACGCTTGTTCATCGCCGTCAACTTTGATTCCATTCACAATTCCACTCAGTTTGATCAGCTCACCATGCGACAAATGACCCAATCTCCGATGCCACGTCATCAGATTGTCTTCGTCTTTGCCTGCTAACAGCCCACTAGCCTTCGACGAATTCGTGATCTTGTATGTACCATTTTTGGATGGTGTATTCAGTAACACATCACCCGCACCGCTTCGAATGACACAACCACTGCTGTCGAAATGCACACTGTTCCCAGCTTTCACAATGCTCGATACTGACAACAAATTTGCCGCTATTCCAGGGACTAGCAATACGTTATTCACTGGAATTATGTGCTCCCCAACATTCAGCTCGATGGAACCGGTGCCAACAACTTTCAAGCGGGTGTTGTCAGCCGTTGTTATGTCAGCGAATTCATTGCTACTGGTGAATTGCTTGAACATCTTCTTGTCCGATGTGAGATGAGAACTCGCACCCGAGTCAATGAACCACGCGTCCGTTGAACCAGTCGCCGTCATAGCATAGAAGGCTGGTTTGGCGCTTCCGCCTTTGCCTTCATCATTTTGTGTGTTGGTTTTGCACTGGAGGCTCTTGTGCCCTTTCTTACCACATGTGAAGCACTTGATCGAGCCGCTTCCCTTCTTCTTCTTCTTGCTTTTCGACTCACTCGTAGCTGGTTTGGATGCAGCTTTGAATGCGCCTGTGGCATTCCCGTCGCTGTTCAACACGCCTTTCGAATTCGCATGCTCTAACAGACTTCTCTTTCGCGTTGCTGATGTTAATCGATGTCCACTTGAACCGTCACTTGTGAGGACATTGCTACCATCAAGTCCACCGATGAATGCTTCATATTCAGGCGTTAGACCATAAATTATAAGCCCGCACATTATTTCGTCATCGATCTCAAAACCGGCTTCTTGTAAACGGCACATCGCGGCTGTATGTTCGCGCAGAAATGTCTCCATTGAGTCAAAGTTTGATAACCGCAACGATGTGAAGTCCCCGAGAACCTTTGCTTTGTTAAGCCAATTGTTATTACGGTACAATTCCGAACACTTTTTCCACAGATCCGCTGCCGTATTATGTTCACCAATTTCATCGTGTAGTTTTGGATCTATTAGCATCATTAATCTTGCTTTAGCTTGTTTGGATTTCTTCACACGGTCACTTACTGAAATCGCATCACGAATGAGTGATTTTCTGCATATCGCGCACTTTTAACCGCTGCTTGCAGTGTGGCATTGTCCAAATCAGCCGCCAATGCGGCCACTGCAACATCCACCGCCGCCGTTGCAGCGGGTGCCGTTAATTTACTGTCCGTCGCGTTTTCTTCCAGGAATCCATCGAGATCGTGCCACTCCAAAACAAGCCTGGCGTTCCGATTCCACGATAAATAATTATCTGAGCCTGTCAGCTTCGCCACTTTCGTGAAATCACCTTTTTCGCTTTCCATAATGATGACCGAAAAACTCGTAATTTACGACGACAACAAATGTCGGTTTATTGCACTTTTTCTGGGCCACGGGAATTTTATCTTTTAAAATGTACGCCGCACCTTACTCTATTTATTCCGCAAACCTGGGCCCATAACCTGTTGTTCTGGTTCGCAGCAAGTGGCGACGGACTGTAGAAGAAGAAAAACTAAGCAAGTTTATTCTCGTGTCAAAAGTTTTAGAACAATTTTGGTACATTAGTTTATTAGTACATTGAGGTGGGTTTCATATTTCAACAAGATTAAATGATTTATTGGCGAACAATAATATCCTACCCGATTTCCAATTCGGTTCCAGAAACATATATTCGACAGAGCATCAGCTTTTCCGTGTTACAAAACACGTGAAAGCAGCGATGTACAATAAATTGTCAGTAGGTTTGGTGACGCTGGACATAGAAAAAGCCTTCGATACAGTCTGGCAAATATAACGCAACCCCATACTTATTGAATCTTTTACAAGCATTTCTAACTGACAGGAAGTTCCAGGTCGAAGTAGGGGAAAGCAATCCCCCAGTAAAAAGTATTACTGCCAGTGTTCCCCAAGGCTCCTGCCTAGGCTCATCACTATACAACATCTATACGTCTGATTTCCCTTCCTTACCAAACTGCCAAGTTGCAGCTTTCGCAGACGACATTTGCATATACAGCAGAGGCGCAGATCCAAATTCGATTATTGGCAGGCTTGAAATTGTGTTAGAACTTACATATCAATGCTACCATAGATGGAAAATTGAAATTAATGTTACAAAAATTAGGTTAGTATTCTTCAC
This sequence comes from Odontomyia ornata, assembly GCA_963969285.1. Taxonomy (NCBI): domain Eukaryota; kingdom Metazoa; phylum Arthropoda; class Insecta; order Diptera; family Stratiomyidae; genus Odontomyia; species Odontomyia ornata. The sequence goes on along the minus strand of OZ017739.1, from coordinate 452,509,141 downwards.
CAGGAAGCGTAAGCCTGCTCACCTATCAAAGTGACCAATAAATTTTTTAGGGCAAACTATTCCCTGGAGTGAGGATCTCAATTATCTTGGGCCTATATTCGACATAAAACTAACCTTCAGAAGCATATTAGCTCCAAAGCCTTTAAGGCCATGCTTTCGCTATACCTCCTTCTTAATCATGATTCGCGTCTCAACACCAGAAACAAAGTCCTCATCATCAAAATGGTAATCCAATCGATCATCCTATACAGCTCACCTACCTAGATCCAATATGCTAAATATCTAGTAACAAAGCTTCAGATCACACAAAATAGATACCTGAAAATGGTTTTTAATAAACCCTTTTACTTTTCTTCTGAGAAACTACACAGCCTTGCTGGCGTTACTCCGCTGCATCGCGCCGTGATAAACTAATCGTGAAAGCAAATGACTTGCTCAATCCGCTAATTCGTGCCCTGGCTAACTGAAAACCAGCAATTGCTACCACCTATCTCTTAGGCCGTAACCGAGCCACATAGATTTTAGCTAGTTATAAGTAGCTAATAATAAGTCCAGTAGAGGTTTTTACTGAAATTTTCCTCTAGTAAATTAGAATATTTACAAAGAAATACGATACTACTCATAGTTTTAAGTTATGTTCAAACGATGGTAAAATGACTTTATCACAACACATTCTATATTATAAGACCTCTTTACCGCATACATTCTAATAAAGGAAAAAATATATATGAATACAACAATACGTAGCAGTTTGGTGGATGACACTTTAGATATGTTATGTTTTCTTCGTAAAAATTTGCAATCTCTGAAATTTTTTGTATCACATTCTTTTTTTGGTGCCGCCATCTGTAAATGAGATAATGCGTTGGAAAGTTACATCCCTCCCTGACTTGCTGTGAAAGTTTGGTGACATTCGCTTCAATGGAAGCGAAGTTATTGCGTCTAAAGTGACAGTATATTTGTGTCATTGGTACAAAAATGTGTTTCGAACAAAGAGCTAATATCAAATTTTGTTTTAAAATCGGTAAAACGTTTACCGAAGCATTTGAATTGCTTAAAAAAGTTTATGGCGATGATTGTCTCGTGCCAGAGTTCATGAGTGGCTCAAACGTTTCAGAGATGGTTGTGAGGACATAAATAACGATGACCATACGGGCCACCCAAAATCAGTGATCACCAAAAACTTCATCGAAATTCTGCGAGCACTGATCAAAAATGAGCCCAAATCATCATTGAAATTCATGGAATCGGAGTTAAATAACTCAAAAACATCGATTTATCAGATTTTAACCGATCATTTGGGCTTACGAAAGGTCTGTGACGGTTTTGTTCCGCACAAGTTAACTGATGACCCAAAATTGCTTAGAATCCAACATTCGAAAGGCATCATTAAAGAGGCGAGAAAAGACGAGAACTTCCTTTACAACATTGTAACTGGTGCTGAAACGTGGTGTTTCCAATACGAACCCAAAACCAAGCATCAAAGTGCCGAATAGAAGGCGCCAGACAAGCCACCACCCAAAAAGTCGCGTTTGGAGAAGTCAAAAATCAAGTCGATGCTCATTTATTTTTACGATTCCAAGCGAATTTTCCACAAGGAGTTCGTGCCAACGGCCCAAAACGTCAATGTAATTTTCTATTTTGCCGTTTTGAAGCATTTGTTGCATCGCATTCGTCGAATTCGGCCTGAATACCGCGAAGGAGGAAGCTAGTGCTTATTGGATGATAATGCACCATCTCATCGGTCTACTCTTGTGACTAATTTTGTGACTAGAAATTTTAACCATCAATCGCTCACCGTATTCGCCAGATATGGCTCCCTGTGACTTCTACCTATTCGGGAAATTGAATTTGGCCATGAAAGGAAAACGCTTTGCGTCCGTAGAGGGCATCCAAAAGGCTTTTACCGACATCCCGAAGGACATTCACGTCAATGACCTGAAACCCTCTTTCGAAAAGCTTTTGGATCACGTAAAACAGTGTGTCGAGGCCGGAGAAGACTATTTTCAATAAATGAATAAACTCGAATTTATCAGAACAAAGCTCCAGTCTCCTTTATTTTGGAATGCACCTTGTAACATCATTGTTTTATTCACCTTACATAAATATAATGCGCGGGGTCCCGCAAATCCCGATATCCTGCGTGCTAGAACATTTTCAATCGGAATTGAAGAAGCGCTGCGGGATTGAAAGCCCTATTTTATATCCAACCTAACTTGTTAAGAGTTCACATTCTTATGTGAGGAGACATCTAGTAAAATCCTTTGAAATATTTTTAACCATGAAGTTTTCATTGATCAGCAACTATTGAGGTGTTCAAAAGATTTGATGACCCTTGCTTCTCTAGTTTTCGAGAAAACTGGCTACGACGCACTGATGGACAGATGAACAATTAGACAGGTATTAATTTTAATAGGGTATTGTAAATAAAACAGTTAACAAACCCTTAAAAAGAAAATAATGATAACAATGGTAACAACCATTAATATTCCGAAATAGTTAATAAATTCTATCTTATGGTTCCCTCTCTCTCTTTTATGGGCTTGCAATGCTTATGATAAATTCTATTAATATTTATCCACCCACAATTCAAGAGATTTTGCTAAAGTTCATTTTAAATAATTTCCGCTCCGGGTAGTTTTTTTTCAGTCAAAGTACCTAGCAAAATGTAAATCACTCGCTAACTTGCTATCAAAGCTATTTTCAAATGGTTCGGCAGTAAAATAAGAAGGATACCTAGTAGCAAAGTACTGCTCGATATTTTAGCTTTCTCTATTGGCACAACAACCACCCGTGCAAATTGAAAGAAAGCCTCCAATTCCCCGAAACAGTAATTTAGCATTGAATGGGTAAGTACTTTGGTAGTCTTCGCTAAATGCAAACCAAAAGTTAATCCATTTGCTTGCCATCCATTGATTCCTTTTCAACCGCACACTGAATTCAATTTGGTGATTTATAGGCTTCTCCGTGAATAGATTCAATAGACGGGAGATTGCCGACCAGTTGATGCGCGGTACCCATTCAAGTTTCAAAGGACACGTCGTTGCTTTGATAGCGTTTGCTGGAAAAATCAATGGCCAGACAGTTCCAAAGTCAAAACCACATTTTCAAAACGATTTCCAGTCAAACTGTTATCCGGATAATATTCGAAAAATATTCAACTCACTATTTCGTCCTGGGCGGATTTAATATTTACAATCGAATACAAAAAGGTTGGTGAGCCTTGAAACAGATTATTCGCGTCCACTTAAACCATAAAATAAGCTCGGATGCCTCGTACTTTGGCAATAGTGAATGAATGGAAACCACATTTCAGTCGATTTGTTCCAGCTTGATTTCCATTTTGAATTGCCTTTCCGCTGCAATCTAATATAATTTAGAGATGTCGAATCTGGTGATCAAAATCAACAGCAGCGGTTGGGCTTGGAGAATGCTCTGCACTTTTCGCTCAATTGTTTGCAAGAGGATAGCGCCCACTTGGCCCGCTAAGTTATGGGCTAACCGAATCATGCCTGATTGTGATGAGGTTATTGATGGCAAGTGCTTTCATTTTTCATAGTCTCGTGCTGGATGGGATTTATAGTTCTTGTCATTGAGGTTATTTGAACTATCCTTATTGAATGTGTTTCTATTGGCTACTACTATACAAACCCTTAAGGACTGTAAAAATTTTAAAAACGAATTTACAGAAGTTGGAATTATTGATATGTTCAATTAAATGTGCCGCCTTTTGATCAGCACTACTTCCAAATGCTACAAAATTTTAAAGTTCTATTTTTAAGGGTTTTGTACTAAAACACAAAACCCCTGTTAAAATCACGACATGTATCCATCTGTCCGTCCATTCGTCTGCTTTCATAGCAGTTTTCTCCAAAACTATAGAAGTAAACTAAACCAGTAAACTTTGTAGCAAGGTCAGAGTCGATGCGTTCTTGAAAATTTTGCGACGAAAAAATTTTCCGATTTTTTTACGTGTATGGGGTGCTCCTGAAATTCATCACAGGGTTGAGTGGGGTGTCATATGATAGATCTTAAAACTACCTCATCTGTATTGAGGGAGCAGTAGAGGCAGAAATACAATATTTGAAATTTTCGCTGACCCCCTCGTTTCTCTATGGAAGGAAGGGACGGGAACTACTAAAAAGGGCTCTCTTGCTCTCAACACCTCCTGACCCTCAAGTATTTCTTTTTTATCATCCAGGACGTGCCATACATATGTGCTATGTGGTTTCATTTGTCAACGAATGTAAGCATTTTGTCGATTATGTAGAGCGCTCTAACTTCATTGAATAGGTCGCTACGCAGCCTATTCCCTCTTTTGCAGCCGAAAATGTATGTCAAGCATCATCAAGACCGGCCGTCTTGGGACTTACCAATCCGAAAATATCCATGACCACTCAAGAGCTGCGTCAAGTATAAGTCAATCTCACCATGCCTTCAGTTGAGCCACAGCATCAACTTAAGGATCAGATGCGCAATTCATCTTCCCTTTGAATCACTCTTTCAGGACTGTTGCCTCTCGTTGCGAATGCGTTGTCTTACCTATATTGTGACTGCCTTCACTTCTACATAGGCAAATATTTGCAAGGAAGGTGATAGATATCAACCCTGCTATCACTAACACTACTGATCCGCAGACTGTTTGATATGCATTTGCAATTTGTAATGCCTTTTGTCTCCGCACCTGTGCTAACCGCTTTCAGTGCAGCTCTTTGCTGAGAGCGCTGCTCCATTTTTCCGATTTGTAAAGTAATGCAGACTGCACAGCGCTCATCATGAGTCGTCTTCTTGATAAGGAGGGTCCCCTATTAATCGTACAAATGCCATTGTCCCCCCTGCCGCTTTATCAGCCACTGCCATAATTCGCTTGGAAAACCTCAGCTTCGAGTCTATCGATATGACCAAGTATTTCACGACTGGTTTTGATTCTAACAACATTGCACCTATATTTATAGTCTTATATCTGGGAGTTCATTTCGTTGTCAGGAGGACGACTTCAGTTTTCCACAGTGCAAAGCTGAAGCCACGACCACTTGTCCAATCTCTCACTCGACTCATAAGCATATCATGCCTATGTTGCACATGTTCAACCGTACGTGTAGTGACTGGCGTAGGAACATCATCCACATAGCCGATCAAGCATGACTCATCTGGCACCACCAGCCTCAGAAGCCTATCATAATTGATGTTCCATAAGTCAGTGCCAAAAATAGAGCCCTATGTGATACCCGATGTAATTTACATCCTCTGTCGATCTTTTTTCGTAGCATACTTGTAGAACAGGCTACAATCCTTCAGTTGGTTCTTGAAAATCCACATCAAATTGTTGGTACCAAGAAAGCATTTCCCAACGCTGTCATAATACCCGCCAATTCAACGAAGTTGAAAATATTTCAGACTTTAGAGTAACTAGTCGGACCACCTGTTTCGTGAAACTATTGTGTGCATCTCCGCGCTGAACCATGCTCACTACTTCCCCGACAGTATTGATGGTAGGAGAACCTGCCCTAAAGCCATACTGCTGTGGAGATAGGCCCTACGCAAGACGAATCATGTCAGCGAGTCTTCCTCTGATGATTTTTTTGAGCACTTTCCCGAACATCTCTAGCATATACAATTCGTATATATAGCATCAACGTGGGAGTTGGCATCTTGCGAAACATAATCCGAAAATTCCAGCAGATTGGTCAAAGTGGACTTATGTGTAATGAAGCCATGTTGTTGATTAGATAGCATAAGGGCTAGAACAAGATAAAGCTTAGAATGCATTCCCGTTCAGAAATTTTGGGAAATGTTGAGAGAATAGAAATAGGACGGTAATTTGAAATATCAGATGGATTTGAAAATGGGAGTAATATATACCATTTCTCAAACATCAGGAAATATACCATTAAAAATGCTAAGGTTAAACAAATAAGCCAATGGGGAAGAAAGAGCTGGCGAAAGCGATTTTGAAAAAAAGGCAAGGGATTCCATCTGGACCAAGGCCAACAGAATCATTCAAATTGATAAGTATATTTTCAAGCCAAAATGGTCTGATATGAAAAGTTAGGCCAGAAACTATGGTTAGCAGGAGGATTTTCTGCCAACTTCTTAGCTCCGTAGTTGTCAGTGAATACTTCGACTCTCACAAAGGAATCAAATCCGAGCTCAGTAAGAAATATTCTGAGATAGATGGCTTCTTTTGATGCGTCTGATAATGAAATGTACTCGGCTTCTGTTGATGAAAGAGCAGCTGTCCTTTGTTTTCTGGACTCCCATGAAATGGGGCTACTACTTAAGATAAACGCATAGCCAGAAAATGATCTTCGGTCATCCAAGCAATTTGCCCAATCGGCATCCACGCATCCTATTAATGACTTTGAATATCTTTTGAAATGAAGATCGACATCATGATCCCTTTAAGTAGCGTAAGACTCACTTCACAGCTATCTAATGTCTTTCATTGTAGCAGGAATTATATTGGCCCAAACGACTGACAATATGAGCAATGTTTGGACGAGTACACATTACTAAATAAGTTAAGGCACCGACTAACTCTCCGTATGGTAGACTTTGTGCCGTAATGTTAAATTTACCTTCACCTTTTTGTAGTTTCATTCTCAGATCCAATGGATTTGAAATTGATTTGCAATCATATATTCCACATCGTTTCAGAAGGTTGTTGATACATCCCTTCTGGTTCACGTAAATTTCATTTTTGTCTTGTGAAAAACCGACTCCAAGACACAACTTCACGTCTCCTATATTCTTGACCTTAAAATTTTTCGATAGACTTTTGGATACCAGTAGGAAATCATCGACATATACTACAATAAGACAACTTCCCCTCGTTGAATATGATACACACAAGGATCGTTTTTAGATTGAATTGCACCAAAATCTTTTAATTTTGTACCCAATTTCACATGCCAACGACGTCTAACTTGTCGTAAACCATATAATGCCTTTTTTAGCGGGCAGACTTTATTACCGTGGTTCAATTAATTCAACATTTTTAGAGCTTTCTGTCTGATCCCACTAATGTTTCCTTCGATCTGAATAAGCGTTTCAAGGATTTCTTTTGAACATTTCGGGACCTCCATGAAAATATCTTCCTCCAGATCACCATTTAAATATGCTGAAGTGACGTCAAGTTGAGTGATTTTCATATCTTGTTGAGCTACTAGTGCCGTCATTAAACAAACTGAACTGAAGCACGCTACGGGAGCAAAAGTTCGAAGAAAATCCGTAATCGAAAGAAGCCTTGCGCAATAATTCTAGCTTTTCTTTTTTCTACGGCTCCATGGTCATTGTATTTGTTTGTCAGAACAACTCTACTCCAAATTACTTGCTGATCCTCAGAACGATCTACTATGGTCCATGTATTGTTTTTGATAATTGATTCCATTTCCATAGCCATAGAATTCATCCATTCTTCATTATCTGAGCTTTTCATGGCGTTCTGGAAAGGAGCTTCTGCTAAACAAGATAATTCAGTATTTTCATCAGGTTTCTCTTCTACAATTGGAATAAGCTTGTATTGTTTTCTTGGTCTTCCCTTTCTTCCAGTCCTTATAATTTTACTATCAGCTCTTCTCAAATTTCCCCTTGAAACACTGACTGGTTCCTTATATTCAACAACTTCGTTGTCTTTTCCATCTTCAATGATTTCATCATCTGAGATTTATTTATGGGAATTTATCTGGATGTCAACAAAACTTTGATCGAAATTTTCTGCAGTATTGCGTGAAATATCGTGGTAATTGTCCTTCAAGATTGACTTTCTTAAGTTAAGAAACTTGGCATCTCGAGCAATATCCAATCTTTCTCCTCAGTGATCCATATCCTATACGCCTTCGATTGCTCCAAATAACCGAGAAAAGTTCCTGGTTTTGATCGTGGTTTAACTTTATCTTGAGTTTTCCGTGTCAAAATAAATACTTCATAGTCAAATTCTTCTAAGTATTTCACAGTAGGCATATAAACATTCCATATCTCGAAGGGAGTTTTATTATTAATGCTCCGTGAAGGGCACCTGTTTTTTATATAGTTCGCCGTATTGATGGCATCACCTCAAAAAGACGGAGGTAATCCAGATTGGATCATGAGGCACCGGGTAGAATCTAGAAGAGTGCGATTTGTTCTCGCTACTAATGCCTTTTGTTGAGAAGTGTACGCTACTATTAATCTGTGACCAATTTCATTTTCTCGTAAATATCGATTGAAACTCCTGTTTTCATATTCCGTGCCATTATCAGTTTGCAAAAACTTGATCATTTTTCTGAATTCGTTTTTAACAGATGTCTTAAGGCTTCAAACACTTAATCTTTACTCATCAGCAACCGAATTTTACACCAACACGAAAAATTGTCGAAAAATTATACAAAATATTTGGCCTTTCCATTGGATTCGAGTCGTACTGGGGTGGACAAATCAGAATGAATGATTTCAAAAACGTCTGAAGTTCTTTTACTTCTAATTCGAAATGGAGCTTTAGTCATTTTATCGAGAGCACAAATATCACAAACAAACCCTTCCTTTGGTCCTGTTGAATCAATTCCTTGAACACATCTATTGCGTTGACATTCCACAAGACTTTTAATATTCAAATGGCCCATTTTCTGATGCCACAATTCCAATGTGTTCGACTTAGCCACTACTGAACTATTTTCTATCAAGTTACTTTTATTGCTTCTTTGACGTATATAATACAATCCATTTATTCGACTAGCTTTTATAATTGAGATTTCATCGTTGTTGACTATTGTTGCTGATTCCTTATCGAAAATAACAATAAAACCTTTGTCGGTAATTTTTCCGACCAAAAGCGAATTCGTTCGTAAGTCCGCCACATGTAATGTCTTGTCCAGCTTCACATTCAACAGCTGATTGTTTGATTCCGCCGTGATTGACACTATTCCACTCGCTCCAATTTTTGCTGATGCACCATTAGCTAAGTTCAATTTTCCGCTGCATCTTTTGTCGATCGTTACAAAATATTTCGGATTTTTGCACAAATCACGTACACTCACTATCCAGACACCAAAGATCATCCTTATCTGAGTTCACAACGTTAAACGCGCTTTGTTTGGGAGGAAATTCTTGAGATGTGTAAAAACTCATGACTTCGGCCTTTTTTACGACATTCTTTTGTTTCTTAATTCCCGTGCACTCTTTGGCTTTATGACCATATTTGTGGCAGCAGTGACAGTTAAATTTAAAAGGCTTATCATATCTTTACACATTTCTACCACGATCACCACTAATGTTCTTTGAATTCGACTGACAGACGACCACAAATTATTTTTTACAAGCAGCGCTTCCATTTGGATCTTCCATGTGTCGAAATTTTCTTAATTTAGCACTTCTAATCTCACCGAACTCGACGCCGCCACTTTTATTTCGTCATTGGGGAACTTTTTACATGCTGTATTACATGGCCACTTTTATTAGAAGTTTTATTTATTTTACGAATGATTTCGGGCGCCTGTGCCCATAACCAATTGTGAACAGAGTTTTAGAGTAGACAAAAACAAAACATTCTCAAGTAAAAATTAACTGGATTTATTATAACAAAATATTTGCTTGGTAACAACGCGTGCTATTCAGCTTGAAGCTAACAGATAAGTAAGCAAGGAAAGAACATCTACATTGAGTTTGTGTAGAGAGTTTACTTTGATCCATTTCTAATAAAGAGCAGCACAACATTGTGCAATCGAACATTATTTACTATACAAACTCAACCAAATCACATCGAACTTTACCTTACAAATGCTTCTAAGTCGCAACCATATATCTTATTTATTTTCAAAAATTTTATATCAATTAAGGCTTAAAAAATTTCAATAATTTTTGAATGACATACGAAATTTTATTTTTAATGATATATCATGAAAAAATAATTAAAAATAAAAAAGGCTTGTTTTAAATTTGTTTGAACAAAGATTGTTTAAATAATCACATAGCCTTAAAGTGAAAATGATTGTGTTAAGTACGTTCAAATATATATGTTTGGAAAGTTTTTCTAGAAAAAAACAATTAATATAGGAGAAAAATAGGTGGTTTTATTTTGTTATAAATTAATTAATTAATTTAATATATAATATTTATATAAGTAAAAGCCTCTTTGGGATTTAGTAATGCAATATTCAGGCTTCTCTATTCGAGTTACATAGGATTTTAAAAAAAGATGAAAATCACTCCCCTACATGCCAAGAAAATCCAAGTTTTTTTCGTACACCGATTTTGAACTTTAAAATTCAACTTCCCTAACCAGGCTTTTTGGTAATTTTCACGCGCGAGACCAATTGTTTTGATTATTTACATTGCAATATTGTTATTTTAAAACTTGAATTTTTATCCCCAAAGAACTCGGAGAGAAAAACGTAATGGTTCCCATATTGACATCCTATTGTTTATAACATGGTCACATATGCCGGTCAACTTTGACCGGTTGTACATATCTCAGGAACTAATGTACTGTAATGAATATGCAAGATCGCCATCCAAATAAAGACGCAGGATCGCCATGTAAATAAATACGCAGAATTTTTATAAATTATATGTTTAATAATTTGTAGAATGCAAACACAAGCGTGAAACGCCTTCCTGTTTGCATCTATCCTTACAAGACAATCCCATGCGAGCGTTTATACGCCCTTACCAAAGAGATATTCCTACGCAGTTAGTCAAAGTGAAACAGCCAGCGTATCGTGTTTACTTAAATACCATTTTAACCTAACTGTACATATAGAAATTAATACAACCTAATTGCTTACAAACTATATTTAATATTATATTTCTTACAAAAGGCATTGTCAGATGTCAAATCTATAATACTAGAATGAAAAATTTACAACAGTCCGCCATATTCAAATATTTGCTAACTTTACAAAATTGTTTGAATTCATAATGCATCTACTATAGAGACCACTACAGCACATAGTTCAACTTTTTTTTAAAGAAGCGTCTTTTAGAGTACTTAACAAAACCCTTTTTTCTAAATTTAATTTAAATTAATAGGTGCCAAGATCTCCAATTTATTTATTAGCAATAAAAATAAAATAATTTTAAAAAATTACGTAGGCCACCCTAATAATCCGATTTTAAATTTATAAAAAGGAATCGGATAGGCGAAGCTAGCACTCATTCATGTCGTGGGTTTTCCGGGACATCTTCTGCTCGTGCTGAGCCACCCTACCTTAAAAACTAACACGAAGGGAAAACGACGGGGAAGGGGGAGGTCATTTTGAAAAATGAAAAATTATTGTCTTCGTAATATTTCATGGCCGATTTATTTGTGTAAATAAGGAAAATAACAATTCAATGGAAGATTTAAATAAAATGAACCAGCCCCCTTCCTAAAATGAATGAATTCAAAATCAAACAACTATTGTATGGCAAAGAATAACACAAATTCAAAATATGATACAACAGAACTGAACTACCATATGGCAAAGCAAAAGCAATATAAACCCGGAATATGATGTAAAAATAATAAAATGGATAAAAAGACAAATTTCTCACCCCTGTTGATGCTACTGAGCACTCGGCAACTAGAGGGGGCACTAAAAGGTAACTACCAACGGATTCTGTTGCAACTATTTACATGAATGAAAATGACATGTAAATGAATCTTATCGGCCACTAGTTTGGTCTCCAGTTTCAATATTTTGACTTCCAGGATTCTGCTCCTCTCACTTAGGGTGTAATTTATTTCGCACCAAACAACCTTGACTATTCAATCTCGACACTGTCCAGGGCAAATCCTTGACGCAGTTCTAGCCAGTGATTAACTTTTAATATCAGGATGACCATCGAAACTCGTCACGTCTTAACACTTGACGCCAAGGACTAGAATATTTCGCACGATGGAATCACAAAGATTGTCAATACTGAACAATTGAAACCAAAGTATTATCATCGATGATCATGACACACGTCTTGGTTTGGTTTTTCTGTCTACACAAATAAATTACAATGCACCACCGACTTTAACACTCGTCCTCTACTTTTATTTACTATTACCACAAGCAAAAATTCATTCTATTATCTAGTTTGCCGAACTTCTTTCTTTCGAGTTTAACACTCGTCCCACACTTTTATTCATTAATCTCACAAGCAAAACTTTATTTCATTAACTTATTTTCTAAGCTTCTTTCTTTTTCTTCAAATCATGGCCAAATCCAAACCAAAACTTCTTTTTCCTTCTACTAATTCTCAATCAAAACGCTTTGCTTTGAATTCTCAACCACGACCCCGAAAAAACTTCCTCTTCTTTTCAAAATCAAATACCGAGTCATTCAACTCAAAAAACCAATCCCGAAATCCTATCCTTCCCCAGTTCCCGCTGCCGTACCCGGGTAACGTAATCGAAGTTCAATACACTTCGATTCCGTTACCCACACATCTTTTCCATATCGACAAACGCAACAATTTCCATTTTGCATATATGGCAATTTGCATAACCATGGTAACGTTTGGTTATATGCAAATCGTCATATACACGGAAATAATTGCTTTTGCCGATATCCCAAAAAGTTTGGTTTCCTGCGCTCGCGAGAACTTGAACCCAGGGACCCAACGGACTCTCCGGTTGAGAATCTACGACGCTACCACCGGAGCCACCTTCTGTTGATCTCCTATTCATCCAATTAGCAACTTCAATCGGGAACTTTTCTTAATGGGCATTGAGATGAAATTCGTTAGAAGGGATGCGTGAATGAATTTTTGTTAGTATACCAAATAAAATTTGTTAGTGGGAAATAATGAATAAAACTAGTTAGTATGAAGAAAGGAATAAGGTTTTGTCCGTGAAAAGGTCCCGAATGAAATTTTGTTAATGGGAAGTAATGAATGGAATATTGTTAGTGGGAAAGATAAGATTATTATTAAATATATATATTTTTTTGTTAATAAAAATAGGATAAGCGGGTAGAGTTAAGATTATGAATAAATAACAATTATAGGGAGATTATTAAATGTTAAAACAATAAATAAACACACAAATGAAAAGTATTATGTGCCCAAAAAGAGGTGAAAATTTTACGGAGGCAATTTGAAGTTGTCGATGGGAGAGTGCCGGTACGCCGGAATTCGCAGCAGTACTCTTTTATATGTTAAAAAAAATTTTCAAATTGTGTAAGCTTTCGTTTCTGACTTGCCGAATTTTAAAAATTATCCAATTTTTTAAAATAAATTTAGATTACAAAATTATTGTGCGAAATCGACTGAATAAATTTTGGCGCAAATTCGTGTGTTGTTTTATCATATTATAAAAATTGTTTGAGGCAAATTATGATGGCCCTTAGTACATTCTAAGTGACAAAAAAATTAAATAAAAATGCACATAACTTCCTCCTTATTAGGGTATTGTAAAATCATTTTACAATACCCCTAAAATCGCGTCCTGTCTGTCCGTCCATCCGTCCGTGTGTCATACCATTTTTTCTCGGAAACTACATAAGCTAGAAACATAAGATCTTGTAAGTAGGTGCGAAGTGACGCCCTCTTCAAAGTTTCAACACGAAAAAAAATTTATAGGGCCTTTAAGGGGGGTCTCCCAATATAGGGGAGTTGCCCCTGAAAAAAAGTTTTCATCGCATGTAGGCAATATGGGTATCAAATGAAAGGTCTTAATGAGCACTTTTCAAAACAGGTCTTAAAATGACAAATTTTGCTTTGTGGGGTGCAGGGGAAGAGAAATGTACGAAAAATTTGTGTCGCCCCCCCCCCCCCCCCCCCCTCGCGATTGGACACCTTTGATCCGGGAAGTCTGAAAAAAATCATGAATGTAGGCCTTTATGAGTACAACAACAACAAATACGTGAGAAGTCAAAATTCACTCAACTTTGTTAGTAATAGTATGATTTATCGATTTTATGTTTTCTTGAATAAAATCTTAACGGTGCCCTTAAATTTAATGACTTTTTATGAGATCAATCTGTTCTGAAAGTTTCATAAAGATTGAATGGTATTCAATGAAGTTATAGCGTTTTGAATTTTCCTGAATTACTGTGGAACAATATGCGCTGTATTACCATGGAAACATATGGCTATGGAACAAGATACGCTTTTTACCGACTCAGATACTACAGCTTTGTTAGGATTTGCATGAAAATTTCAGGAATGATAGGTATCATGAATTTCTTTGAGAATTGGCTCAACTAGCGGTATTAGTAATGGTAAAGCAAAATAGTGGCTGTTTTAAATGCGAAGATTGAATAATTTGGATGTATTTTGCCCAAACTTGAACGTTTAAGGTGCATGCATTTAATACTTGATTCAATTTAATGAATGCCTGAAGATGAGTACCTACAATTAATACTCAAAGGTGAAACAAGTCGAGGAGGCAGGAGAGAGCTCCTAGTAAATGGGCTTTGTAACCATTCTAGGATTCGAAAAAATAGGCCATGAATCGATGATTACAGTACAGGGTAGTGCCCCCTGAACAAAAATTTCATCAAATGTAGCCGATATGAATATCAAATAAAAGTTCTTTATAAGAGCTTTTCAAAATAGTACTTAAACTGACCATTTTTCCTTCACAAGGGCAACAAATACCTGAGAAGTCAAAATTTGATCAACTTTGCTAATAATAGTTCATTTTATAAATTTTGCTTTTTTGTCTATAAAATCAAGATGGGACCCTTGAATTTCCCAAAATCTACAATTTAAGTTTTCTGAGCAATAATCAGCTAAGTTACAGCCGATTGAATATCTAACAATTACAACAACATTAACACGTGATACTAGCGAGATACACGCTTGCAACGGACCTAGACACTACAAATATGTAGGAATTTTTTATAAAAATTTTAGAAATGGTTTGTAATATTCATGTGTTATCACGACTAATCAAGCAACGGTGTCAAAAACTTGAAACAAAATAGTGCAAAGTTTAAAATCATAATAACCATAATAATTTTTCGAACTCAATTTATGGAAGCTGTATATTAGTCAAGTTTTGATATGCAGGATATATTGTTTGATTTACTAATTGTTTTACAATACCCTTCTGGCAGGAGCATCTTCCTGCTACTTCAACTTGTTAGGGTTTTGTACTAAAATACAAAACCTTATTGCAATCACGACCTGTGTCCGTCTGTCCGTCTGTCCGTCCGTCCGTCCGTCCGTCCGTCCGTCTGTATGTCACAGCACTTTTTCTCCGAAACTATAGAGGCTACAGCCATGAAACTTTGTGGAAAGGTCAGAAGTGGTGACCTCTTGAAAGTTAAAATTTTTTCGAAGGGGTTTAAGGGGGGTCTCCCCATATAGGGAGTCGAGTAGGGTGTCATTGGAAAGGTCTCAATGAGATCTTTTGAAAACAGGTCTTAAAATTGCCTTATGAGTACCGAGGGGGGCAGGGGAAGGGGAAATGTACGAACTTTTCGCGGGCCCCCCCCCCCTCGCGATTGGACACCTTCCATCCGAAAAACCTGAAGAAAATCATGGATGTAGGCCTTAATGAGTACAACAACAACAAATACATGAGAAGTCGAAATTCACTCAACTTTGTTAGTAATAGTATGATTTATCGATTTTATGTTTTCTTGAATAAAATCTAAATGGTACCCTTAAATTCAATAAAATTCAGCAAACAGATGACTATTTATAAGGTTGATCTTTCCTGAAAGTTTCATAAAGATCGATTTGTATTTAACGAAGTTATAGCGATTTGAATTTTCCTGTATTACTATGGAACAATATGCCCTGTATTACTATGGAAACATATGGCTATGGAGCCATATGCGCTTTTTACCGACTTAGACACTACAGCTTTGCTAGGATTTGCATGAAAGTTTCAGGAATGATAGATATCATGAGGATGACTACATACAATTGAAACAAGTCAAAGAGGCAGGAGAGAGCTCCTAGCAAAAGGGTTTTGTAGCCATTCTAGGATTCGAAAAAATAGGACATGAATCGATGCTTACAGTACAGAGGAGTGGCCCCTGAAAAAAAATTTCATGAAACGTAGCCGATATGAGTATCAAATGAAAGTTCTCTATGAGAGCTTTTCAAAACAGTTCTTAAAATGACAGTTTTTGCTTCAGTGGGGCACAGAGGGGGGGGGGGGGGGGGGGGGGGGGGAAATACATGAAAAATGTGTTTTCTCCCTCGCGAATGGACACCCGTGATCTAAAAAAATCTGAAAAAATTATCAAGCGAGATATTTATGGGTATAATTTTAACAAATACCTCAGAATTAAAAAATTCTTCCAACTTAGTTAATAATAGTATGATCCTCGAACATGACGTGTTTCTTAATTTTATTCGTTGCTGGTTACGGCATTTTGTACGTTGAGTACAAAACCCTTCTGACATGAGCATAGGTCTGTCTACCCAACTTGTTTTTATATTAATTGCCATTTTGTGTCTGGGGTAAAAAAAAATCAAAATTTTTAACCAATCATATCTTATTGAAAATTTTACAATATCACGCAACTTTTATTCCCTCACAATTTTGGTCTAAAATTAATCGTTTTAAAGTTAGAAGTGAGGGAAGTAGCAAAAAATCATGTTTTTTGGATTTTTAAACATTTTGATTTATTTATTAATGTTCCCGACATTTTTTAGAGGGAGGATAAGTCAATTATTACGATACAAATTATTCCACAATTTTCCCTCCAAAAATCAGTGTGCCCCCTCTCAACAGCCAACTGAAAACAGATCCGCCCTGATCAACAATATTATTTCAAAATCTTAAAAAACGTCTTTGTATACATTTACCAGAAATCAAAACTTTAAATTAGAGAACATCCTTTTGTCAACATTTTAACTGCTGAACTCACAGTTACATGAGTTATCTACCTCCACATAACAGTTTAACGATTCCAAATCTTTTCCAGCCTCACATATGAAGGTCGTATCCATTTCACACACATCTGTTTCGCTATGTATTCCCGCGAATAACCATCAACCGTATGAAAATTTAAAACAAGCCTAATCCTAGTCTTCCTCATCCTTGAAAATTTTTTCCTTCTATCATGGTATCACATGCAACCCCATATTTACAATAATTCCCTAAACGTTTCCGTAACATACGCAACTTTCCCAGAGGTTCAATGTTGAATATTTACAACGGCGCTCGTGGAAAAAATTGAATATCCACTCGAGGCATTTGATTTGGAAAGTAACAAAAGCCTCTCGTAAATAGTCATAGGGAAATTTGTGAATCACCATAACTTTCATCGCCCATCTAGCGATCGACGACGACGACGGTAGTGAATGTCTCTTCCGTTTCCTGAGCCGATTTACAATTTCAGCTGCTTCAGAATCTGCTTTTCAATATTACAGCCGCAGGATTGTTATCGCTCTCGTACCTGCCATACTAAAGGGATGGAATTGGGTGAAAGATTTTAGGGGAATATGTGAATCGTGGATCTGCGGTACAAAATTAGAAAAAAAAACATTTAGAGCCTTAATCCAGGCGTATTTATTCCTACCCCAATTACAAATCCTTTAATTTATTGAGTCCAAACTCAGTAAATGATGAATTATGTTATTAACCAACGAACACATACCTTATCGATCAAATATTGAAGCACATCATCCACCGAATTCCGTAGAGAAATATCCTGATGATGTTGCATAGTTTTGCTAGGGTTATAAATTTTACAGCTCCGAACAATTTTGCATATGTTCCCGGAAAGGAATTTTATGTTTTGGCCAATTTTTTAGGCAGAGAACAGATTCCTAAGCTTGCCAGGTGAATATGAAAATTAGGGTTGGAAAATACGATTGGCATGCATGTTTCTGCGAAATGAAGTTAATATATAGTATGTAGAGCGAGCGTGCAATTTCCGCGAATACCTCTAACATTTACAATCATCGGAGTTGGTAGGTCAGGCTTATTTCTGATACTGAACAGTAATGGTTAAATTGAATTACGTAATCTATCTTCTGAGTACAATTTACAGTAAATTATTGATAATTTGCTGTTTCCTGCTATATCTTTATGCAACATCAACGTAAAGTGTGCAAAGCAAATCAATCGAAATTCTTTCAAACTGTTTGAAAGTGTTCTTTTCTCCAGCGTTAAAAGTGGCGAGCAATGCCAATTGCATTCCTTTAAATCAATCGTACTGAATGCTTTGAAAAGTATTAAAACAAAAAAATGCATCAAGTATGAAATACAAAGCTCCCTACAATTTCATCAAAAAAACAAGTAAAGGACACAACTAAAATACCCAAAAGAAAAAAACTCCATTCAAATTTCTTTTGGACGGAAACTTTTCAAATTATCTTCACCGTTAACATCACGCCTGGATCATTTCCAGCGAAATGTAATTTCACGCTATTCGTTGAAGGCAGGAGCCTACTTAACCTTACATTTTCTTATTTAGATACCTTTGAATTACATTTAAGATAAACTTTTTGGTATTTTCTTTACTTAAATATTCAGATAAGGCTCGCAGACAACTTTTCACAACAATTATCTCCTTAAGTCCAAAAGCCGCTAACTTTTCACGTTCGGAACGATGCTTTTAGTTGAAGAAATACTGCATCTAATTATGGAAACAAATGCTTAGCTGATTTACTTAGGGTAGACTTGTTCTTGGACGGGCAGCATCTATTATCCTTTTCCAAGGTGTTTTCGCTCCGGGCGAAAATGATTACAATTATTGTTATGTCTTGTCTGGTTGTGGGTCAAAATTAAATCTGAAGATTGAAAGAACGGTTTCCAGGCTATCGAAGTGTTTAGCAACTTACAGAGCGTTTGTGAAATTAAAATAATGAAAATAAAAAAAAAATTAAAGAAAAATCTTTCCTTTAATTTTGTGTAGTGATTTTTTTATTTTTCGAAATCGATTTACGACCGTTTCCGATAACGGTCCAAAATCAATTTCGAGAAATAAAAGACTCACTACGCAAAACTAAAAGGAAGATTTTTCTTCTTATTTTTGATTTTCAGAAAAATTTTGCGAAAATGCAATCTATTACAAACATTCAGATAATGCGGTTTCGTCATGGATGACGGACATTCCTCAGGAGCTGCCGCAGTCCATCATGCACAGAGCAGCTCGACCGCATGATCTCGAGGTGTTAATTAGAGCATTTAATAGGTTGCGGTGGAACCTTCTCATTTTTAATATTATAAAAATTTAATATAAATTTTAATTAATCTAGTTTAGTATTGTTGAATTTAAAAACAGCATTAATTCATTTGAATATTTTTTATTGCAAAAAGGAGTTACCTTAGGAAATATTTTTCTTGACATTCAAATTTTTATTAAATAAAAATTTAGTTAGAAATGAAATGCATTAGTAGATAGAATTCAAAATTGTTAATAAGAAGAAATACCAGAGATGAACATATAAGAACATATATGTGGTGAAAATACTCGCCACATTTGGTGACCCACGACATTCGAAATCGATTCACGACGCCGCAACTATAATTGATAAGCTGGCTACGTTATCGAAGCAATTCCTTGACGAGGAGATTCAACTGAACACAACCGAACACGATCCATACGAAGACAGTCTTGCGAGTTTGAAGCTGACAAAATTGAAAATGGACCAAGAAGTTATTCCGTGTGCTACCACTGAAAATCAAGAAAATCGACAATTGACATAAGGAATCGAGGAGCAATTAAGTGACTAGAACTTACAGTGAACTCAATTGCGACCGGGAACACCATCATCATTGTAGTGAATAATGATATTCAATAATGTCCGTAAAGGACCGCAGCGATGTTCTGCTGCCTCGGCAGAGGAAGGTGTTGGTTCCTGCTGAGAATGCCCTCGTCCGGAGACGCGTGAATGCGCTGGCAGGCTAGCATTGCGGTGTCGTGGGGCGGGTTCGTTTCCCCGGCACGAGGACTCACTACAAAACATTTCGCATTCACGAATTGCTTGCAGAGATCACAAGAGGACGACCGAAGTCGCAAATTTGTAGATAACCTCCACGAAGGAATTACGACTTGTTACGAGAACAAGTGCAACCTGACAAGAAAGGCTAATTTGGGGTGACCTCGTCTTTACCCAAATACATTCAGGGCCCACAAATGAAAGAGGGGCAACCGGGTGGTGGTGGAGCCCCTTCATGCCCACCCAACCGGAATAAATCCAATGTTAAATCGTTGAAGTGGCCAGGTATTCCTCTTCTGAGTGGAAAACTCATACAACTTGAATTATATGAACTTTCCCATCAGAAGGGGGGTACCCCGGTGACCAATTTATGTCATAGAATTATACAATCGAATTGCATAACTCAATGCCATAAAAAGGCACTTGGCTTGGGCCACTCAACCCATGAAGTCACCTGAAACAGAAAAATTATTAAGTACCCGGTGGCTGACTCATATTTTGGGGTGGAAGCCTGCCACCGTACCGGGTCCTATACCCGATTAGAAAAAACCGGAAGGGAAAGACCGATTTTACGTTTAACAATTCATTTTATTTGAATTAAATTTCGATTCAAAAGAACAGAGCATGACAATATCCATTGACAATTAATTACAGGCAAAAGTAGGCAAATGGAATTTTCCCGGTTTTGAAATGGTTAACTCAGTTTTAATTTGATTTCTCATCAATAATTTTGGACTTGATAATATTTACTAATCAATACAATCTAGTAGCCTTAGCAGCATTTTTCTGTTTCTTTTCCTTCTCTTTTGTTGTTTATATTAATGTGAATCAATATATGAAAATAATATTATATTAACAAAACGTCGAAAAACTTTTAACATAATTGTTTCATTTCAATGATTTTTATAGTTATGTGTTGAGTAAATTGTATTTTTATGAATAATAAATTACCACTATGCATGTTAGTTCAAATTAACCGAGTATAATTTCTGTATCAAACTCAAAAAAATTCAATGTTCAACCGTCCATAAATTGAAGGTTGTTCAATGAAAACCAAAAAAAAAACAAAATTGAATGTTGATGTCAGATATATGGTGGAATTCGAAAAATGGTTCGAAGCATATTTTAAATAAAATGCCAAATGCGGAACATTTCATAATCGTATCTATTGATTGTTTTACAAGCGCACAAATTTAAAATACCCTTCCAAATTAAGTGGGCAAGCTGCTCTATTAAAGAAATTTTTATTTCCTTGGATTTAATGCTCTGTTGATAATTTCAACAAACATAACCAGTCTGAGTTCAGTATCAAAAAAAAATACAACCAAAATCCAATGTTTCAGAATGATGCGCGATTTGATTTGGATTTAATTATGCTAATACGTTCAATACATACAAACGATAGTTTGCATACACATGATGAAAGTGTTAATAGCTTATAGGTTGTGAAGTGTTTTTGACAATTATATTAAGCAATCAATTCCTGTAGATTCAAAAGTGAAACAGAATCAAAAGAAATATGCAGAGATGGTTGAAGCCAAAAAAAAACAGACTTGCTTTGATGGCTTCATAGTTGGGAAAGAATAAAGATCAATCAACCAAAAAAAAACTCTTCAAAAGATTCAAAATCAAAAGGAATCCGTGTAACATAAAACACTCAAGAAAAGTCTGATGACTTGAAATGTAATTGAGTAAACTTCTATTGTTTCTCTGTATACCAATGCAATAGTGTTTTAATGTATTGTTCGTGACGTGTTGCGATATTCAAAAATCTGAATATGCCGAATTAAAGCAATTTTCCCATTTGCATTTATAAAAGAATTATTTTTTTTTTTCTTTTTTTAAATATAAATATTAATAAATATATAATTTTATAAATAATTAAAAGATATTTAGTTCACAATGAATCGGTAGATAATAAAAATTTAAATTAAAATGGTACTTACAATACCTTTCCCTCGACGACGAGCGCTCGTTGACTATTTGGAGGTACTTGTGTATAAAATCCTATAAAAATTCGGCTATCAAAGTGTAAATACATGCAAACTTCTTTGAATATCACAACCGTATTGTCTTCGAACGTGTTAATGCTCGCTGCTACTTATTCTACTGCTTCCTATTTCATCGATAAATTGCTTTGACGTTTAGGCGCGGAGAAATTCATAAGTAGTTTAGTTCCTCTAGACACATGCACGAATGGTTTAAAATTACTTTCACACTTCACCGTGTTCCGTATAAGACAACGCACAATTTATGTTTGCTAGCATTAAAATATACTTTAAAAAAAAATATTCGAAATAATTCCACTCGAGTGAAATATTCTAAACTGACAGATAAACTACAGTATCCGAAAATCTGTAATTCGGCACCTTCTCATCTTTCATAACCTGTCACGACTTGACAATCGGTCGGGTCTCGTCCAATCCAGCTCGCCGCTCTTCACAAATTGAATAGAAGTTGTGGTTCCTTCAATATCGCATAGAATTGCTTGCGCTGCAATTGTTTGCGGCATATCACTAGAAGTGTGTACTTCTCTAATCTTAACTAGCACTGTATAAAAACAATACTCAGGTTAATGTATTTTTGAAAATTCTGTTCAACTTACATCCACCACGAATAATTTTCATTGGCTCTGTGATGTAGGAGTCCAGCTAGATGATAAGGTTTGTCCAGCAGAGGGTTCCTTCTCACTCACAACACCCAATGCATCCACACTCCATCATAACCTACTCCAAGGCGAACGACCTTTCCTATGACGCGAATAATTTCTATTAATATTAGAATTTTTAGATCGGCCGTATGTGACCCCCACTGAATACCTGTTTTCCGCTGCATTAATTTTTGCCAGTATCCACTGTTATTTTTCCATGTACTCTGCGCAGTAAAAGTACAAATCCTATAAAACAAACGAATGCTTCGCGAGACGGAAAAAGAAATGATATCACTGACGCACGAGCGGGTCCAATACACTAATCGTTGTAAGATTTTGGTTTACAGAGGTGAAAATTTTCCGGCCGCTAGTTTGAACGCTTTAAACAGAATCTTTTCCGACAGCCATTACTAGCTCCACCCGTAGAGCAATCGATTGCACGTTTTTTTTTTTTTTTATCGGTTTGCCATTTATGCGATTAATTTACTGCAAAACTGAAAGAACTTTCAATTGGTACGAAGAATGAAGATAACACTTTTTCAGTCACAATTTCTTAAAAATCGACCGTGCGGCTGATGCAAGCAGATTTTGTTCCCGCTTATTTGCGACACTCGGAATAACCTCGCTCGTACGATGTTATGGGGATTGTTAATAAGCGGTACGCGATGTTGACTCGTCGGAGGTTGCGAACGAAGTGCGCGTCTCGTTGACATGAGTTGTGAAATTCACTAATTCACTAACTGCTTGATGCGCTCCTTGCGGTGAGCATGTGGACGCCACAATGTGAAAATAGAATTGCCATCTATGGGTGAACCCGCGGTGGTGATAATGCACACTCGTTTCGGTTGTTTTTAAAATTCCAAATCATCTTTTTGTAGATTCGATTAAGTTTTCAATTGAAAGCAATTTATGTTTATAATTATTAGGCGTAATTAAGGGGGAAATAAATCGAAAGAAAAAGACAGGCACGCGTTAATTACCGACAAACAAAATAATTTTTTATTACTATTATGGTTGGAATGGGTGGAATTTGACAAATTTTGTGGGATTTAAATGATACAATGATTTTATCGGTCATATAATTTAAGGGGTTAACCGTTTCGTTCTAAGCATTTGCATACCGCGTTGCACCGCAATTAGTTAAATTATATTCAAAAGATATTGAAATAAAATCACTACACCTTAGAAATATTAAACAGTTTTAGAATTTTGTTTCCCGGGTGTTAAGTACAAAAGAAATTTTTCACTTATTTTTCATGCGAAAAAAAACGAGTGTTGCGATGGGGAAGGTGACTGAATCGACTGAATCCTTATTAAATTGCGTTCGTGCTGTGTGCCTGTGTCAGCGCTGCTTTTAGAGCCATAGTTCTTAGATTACTACATCATTCTCCCAGCTACCATCTGTGGCTTCAACGGTTCTGTCAACTTTTTCAAAGGTGATTAAAGATTATTCACCAACCAGCCAGCATCTTGAAGATAGTAATGTTTTGAACGCCGATCCCCAAGTGAATGCGACATTCGATCATTTTTTATGCCCCGGAACAACACGAGAGCTGCAGCACACCTGCATTACCGGAGCAGCCACTAGAACCACCAAAGTTTTATTCGCCTACGGAAATACCGTCACTTCCAACTGCACCAAGCTTACAAAATACGAATCAAAATACATATCGTTTATGTTCTAATATTCATTCAAAGCAACCTTTTTGAGGTAATTTTAACAGAACCCCAATTATTGGTGGACCATTTATTTTTAATTCAAATATTATATATTATATCTATATTTAATTTAAAATTAACATTTTTTAAGAAAATTTAGCAAGCAAATTGTAAGGGTTACTCCTTATTCAATTTATGAGTTATTCTAGTTCGCTAAAGAGGAAGGATATATCCTTCGACAGGGGGGATATATCCGCCAGAAGGCACCTCAAACCCTTAGGGATTAATTGAAATTTATATTGATATCAATTGATAATAGCGTGAGTGAATTTTAAATACATAATTTTGTTGTTCTTCACAATGTCGGTCAATAATGAGGAATTTTTGGATGCTATCCCTAATTTAAGCGCAGTTGCAATTAAATTACCTCCTTTTTGGAAGGAATTCTCTGACATTTGGTTTAAGAAAACCGAAGCTCAATTTGCTCTGGCGGGTATTACCTCAGAGCAAACGAAATTTTATCATATATTAGTAGCTCTTGATGCAGATGCAATCCGTAACGTGTCAGATATTGTCAGTAACCCTCCTAGCACAAACCCTTATACAGCCTTAAAGGAAGCATTAATTTCTAGGTTATCTGCAAGTGAGAGTTCAAAATTTAATAATTTATTAAGGAATCTTAATTGGGAGATCGTTTTCCATCACAACTGCTCAGGGAAATGCAACAGCTTGGAGGGGAAAAAGTAGGAAAAGACTTGCTCAGGAACATCTGGTTACAACGATTGCCAGAAAATATGCAAGCAATTTTAACATGTAATCTTTCAAGTTCCCTAACGGATCTGGCTGCGTGTGCAGATAAAATTTACGAAGTATCAAATAAACCAGCATTGCTTTCTCTGTCAAGCAACACAAGTGAAGAGTCAACATTACAGAAGCAGGTTTCCGAACTAACTCTCCAAGTTGCTGAATTGTCACGAGCATTCAATAATATGAATAGATTTAGTAGAAGCTCAAACAGATTCAGAGGGTTTCGCTCTCGTTCTCCATCAAGTAAACGACCTGACGGACAGGAATTTTGCTGGTATCATTTTAAATTTGGTACTAGAGCATACAAGTGCATTGAACCATGCACTTTCAAAAAGAAAAATTCATTCGATTTTAAGGAAAATTCAAAAAACAAGATAAACTTAAATTTCCGACGGTAAATTTAAGTAGTCTTGCTTCAAGCCGTCTTTTACTTTATGATCATTCCACAAAAAATAAATTTTTAATCGATAGTGGTGCAGAAATTTCAGTTATTCCAAAACCAAAATATCGTCATCTAATGTCTTCAGGTTTTAAACTTTCTGCTGCTAATGCATCTTCTATTGATACATACGGCAGAAAACTACTAAAATTAGATCTGGGTCTAAGAAAAGAATTTTCATAGCATTTTACTATTGCAGATATTTCGCGACCTATTATAGGTGCAGATTTTTTGGGTCATTTTGGAATTTTAGTTGATGTCACTAACAAAGCAATAACTGACCCAACTCAAACCTTCGTTCAATAGCAACTATTACATCGGAAAATTCTTCAAACTTGTCCATTTTAATCAAACCAGAAATTGATCCACAAGTAAAAGACTTATTAAATAAATTTAAATCAATTACCCTAGAGTCCGACTTTACAAAACATCCTACACATAGTATAAAACATTAAATTACAACTTCTGGATCACCAATAGTTTCGAAACCCAGACGTTTAGCGCCAGATAAATTAACTGCAGCTAAGAAAGAATTTAATTTCCTTCTCGAACAAGGAATCTGTCGTTTCTCTGATAGTCAATGGTCTTCACCATTACACATGGTACTAAAAAGCAATGGTGATTGGCGTCCTTGTGGTGACTGCAGACGTCTTAATGCCATTACAACACCAGATCGCTATCCTATTCCTAACATTCAGGATATCACACATTTTTTAACTGATTGCAAAACCTTCTCAACTTTAGATCTTGTTAAAGCGTATCATCAAATTCCAGTAGAACCAGAAGATATTCCGAAAACAGCAATTTGCACACCGTTCGGACTCTTTGAGTTCACTCGCATGACTTTTGGTTTATGCAATGCTGCGCAGACTTTTCAACGCTTCATTAATTCAATACTAAAAGATCTAAATTTTTGTTTTGTATATTTAGACGATATTCTTATTGCTTCAAAATCTGCCTCAGATCATTTAACGCATTTATCAATAATTTTCGAAAGGTTAAATGATAACGGACTAATCATTAATCTGGATAAATGTAAATTCTTACAAAAAGAAATTAAATTTTTAGGTCATTTTATTTCATCTGAAGGAATTAAACCTTCACCAGATAAATGTAAGGATATTTTAAGTTTCAAATTACCAGAAACAATTGTAGAATTGAGGCGATTTCTGGGAATGATAAATTTTTATCGTCGCTTCTTACCAAATGCCGCTTAACACCACGCTTTACTTAATAGTTTCTTGGTGGGTTCTAAGAAGTCAGACAAGAGAAAAATAAATTGGACACCGGAGGCTATTAAATCTTTTGAAACTTCCAAACAACAACTCTTCGATGCAACTATTCTGGCTTTTCCAGAACTAAATGCTCCATTAGCAATTTTTGTAGATGCTTCTGATATTGCCATTGGAGCAGCGCTTCAACAATGGGTAAACAATTGTTGGAAACCTTTGGGGTTCTTTTCAAAAAAATTGAACGAAGCTCAAAGAAATTATAGTACATATGATCGTGAATTACTAGCGGGCTATCAAGCAGTAAAACATTTTAGATATAACATTGAAGGTCGCACATTCACATTGTTTACAGATCATAAACCTTTAATATTTTCATTTCGTCAGAACCCTACAAAAGCTTCTCCAAGACAACTTCGTCAACTTAACTTCATCAGTGAATTTACCACAGATTTTAGACACATTTCTGGAAAAGAGAATATTGTTGCAGATTCTCTATCTAGAATTTCTGAAATTGAAATTCCTAGCTCTATAGATTTTAAAGCAATTGCTGAAGCTCAACTTATAGACGAATCTTTTGAGAAATTAAAATCAAATCCAAAATTTTCATTTAAAAAAATAACTTTTCCAAACACAAATTTCAAAATTTTTTGTGAAATTACAAATGAAAATATTAGGCCATATATTCCGGAAGCATTTCGGAAGCAAATTTTCACTTCAGTACATAATTTAGCTCATCCAAGCATCCGAACTTCAAGACGCCTTGTATCAGATAAATACTTTTGGCCGTTTCTCAACAAAAACGTTGCTGATTGGTCTCGCACTTGTTTGGATTGACAACGTTCAAAAATTACGAGATACAATAGAAGTGAACATAAAACATTCCCCCTTACATCAAAACGTTTTAAAATAATACATATGGATATAGTCGGGCCATTGCCTTACTCACAAGGTTTCACGTATTGCTTAACAATAATAGATAGTTTTTCGAGATGGCCTGAAGCAATACCTTTAACTAATATTACGGCTGCAAATTGTGCAGAAGCATTATGTACTTTTTGGATTGCACGTTTCGGAGTTCCAGAAGTTATAGTAACAGATCAGGGTAGACAGTTCGAATCCCAATTGTTCAGTGAACTGGGAAAAGTCCTTGGATTCAAAAGAAATCGTCCTACAGCCTATCATCCGCAAGCAAACGGAATGATAGAGAATTGGCATCGTACATTGAAGGCTTCTGTAATGGCTAATAAAAATCCATCATGGTCAAAAACATTACCATTCATTCTTTTGGGTTTGAGGACAGCATTTAAAGAAGAATTGAAAGCATCTCCGGCTCAATTAGTTTACGGAGAGAACATACGTTTGCCGAGTGATTTACACAAGATTTGTCTCGATCAGAAACCTCAATCAGATTTCGTTCAAGATTTAAAGGCAGTTATGTTAAACATTAAACCTATTCCAGCTTCAAATCATAGTAACGTAAAACCAAGAGAAATTAAAAATCGAAATAGTTGCAATCAAGTGCTGATTAGAACAGATGCAGTGCGCAAATCTTTACAACCACCTTATCATGGACCTTATAAAGTTTTAAAAAAATATGAAAAATATTATAGCATTCAAATCAAAAACAAATCATGTAATATTTCAATAGATAGATTGAAACCTTTTTTCTCCCGCATTCCAAACCATGACACGGTTAAAAATGATAAAAAAAAGTATCTTTCGACGAGAAGAACAACAAAATTAAATATATAACATGACATGGGAGTTAAAATAACTCTTTTAGAAAATACTAAGGTAAATCGTTAATGACCAGCATTAACTGAGGGGGAAGTAATACGGTGGAACCTTCTCATTTTTAATATTATATAAATTTAATATAAATTTTAATTAATTTAGTTTAGTATTGTTGAATTTAAAAACAGCATTAATTCAGTTGAATATTTTTTATTGCAAAAAGGAGTAACCTTAGGAAATATTTTTCTTGACATTCAAATTTTTATAAAATAAAAATTTAGTTAGAAATGACATGCATTAGTAGATAGAATTCAAAACTGTTAATAAGAAGAAATACCAGAGATGAACATATAAGAACATAAATGTGGTGAAAATACTCGCCACAAGGTCATTCAATAAGTCCGTAGGAAAAGTAAGGAAAAAACAAAATGTTGACAAAACACTACTTTATTATTCAACATAGTTGCCTTTGAGGGTGATACAATGAGTATAGCAATTTTCCAACTTTTCGATACCACTTTTATAGTACGATTACTCTTGCTTACCAAAATAGGCCTCCGTTTCAGCGATTACTTCATCTTTACGCCCAAATTTCTTTCCAGCAAGCATTTTCTCGAGATCTAAAAACAGGAGAAAGTCGCTGGGGGCTAAATCTGAAGAAAACGGTGGGTGGGTAAGCAATTCTAATCCCAATTCATTCAATTTTGCTGTCGTTTTCATTGATTTGTGACACTGTGCATTATCTTGGTGAAACAACACTTTTTTCTTTTGCAAATGCGGCCGTTTCTTTGCGATTTCAGCCTTCAATCGATCCAAAAGTGCACATTAATAGTCACCGTTGACGATGGTTCCTTTTTGAAGATAGTCGATGAATATTATTCCGTTCGCGTCCCAAAATACAGACGCCATCACCTTACTGGCCAACTGTTGCGTCTTTGCTCGCTTTGGATTCGGTTCGTCGACTGCTGTCCACTCAGCTGACCGTCTTTTCGATTCTGGTGTGTAACAGTGAAGCTATGTTTCATTGGCACATACCGACGATAAAATTTGACTTCATTGCGATTTAACAGCGCGAAACATTTCTCTAAAGCATCAAAGCGTTGTTTTCGGTCGACTGTGAGCTCACGCGGCACCCACTTTGCAACTGAGCTGTCGCATACTCAAATGTTTCTATAAAATGGTAAAAACACTACCATCTGATATCTTTACAATGTCAGCTAGCTCGTGCACCTTCAATTTGCGATCGTTCATAACCGGTTTGTGGATTATTTAAAATGTTTTCTGGATTTTTTTTTTTGTGTTAGGGAGGTGAATGCCATTTATGCTCAGTGTGTTGGACTCCCATGCTCGCAAGAAGGTGACTGGAATACCCACTTAACACCTCTCCTGTCAGCCTGAGAACCCAGCCTGAAACCGTTTGACACATTACTTCGTGCCAGGCCTCGTTTTGTTGTGCCGTGAGGCGCCTTCAAGCTGGAGGGTCCCTTTCCTTGCGGGAAGGAGAGGGGAAGAGGAAATGCCAGAAAAGCGATCCCAAAGCCCCAGTGCCCCCGGCTGCTGTGAGTCCCTTGTATATTTTAGGACTGCCCGAGCATAATGTGCCACCTGGTTCCGTTTGTCAACCGATTCGAGCATCACCGCAACTATATTATATGAGGCGAGCTCTCCTGTCTCCTTGTAGAGTTCCCTTCGCAGCCTGACCCGTTTCGTACACGCAAAAAATGTGTGGCAGGTATTGTCCTCCTCTCCTGGGCAAAACCGACAATCGGGGGACCGTGACTTACCAATCTTGTGCAGGTAAGACTGAAAACAACCATGCCCGCTCAAAAGCTGGGTCAGATAGAAGTCAGTCTCACCATGCCTTCGATTTAGCCACGGTCTCACATCCGGGATGAGGCACGCAGTCCACCTTCTCTTCGCTCAATTGACCCAAGACTGCTGCCAATCATTGAGCGAGCGCTGTCTCTCCTCGCGGACAACCATCTCCCTCGTATCCTCATTTCGGTGCAGGTAAATAGCGCGGCGCTCTCTTGCAAGGAGGGCAACAGGTATTACGCCTGCATATCTCTGCTCCGTACAGTAGCACTGACCCTACAGCACACATCAAGAGGCGTCTTCTTGACGGGCTGGGTCCCCCTACGTTGGCCTTAAGTCAACTCAGAGCGGATATTCCCGAAGCAGCCTTCTCAGCCGTTGCCCTGATTTGCTCAGAGAAATTCATCTTCGAGTCGATCAGTAGCCCCAGGTACTTCATCGCTGGCTTCGATTTTATTTGTATGTCTCCAATACTGATCATCCTTACTAATGTTTTCTGGAATAACAGCCTCATTTGGGCATCCACCGCGCTCTGCATCATTTTTGCTGGTATGATCACGTTTAAATTCAGCAATCCACGTCTCTACCATTTTCCTCGATGGAGTAGAGTCCGGATAATGTTCACCAGGCCATTGTTTGGTTTCTACTGTATTTTTTTTTTTATCAAAAAGCAATGCTTTATCAAAACTCTAAATTCACTTTATTCCTTTTTTTTCAATAACAAAAGTTGCTTTGTAAAAAATGTTATGACTCACGAATCAATAGTCCGATTGCTGTTAAATTTATGCACTTATCGTTTGAATGTTAGTACTAATAAAAAATCATAGGGGAAAAATTCTAGTAACGTCATCTATGTGTCATCCTATGGACTTATTGAATGGACTGTTATATGCATTCGGGAACACGCCCAACACTTTTGTATCAAGTAGGGTTAGTCCGAGGTAGTTGGACCATGTTTTTCAAGCTACTTTCCCGAAAGTTTGCAATGTCTAGCATTAGGTTTATATTTTTATAATATGTTCATAAGTCCTTGATTAATTATAGGTTCCTTTGAAGGTGCTACGCTTATCATACCGGAAGATATGATTTTTTTTCTTTTTTTTTTAATTCAATGGTCCATAGATCGTACTCGGGTTAGGTGGACCACCTCATAGGGCTTGATGGACCTTTATTTTATGATACTAAATGAGGATATAACACAGGAAATACAGGATATATAAGGTATAAAGACTATTTATTTCAACCATTAACACTAGCCTCTATTGTGGCTAGTGTTAGTTATAAACTATGTGAAAAATGATAAATAACTTTGAAAATCAATTTAATGAAAAAAAGAGGCAGTATTATTTATTTTCACATTTTTCAGAACATTGAATCATTCTGCAGTCATATTGTTTCGAGAATCTCGGTTCCTACGGTATTCGCATTCTTTCCAACCTTTTGCAACCTCCATGTATCCAGCGCGAGCATGACACATACTGTTGTAGTTCTGTCTCTTCAGCAGATAATGATACAAAACTAATTTAAATATATAAAGAATATTTTATTATCCTTTGCTACTCGTATGAGAACATAAGCTCCGTGAGCTTTGACTTCAGTCTACGACTCCTCGATGATAAGTGACAAGTCTTCTTCTGCAAAGACCGGCGTTGCAATCCCAACATCTCTCCGCGTAAGATAGATTATACGATCCCATGTATAGGGTTTTCCAATAAGAGGTGTTATTTTGGTATTAAAATAGAAATGCCATTTTTTGATACAAATGATCAAGAATTTAGTTAATTATAAACGAGAAGGTATGTCGTTAATAGTGAAAAATAACATCAGAAAAATGACCACAACGACCATGCTTACAGGACCATATCCTTTTCATGAAATTTTCCATAACCAAATCGCGAAGTGGCTGCCCTATGTCCTCGATAGCCTCACGAATTCCATCTTTGAGGTCTTGAATCGACGCTGGACTATTGAATTAGACCTTCACCTTCACGTGGCTCCAAGGGAAGAAGACGCAAGGTGTTAAACCACAAGATCTATTCAAAATAACCTCTCTTATTGGAAAACCCTATACAAGTCACGTCATGTCATAATCCTTATAGCGTTGTGATAGTATTCCTGCATTGGTTTTTTAAGCTTTATGCGGTTGCGGATCTTCTGCATATTTGTCTCCCTGCACCGCTACTTGATAAACTGGTTGTTTGTTGGCAGGTTCTTCAGGTTCTGAACTTGGTTGGGACCCAGTCACCACTTCTCTAAGGGTTTGTGGCACAGGGATATCAAGACCATCAAGTAAAATGTTTCTTCGGTTATCGATTAATGTAAACCGCTTTTTGATTCGGTTTGCATGTACGCGCACTTCACGATCACCCGACAGCCTCTCCGTAAGAGCCAAGTAATTGACTACACCGTGCCTTTTCAGAATAGTTGCTGGTGACCATTTCCATTTGTTAGCCGTCTACATTTTGATAAAGACGTCTTCGCCGACATCGAATTCTCTCCATTTGGCTCCGTGGTGCTGATTAAATTGCTGCTCCATATTTCTACTACGCTTGTAACAACGGTCATGCTCTGGTTTCAATAAATCGAACTCAGTCTTCATAGTACGACCGGTCAAGACCTGAGAGAGTGACTTCATTTCAAGGGCTGCCAATAGTGTGGGATAGCATAGCTTAAACTTGCACAAAATCTGATTGGCACTCCCTTCTCCCTCCAACTTTTTTAATCCAGTTTTCAGCGTGTCGACAAATATCTCAGCTTGACCGTTTGATTGGGAATGAAAAAGTACTGTTTTGATGTGATCGATACCGTTTTATCTGCAGAAACTCTCAAACTCCTCTGAAACCAGCTACGGATCGTTGTCAGAAACCAGTGTATCGCAAAGTCCTTGCCGCGAAAAGGGTTCCTCCAATGATTCGATTGTCTTTGATGTAGTTGTGGATTGCATTTTATATACCTCTGGCCTATTGCTGAACGCATCAATTATAATTAAATACCAAAATCCATTTATGAGTCCCGCAAAATCGATATGGATACAAGACTATGGTCCATCCAGTATGGGCCATGATTGAAGCGAACACTTGATCGGCGATTTGGAATTTATTGTGCCGCTTCCACATCTTGTGACCAGCCTGTCGATATCTTCGTCAATATACTGCCAGTATATTTTGCTTCGCGCCAACAGTTTCATCCGAACGATGCCTGGATGGCCTTGATGCAGCTTCTTTAATACTATCTCTCGATGATAAGCCGGCACAACGATGCAATGTCCATAAAAGATGAACCCTTGTATGCTAGTGAGTGATTCCCGTCAGGCAAAAATTTCGCAACGTGCACGTTATCGATCTGCTTTAAAGTTTGTGGTCAATCATTTTCAATATAATTTGCAACTTCCCCCATTGTTTGAAATCTGCTGGTTCCATGCTTAAGAGCTTCAAATTTTATGGGCAGTATTTGTGCTGTTTTGATGGCAAAGCAAGCTATAGAGCAATTTTCCATCCTACTGATAACAATATCTTCGTTAGACTTTTCTTATTTTGCTATGAGCCGCGAGATGAAATCTGCATATGCAAAACTTTCCGTATTAATATACTTGATTTGCAAATCGTAAGCAAGCATCATTAGTGCGTATCTTTGCATACGGTAGGCTGTGTAGACAGGTATACCTTTCTTTGCACCGTAACTCGCCAACAACGCCTGACGATCGGTCTAAAGCTCGATGAACTTGTTCGCGCCACATGTATTATCGGTCACTTAGTCCTATCCGGCATCTCATACATAAGAAACAGACCCAGACCGTAACTCGATGCGTCTGCAGCCATGATAATTTTCTTCTTTGGGTCATAGTGAGTTAATACAAGATTCAATAGAAGTATAGTATATTCTTGAGCTTCTTGAACATATCTTGATATAACTGTTTCCACTCGAACTTGCCATGCTTATGCAACAACTCCTCTAGCGGTCCACGAAACTCCTTCATCTGATGAATGAATTTATCGTACTATGTTATGGTCCCAAGGAAAGGTTGCAATTGTTGAACGTCTTTCCATGCCGGCATTTTGTTCAGAACATTGATCTTCTCTGGACTTGGTCTCAAAGCGTTTTCGTTGACTACGTGCCCCAGAAATTCCAATTTTTTTCGACTAAATGAGCACTTCTCGATCTTGAGGTGAAACCCGTAGCTTTAGATACATCTCAATACAGATTGTCACGATGGTCAACCTCAGTCACGATGGTCAACCTCAGATATAATTGTACAATCGAAAACCGAATCAAGTTGTAATTTCAGCTTCATGTTGTTAATCGTGGGCTTACCAAACTTGCAAGTCAAAGTAACCATCGATTTAATATAATTTTGAGGCCATTGCGTTCGTTGGGATCTTGCCAGCGTCTGTGATATCGTGCCAATGCTGACGTACAGTATCCTTTTTTGTGTCCGGCTCTTCTGCAGTCGGGGCAATCTTTCTCTCAGAAAGGGCAAGCTATGTTGAAATGGATATCGCCACACTTGCGGCACGAAAATCTTGCTTTTACAGCGTCAGTGTTCTGAATACTTCTTGCTCCTTCTTCTGGTCGTAACTTGTTCTCGTTCTCCTTCAGTTTCCCATGAACTGTCAATATCTCACTCTTAGATATGCTTTCCGGGTACAAAACCATGGACTTTTCTGCTTGTAAGTCACTCAGCCAGCTTGCAAGGTTGGCACAATCGTGAAGTTTAAGCTTGGCACTACCATTTGATTCTACGCCGGCTTATCCTCTCACCAACTCCTGCTGCTCTAATTTTGTCAATAATTTCTCCAAGCCCAATGAGTCTTGTGTTTTATTCAATCCCTGCACGAACATAAGAACCTTGAAGTCGTCAGACTGCACTTTGCGATGTTGAATTTTTCACACCTTACGTTAACTCACGCAGCACATTCGGAAAAACTTTCATTTACATCTTTATCAGTCTTCAGACATTATATTTAAGAGAAAATTGTGACTCCTGATGACTGAAAATCAGCTTGAGCTCCTTGACAGCATCATCGAAGGGAATCGTTGCCTTCGTCTGTGGGAGAGTAGTGTGTGCGAACCTCTGGTAATCTGATGTTGATAATTTCTTTTTAAGTAGGTTAACTCCAGCTGAGTTTGTCATTTTGGCAGCTGCCGTCACAAAAATGGACTCATAACACGCGTACCACAACTCAAACGTTAGGTCGTCTTCCACATTGTACGAAAATTTCCCATACGATAAACTAGCCATTAACACACTGACGCAGGAACAACAGATTCATGCGAGACATACTGCGGTAGATATACTACAACAAACACGCACTAGCATAAACAAAACACACTCAGAAAAAAATGTATGGACAACCTACTAAAAGTGACAAAAGCGTACAAAGGATAAACAACGGTGATTCTGTAACCAATGGAGAACATACAAAAAACCATAGACTTCACTAACGCCAACGGATATGAGCTAATGAATAAAAACTCCACTTATAAGTTCCGAGTGGACTTACATACTGCAATGAACCGTCTCCCTAATCATTCCTTCCAATGTACGTCTATAACCCTAGATAAAATACACAAATCACACACAGTGAACTTCATTAACATACGTGGACAAAGAGATACACACCTCAAGAAATACAAACTGCAAACTTCATTCAAAACTAACTACAACATTGGTAACAAACTGAAACCGAAACCGAATGACACATCAATATATGAGAACAGCGGCATTTACCAATTGGCATGCAAGGACTGCGACACGGTATACATAGAAAGGATCGCACGAAAACTAACGAAAAGATACAAAGAGCACTTACGAGGTTTCTTACACAACGAGGCAGACTTCAATTATACGGCGCATCTACAAAACTACGCGCACGTGCCTGACGCTAGGACAAACTCTATGACATTGCTACACAAACAAGCCAAGGAGCAAAACTTGACATCTTAGAAGAAAATAAAATATATAAACATAGAAATATAGATAGTAGCATTATCAACGAACAACTTATCATAATCAATTTTGACGCAATGTTCTCAGTACTAGACCACACCCCCCGCCGACGAAAACGGAAGCGAAACAAACCAGAACAAACGGACATCCAACAACCCAAAAGACAAAGGCCTAATACCCCTCGACCTGACCTAATTTAGTACCTACCTACTTAACCCCTCCTACACCTATATAACCATCCACCCATCCTTTAGACACTGAAGAAAGCTCAAATGAATCGAAACGTATTTGCTAAACCCACAAAGCAAGACCCGAGAGCATTTCAAAAAACAAAACAAAATTTAATTTATTATTAACTAATAGCAATTGATATACTGAAGTGAGGAATAAATCCACAATTGCCGAGTTATATGCATATAACAAAAAAATAAAATTAAATCAAATTTCCTTTCAAACATTATAAATACATAAAGTGAAGGTTCACTCTGTGTGGTAAGGATCATACTCTTACCACATAGAATGAAATTTCTTTATACATCTCCTTAAAGAGAATCAAAAGATAAATTTTATTTTTCTTCTTTTAGATCATCTCTGTACCTAAATTTCACAACTTTACCTCAAACGAACGTGCCTTATTAATTTCATGTTGGAACACATAATCTTACATTTTCCATATATTTATGAAAGAAAATCAATACTTCCAATTTGTGAAACTGACTTACTCAAGTTGTCACGTCCATCGCAATACACACAGGGGTTGGAATTTTCTCGAACAAGAATAGAGGGAGCAGTAAACCTTAGAAACCATCTACAGGTGATGTTATCCGAAACGATGTCGTCATTTCTCCATAGGATATTTAAAAACGATGGAAATGTCAAGAAATTCGTTTTCAGGGTTTTGTTAAAACAATTGTTTTTTAAAATACCCTATCGAAATCGGTATCTGTCTGCCCATCCATTCTTTAGTGCATCGCATCAGCTCTTCCTATGAATGGAAGTAGCTAGAGTCATCAAATCTTGCGACTAGCTCAGAGTTTTGGTTAATGAAAGCTGAATAGTCGAACGTAATTCCAAAAATGTTTAAAGAGTCTCCACATAAAAGGATGTGACCCCTAAGACATTTTTTTCATTGAAGATAGTCGAGTATTGTATCGAATAAAAGGTCCGGATAATATTCTTTAATATCAGTAATAAAACTGCAATATCGCTAACGGAGTAGGCAGGGGAAGCTGAAGAACACAAAAAATAGTGCGAGTTGGATGTGTGGCAAATGGCACCATCCTGTTGGAACCACATACACGTATCGCCCAGGTCCATAATCTCAATTTCTGGCCACAAGAAGTCCGTTACCATCTCGCAATAGCGAACACCATTCACGGTAACTACTTGGCTGTCCTCATTTTCGAAGTAGTGTGGCCTGAGGACGCCGCCAGCCCATAAGCCGCACCATATAGTCACTCTTTGTGGATGTATTGGCTTTTCAACAATCACTCGTGTATTCGCATTTGCCTAAATGCGCAATTCTGCTTGTTAACGAATCCACTGAGGTGAAATTGTGCCTCGTCACGGAAGATTATTTACTTTGTAAAGTCACTATTCCCTTCTGTCTGTTCAACAAACCATTCGGCGTATTGCCGACGCTTGAAATGGTCAGTAGGATTCAGCTCTTGAGTCAATTAAACCTTGTGAGCGTGTAAATTCAAATCTTTATTCAAAACTCGCATCAGTGATGTTCGTGAGATGTTCAATTCTTGGGCACGATGACGAGTCGAGGTTGACGGCTCTTCTGCCATACTATCGTGAACAACAACAATGTTTTTCGCAGAACGAACTGGGCGAACATGCACAGGTGATTTCATATTTCCTACAGACCTGGTTTGCTGAAATTTGCGCACAATTCTTCCAGTTGTGGCCACATTTGGTCGATTATGCTAAACAAAAAAATCACGAAGCGCACGAAATGCATTTTGATTTTAACGCCCATTTTCGTAAAAGGCTTCAACAACCTTAAAGCGCTGCTCAATTGTGTACCTCTCCATGGTTGAATTTGGCAAACAATGAAACAAAGAAATGTCAAATTAAGTTGGGCAAAAACTTGATGTTAGGATGTGACTCAGAATTAAAATTGTGTTTTATTGTTGGATGTAAAGAAATTTGTGACCACTCTAGAGGTTGCAAATTTTGCTCCGATTTCCACCGAATTTTAAGAAAAGGTAAACTGAGTAAATATCCAAATCGGTCAGGCGAAACCAAAATGGCGGCTATTTTAGACGAAAAATCGTGATTTCTGTTCTTACCAAAGTATAGCTCCAATTTGGATGAAATTTAGACAGAGATTCATTGAACTGTGTCATGAATCTCACTATTAAAAAATCCAAAGTCAAACCGTCTGAAAGAAAATGGTCGCCGCTCAATCGTTGAAAAACATACGAAAATTTGTTGGTGTAGTTCTGACCAAACCTTTCAACCGATGTTAGTGAAATTCGGCAGTTTGGTATAAACTATAAATATCTTAACAACTATGTAAAAAACTTGAAGCTGGTAATTTTGATTCGATGTTTTAAGATAGAAAATCATTGAGTCTAATCAAAACTTGGACTGTTCGAATATGCGATTTTTCCAGATTTTTGTGACCCTCTAGCGGCCACAATTTTCAACAGATTTTGATGTATTACGCAAAAAATTATGAAAATCGGATGAAAAATAATAAAGTCGAAAATACAGAATCTAATATTTTTAGCTGCCTCATTAAAAATTTGAATAACTTTGCCCTGTGTCAAGTAAATTTCCGATTCGAACAAGATTTGGTACATTGAATGATGAGACTCTAAAGCACAAACATGGTGAAAAATCCAAAATTAAATGCAGAGATTCAAAATGGTAGCCACCAAAGGTCAGAAGGTAAGCGCAATTCGCTAGTTTAGTAGCAACTGAAATAAGGAATATTTTACATGGAAACTTTTTTAATGGCTTAACTTGGAAGTATTTATACAAAAGACTGTTTTTAGGGCAAAGTAAAATATTTTCACAATACGCTACTGAAATCTCGACGTGCCTGTCCGTTCGTCCGTCCGTGCGCTATGGCAAGTTTTCTCGCAAACCACATAAGCTAGAATGATGAAATTTTCAATGTAGGTCAAAAATGATGCCCTCTTAAAATGCTTAGTGCAAAAAAAAATATTTTAAGTTATTTAAGGAGGGTGTCTCTGTACAGGGAGGTGGCCCTTAAAATTATTTTACCAAAGGCAGCCGATATGGGTGTCAAATAAAAGGATTTGGTGAGAACTCTTCAAAACAGGTCCTAAGTAAGAGGCATTTGGAAGGAGGAGTGCGGGGAGAGGGGAAAGGTTAAAACAATGGTGTCCTCCCTTCGCGAACGGAAATCTTTGGACAGAAAAATCGGAAAAAAATCATGAAAGTAGGCCTTAATGAGTATAAAGGCAACAAATAACTCAGAAGTTACAATTCTATCAACTTTGGTGATAATAGCACACTTAGTGAATTTTATATTTTCATTCATACAATCAAAGGCTGATCCTTAAATTTGCTAAAAAACATATCCAAATTTTTTTTGTATTGTTTATAACTTCGTCACAAATACCGGTCAAATTTGATCGGTAATATCTCAAGAAGTAATGCACATCATTCATCTATTTTCTTTTTAAGAAGCATCCTTTACAGTATTTTCCAACGCCATTTTTGAATTTAATTTAAATCAATTTTATGATAAGCATTTAACGCCATCTATGACTTCACATCGTAGCCAACTATTTTTCACTACCAACTAAATAATTTACACATTCCGCCCACGGGAAAGTAAGTACAAGTAATATGCAAACAACAATAAAAAATCAAAGTAAAATTTTAAAATAAACAAATTACTTACAATACAAGCCGGCCAATGTGACAATATACGTTAAGTTACTTTTCCTTTGTCAAGACACACAATTTATTTACTGGGCATTTAAATCAGCCTCCCTTACATCTGAGGGTTACAACTCGCGTCACATTGTCAGGGCCAGTGTGCTTATCCACTATTTTTCCTACAGCCCACTTGGCAGGTGGAATATTGTCCTCTTTAACCACTACAACATTACCTATGTTAACATCAGGTTTTTTAGTACACCACTTGTTTCTTTGATTCAAAATACTTTAATACTCTTCAGACCATCTTTTCCAAAATGTATTTAACATCTTTTGTAGCCGTTTAAATCTTCCTAAACCAATTACATTTTTATTAGAGTAATCCACATCATTTATTGTTATTAAGGGCTCTTCTACTTAAAAAGGGGAGAGATCATCAGGACTGTCACTCAGAACCAACAAAGGTCTTGAATTTAAGCCTGCTTTGATTTGCGCGAGAAGTGTCATACGTCATGTACTATCCCCAATGGCTCGTTTTAAATGAGCTTTAGCACAGCGAACGCCAGACTCCCATAGTCCACCGGAATTTGGAGCACCTGGAGGTATGAAATGCCATGTTGTAGCTTCTAAGGTTAGTAGTTCAGCTATCTCATTTGTTATCTTAGATTTTACACTATCGAACATATTTCGCAACATAATATTTGCTCCAACGAAATTAGTTCCGTTGTCACTATAAAGGTTACCACACGCACCTCTACGTGCAATAAGCCGCCTAAAAGCAGCAGTAAAACTTTTAGCAGTTAAGCCTGTCACGGCCTCCAAGTAAATGACACGGGTCACCATGCACACAAATAAACATATGTTTCCTTTGTAGAATTTGGCTCCGCACCCTGGTGAAAGCCTTATGTTTATGGGACCAACATAGTCTACTCCTGACGACTTGAATCGCCTACTTGATTTTAGTCTGGCTTCTGGTAGCTGACCCATTATTTGTGTAGTTGATCTTTTTGAATATCTCAGACAAACTGTGCAACTCCTATAATGTTTTTTTAACTAATTCTCGTGCTCTCAGTATCCAAAATCGTGATCTTAAAAAACCCATAATGACTTGAGGTCCTCCATGGAGAGTCTTTACATGAGCATGTGCAACTATCAGCTGGCTAAGATGATTCTTCGCAGGCAAAATAATTGGAGGCTTTTGATCATAACCGACAACCGCTTGGTGAATACGCCCTCCCACTCTTAAAATGCCACTTTGGTCCAAAAATGGATGAAGATTGTAAGGAGCGCTACGTTTTGTTACGAAACCTTTCAGTTTGATTGAATTTATCTCATCGCCGAATTCACATTGTTGAAGTTGTTTCATACAAAGTTGTAAAGTTTGATTCATACCTTCAGTCGTGACAAAGTTTGCATAAAGTTTGCTTTGATTCAGCGGTCATTTCAGCCTAAGGAATCATCGTCATAATGAAATTATTTTCAACATTTTATTCAAATCTGAATATTTTGTCCACGAAAAATTACAAATCTTATTCACTGTCACAAAGGATCTCACTCTCTCTTCTTGATGTGTTTCAATGATCTAAAGACTCTGCACGTTTATGACTGGTTCAGTTAGCCATTTATGAACAGTCCACCAAAGCTGGTTGTTTTTCAATTTGGACGAATTCTGGCCTCGTGAAGCACAATCAGCGGGATTTATATGGGTTGATACATGTCCCCACTGCTCTACGTCTATAATATTGTGGATATGTGAGACATGATTTCACAAGTAAGTAGCCCATCGATTTACAGGACCACGTAACCACGCCAATACGACAGTTGAATCTGTCCAAGCAAAAACATTTTGCTTGGGTATATCCATCACTTGTCAACTCGTTGATCAACTTTGATGCTAACACAGCCCCACAAAGTTCCAACCAGGGTACTGACACGTCCTTTTCAATTAGTGCAACTTTGGTTTTTGCAGTTACTAACTTCACGTGCACTTTTTCATTTTCATCCACTATTCGTAAATAAACTACAGCTGAATACGCCACACTAGATGAGTCTGAGAATGCGTGCAGTCCAAGTTCGGATTCTTTGGTTGAGCAAAGCCATCATGGAATTACAATATTTTGAATTTGTACCAAATTATCTCTAAATTTTACCCACTCAGCATTTAAATCATTGGGTAATGCACTATCCCAATCTAGACTTTCCTTCCATAATTTTTGTGTGAAAATTTAGAACCTTCCTTTCTCTGTTTCATCAACCGATGCATCTTCTTTATCCCTCTCCTCGTTTCTATCACTCTGTTCACTATCGCAATTCAATAATATCCCTAATGCTAATGGTCGGGTACTTGACCTAGTTCTTTCTAACTTTCCACTAAACTGTATATTTGTTTCCACTGCATTAAATCCTCTAGTGAGTATCGATAGTCATCATCCGCCATTATCGCTCGATCTCTCCATTACACCTTTGTCAAGTCGTACGTTTGCTTCTTCGCCAAAATTCAACTTCTTCAAAGCAAACTACGAAGCTTTAGCCTCCGAGCTGAGCTTGATTGACTGGCAGGAGTTTTTTGATAATTTGGAGTGTGAGGAAGCTCTGAATAAGTTTTATAATTACCTCTATGAGCTGATTAAACACTTCACACCTTTACAAGCTCTTCGCAAAGTAAAGCAGAAACCATGGCTAACCAAGCAAGTACTAAGTGCCTTGAATGCTAAAAGTAAGGCACACCGCCGTTTCAAGCGTTGTGGTACAGAAGAATCCAGAGCCCGCTTTTGTGATCTACGTCTTGCAGCAAAAAAAGAACTAAAGACTGCAATGAAAAACTACTTCAGTAGCTTGGAGAGTTCCCTCATGGCGAATAATGCGAAACCATTCTGGTCATACATTAGATCCCTTAAGTCCTCCTCTTTTGCCCCTCCTTCAGTCCGCTGGAATAATATAGTTAGCTCTTCTCCACAGGATATTTCCAACTTGTTCTCTCAGTTCTTCTCGTCAACTTTTATTTCTTCTTCTCATGTCTCTAATCCAGTTAATACACCCGTACTTCACTCCATCGACATTTCTTCACTTTTCACTGACCATATCGAAGTTGAATCCCTCATTAATTCACTTAATCCTAATATATCACCTGGTCCTGAC
The DNA here is from genome assembly GCA_963969285.1 of Odontomyia ornata. Classification (NCBI taxonomy): domain Eukaryota; kingdom Metazoa; phylum Arthropoda; class Insecta; order Diptera; family Stratiomyidae; genus Odontomyia; species Odontomyia ornata. The sequence goes on along the minus strand of OZ017739.1, from coordinate 452,466,059 downwards.
GGCTTGCCGAATATTTTTGTCAAGTCATTAGCGTCTTCACTTTGTATCCCTCTGGCATTTCTCTTCAACCTCAGTCTAAAGACTGGTATTTTCCCTACTTATTGGAAAAGAGCAAACGTTGTTCCTATTCTTAAAAGTGGTGATCCTTCTTCTGTGTCCAATTATCGTCCTATTTCCTTAATTTTCTGTTCCCCAAAATTACTTGAGCGTCTGGTACACGACCGGCTTTCAGTTTCATTGACCCCTATCTTGTCGAAAGAACAACATGGGTTTCTCAAAGGTCGCTCTACGACCTCAAATTTAATTGAATTCACCGATTTCATTGCTAAGGCCCTAGACAATCGATTGCAGGTTGATGTAATCTTCACTGACTTCTCGAAGGCATTTGACACGGTCAACCATCAACTTCTCTGTTATAAACTGAAAACTTTTGGGGTTGTTGGCCCTCTCTTATCATGGATGGACTCCTACTTGTCTTCTCATATATGTTGTGTTAGTTACTGTGGAACTACCTCTATTCCATTCTATCCATCCTCTGGTGTTCCTCAAGGTTCCATTTAAGGTCCCCTCTTATTCCTATTGTTTATAAATTATCTTCCTTCGGTTATCGCTTCCAATTGCCTACTGTATGCCGATGATTTTAAAGTCTTTCGAGCTATCAGGTCTGTACAAGATTGTCAATATCTTCAGATGGACCTGATTGCACTAAGTAATTGGTGTTCGTCTAATTACCTCTGTCTTAATGTTGCCAAATGCTATAAAATGACTTTTAATCTAAATCGTTCTCCGCTGAATTTTACCTATATGTTGAATGATGTCCCACTCGCTGCTGTGAGCTCTGCTAAGGACCTCGGCGTTGCTTTTGATCCTAAGCTCAATTTTGATGCACACGTTCTAATCGCGACTACTAGGGCCTCGAAAATATTGGGACTTATTTTCAGGCACGCTCATAAATTTAACAATATATCTACTCCTGTCCGCTTGTTTATCTGTCTTGCCCGTCCTATCCTCGAATATTGCTCTGTAGTTTGGTCTCCCCGACACTTCTACCTCATTGACTCGTTAGAGAATGTCCAGCGTAAATTTACTCGTGTCTTGTTTTACAAATTCAAAATCCCATATCAACCCTATGACTGCCGTTTATCCTTCCTACGTTTGCCTACTCTGTCATCCCGTCGCATGTATCTAGATCAGTGTTTTCTGTATCAACTCTGCCACAATCAAATTTCATTAACATTGCTTGCAGACCTACGTCTTCGTCAATCATCGCGTTCTTCTCGGGCAAACAATTTTTTCGTGCCACCGTATGCCCGTACAAATTTATGTTTTCACTCTCCTATTATACGAATGGTAAGGAATCATGATAGGCTTGAGCTTGGTCCTTTTTCCGACTCATACCTAGTTTTTAAATTGAGGTTAAGAAGCCTGATTCTTAAAACTCAACTGGAGTAAATATTAGACTTTATTTTCTTTTTTTGTGTGCTTTAATTTAATTTTACACGCATATATATTGTTGTTAGTACCATTGAATTTCTTTTTTATATTAACCTTTACTCTTAATTCTAATTTTCATTAATTTTCTTTTCTGTTTGTTCCATTTTGTAATTGAATTATGTTTATCTGTTAAATGGAATTTAAATAAATAAATAAATGACACCTTACCATTTACATTGATTCGTCTAAGACCTAATAATTGTACTGTATCTTCGGAAATAAAAGAAGCTTGCGAGCATTGGTCAAGCATTGCCCTAATAATGAAAGGTAAACCATTCTTACAACTAGTCTTTACAATAGCAGCAGCAAGTGACACTTTAGATGTTATTAAATCTCCTCTCGAAAAGTTAGCTGCAAGTCTTATCTTGTTTGATGAAGAAGTCACTTTACTCTCATGTTGTGTGGCTGGTCTCGTAGGCTCCTCATTTTGTCTTCTAGCATTGTAAACTTGTTTATCTTCATCTTTGAAATGAAGTAAAGTGTGATGTCGTCTCCTACATTTTTGACAAGACGTATTTTGGCGACACTTGAACATTTGATATTTAAAACAGAGCTTTTTTCTTTGCGCAATATTTTGTCAGTCAACCACTGGGTGCTTCTTAAATCGATCACAATAGAATATGTAATGTGACCCATTGCACAAGACGCATAACTGTTGGGGTGTATTAGATTTCACGTTCACAGCAGTATGAAATGCAGTCGCCTGAGAGCTGGTTGTATATTTACTCGTATCAAGCATATCTAGACTTCTAAAGCGCATCTCTAAAAACTTCTTTAATTGGATTCATGTAGATAGATCGTCTTCTAATCCACTTATACAAGTCTCCCACTGTTTGTGTGACTCTGCGTCTAATTTGGAAAAAGTCAAATGTATTATTATCGCATCCCATTCCTGTGTTGCAATGTTAAGGTAATTTAGTACTTTTAAACATGAAGTTGTTGTGTCTAAGAACTCTCTGATTACTCTTCTAGACTTGTATAGTAGACTCTTATATGCAAATAGGCTCTTAAGAATAGCATTTCAATTATATCTTCTATTGTTGTATCTTTAAGTTAATTGTTCCCGTGCTTCTTTGTGGTTGGCTGATGTTGTAGGAAAATTTCTCAACAGTGTTTCAGAATCACCAGACAAGCTCGTTTTTAAGTAATGAAGTTTTTATACTGTTAACAGCATTTTGTTGGCATGTATTAATGACAAAAGCATGTCATAAAACGTTTACTACTCCATGTACTTTCCTGAGAAAGTTGGTAATTGTATTCTAGGCAACTGTCCCTCGGAACTGTTCTCTTTAGTTACACTTGCGTTTTGACTGGTACTTGACCTTGATGAATTATTTGTCTCTAATTACTCGTTAAGTAAGGACTTATAGTTGATAACACTCTCTTGAAATGTATCTTGCACATCTTTCAAAAAGTACGATGTCTTATCTTTTTGCTCCTCTGTTGGTTCCGAGACAATTTTGAAATAATTCTCGTTAAATTCATGCTCTAATTTGTCTTATAATGCAAGAAGCTGTCGCGTAACTAGATTTAGTTCGCGTTTCAACATTTGCCTTTTTAAAGTTACGTTCCGTCTTTCTCAACTGCTCAACGAACTCAATTGGGCCTTTTATTAAACTCTCCATTTTTATGTCTTATAATTATTTTAATGTATTTTACGTATTTACAATATTACGGAATCACGAAGAATTTTACAAGTCTTGCTTTTCACTGATTTTGATTTGGTTATTTACGGTTCTAGTTCTCGCAATTGCGCCTACGCACCACACATCCAATGTATATAGAATAACAGCATGCAACGTCCACAATAACTTTCATGTACAAATTTTCGAAAGTTATGTTCAACAAGAGGCGCAAAATCCAATTACATCTATCCAATTCGAAATATATTGAATTCCATAAGTCCCAATTGTCCTTTTCTCTACTGTCTCTTTTCCCGGATTTTGGCACCATGGTAAAAATAAAAACTCGACACGTGCTTTATACTCGTATATTTTTGCCACATGAACTCGAGCAAGTACGCACTTGCAAATACAAATTGAGAATGATGAATTTTGACACATGTGATTAATTTATGTTGCTACTTTTATGATAGGCATTTAACGCCATCTATGACTTCATATCGTAATTAACTATTTTACACTACTAACCAACTATTTTACACAATGTTATAAAATGCGTTCGATAAATGGAGTGGAGTATATGTAAAAACTTTTCAAACTTCTATATGCATTAGTTTCTGACTTGCAAGATTTTAAAAATTTTAAATTTTTCCAAATAAATTTAAAAAATTTTAAAAATGTTAGCCAATGATGTCTCATAGAAAATTTAATTACACAGCTCTTATTTCACCACAACTTTGCTGTAAAATGAATCGTTTTGAAGTTAGAAGTGAGAAAAGTAGGAAAAAACTGTTTTTTCAAAATAATTTTTAAACATTTCGATTTATTTATTAATGCTCCCAACATTTTTGAAGGGAAGGGTAAGTCAATTATTGTTGAACTAGTCATTCCACAACTGTTTCTGAATCAGTGCGCCCCCTCTCAACATGATGAGTCGCCAAGCCAAACTAAAGTCAAAAAAACCAAGATCCTTGACATTGGCTTTCACTGAAAACAATGCTGCCATTTTTAAGTTCTTCGCCTCTAGATAAATATCCTTTTAGTTGCTATTGAACTAGTAATTTTTGCAAATATTTCAAATAATAACACCAATTAATTAATCGCTTAAGCTCCTTAATTGTGTATTTAAGATTCATCTGGGTCGAACTACAAAGTCGTTGTTAGGTCGATCTGCCCTTTAGTACATCAAACGAAATGCAGTAATTTGGTTATCATTTTCCATCCAACTAACTACCACCTCTTCATATTTAGAATGTTACAAAGTAATTTTGGAAGGATTTCTCTTCATTTCATTTCCCAAAATTTATTACGACACACCAATCATATTAAAATTATCCTCATAAAACCCAAATTAAATGTGATAAATAACATGCAACATAAAATTACAAACTCCCAATTGAAATCCCAAGAGAACTAAAGTACTTCTAAAAATTTATGGATGGACTAATAACGGATTTAAGACTGCCCACTCTGGCACTATTAATCGTTTAGCAAACTTATCAAATATAATCACAAAATTAAATGGATATGTGACAAAGGATCCATCATACCTTCCCGAAATTACCGTCTTTTAAAAAATAATTTTCTCTACATAGAACGTCCCTCTTCAAAGCCTCGGGGGGTGAATATGAAACACATAAGGTCTCCCCCCCCAACACTTAGAAGGCAAAAATTTACATGACAACAATAACTACGTTATTATTCATAAACGAGATGGGATGTCGAGTGTCCTTAATGTTTTGTTAGCACACATACCTTTCGGTTTTATTAAACAACTTACCTTAGGAGGAATATTTATTCCATGCTTGGTTACTTGCCGTAATAACAATATTTTACTGTTTTGTCGACAATGAGAGTTCAGTTTGGCCATTGTTCACCTTACAAAAGTAACTAAGCTGTGTCCTGTTTTTCATTTTAGCTTAACGTCTTTCTTACTGTTGTGCTTGTTGAACCAAACTCATTTACGAGTATATGGTGTCTGGATAATTCTTTTTTTTTGATATTAGACGATAAGGGATGGAAGGATATAAGTAGAATGTTATATTTTAATGAGATCACTCAAAATATTGTAAGATGGCAAACGATTCATGGTGTCTGCATGGTTGAATCTTTGAAAACTTCCTGTTGAAAGTAAGCTTCAATTTTTATCTTCATTTCAAATTTTATCACGATAGCCCCATAATATTACCCAGAGTTAGCCGTCTAGGCAAATTTGGCTACAACATTACCTTGCTCTGTACTCTTTGTCACATCCTTTTTTGTGTGAAGTACATGGTAGAATAGCATGATTGGTAACATCGAACAAAATTCTTACTAATTTTACCTGCAGCGAACATAATTATATGTTTGGTAGGTATAATTTCTTACTGGAGATATACATAATATTGTCCCAACAAAAATAATTTTGATCTAAAATACGAGTAATATATCTGACGAACATATAACACTGTGCGACAATTTCAGGGTCGTTGCCTGGGGGATCAATGATTCCACTTCAGGGTGAAAGTGCTAGACTAGTATAGTAAGACTCCCAAAGGGTTTGACGTTGTCAGGTGAAAATTTTCTTTTATAACCTTTTAAAATTTTTACTCATAGGACGAGGTCTTGGATTTTCATTTCATCAGTTTTAAGGCCATCACTCTTGCAATATTGGTTATCTAGTACCACAGTCTTCAGCAATATTTTAGAAGAGCCTTCGATAAAAAATTTTGTTGGAAATATTCATGCTTATTTTCGCGCAGAAATACGCACTTGTGTGAGTGTATGTGATTAGAGACACTTACAAATATTGTTGTGATGTCCAAACGGAAATGAAATTGTAACGGCGTAGCAACCTCTATACTTGTTGACACTTGCCAGTCGAATTAAGAATCTTCTTAGAAGAAGAACCGTCATGTCGTATATAAACTAATTATATATCATCGCGTATTCTTAAATCGTTGTAACATTTTTAGGGTTTTGTACTAAAATACAAAACCCTATTGCAATCACGACCTGTGTCCGTCCGTCCGTCTGTATGTAACAGCACTTTTCCTCCGAAACTATTGAAGCTACAGCAATGAAACTTTGTGGAAAGGTCAGAAGTGGTGACCTCTTGAAAGTTTAAGGGTAGAAAATTTTTCAAAGGGTTTCAAGTGGGGTCTGCCCATATAGGGAGGTGACCCCTTAACAATTTTTTTTCACCATTGGTAGTCAAGTAGGGTGTCATTGGAAAGTTCCGTGGGGAGCAGAGGAAGGGGAAATTTACGAACTTTTCGCGTACCGCCCTCGCAATTGGACACCTTTCATCCGAAAAATCTGAAAAAAATCATGAATGTAGTACTTAATGAGTACAACAACAACAAATACATGAGAAGTCGAATTTCACTCAACTTTGCTAGTAATGGTACGATTTGTCGATTTTACATTTTCTTGAATAAAATCTTAACGGTGCCCTTAAATTCAATAAAATTCAGCACACAGATGATTATTTATAAGATTGACTTGTTCTGAAAGTTTCATAAAGATCGAATAGTATTTAACGAAGTTATAGCGATTTGAATTTTCCTGTATTAATATGGAACAATATGCGCTGCATTACTATAGAAGCATATGGCTATGGAACAATATGCGCTTTTTACCGACACAGACACTACAGGTCTGCTAGGATTTGCATGAAAATTTCAGGAATGATAGGTATCATGAATATCTTTGAGAGTCAGTTCAGCTAGTGGTATCAGTAAACCTGAAACGAAATGGCGGCTATTTTAAATCTGAAGATTGAATAATTTTGAGGTATTTTTCCCCAACTTGAACGTTTGAGGTGCATGCTTTGAACACTTGATTCAATTTAATGAATGATTGAAGATGAGTACCTACAATTAATACTCATAGGTGAAACAAGTCGGGAAGGTAGGAGGGAGTTCCTAGCAAAAGGGTTTTGTAACCATTCTAGGATTCGAAAAAATTGGCCATGAATCAATGATTACAATACAGGGGAGTATCAAATGAAAGTTCTTTATGAGAGCTTTTCAAAACAGTTCTCAAACTGACAGTTTTTGCTTCAGTGGGGACACAGGGGGGAAATACATGAAAAACGTGTTTCCTCCCTCATGAATGGACTCCTGTGATCTAAAAAATCTGAAAAAATCATCAAGGGAGATATTTATGAGTATAACAATGACAAATACCTCAGAAGTCAAAATTCGTTCAACTTTATTAATAATAGTATGATCTTCGAATTTCATATTTTCTCCAATAAAGTCGTCTTTTACATGTTTCTTGATTTTATTGGTTGCTGGTGACTGCATTTTGTAGGTTAAGTACAAAACCCTTCTGACATGAGCGTAGGTCTGTCTACCCAACTTGTTTATATTATGTTAATAAAGTTCATTTTACCAAACAATCGCGATACCTTAATTATTATAACTTCCTCACATTCCCAAGAGGTTATGGGCCCAGGGCACCTATTTTAATTTTTGTGTTTTGATTGATTTTGCGGTTTTTATAAGCGTTTATTGTGTTCGCGCGTTTTTCGGATGTGTAACGGTCGTGATAAGTTTTCATTAAAATGGCTGAAAGTAATTCAATATTTACTTTGCGCTTGGAATTGCTATCCAAAGATAATTATGATACTTGGAGCATGCAAGTGGAGGCGCTGTCAACGAAAAACGATTTATGGGAATATGGTTATGGGAGTGCTAAACAACCCAATGAATCGGATATAGCCACGTAGTGATTTGGGTTGATTAAATGTCCGTAAAGGACTGTAGCGATGGTCTGCTGCCTCAGCGGAAGAGGATGGTAGTACCCGCCGAGATTGGCCTTGTCTGAGAACGCACGAATGCGCTTGCAGGCTAGCGTTGCGGTATCGTGGGGCGGGTCCTTTCCCCCTAGCACAAGGACCCACTACAAAAGTATTTCGCATTCACGAATTAAAGGGTCGAATGCCGATCGACTGGTGTCGAGGCCGAGGTAACCTACTAAGGATTGTAGTGTTTGTTCGAAGGACAAATTAGGCGGGGCAAAAATGGACGAACTGGCGGAGACTTCGTCATTAACGACGATACTTATGGCCCACAAATAAGAGTGGGGCATCCGAATGGAGGTGGTGCTCCCTTGCACCCTCCCAACTGGATCAAGATCCAAACGTAAACGTGGCCATATATTTCCCATTTGAGTGAAAAGCTCATACAAACATAACTTGCATGAACTTTCCCATAAAATGAAAAATATAGACGTGACCAATTTATGTTATAGAGTTCTTTGATCGAATCACATAGCTCTATACCATAAAAGGGACGTTGGCGGAAGGCAACTCTACCCGGCAAGATCCCCTGTTAAACAAAAGAAACGGAGGAGCACGCCCGATTACTAGCCCATTTTATAGGAGGAGCCTGTCATCGTTTCGGGTCCTATACCCGTTCAGGTAAAACGAAATGGAAAGACCGAAAGATATAGTGTTTAACAATTCATGTTATATTCTTACAATCCTTCAAATTGGTTCGGATATATTTTAGTATTACAAAGCTTTTTCTTAGAAGATATCAGGTTGGCGTTACTTTACCGCAATTATTCATGACGTTATATTGTGGTTGATTATTGATAATAGTACTTTAAACCAAAAGTAATTTGTAAGTGATCATCAAAAATGAAGTTAATCATAAATATGAAATTATTCGGATTATTGTAGCTACAATAAAGATGAAGTGTATGCAAATGCTAAAAGACCTAACGTTAAATATGAATGATAAGGACTAAATCTTTCGAATATTTATCCAAAAAGTGTTGCCTCAAATCATGCCGAGTTAATAGTTAAAATGACAACTCAATTTTCTAACCTATCATTTTTAAAAATGCAATCTTTTCATTTTTGGTAATCTATATACTCTACGCATGGTTTCTATGCAAAATGCACTCAAAGCTAAATTTTGATTCATCTGTAACCCTATGTTGTTCTCATTACAATTTTTAATATAGTAAATTGCTTTTCTCATTCCATGTAATATAAGCATGGCAATTAAAATAGTGTTTTATAGATTTTTGTTAGTCTGTCATATGATTTCTATTTAAGGTCTTTGATCGTTCATCAAGTAAATTTCCTCTCGGTGATAAAGGATAACTATCTACTAACAGTAAATTGCATGTTTCAAAAGAGTTAATTGTGGTTGCTCTCGAATTTGCTGCAGTGTAACCTCCAAATTCTTCGCTTTTAATTCTACCAAGTGGAATGTCGTTGGCAAAAAGTGATTGTAGCGCAGGTTCGGGCAGGGAAGATTTTCAAAGGAAGGGTAGGAACTTAAGTCCCTATGGAAACTTGAGCAAGAATTTCCACACGGTGCATGATGATTTTTAGTAATACCTTTGCGGGTTTCGTTTTGATTCCTTTATAATTGAGCATTTATCTCCTTCAATCCTCTCATGCCGTGATAGACAAAAGAAGACACAAATACAATTCGAATGTATAATTAGCGATTCACTGCCTGAGAGGTACTTTTACCAATTTAAAATATAAATGTTTGCAATCCGTAGTCTTAACGCCACTAAGTTTCAGGTGAAAATAAGTCTATTCGGGCACCGTCACCTAAACGCAGATACACGCTTCCGGCATCTGACGACTGAATAATCACGCATTAACAAAATCACAATGGTTTTATAATAAAAAGGAAGACTAATTATAATGATGCAAATGCTTCGCTCTAATACATGTAATTGGCAAAGTTATACAATTATGGTTGACTACTCCTTTCTCACTTATTGCGTTGCTGTGCCGTGCTTGATCTTGAGAAGTCCTTATCCTCAGTCAAAACTACAATACGAACCATTCCTCGCAATGCAAGAAACTGATTTATTTCCTTAATCAAGCGCGCCAATCCAATCACGTCGATATTAATAAAATGCAGTTCACTTCCGGATTGACGATTTCGACACTTCTCGTTGGAATTTTTTCATCAACGACTGAGGCAATCGCGACAGATAGCGAGCGACACACCCCATCAACATTAGCGCATATCTCAATTTAATTAATATGATTACCTAACAGATAACAGAATACCTGCACTCGCTGCACAAAATCATTTCCTCTTGAAGGCAGTGAACTGCACATTACAACTCTCGCCTTGGTCGTGAAGTAAAAATGTTGACCGAAACCCATCAATGCAAGTTATGACTTATTCCGCACCTTGCAGTTGGCTGTAACTAACACGGACACACCCGGTCGACTCCAGCAGCTTGATGTAACATACGATGACACAGGCTTGCAACGAACTTCTTTTTTGACAGCTAGCCCAAACGTCGAGAGAACATTGGAATTCGAAGCTTTTAGAACCAGCTGGAAGATGCAGGCTAATTAAACGAGAGATATAAGTAGAATTAGCATAATTTACTTGAGTATGATGAAAATGCGTCGAGATCACCTAGATAAGAATCAGTGGTCAACATCGCATTTAAATTATGATAGCTTTTCAAGACGCTTTCGATGTAAATGCGTTGTAATTTCCTTCACGCATTCGTTTACCGCGATAATGTATCCGATTAGAACAGGGCGCAGATTTTGGAGCCACAGAAGTTGGAAATGAAGCGTAGATAATATCTCGCAATGTAGCCGATCAAAAGTCTAAATTTTCGAATCGAATGGAAATCGAGGATCGAATTATAAATTTACCTCAACGAACAAACTATACTCAGTGAATACATACGCTGATATAAATAAATACGGTGGTGTAGCGTGGCTTCAATGAAAAATTCTTCATTCGGTAGAAAAAGCTAAACTGTATTCAATCGACACACATCACGGACGGCAAAATATCACCCATCCTAACCACCAAAATTATTCCTCCAACCCATTTCAGTTCCATTTCAATCCCAATTTATTACACCGGTAAGCTGTACCAGATCAACGTTCCTACACTGTAAATTTTATGTGGCAGATTTGAAACATTTTTTTTTAAACTAAATTTGACCGAAGTAAAGAAAAATGAATAGGATTTGAAATAGCAATAAAAGTTAAATCCCATAACGAATATAATTTGAGGGCTTAGAAGAAGGTGGTGACGTGGAAGACCATCTTGGAAAATTCTTTGATGTGGTGGATAAATTAGAAAATAATAACGTCAAGATCAACGGTGATTCATTGGCGATTATGCTGTTGTATAATCTTCCTTCCTCATATGAAAACTTCAGGTGCGCGATTGAGTCTCGGAATGACCTACCAGCGGCGGAGACACAGCAGATAAAAATTATGGAGGAGAGTGAAGCTAGAAAGCAAAATCCTGGAAGCGTTGTCACGGCTTTGGCTACCGGGAATCGCGCAAACTCGCGCAAACTCGCGCCAAAACCACGCAAGGAAAGGAAAGGAGAAAGCGACAATTTGATATAGCGGAATAAAGTGCTATAAATTTGGTACAGTTGGACATAAGGTGACCGTATGCCCGAAAAAGTCCGAAGGTGTCCGGAGAAACAAATCAACAAATAGTTTGATCATTCTTACGCGGTGAATCATACAGTGATTCCAAATGTAAACAACGATGCTTACAGTGCAAAGTCGGAGATGGAAAATCGTGTCTGGTTACTGGACAGTGGTTGTACCACGCACCTGTGTGGTGATAAAGGACGGTTTAAGTCATTGTGTGCGTCAAATGGTGAAAAACTAAATTTAGCCTGTCGAGCGTCGGCAGAAGTTAAAGGAAAAAGCATTGAGCATGTATAAGTGTCAAGTGACCATGACGATAAATTAATTGAGTTTAAAGATACACTTTACGTGCCTGATTTGCGCGAAAACCTTGTATCGGTTGCAAAAATTACCAATATAGGACATGAAGTAGTTTTTTGGAAAAATTACGCGTATATACGTGATGAGTGCGGTAAAATGTCGGTAATTGCAAATCAGCGCGATGATTTATATTACGTTCGGGAAAATAACAACTGCGCGGAAGCAGTCGTCCAGTCCAATTGCTCCGAACTGCTGAAGCAGCATGAGAGACTGGGTCATTTAAATGGTAAAGACTTAGTTAAGCTTGTAAATGACGAAAAAATTCCTGCGGTTAATGTGAAAAACATTGTGTATTTTGCGCTGTGCAATATGTTTAAAGGGAAAAATGACTGCGCTACCATTTCCCAAGGATCGAGAACCTTGTTCAGAAATTTTAAAAATTGTGTACTCTGATGTCGTGGATCCGTTTCGAACTGGATTGAACGAGATGACGAGATATTGTTACGAGCGTTATACAATAAGCCAACCAAGCACACACCTCCATTGTCGTCGAATCATATACCTGACGACCAATGAGCAAGCGAAAAGACTTCGCAGATCGCTTTACATAAGCAATCACAAATGTTACAAGCGATCTACGACGTTGTACATATACGTTCACGCTCCGCCAACCAAGTAGATAACACCATGGTCGTCGAATCATACCTGTATACCGGATGACCATTGAAGAAGCGAAAAGACTTCGCAAATTGCTTTACATAAGTGATTGAATCGACGAAGACGCACACGTTAAGCTTTGGAGAATGCTACCAGCGGGGTAAAGCTGGGGAGAGAGCCGAAAGAAAAGCTTTAAAGAAAAGCTCTCACTCACTCACCAATTCGCCGCGAGAGATTCACCATCCGGACAAGTGAGACGGAGCGGGGAGGAAAGAGCTTTTCTAAATTGAGAGCAACACGTTTCGGTTACTCAGCATTTTAAGAGTGAATCGAGGCCGAAAGCTTGCTGGAGAACCATTTAAAACCAGCCGAACGAGCCAGTAGCAGTGAGTATTGGTACGATACTACCACCGTATTCGAATTCGTCATCAGGGCAGTAGTGCGTGTATAAGTTGCCGTAAAGCTGTTGCAGTTCTAGTTCTACGATTAGTTAGATGGTGAGGTGTTGGCTCAAGCCGCGAACCTCCTTCGGCTTGATTGCGTTTTACGCTGCATAGCCACCATCAGCTAATCCTTTTTTCTATTCCCCAGACTCCTTCGCTAGAAAAGGGCTTCACCCAGTATGGATAGTTGTTAAAAACAATTAAATAATTGATTGTAATGTTAGTGATTTAAAAAGAATGGACAATAAAACTAGAGTAATTCATTAAAAATTAACTCTCGTCTTTTGTTGTTCTAGTTTAAACGGACAGAGTAGCAGGTAAGTGGTAAATTAGGAGTTCTTTCCCCGGGAGCCTTGATGATGTATATTGGATACACATCAAATGTGCTCCCAGTTCATACCAGTATACATAGGGTATACTGGTTATGTAACAAATAGTTAGATGCACTGGAAACTAAAGTGTCTAATTTAATTAAAAATGACACATTGGAGATAATCAAGAAGGACGATCGCAAGAATGTCATCAATTGCCGTTGTGTATTGACAAATAAACACGATATCGATGGTGAGATCAAGCGACGCAAAGCGCTTTTGGTGGCTAAAGGGTATAGTCAAAAATACGGTGTTGACTATCATCAAATTTTCTCACCAGTTGCGCGATTGGAAACGCTTGCTGTGCAGTTTGAAATGAGAATTTGGCAATTCGATGTGGTAACTGCATATTTAAATGGAATTTTAAAAGAAGATGTTATCATGCGTGTACCGGAAATGTTAAATAAAATGCTGGTTAGAATTGCATCGGAAAATTCGAGTATCGGAACGTGTGCAAGAGAGATGCTAAATAATCTCGAGAACGGCACTAATGCGTGCAAGTTAAAGAAAGCGCTAGACGGATTAAAGCAGGCTGGCCGTAAATGGTATAAACGACTTAGTGAAAAATTGTGGAGCCTGGGACTAAACGTGACAACGAGTGAACGATGTTTATTTTCCGGTGAACTTTGTGGTAGTGCTCTGTATGTGTTAATGTATGTAGATGACTTATTAGTAGCTACACAAATCGACAGAGCGTATGAATTTATTGAAAACAAGTTTACAAGAAGACTTCGAAATAAGAGACCTTGGACTAGCGCAATTTTGTTTAGGTCTTGAAATTGATCAGCAAAAGGATCGAATTATACTTTCTCAGAGTGATTATATAAAAAGATTATTGAGACATGGACAAATGCAATCCGATTGGAACACCATTGGAAGTGAATATGGGCTTTGACAGCGCGAGTGATGATAATTCGTGCGAAAAGTATCCGTACCGCCAACTACTTAGCGCTTTAATGTATTCGTCGGTTACAACGCGTTCAGATATTGCAAACACGGTGCCGCGATTGGCACAATTTTTGAATAAAGCACGTAAATGTCATTGGATGGCAGCGAAATAAGTCCTGCAATATTTAGCTGGTACTGCTCATGTCGGTTTGGTATATACAAAACAAATGACTCGTTATTCGGCTACGCAGATGCCGATTGGGGCGGAAATTCTGTAGATCGCCATTCATTTACGGGATACACATTTTTATTAAGCGATGCAGCGATCTCGTGGAAATCGCAAAAACAACGGAATGTTGCGTTATCATCAACAGAAGCGGAATATGTCAGTTTAGCAGAAGCGGCAAAAGAAGCGATCTACTTGCGCAGTGTACTATGTGAGCTTTCTTTAGGCGACTGGATAGACATTTTAATATATGTGGATAATCGTGGAGCTCAGTGTTTAGCAAGGGACCAAACGGGAATGAAATTGTATCGGCGTAGCAACCTCTATACTTGTTGACACTTGCCAGTCAAATTAAGAATCTTCTTAGAAGAAGAACCGTCGTATCGTATATAGTCTAATTATATATTGTTGCATACAAAGTAAAGTACAAAATGAACTAATATTTTTTGCATATTTTGAGGATTTTCATTCATATTTCAAGCTTTTTTAATGCATATGTGCATACATATTTTAAGCTTTTATGTTGCATATAATCCGGCCTCTAATTATAATTATAAATAAAACAAACATTCTTAGAAATATACAATCCATTTGCTGACTATAAGAATAAATTTTGTGGCCTATTTAACATCAATAAGAACTAACTATTTTCCAAGCAGCAATTAATAACCACAAACTCTCAAAGGAAGAAACAAAGAACAAAAAACTTTCTGATTCATATACTTAAAATTTCAGTATCAAACCTTCTTTTCTTTTAAATCCACGAGTGCACTTTCATATTCAAATCATTTTATTGGAACCATAATAATTTTCAATAAACGCCTGATGTTCGTATAAAAGGTAAGAAAACGATATAACATAAAAACTGAATTTTATTACGAATCCTTTAAAAAGGAAAAGAAAGAAAAGTCTGTCGAATCCTGACCTACACTTAATACATCCCATTCGACAGAATGAAACCAACGGGAAAATAGCAAAAAGAAAAAACTAACACTAATGCAAAATGAAAAACCTTTCAAGCAACAACAAGTCGCCCGAAACTAGGATACTTCGCCAGATAGCGAAAAGAACGAAATAAACGGGTACCGAATATCATTTCAAATATAAGGACAAGTCATTGCACTTAGAGGAGGAAATCGATTGTAAAGGACGACTGTTGAGAAAAGAATTTTAAGTCAGTTAGCCTTTGGGTCGAAGTGAGTAAGTCTTTCTATCGTCGTCATTTTCGGTGTACGAGTGGTAAAAGTGCTACGCTGGGAGCACAAGGACGATACCGAGGAAAAAAGGGAACGTTGAATGATAAACGAAAACATTTTGTGGGCAAAGAAAAGCCATTGGGTAAGGTCCACTGGGGATTCCACGACATATATGGAAACAACAAAAGCCCATTTTTATGACGCTGACTACATTGTGCAGAAGATTCTCTTCTTGCTGGAAATTCTCCACGTTCTTATCCTTATCTATTCGTTCTCCGAAGATAATTCAATTTTTTGGCAATCTAAACTTTTGCCAGTATAAAGGGCTTATCGTGTTCATTCATCGTTTCTTGTCGTCATGTTCCCAACAGTGTGTATATCAAGAACGTGGGAGATAATAATGTCCTCGTAAATAGTATATCGATTTGCGTTACACTGGACTGTATTTACATGGGTAGCTGGAAGGATCTTATCTGTAAGCGGAACTAGGAAAAAGCTTGCTCATAACAGTATGGTTTGGCCAACCACCAAAGATTCGAAATAAAATGCAGTAAAGAATTGGTTCGTGATCTGCTCTAATACATACGTTTTCAGACAACAATCTGCATGGTATTCTTTCCTTCCGCTTGCTATTAGCTGCCTTGCCGTTGGCCTTTCCGAATAACATATGATTTTAGCAAGTAGGACGTGACACCTGATGCCTATCGTGCCCTTAACGCAAAAGTACTCTGCATGAGCTCGTAGATTATGGATTTGCACGTATGTTGCATATTTTGTCAACTGTCTGTATAGAAGGATATCAAAGAAGTATGAATTGTATGACAGCATCGGTATCCTAGAGAAAGGATAAAATACTCGGATTATAAGGGTAAAGCTCAAGAGAGTCAGACTAATCGAATAGCAAATCAGGAAAAGAAATCGAGCCAGTTTACGTGGCTAATCATTGGTTAGTGCTGTATTATATATCTAATGAGCTTTTTGAGGATTTGAATATACTAAGCTGCTTTACCAATACTTGAACATTTCAGATTCTGTAAAAATAGAAATAAATATATCTTCATGCTTTTTGATACAAGAACTAAACTTCAGAGAAATAATTAACATGAGAGCTGACGTCGGGAATACGGTTCAGTTGACTAACATCATACAGCACAAAGCTTTGAAGTCGATGGCTAAAAGGCATCACGTTTTAGAGAAAGGCGCATTTCACGTTAAACAGACACGTTCTGAAAACTGTCCATATTTTATCTTATTGCATTTCCAATGGTTATTAATGTTATGACCGAATTTTTATTTTGCATGATATTGGATAGTCTAAACCTTAATTTTTGTCACTAGATGGTGTTCATTGTCATATATCGGGCAATACTAATCAGATTGAGTCAAACTGACATGCCTTTGAAAGGTGATATTCCAGTCTATAATTTTCATGTGGATAGTTTTGTATTTCGTTATTCGTGTCAAAAGTTGTATTCATTTATAAATGAGTGAAATTTCTGGGAAAATTCGTTATATTTTACAATATCACTGCGATCAAGGTGAGAATGCACCGCAGGCTCGTGAAAAAGTTTGTGGTGTCTACGGTCAGGATACTTCATCAACAGCCACAGCCAAGAGATGGTTCGCTCGCTTTTGTTCTGGAAATTTTGATGTCAAAGATGCACCTCGCTCAGGTCGACCAATCACTGAAAAAGTCGATGAAATCTTACAAAAAATTGAAGAAAACCGATACATAAGCAGCCATGACATTGCTAAGTAACTGAACACCCATCATCAAACAGTTTTGAACCATTTGCGTAAGGCTGGATACACAAAGAAGCTCGACGTTTGGGTGCCGCATGAATTAACACAAAAAAATTTGATCGACCGAATTTCCATTTGCGAAATGCTACTAAAACGCAACGAAATCGAGCCATTTTTGAAGCTAATCATTACGAGCGACTTCAAAGATTGACATCAAATAAGGTTATGCTGTGTGTATGGAGGGATTGGAAGGGAGTTGTTTATCATGAGGTGCTAGAACCTGGCCAAACACTCAATTTAGCTCTGTCCTTCAGCAATTAACCAGATTGCAATAAGCAATTCAAAAAAACTGGCCAGAATTGAACAATAGAAAGGGCGTTGTCTTCAATCATTAGAATGCCAGACCACACACATCTGTGACGACCCGGCAAAAATTGACAGAGCTTGGCTGGGAAGTTTTGATGCATCCACCGTATAGTCCATGTCTCTCACCACGAGGCTACCATTCTGCAAAACTTTCTTAATGAAAAAATATTCAAAAAGACTGTGAAAATCGCTCTGCCAAGTTTTTCGCCGATAAGCTACAAGAGTTCTACAGAGATGGAATAATGGCTCTACCCAAAAAATGGCAAAAGGTCATAGATAATAATGGACAATATGTACTTAAATAAAATCCATTTTAAACAAAAGAAATATTCAATCGAAAAATGAGAAAAAGGCTCAATACTTTTTAGACTTACCAATATATATTTGTCCAGTTATGACCGGACAAATAATTGTCGTAACAGTGCTATGCAGTTCATTTTTAAAGCAATAAATTCACATTACAATTATTTATTGCAACTTATATGGAGAACATACTATTACCCTCTAGGGCAAGGATGCTCCAACAGGGATGCCTTCGGTCCCGGTAGCATGTTGGAGGTCAGGCGTGAGCACCACCCGATTGGCCTGTTTGACCATCATAAGCCGCAAAACGAGAATACGGCTCGTCGAAACCTAATATCCCTCTGATTCCTCAACGACAACTCCGACGTTCCTACCTACGCAAGCCTACACACTTAGCTTTCCTGAATATATCTTTAAAAGAGTAAGAGTGGTGGGAGAAATAAGAATATGAGGTGAATGCAAAATAAATATTTTCGGGCCCATGTTTTCAGTAATTATTCACTTTGTTTACAATGTTTGTAATATAATAATCTTAATTAATTATATAATATTTCTAGTATAGTATAATTAATTATAGTTTGACAATTCAAGTTTAGTAATGAATATTTTTCTAATTTATTGAAAAACAATATCTGCTTATGGAATGAATTTTCGATACTTTGCTTTTGCAAAATGAATATATGTAGGATAGAATGTATTTTGATACAAATGTAACAAATTAAGAATTCAAGCGTAAATATATAACAAAGAAGACACGTCCTCTTCTGGTAACCGCTTACGATGGACAAACTGCGAAGTGGTCGCCGGCTCTCTTCGAAGAATCTTCTGTTTCATTTCCACACGGCCACTCCTGGATCCCATACGACTCCGGATGGCCACTTCTTCAACAGGTCTTCATATGCCGTCGTTCGTCAAGACGAGCTAGGATATATCAATCCTTGCCCAAATTGCTGGTGATTTTCATTAGCCCCATGTATTTCGGTTTCACTTTCTGTCCAACACCAAATTGAGTTTTCTTAAGAGCCACTAGGTCGCCCAACAGAAATTCTTGTACCATTCGTCTTCGCAAGTTATACTGTTGTCAGTTCTCTTGTTGAACCTTTGCCATTCGGTTCCGTGCCTCTTCCCGAATTTTGCTTCGTTCGTCCTCCTCTAAAATTCGCCCCATATTATCATCGTCATTGTTCCTCATGTCCACACCTATCATAAGTTTGAAGGGAGTGGTATCGATACTACGATGATATGTGCTGTTTAAAAAACGCTGTAGTTTGCTTACATGTTTCCACAAATTTTCAGGAGACGCACTTGAGAGTTTCGTTAGCGCTGGAACAACCACCCCATGCACTCGTTCGACCTGCCCATTTCCACGCGACACACCTGTCGTAATAATATGTGACTATCTTTTGGTCACTGGATATGATACGAATGCGCCACCTCGATCTGCGATTATTCGTCGAGGATTTCCAAAAATGGAATCAACCATTTCCAGTTTTCGTAGGACTTCCTCAACTGAAGACGTTTTCCTAGGAAAAATCTAAGTAAATTTAGAAAATGCATCAGTTATTGTCAATACATAGTTATATGCTTTTCTCGTCGACGGCATCGATCCGTGATGGTCAATATCGAAGGTGTCTAAGGGAACATGTCTCTTCGGTATCGGATGGAGTTTGCTTTCCGATTTCCTCGCCTTGCGATTGGACTTAATGCAAGCGACGCAATTCTCAATACACGCATTAATCTTGTTGTCAATACCACGAGCAAAGTACTCTTTCTCTAGCATGTCCTTGTTTTTTTTACTCCAAAATGGCCTCTTTTATGGTATCCATGAATTAAATCCACTTCCATCGCAGTAGGTACCATTAACAGTTCTCTTTCGCCGCGTTGAATGTAAATGATATCTCCTTTATTCAAATATTCCTTACGTTGAACCTTCTATAGTATCGCTTTAATCGTCTGAATATGTTTTTTTTCATCCTGAGCAATCCGTATTGACGCCAACACAGTGGGCTGAACTTTGACCATCATAACTGCTGTTGGAGACATTGCATCAACATGAACCATTCTTTCGGCTTTTCGGTGCTCGATTTCGTAGTCGAACTCACTTATCGCAAATGCATACCTCGTAATTTTCGGATGCGTTTCCTCTTTTGCCATTGCCATTTTCAAAGCAGAACTATCCGTTACGATTTTGAAATGAATTCCTCGCAAGTATTGACGGAATTTCTTTAATGCTTGGATCACTGCAAGAAACTCCAGCTCATATGAATGATAATTACTTTTAGCTTCATTCGTTGTCCGACTATAGTAATGGCAAGGGTGCATTTTGTCATCTTCTCCTTGTTGCACGAGAATAGCTCCGATACCTTCCTTGCATGCATCAGCGCGGAACTCGGTTTAACTCTACGGTTCATAAATCTTCAAAGCCGATGAAGTAAAAAAAACAAATAGAGAAGTTGAAAGCGAAAGCAGCAAAACACAAAATCAAGTCGGAAGAGAAGAAGTCAGCATAAACGAAGGGATAATGCCAACAGACGAAATAGAGCTAACTCAGCTCATAAGGCTGTTAACCCTGCAAATACAGAGAGAAGAAACGGCGGGAAACGTAGAAGAGTTATCAGCTAGGAATATCAAAAAAATCATCCCAGAATATGATGGCAAATTAATTACTATCAGGAAGTGGATAGACAACTTCGAGGAAAATGCAGATGCGTATGGGTTGAGTGAAAAGCAAAAATTTGTTCAAGCGAGTGCGGAAATGACAGCAATGACAAAATTGTTTTTGGAGCTGCAACGGTGAGCAACTACACGGAGTTGAAACAATGTCAGAATGAAGAATTTACAACGGAATTTTCGAGTATCCATGTACACAAAGCACCGTCGGAGCAAAATAAAAACGATGCTATCACGAATATCTTTTGCAGATGAGAAAAATTGCAGCGCGTGGCAATGTCGACGACATTTCGGTAATATGCTATATCATTTAAGGATTTCAAATTAGAAGCGAACAAAAGCTTTTTGTCTATACTTACAAAACTTTTACGGAATTAAAAGCTGAATACGAAACCTATGAGCAGCTAAATAAAAACATTAAGCTGAAAGAGAAGAACAACAAAATAGTGAACAAAAGTGAAAACAAAATTGACAAAAAAGAACATAAAGAGTGCAAGGCGGCAACAAAGTGTTTTAAATGTAATAAATTGGGACGCATATTTAAAAATTGTGCATCTTCGGGAAAATTTAAAAATAAAATAGTGAATATTATAACGCACGGAGATCATATAAAACAAGTTCGGATTAACGATGTAACAATTAATTCCTTAATAGATACTGAATCCGACGCGACGATAATTACAAAATGTGAGTTTGGTAAACTGGTTGCAATTAAAATTGGTACATTTGGTTTTGGGTGATTCAAAAGGGTAAGCTGTGCTAGTAATTTTTTTATTACATTGTAGTATTTCACTGGGTTGTTAAGTGTCCGTTTTGGATTGCAGCGTTGAGCTGCTGCCTCAACAAGTGCAAGATTTATGATCAACTGGAGGTGGCGTCGTCTGGGGACGCGTAAGTGCGCTGGCAAGCTAGCTTTGTGGCGTCGTGGGGCAGATTCTTTTTCCGCATCTCAAGAGCCCCCTACAAAAAATATTTTTCGCACTTACAAATTTTCAGATGACCAAAGTCAACAATGAAAGCCAAACAAAACCATGGATAGGTGTGGATGGCTTAAGTAACCGATCGAAAACATTGAAAAGAGAAACGCGACGACAGTGCCCGGTTAACCGCGAGTGAGATTCAAGGCGACTACGTCATTACCCTAAATGTTCACGGCCCACAAATAAGAATGGGGCATCCAGATAGTGGTAGTAGTCTGTGTGGTCTAGTGGTTAGAGCATGAATGCCTGAGCCGAAGGGCCCAGGTTTAAATCTCGTTGGGAGCAGCGTGATTTGGTTCAGGGGATTTTTCGGATAGACTACGAGTGTTCACTCAGTGGTGATATGTACTGATTTAATCAGGTCATATCATACAAGGGTCATTCAACAAGTACTTAGCCTACAGAAGAAAAACGAAGATTTTGGAAAGAAGGCATTTTATTTTTCCACATAATCTTCTTCAAGCTCGATACACTTGGCCCAGCGGTGCTCTAACTTTTTCAACCCGTCCAAAAAATACATTTTCTCGAGGGCTGCAAAATAGGCCTCCGTGGCGGCGATGACCTCCACATTCGACCCAAATCTATTCCCGACGAGTGATTTTTCAGATTTCGAAACAAAAAGTAGTCACAGGGGGCCAAATCTGGAGAGTACGGTGGATGGAGCAGCAATTCGTAGCGCAATCCAACCAATTTCGCCATGGCGACAGCGGAGGTGTGAGCCGGTGCGTTCTCGTGGTGGAACAGCACTTTTTTCTTCGCCAAGCGGGGCCGCTTTTCCTTCAATTCGACGCCCAAAAGTCTGCATAGTAGTGCCCCGTGATTGATTTACCCTTCTCGAGGTAATCAATGTGGGTCACACCTTAAGAATCCCAGAAAACGATGGCCATCACCTTTCCGGCCGATCGAACAGTCTTCGCTTTCTTTGGAGCACGTTCGCCGGGTGAAGTCCACTGTTTCGTCTGTTCCTTGGTCTCTGGTGTTTACCAGTGAAACCATGTTTCGTCGACGGTCACAAAATGACGCAAGAACTCCGTCGGCTGAAACAGCGCCCAACACGTCGCCGATGTGGTATCACGGTTGCGTTTGTTTTCCGGTGTGAGCTAACGCGGCAGCAATCGCGCCGACAGCTTTCTCATGCCCAGTTCTTCGTGTAGAATATGATGCGCCGTTCCTTCTGCAATGCACACAGTCTCAACTGTCTCGCGAATCTTCAATCGACGGTCTGCCAACACGAGATCGTGGATTTTTTTAACGTTTTCCTCCGTAGCAGCCGTTTTTGGAGCACCTGGGCGTGGCTCATCAAAAACCGACGTGCGGCCACGAACAAACTCGTTGAACCAATTCTTGACGGTCGCCATCGAAGAAGAAGAGTCAACATACACAGCATCCAAGCGATCTTTGATTTCGCTGCGCGTTCTCCCTTCCAAAAACAAGAATCTAATCACTGAACGATATTGTTTTTTTTCCATTTTTGTACAACCGACCGACACGCTCGCTTCCAAAGGCTATCAAAACAAAACTAATGAAGGGAATTGACTGAAACTTTGCAGTAGGCTACTAAAAGAATGTACTGCACGATGGTAAAACTCTTTTGTAATAGCAGCGCCATCGGGTGGTAAGGCTAAGTACTTGTTGAATGACCCTCGTAGCTGAGCAAGCATACGGGAGAATGGTACTGACCAAACCAACTTCCGAAAAAATCAATACGGTCATGAAAATGAGATACTCTAACTATCTCTAAGCGAAGGCTCGAGAGGGGCTGTAGTGCTACAAAGAAGAAGAAGAAGATCCAGATAGTGGCGATGTTCCCTCGCACCCTTCCAGCTGGATTGAGGATCCTAATTGATGTCTTGGTCTGTGTCTTGTGAAGAAGGTCAAGCATCCCAGCAAGAGCCCCTGAAACGCAAAAAAGGTAGAAGCTTACCCGATAGCTAGCTCTTAAACGAAGGGGCTAGCCAACGTGAAGACCGAATTTTATTTATATTTAAGGCGCCATTTTTACATTATTTTTCTACAAAAAGTAACAATGACAAAAAAATAATGAGCTGAAGTTATTCACTACCGAGAACCTGTTATTTGTAAAAAGAAATTCGACAAAAAAATAATGATTTGATTTCATCACTAGAATTTTTCTTTTAGTTATTGTTACGATTTGTGTGTCGTAAATGGATAGAAAACTTCATTTCTATTGCCATAATCGTAAAAACGTATTGAACAATAAATTGGGGTAATCAGTTAAAAATGAATAAAATGCAACGTAATAAAATAGAAAATTAAAACAAGGATACTCACCCACTCCTCTGACAAACCTGCATGCATTTTTAATTAATTGCGTTTTCAGTTAGTTAATTATTGTTAATATCTCTCTGAAAGTTCAGGTTTTGCTGCAGGAACAATGATGGTCACGCCGCATTTACTACATAATGTACACTCAATGATTAAAGCAAATTTAATTACTCTTACGAAAAATTTCGAACTCAACAATGGCTAAGCACAAAATTTTCTTTTTATTTTAATTTTTCTGTCGGGATTGCTTAACTTTAACTGGCACAGAGGAAATAAACTCAATTGGGCTCAGCAGTGTAAGTGATTAACAAACGAAACGGCAAAGTATTGAAAATTATTTTTTCATAAACAGCAATTCGATGTGAAATTTTCTTGTTCGTCAACACTATGACACCTTATTACTTTCTTTTCCTTGGCTGTCACTCGTCACTTGACTTTTTGCCCATACAATGCCACTGAGAATAATAAATCACATTCTCCTTCACCCATCGACGTTAGCAAACTGCAGAAAGCACAAATTCACATAATTGCAAAGAAATGTTAAATAAACACTCACAGTGCATTTATATTGTGTTCAACACTTGAAAGTATTTGCAACAACGGAGCAAAAAAGTAAAGCGCACTGCATAAACTGGAGATTCTCATTCAATTTGCCTACAAAATTTCTTGATCTATTAAAACTCGTCTTGATATAATTTAGAAAAACTTCAGAGCACAACATAACAAAAACATTCGAGCAAGCCAGAACTGTTCAAATAAATTTTTCGAAACCATATGAATCCGGATAAACATTTTTCACACACTTTGATCTTGATATTGTTTCCATAGCCCCAACTTTCATTTTGAAATAGGCAAAGTTTCCATTGTAATGTTTTCCCGTTCTTAATGGGCTTTGTACTAAAAAACAAAACCCTATTGTAATCACGACCTATGTCCGTCTGAATGTCACAGCGCTTTTTCTCCGAAACTATAGAAGCTACAGCCATGAAACTTTGTCGAAAGGCCAGAAGTGGTAACTTCTTGAGAGTTTTGGGCTGGAAAATTTTTTCAAAGGGGTTTAAGGGGTTCTCCTCATATACGGAGGCGACCCTTCAAAATTTTTTTCACCATTGGTAGTCGAGTAGGGGTAGGGAGATATTTTCGAAACAAGTCTTAAAATTGCCTTATCAGTACCGTGGGGGCAAGGGAAGGGGAAATTTACGAACGAACGCCACAAAAATTTGCCATCGAAAGGCTCCAAATGGCGTCTGTGGCCAAAAATTTCGCGGAGACCCTTGACAACCAGCTGGCTCCCATCTTATCAGACGCATCGTTGAAGACGAGCAATGAGCTCTGGGTGGAAGCGAAAGTGGCTATTAAGACCGTGGCAGAAAAGTCGATCGAACATCAAGCCCGGCGCAAGAGGAATGATTGGTTCGATGATGAGTGCCAGAATGCTTTAGATAAAAAGAATCAGGCGTACAAGCAATATATAGATAGTAAAATCAAGATGAAGAGAGAACACTATGAAAGTCTCAGAAGAGTAGCGAATAAGATAATTAGGATTAAGAAAAGATAATACTATGACGAACAATTGGGAAGTACAGATGTAAGCCTAGCGAGCAAAAACACAAGACAAGCACACAAAGTAGTGAAAAGCCTGAATCGTGGTTACCAGCGCAAAACCGCGCTCTGTCATGAGGAAATCGGCTATATAACCGCTGATGAAACAAAGATTAAGGAAAGATGGGCATCATATTTTAAGAACCTCCTTGACCTTCGGCACAGGTCCCGAACATCGGAGCCTATAGAAGTCTGCAGGGAGTTTCCATTGGCCCCACCAACTCTGGATGAAGTTTGTTCCATCATCAAAGCCCAAAAGAGTAATAAAGCGCCAGGCATCGATGAGATTCCAGTGGAGCTCATCAAATATGGTGGCAGTAGTGTTCATAAAACTATTCTTAAAGTCATCCAGCACATTTGGCAACAAGAACTTATGCCGAAAGCGTGGAGCCAATCAATTATATTCCGTATCCACAAAAAAGGTGACAAGCTACAGTGCAAAAATTATAGAGGTATATCACTACATTGTACGGCGTACAAAATATTTTCGAAGATCTTAGAAAATAAAATCGGATCATACGCAAACAGTATTATTGGGGAGTATCAAGGGGGCTTTAGAGCAGGTAGATCGATGATAGATCAATCGTTCACAGTCTATCAGATATTCAAAAAATGCTGCGTTGACTTTAAGCAAGCATATGACAGTATTGATCGTAACGTACTGTACCAAATAATGCTTTGCTTTGGCATCCCAGCCAAATTAGTCTGTCTAACGAAAATGATAATGATGTCGATGACCTACCAAGTCCGTATCAATAAACAGCTCACCGATGCCTTTGTCACAAATATCGGACTAAAGCAGAGAGATGGGCTGGCCCCATTGCTATTCAATTTGGTTCTGGAGTACGTCATAAGGAAGCTACCTGTCCATACAAGATGTACATTACTATAGAAGTCGAGCCAGGTAGTAGTCTATGCGAATGACATCAACATTTTGTCACGGTCGCTAAAAACTGCAAAGAACGCTGCCTGAAACTCAACAGCGAAGCAAAACTAGTAGGGCTACAAATCAATGAGAATAAAAGAAAGACCATGTCACAATCGAGGAAAAATGCCTTAAATCCACAACATACCATACTTGGTGAATACAGTATCGAAAATGTGGGAAAATTAGTGTATTTAGGCGCCAAAATAACAAGAACCAGCAATAAGAGAAACGAAATACGCTGAAAAATACAGCTCGCAAATAAAATATATTATTCAGTTTTGACAATCTTGAAGACGAGCTGCATATACAGGAAAACAAAGCTCCAAGTATACAAATCTATGGGAAGATCTGTGCTATGATTTGGGTTTGAAACGTGGACTTAACGTAAGCATCTGTAAACGTGTCGTAAGGCGGATCATTGGAGCGAAACTGGGCGGGGACCAATGGCCAATCCGATACAACTGAGCTGTACGTAATTTTTTTTTGTCTCAACGGTTGTAAGACTGCGGAAGCTGCAATGGGCTGGCCAAGTGAATTGTATAGACGAACAACGGATTCCCAAAAACGTTATCGTTGGGAGAACTGAAGGGCGGCGACCAGTTGGGAAACTGAGGAAACGCTGATCTGACTCGGTTGACGAAGGCAGCTCTACGCTGCTCAGATTTCAAAATTGGAGGACTGACACAGTTAGAGGCACTATTTGTAGGAAGTGAAGACCCAAGAGAAGAAGAAGCTAATAATGAAATAGTATTATTCTCTGTCGATAGTAAAATTCAATAATTTGAAAGCGTCGTTAAGCTTTAAACCTTTCTATGATGTAATGGCAAAACAAATTAAGCACAATGTGACAAATTAAAGCCTTTCTCAAATTTCATCATAGCTCATGTAATACTGTAAAGACATTAGCATGAACGACATTGGTGAAAATTTCCCAAAATGTTGGAATTTATATCGTTCAAACATTCCCGGAAAGAGATCATTCCTTTTTCCAGGTTAAACTAAGCATTCAACATACATATTTGTCGGAGCAAACTATTTGCTAGTTAGTCATCGTTCCCACCTAAGTGGTTAAAAGAATCCAAGACCAGATGCAACCAATTCTAACTCACTAACACATCCTTTTGTCAAAGACTTCCTTCCCACCAAAATGAAATGCTTTTTGAATTCTCAGAACCAAACTTGCAAAGCGAGTTTCATCTCTAATTCAACTGATGTCTAAAAATCTTCGTACATTTACTTCCTCAAGTATTTCTGTATTGAAAATCCTTTAAGAATTTTAATGCAATAAGATCCTTTCAAGCTTGGAACTCATGAAGCGAAAAATACAGTATTCTGTAGATACCAGATCGTACTATTGATATACACATACATTGATACACGTGCACGCAAGACTTGTTCCAATACGAACATACAATGCTTGTAGTACACGATAAATATATTAACTATACACTTCTAGTATCCTTGCTTGTACATACTTGTATACTTACACACAATATGTATGTGTGGCAGTGTTTGGTAAGAAGAAAATTTATTGTTCGGCTGCCAGACTGTAAGTTTTATTGATTAAGAGATTCCAACGAGTGTTAGTTGAGCAAATTGCAAAATTTATAATGCATCGCACCAGTTTACCCGGCAAAGGAAAAACATCCTTAAGCTCAAGAGATCGTATCAAATTCCAAAAGACTTAGCACTTGCGATGTGAAAATTATTTCAGAGCGTTCGTTTGTTTTTTCTTCATTTTTTGCGTGCCAAGGAACAATGGAATGCAAGTGATATACGATAGATTCATTCTTGGAAATCTTGATTGGAATTAGTTGGTGCTTGGAATTAATTGAAATATAAATCTTAAAAATTTGTCCAATAAGCAAGGTAAATCGTCGGTTTAATTTTATAGTGTAGATTTTATAAATGAAATCGATTCAGTTTTTTATGCGTTAATTTTATATTACTCTCAAAAGCTTAGAGATCTTGAGGATGGGTAAAGATAAATCTCTAAAGTTGAGGAAACTAACTAAATTAAAAATACGCTTGTGACTCGCAAATCAGACATAAAATCAGAAATGTTGAATGTATCACTCTTAAAATTGCATGCAACTTCAAAAACTGTAGAGTAGCGGTGAAAACGTGACATGACAATATGTTACATCCTTTAAATATGTTGTGTAAGGCCTAAGTAAACTTCCACCATGTGTTCTAAGAAATTTGCATAATTCTTCTGAATAATCTGAATTTCTTCGATAGTTGAATTTTATAATCTCCAGCGAGCACTGATATATTTAAACTTGGCAAGGAATACCTAGTTAACGTTGAAACGTTGTGCCTACTTTCGGTCTGGAATAAATTCAAACAACATTCGTTTATTTTTCCTTTGATATATACGAGTATTTTTACATTCCTAGGCTCTCTGAGTCAATTAATAAGCCCCATTTTCGGCATCTTGTTCATTGAGATTGGCAAAGGCACGGAAGTTATATTTGGAAGATAAATATCTTCTGGAGTAACACCTCCTTCGTATCATGTCGAAAATCGGTCCGTGGATTCATTAGTCATTCTAAATATAAATTTACCCTTGAAAGCATTTGTTTAAAAATATTATATGCAAGACTAGAATTTTCACATCATTTTAATTTCAGTTCAAGCTGCTTTTAGTGTTACCCCATGCACTTTTATTGGCAATATTTTTTCTGCTAGAGAAGCGCAGACTATTTAAGCCCTAAATGTGGAGTTCTTTTGAGCACATGCGTTTAGTCCATCCACTTGATACCTCCCCTGTTAACCTGAGAAACTAACCTGATCTCGTTTAACGTATTATCTTAGGCTAGGCCTTGATTTGCTACGATGTGGGATGCCATCATGTTGGAGGAACCAAGTGAACCCTCAAGCTACGATGTGTAGTGTTTGTGGGATGTTATAAATATCCGTTCAGGACTACAGTGGAGTGCTGCCCCAGCGAGCGCAAAGCTCATGCTCAGCTAGAAATGGCCTTGTCTGGGGACGCGTAAGTGACCTGGCAAGCTAGCTTTATGGTATCGTGGGGCGGATTCTTATGGCGATTCCAGAGGGGGCCGCTTCAACAAAGTGTTTTGGGAGGCCCCCGGAAGAGATGTTTCATCTGCAGCATCATGGACCAGCAAAACTATCGGTGTGTTGTAGTTAGAGTGTTTTCTGGCTCATCGGAGTGGAACTGTCAGTAGACGGGACGGAGTGACTTTCCGTCACTGGATCTATCTCGAGTGCTGCTGGCTGCCCTGAGTACTCGCTTGAAAGTTTTTTTGCTTCGTGCATTTGGTGCAATTCGGAGCATACGTGTCTGGCTTGCCACAACGGAAACAGAAGATGTTCGGTTCTGTCCCGTCTACCGACAGTTCCAACACGTAGTGAGTCATGACTTAGGCACCAGCTGACGTTAGTCTGGGGTGGGTTGTCTAAATTATGATCCAGATCATCCGGTATGACCTCTGCATCGTAGAGGGGTGTAGGCAGAGCTAAAGTATCTGAATTGACCCCCGCTACATTAGTCTTCTCGATCGTGGTATTTTTGATGAGGCGCTGCCCTTTGGGTAGCTTGACCGGCTTCCAACTCCTAGGCTGAGGCGCAGAGTGAATGGACAGGTATCCACAAAACGCCAGAACCAGCTTTCCTCGAGAAAACCAATTTCTAGTTTGCCACCATTTTTGGTGAAGGAATCGACCCCGCAGGACGAACTCAGTCGTTGGAAGGTGTCATTCTAGCTGAAGCCATATTGCTAATGGCCACGTCAAAACGTTGGTATCCCATTGGTGGTGGTTGGGTGTGCCAAGGCATGGGTCGAAGTGGTGGATCCGGAGTGCAAAACAGAATGTGCACTGCTCTCGAAATTTGGGTCAGCTGGTTCATAGGTGAGGTCTCTGGTTCTCACTGCTCAGGAGGCGCCGCAGGTCCAAAAGTTGGTGGCTAAACCTGACTGAGTCGGGGTCGCTTTTCTGGTGCCATGGAGTTCATTGAGGAGCTGAGCCCCACCCGAGCGGGCTCAGAGCGCCAACTTATGGGAAGCTCCCAGGGGCTTGGTTCATTTTGTAGTCTTAGAAGGTGGTTATTAATGTCCATTCAGGACTGCAGTGGTGGACTTCTGTCGCAGTAGTGCAAGATTCATGCTTGACTGGGAACGGTCTTATCTAGGGACGCGTAAGTGAACTGGTAAGCTAACTTTGCGTCGTCGTGGGACGAATCCTTTTCCCACAGCACAAGGGCTCACCACAAAAATATTTCTCGCACTTCTGAATTAAGTCATGACCAAAGTCAACAAAAAACGCAGAAGTGATTGACCATCAACAAGCATCAAAAGGCTAGGTAACGTATCGTAAGAAATCGATGATAAGGCGATTTCAACATTGCCATGACAAATTCTTGCCCCACAAATAAGAGTGAGGCATCCAGATGGTGACGGTGCCCCCACGTACCCCTCCCAGCCGTGATGCCTTGCCCCATGTCGCACGAGGAACGCCAAGCATCCCAGCCCTGAAACAACCAAAGAGGGAGAGATTACCCGATGCCCAGCTCATGAGTGGAGGCGCTAGCCAACGTGGCGGGTCCCATACTCGTTTGAAACAACAGTGAAACAGAGATTAACAATTCAAATATAATAAGCATTTAAATGCATATAATTACTTAAATACTTGTATAATAAATAATTAAATGGAAATACTAAGGATAAAGAAGAGATGAATATAGAAATTTATAATAAGCAGATGTGTATGAAATCAAAGTGAAATGTTTTACAGTGTCGGTCCCATTATTTGATAGTCACACGTCGTGACATTTGGGGATATTCAAATGTCAAGGATTCCGTTAACACTAATATTTAAGGAGCTTAAGATAACTTTTGAGGGTAATACAATCATCCAATAAACGTATAAATTTAAAATCATCCACATAGAGCAGGGATGAAGAGTTGAAATACGAGGGAAGATCTTTGATAAAAAGCTTGAATTGAAGCGGACTCAAGATTGATCCTTCAGGTATGCTAGAAGAGGAATAAAACGGGGAAGAAGTAACTATCTGGGATGCAATATATCTAATAAGAGTGCAGAGGAATATCAACACTAGTGAAATAGGCCTTTTTAGATGAGATTATTTCTTTTTCGATAATCCATTGGAATCTACAAAATCCATCTCGAGTATTGTCAGCTTGAAACTTTTTCCGACGTTTTTGGACCCTGTTTTTAAGTTTTAGAGCATTCATCACTGAGTTTGTAATCCAAGAAGTACTATTTTTCAATGCAGAAGAACAAATAGGTGTAAACTCATCAGTGGTTATACATAAAATGAAAATGATGAAACTTTTCTGGCGCTTGTTCACAAATCAGTCCTTTAAAGGATTGAGGCCAAATAATAGTAGCGATCTTAGACAAAATGCCATCAAAATTAGCTATGTGAAAATTGTACCTGGCCGGATTAGGGACTTTACAGTTGATCAGACGTGGTACTTTAGGCATGATACTTCTGGCATAAAAAGAGGAGGATGTTGAGCATCAATTGGAACATATCGATGAATACAATTCAACACAAAGATATTAAAATAAGGTATATTCGATAGAACAAGGTCCGACAAGCGACTTTTTGAGTTATATATGATATTACTGTATTAATTGTGAAAGTCGAGGACATAATCGATACGTTGCTTGACGATGAGGAGACTGAGAACAGAAAAGACGGCTAAGTAACGGAAGGACAATTAAAGTTGCCACAAATAAGAAGATACTATTTTGGGTGGCTAGAGTTATTAAAATAAAATAACTTCGAAAAAACTGTCATAGGTTTTTACAATGGATATACAAAGAAGCAAAAAGAAGAGAAGAGGTAGGAGAGAGCTTGATTTTAACCTCAGATCACCAAACGTTTTTTTTACTTTGCGCTTACTAAGAAGTTATTTAACTAAGTAGACGATGGCTATAAGTTTTCTCTGTTTATTTTCTTTTTCTGTGAGTCATCCACGTATTCATTTATCTTCACAATGTTTTCTGCTTTTTGGATTAACAATTCTTCCAAGCGGCCCTCAATGGCAATCGTACTAATCACCCTCCTCCCTGGAGGAAGGTTTTCTATTTAAATCTCTGAAAGCATTGCTCCCGGCACTTTTGTGGTAATGAGAACAAAATCGCATGGTAGCACTTTGGTGGTATGGTTGCTCTTTTCTTTTTTCCACGTTTTGTTTTTCAATCTCTCTCAACATTTACATACTTGTAGTATGGACATCATTAAATGAAGATTACCTGCAAGGAAAGAGTGGGAGCGAACTTTTTTAACTTTTTGAAAAAAAAATTAATTTGACTTTGGTAGTTGTGGAGTAAGGAAAAGCCGCGCGAATGCCGATTTAAAGTAATGACAAATTTATCTTCGGGAAAATTTGTAAATGTATTTTAAATGGGTATTTGACTCTGTGGCTGAGAACTGCATCCGGAATTCTGGACTTAGAGCTGTGGGCGAAAATCCTCTCCGAACTAACTAGCCTGCAAGCAAGAAGTAGATTGAGGGTGCCCAGACTAGTTGACCTGTTGGGTACAGCCCATTGGCGTGTATCGAGACTTCATGGCCTTAACCGATGAGTGGTGGGTTTACATTTCCTTCGAGAAGTCTCAAACGAACGAGAGCATGAGAAAAATCATTGCAAAGCTGTAAATATGAAGAACTCAACTATAAGAATCATCATGTTTGCTTGCATATCTTCAGTGACCGGTTAGGAGCCCCGGTAGGTCAAAAACATTCACTGGATACCGAAAGGTGTGCTACAAACTCAACAGCTGTGGATATGGGACAAAGTATATGCCAGGTTAACAGCATATAAGTTGGCCAAGAAATGCCTTTGCAGACTTATTAATAGCTACAATACATGAAATTAAATTTAACCAATCTCATCCTACTCTAAAACATAACTTTTTAAAGCTAACTATGAAACTATTAATACAGAATATTAGTCAACTGACTAGATTTCTTTAGAGCCCTAATTTGTGAGGCTGCTTTAGATAACTTCTACGTATGTATTCATAGTCTTATTCGATGTTTTACGCCTCTTCAGACATCCCGTAAAGCAAATGAAAAACCTTAGTTTAAAAACGAGTGCTTACTGCCCTATGAGCAAAAGATAACACACGCATCGAGCCTTTAAAACACTTGGCACTATTGAAGCTGGATCTAATTTTAGCAGGCTACATGCATAGTTCTCTTGTAGCTAATAATACAAGGCCTTTGTGGTTTTATATTACATCGCTAAAATCCTCTTGCCCCAGTCCTAGTAAGGTTCGTTAGAATGGTGTAGAAGTTTCTTCTCCTCAAGAAGTTGGTGACTCATTTGCCCAATTTTTCTCTTCAATTTTTTCTACTCCCGTTGCAGCTGTGCATCCTTTTGTCTTATCTAATTGTCTTCCCTTCCCAATTTCCTTTATTTGTACAGACGTATCTGAAGTCGAATCTTTGATCAATACTCTTGATCCTAATATCAGCCCTGGGAAACATATTTGTAAAGTCGTTAGCCTCATCGCTAAGTTTTCCTTTATCTTACAGCTAATATAGTGCCTATTTTTAAACGCCAATTTTCAATGATCACCCTATTTCCTTAATTTCCTGCTTTTCAAAGTTACTTGTACGGCTGATTCATAATCGACTCTCAAATTCGTTAGCTCCAATTATTGCTCCAGAACAGTATGGCGTTCTCAAAGGATACTCCACTACCTTTCATTTAATCGAGTTCACAAACAGTATTGCAAGAGCTTTGGATAACTAACTACAATTTGATGTGATCTTCACAAATTTCTCCAAGGTCTTTGACCCTGTGAATCATTTACTTCTTTGTCGTTAGCTTGAAGCTCTTGGCATCTCGGGTGCTCTTCTATCTTGGATGTCATCTTATCTATCATGTCGCCTCTGTCGAGTAAGTCTCTCTGGTACTACGTCTAGTCCTTTTTATCCTTCATCTGATGTTCCACAAGGTTCAATTCTTGGGCTTCTTCTTATTGCTCATAAATGATCTCCCCTTTGTAATTAATTCGTCTTGCCTCTTGCTTGCTGATGACTTCAAAGTATTTCGAGTAGTCAAATCCCATTTAGGCTGTTAGCTCCTCCAAAATGATCTGAATGCTCTAAATAAATGGTGTGCTTCAAACTATTTATGTCTTAATATTACTAAATGTCATAAAATGACTTTTTCTCTCAAAGCCCTCCTATTAATTTTAATTACACATTAAATGATACTTTGCTCTCTGAAGTGTTCAGTCATAAAGACCTTGGAATAACTTTTGATCCAGAACTCAAATTTGATGCACATATTTTAAATGTGATTACTAAGGCGTCTAGAGTTTCCGGGCTAATCCTTAAGCATGTACATAAATTCAATAGCATCTCTTCTTCTATTCGCCTATTTGTTTGTCTTATTCGCCCTTCGCTTGAATACTGTTCTGTTATCTGGTCCCCCCGATAGTCCTATCTCGTGTCTTCTTCAGGAACTGTCCAAAAGTTTATGCGTTTTCTTTTCCTTAAGTTTAATTTGCCGTATCAGACTTATGAAAGTCGTTTATCCTTCCTACCTCGTCCATCTCTAATATCCCGACGAACTTATTTAGACCAATGTTTTTTGTATAAACATTGCTACCATCAAGTCCCGTTAAATATTTTTTCTGAGCTGCATTTCCGACAAATATCTCGTTCACCTCGGATGAGCTCTTATTTTGTTATCCTATATGCTAGAACTGATTTATATTTTCATTCGCCAATTTTAAGAACTGTACGAAATCATAATAATCTTGAGCTTGGTCCTTTCCTCTCTTCTTTTATAGCATATAAGTAAAAACCAAGAGACTTACTACTAATTTAACTTACAATTATCGTCATTTTACTATTTTTTTACTATTTTTTTCATTGCTGTATTTATTCTTTGCGTTCCATTTTGTTATTGGATTCTTCAGTCTGTTAGATGGAATAAATAAATAAATTATGCTGGCAAGATTTGATTACAACGTCGACAAGCATCCATAGAGTCTGGATTGCTAGCTGCATACAGAAGCTCATTGTACTATGGGCACTTTGCTTGCCATACGATCTCACATGGTTCCCACACTCAACCTAGGCTCCAAACAGCATCAAACGGCTTTTATCACGTACTCAGGTGCAGCCAGCTGCAATTTTCTTCGCGAATTTTTCCCAGCGAGTATGCCAAAAATACCTCGACATTCGCGCAAGGGATACAATGCAGGGTAAATGGAAGCTGCGAATACTATGAAGCATAAAACAAGGAGGAGATAGTGCGTGCACTTTTCTGTGCATAATCCATCCATTTTGACGCCATTCACAATGAAACAGTACCAGAACGCCCACTCTTTTCGCACATGAAACTGGATTAGTCAGCCCTGGATATGAGGACAAGGAAGGCTCCAGAACGAGATTATGTCTCAAATATTGCAGCGGTTGTATACCTTTTGGCATAATTTGCTTACATACGCTATGAGTACTTCCCAAAATGCTGAATGGTAGCAAGGCTCGTACTAATCAGAAAGGAGAAGGGAAATCCTAAGTCAACATCTGCATACCACTTCCTATGTACGCTAAACCCGACTGGAATGGTTCTTGAGAAAATCATCAAGAAAAGACGCGCTGACGCACCCCATGTTACTGGGGACCATCCCCATACTAGCATGACTTCAGAACAGGACACTCCACAATTGATGCGATTGCGGTGTTTGTGAGCGTAGTCTAATGACCAGTAGTATACAGCTGTACCGGCCAATGAATATTATTAAAAAGTTTTATTTAAAATTTTCTCTTAATTTTCAAGGATCGATAAAATTCTATTCTTGTCAAAAAAATGCTTAATTTCTCATTGTAATTCTACTGATTGAAATTAATTTACATGCACTGAAAGTTTATTTTATAAATTAAATTATTGCAATTTACATGTTTGAGAGTACTCCGCGTGGCTTACTGGTTAGAGCAATAAGCCCGTAAGCCGAAGGTCTCTGGTTCGAATTTCGTTGGCGTCAACGAGATTTAGTTCGAGTAATTCTTCGGATGGACTATAAGCCTATTCAGTTATGATATGCGCTGGTTTAAAATCAGAACGTATCGCAGCTGGGTGGACGAACACACGGTCAAAGCGTGATAATGATCATATCACCTTATGGAGTGCCGATACATTCGATCATGACAATGAGATACTCTAACTATCTCTCAGCGAAGGCCCGAAAGGGGCTGTAGTGCTACGAAAAAAAAATTTAAATGTTTGATAATGTAATTTATAACCTTTTCTTGCATGCCGTCGGAAGTAGTTTCCGCATTTTGTTGATTTCTATATTATTTGAGGGTAATGTCCATTATTGACTCATACTATATAGCACAAAAACTTAATTGATTAAATCTTAAACCTGTGATATAATCATCTATTTCATTCAATTTATTTCTCTAAGTCTCAAATATTCTGAAAAACTTAAAGCACATTTTCTATTTTCAAAGGTGTGAACATTATAGTAACTCAAATATTTTCTTTCAAAACCACTTCACTTACTTTCACCGTCTTCTAGGTGTTCCCATGTAATTCGTGGAGAATATAAAGTCTATGTGAATATATCCGAAACATCTATCCGTAACAAATTGAATTTCTATCACAAGCTGTAGCATTGATAAGATATTCAAGTATCCTTGTCATATCCCTGAGGTAGCTGAGAAATGTTTTGCTTTAATTATACGATCCTTTACGCAAACTTTACGATACCTTCTGATACAGATAAGATAATATTTAAATATTTTCATTAGCTTATACATTGATATCTATCAATCTTTAGATTAAATGTATACAATTAAATGGTTTACACTGATTATAGATTTTCTTAAAATGAATGAAGGAAGATAATCTGATTATCGTTTTCAAAGAATTTTTTGCCAGTATGAACTCGATATAATATAATTCGATTCATTTGAAAATAATAAAAGATTTCAATGATTAAATTATTCAGATTTAATCTAATATTCAAAGACAGCCTTTCATTTACAGCTGTACAATTTTTTTTAAATACAAAGCATCTCAAAAGAAATTTTATAAAGGGTGATTCCTTTTAAAGTTTGATTTTCAATAGGTTTTTTTTCGACAGATCACGCGTGACTTCTGTCATACTGTAATATAATTTTTATTCAATATTGTTTGACAAATCACCATAAAAAGACTTACATTACAAAAACGTATCCAAATTATTCAGCTGTATTACGAAAATTAACGTTCTATGAGAAATAGTTTTCGTACTCTTAGAGCAACTTATGGTGTGTATCGTCGACCTTCCGAAACCACTATAGACAACAGCACCCGCAAATTTGAAACCCAGCATACATTACTGGATGATACTCGTCCGATTAGACCACATCCAGCACGTAGTGAAGAGAATATACTGGCTGTAGCTGAGAGTGTAGCTTAAGGCCGTGACGAATCGATTCGGCGTCGTTCTCGATAGCTTGGTTTGTCCTACGTAACCACTTGGTGTATTTTACGTAAAGATATTGATTTTAAGGCATACAAAGTTCAACTTGTGCAAGAATTGATTTTGGCAAATGGGCTCTGAATCAGACCAATGAAAATCCGCTGTTTTATTGCGAAATTTTGATCAGCGACGAGGCGCATTTTTAGCTCAATGGATGCCTCAATAAACAGAATTGCTGTATTTGGGCTGATGAACAACCCGAAGCGCTTCAGTAGCTACTACTACAAATACAGATATGCACAGTTTGGTGTGGCTTATGAGTCGGTGGAATCATCGGTTCATGTTTCATTAAAAATGAGTCCGGTCACAACGTAAGCGTCAATGGCGACCGCTATCACACTATGATAACGGATTTTTTGCTACCTGAAATTGAAGCTCATGGTATTGGTGAACTTTGGTTTCAACAAGATGGACTTCGCATACAGCGAGAGAAACAATGGACTTATTGAGAAATCATTTTGGTGGGAATCTGATTCTACGTTTTGGACCAGTAAATTGGCCGCCTAGATTGTATTACATCACAACTTCAGATTATTTTCTCTGTGGTTACACGAAA
Source organism: Odontomyia ornata (assembly GCA_963969285.1). Lineage (NCBI taxonomy): Eukaryota > Metazoa > Arthropoda > Insecta > Diptera > Stratiomyidae > Odontomyia > Odontomyia ornata. Next base: position 452,427,546 of record OZ017739.1, on the reverse strand, counting down.
TCTCTAGTCTATAGGAATAAGCCAACATCATTCGCTAGATACCAATCACTATGCTGGAACGCGTCGTCTTAAATTGGAGCCTCAGGATGGACCATTTATGACGTAGTCGTGGTCAAAATTTAAACAAGATAATCTTTATAAAGTAAATTTCATAGATTGTACTTTTGACTCATAATAACATTTTTACTAAAATATAGAATTCAATTAAGACCAAACCTCACAATGAATCACCAAAACCGAACCTCATAATGATCACCCTATATTTGTTTTGCGTACTGCGTGGACGCAACGAATCAGAGGGGTGCGAGAGGAATGTGTAGTGATGCGCTATGAATTTTGTAGTGAAGTTTTTTTCTTAAAATCCGTGTAGGACGTTTTTGTCGAGCCACGAAGCTACACTACAAAATATTTATCACGCGTACTCTACGAGACGTACCGATAAATTTTTATTATCTTTAGAAATGTTCTATTACGTGTCAATTATGCTACTCTACAGTAATTCCAAGTTTTTTTGTCTCCATAAAGTCAGTCGACACGGAGGCTTGAGATAAAAACAAACGCAAATATTCTACAAAAAGCAACCCTTACTTTCTCCGAATGAAAAACATCTGGCCACATCTACAATGGAGGGGGGTGAAAGGGGGCACCGCTTTCACCTGAATGCCCCACTCTTATTTGGGGGCCATAAGTATCGTCAGTAAAGACGACATATTCTCAATTCTCGTTTGTTTTCACCAGGTCCAGTTTGCTTTTGCAATCTTTTCCTTTAGTAGGTTACCTCGGCCTTGACACCATCGGACCGATTCGTGTTAACCACTAATGCGTGAATGCAAAATTTTTATGTAGTGAGCCCTTGTGCTGGGGAAAAGGAACCGCCCCACGACACCACAATGCTAGCCTAACATCCCCGCTCTCCAAAGTAGCAGACCATCGCTGCAGTCCTTTACGGACATTCATATCCACTCAAATTACTACAGCCGTCTCTCTGTCCACGTCTCCGTCTCTCTGTCCACGCCTGTGTTTTCTTCTATTCTTCAAAGCCAAGGCATAAAACAATTGACTCAAGGCCAACCCGGAAAAAAAGTTTGCTTAAGCAAAAGATGTGTTCGCGTCAAGGCCAAAACCAAATCGCTCCGTCTATTAGTGTTACCATGCGTTAGTGTTGCTGTGTATTTTTTTTTTCTTTTTTTTAACAATAAATATATTTAGGATGCGCAAAGCACACGCAACACCCGTGAAACTGCAGACGCTAGCCTGCCAATGCATGCATGTGTCCCTAAACCAGGTCATTTCTACCTGGGCATCTATCTTTGGCTCGCAGAGGCAGAAGGAAACCGTTGCAGTTCTCTGTAGATTCAATGACTTTTCCAAATAACTACAAGTATCAATTGGTAACCTTTTGGGAATTTGGTCATTATGGAGCAATTCTTGAGAACAGGTCGCTTATTGTGAGTATTAGAGGAGCTTGCGTGTTCACACATGTATATAAAAAGTCTACTCCCTACCTTAGGACCATGCGGTCCAGCTCCCCCGGGAGTGATGGACTGTGGCAGCCCCTGAACACTCGACGAAACCGCAGCACTCTCCGTATTTCCCATCGTGTTAAAAAACCTTGGTCGCCCAGGTTTTGGTTTTCCTAGTGTTATACTAGTCTCTTTGAACATTTTGATCCATTTTCGAATGAGAGAAACGCTGGACGCATAATTTAGGTGGCAAAAACCTCAAACATTGTAGAATACAAAGTTTTCACATCCAATTATTATGTGCTCTAAAGTCGAAATGTTGCATAGTAGTATAAGTGATCAAGCTGCATACACAGAAAACAAAGCTCCAAGTATACAAATCTGTGATAAGACCTGTGTTATTTATGGGTGTGAAACATGAACCCTAACCCAAGCATCCGCAAATATATTGAACGCCTTTGAGTGACGGGTCTTGAGGCGAATAATCGGAGCGAAGCTTGACGGGGACCAATGGCCAATTCGATACAGCGATGAGCTGTATGAAATTTTTGACGAACCGGAAGCTCCAACGATTGTAAGACTGCGCAAGCTGCAACGGGCTGGACATATGAATCGTATGCACGAACAACGGATACCCAAGAAGGTATTCGTTGGGAGAACTGAAGACCGGAGGCCAGTGGGGAAACCGAGGAAATGTTGGTCTGACTCGGTCGACGAAGACAGTTAACTGCTTCTCGGACTTCGGAATTGGAAGGCGCGGTCAGTGGACCGAGGCAGTTGGAGGCGCTGTTTGCGGGAAGTGAAGGCCCGAGAGGGGCTGTAGCGCTAAGAAGAAGAAGATAAGTGATGAACAAAATTTGCATTTTTGCCGGTGCGAATGGAAGAAAAAGATACAATATCAGTTGTTTATGACACTAAACACTAACTATCTAAAGCGATTTCGCCAGAAATGTATGATGCGGGAATTCTGCAAACGCAGAATTAGTGTTATATAAGCTAAGCAACTTAGGCCTCAGCCTTTCTACCTATTAATCAACTAGAGAATCTGAGTTTCGCTTACTAGCGGAATCATACAAGAGATATATCCCTGAGGAAGAGACTAGATAAGCCCCGAAACAGGGAATCAAAGAAAAGGACTTGATAGTACTGTTAGTCAGTTTATTGTCAATCTGTACATCATACGGGTGAAATTAAAAGTATGGGAAATGCTTGTTCCCTCCCAGCTTGACAAAAATCAGTGAGGTATGTTTTCATTAGTACAGAAGCGACTGATATAGAAAAGAGGTTAGCATTCATGCTACTTTTTTTGTGGTTGGGAGGTGAATCTCATTTATGCACTGAGCGTGGGACTCCCATGCTTACAAGCGACTGCACTATCCACTAAACACCTCCCCTGTCAACCCGAGGGCCCAGCCTCGAACCGATTCGTGCTACTTTTGTACGAATAGAATGATTTGTGAACTTAACACTATGCTCGATAAAAACATAACGGTTTTAAGTTAAGCATAACGCATTTGTTTTATTCTAGTTTGGAAACCTGGCCATAGAGGTATAACAAGCACTATAAGGTTGCATTGAAATGCATCGCTCTTAGTAATTATGAAGATGATATTTTTATGTGAAATAAGCTGACAGCAATTTCATTGCCCTAAATCATTGATTGATTGGTTTTATAGGGTTTTCCAATAAGAGGTGTTATTTTGATATTAAAAGAAAAATGCCATTTTTCAATTTAAACATCGGATGTTTATTCCATTATAAAGGAAAAGGTATGCCGTTAATAGTCAAAAATAACATCAGGCAAATGACCACCGCGACCACGCTTACAGGATCATATCCTTTTTATGAAATTTTCCATAACTAAATCGCAAAGTGGCTGCCCTATGTCCTCGATAGCCTCACGAATTCCATCTTTGAGGTCTTGAATCAACGCTGGGCTGTTGGCGTAGACCTCCTCTTTCACGTGGCCCAAAGGAAGAAGTCGCAAGGTGTTAAATCAGAATATCTATTCAAAATAACACCTCTTATTGGAAACCCCTATAGATACGTGCTGTTCGATTCGAGAACAGATAACACAGACAATATCACATATTATTTCATTTTAAGCTTTCGCTGAATGAAAACTTTACCAATAACTCAATGCTTTGCTTCCCGAAATATTTTCTTAGAAACAATTTATAATCTGGGTGCTCAGCGTGCTTTAAAATTAAATTTTTTTCTGTACGTGTAGTTTATGTATTACATCCTTATCATTTTCTCAGGCTTCTCCAAACTCTCTACCTCCAAACTTATCTTTTTGTCGTAAACTTTCAAACTACTTAGAAATCATTCAGGATTCGAACATCTATTATTTGGAAACAGCCATAGAGGAAGTTTTGCTTCTCTTATATTTTAAAAATGCACAAGAGTTTACAATAAGTTTTTCAAATGTACTTTATCTTATATGAGACTAGTTGGCAATGATTGTGGGCTTAGACATTACAACGCATGAATCTAGTTTCCCCATTTTTGGTCTTCAGCTTCCAAATGCGCAGATGAGCATACACGATTCGAAATTTCTTCATATGCCCAGATTTAACTATTGGAGATGAAAAATGTGACAACCAATTTAATGGATTAAACTTTTAATTGTTAAAAACCTTAAATTTCAATTTCATTAAAGATCTCGGAAATTCCTCCACATGCAACCATTTAAATGCTTTGCTTTCTTCTACACAAATGTCCACATTTTAAAAATTTGATTATCGGATATTGAATTGCACTTGTGTAAATATAAATTATTATTAAGACTGCAGTGATTTGACCCTGGTTTTATGGTGTACAAATGCTTCCAAGTCAAAGTCAAAAGCGCTTTATTCAATATGAATCGTTTTAAATTTTCAAAGAATATAAAGTAAATTATAAACAATAAAAATTATAAACACTAAATAACCAAATCGCTCTCTAAATTTATACATTATTAATGAATAACATTTAATGAAAACCAATATCTAATGAAATTTAATTATTATTATTATATATTTTATAATTCAATTAGAAAAGGAGAAAAACCCCAAAACTAATCAAAAATAAATTATAATATTAGCAGAACAGAACTGTGAACTTTTTATGCTATAACCTAATTCTAATAAAATTCAATCAAAAGCTTTATCTTATACTAATACAACGCTATCACAATATACCTCACCTAACCGCTAAATCTTACCTCTAAGCCTAACATAATAAAAATAACATATGCCTATCCTAAATATTGAAACCTATAACGAAGCCAAGAGAGAGACAAACCTCAATATACCCGTCTGTAGGGTCGAACGGCAGTGAAATCCAGTGGTTTTTGCTCACAGTTACAGATCCCGTGATATGATTCTGAAGTAGTCTCAATATGAAGATATCGGCTCTCGTCACTTTAGCAGTTTGATAAATTCTTCTATTCGATATATAGTATTTCCTATCCATTTCAGGCTTTCTGTATGTCAAAACTGGTCCAACCAGGGTCATATAACAGATAACTTTGATCTTTTGATCAATGTATCTGGAATGAAAGAGTCGTCGAAGGGACATTGACTACTTTTTGTGCTTTACTGAGCATAATTTTGACATGTTCAGTATAGAACAGATACTAATCGAGATGAATATCGAGGAATCGAACGCAGAATTTATGTCGAACCCGTTTAGAACAACCCTCACCAACCATAATGTGGAAATCCTTCAAGCCTTTTTAGGATGTCAAGTCTCGGTCCTTTGCTTTGTTTGTGTAGCAATTTCATAGAGTTTGTCATAGCGTCAGGCTCATGGGCGTGGTTTTGTAGGTGTGTCGCATAATTGTAGTCTGCTTTGTTGTCTAAGAAAGATCGTAAGTGCTCTTTGTATCTTATCGTTAGTTTTCGTGTTGTCCTTCCTATATATACTATGTCGCAGTCCTTACATGTCAGTTTCACTCCATCCCCGTAAATCCTGCTAACTACTTCAACGAACTAAATTACACTTACAGAATAGCTAATAATAACGAATACAAACAATGCGGCATTGACAAACTTGTTACACAGTACAAAAAAACAGGAACGCCAACGGACTAAAACTTATAACAACGCCCAACATAACATACATACATTAACATACGTAGGCGCAGAGGCATCCAACCAATCAAACTTCCTTAGGAAACACAAACTGCATTCAAAACTAACAACAACATTGGAAACAAACTGAAACCAAAACTGAATGACACATCAATATACGAAAACAGCGGCATATATAAACTGACATGCAAGGACTGTGACATGGTATATAAAGGAAGGACAACAAGAAAACTAACGACAAGATACAAAGAGCACTTACGATCTTTCTTACATAACAAAGCAGACTCCAATTATGCGACACACCTACAAAACCACGCACATGAGTCTGACACTATGACAAACTCTATGAAATTGCTTCACAAACAAAGCAAAGGACCGAGACTTGACATCCTAGAAAGGCTTGAAATATCTAAACATAGAAAAACAGAAGGTAAAATTATCAACGAACAACTTGTTATAAATTCCAGCGCAATTTTCTCAGTACTAGACCACACTCTTAGACGAAAACGCAAACGAAATGAAACAGCACAAATGGACATCCAACAAGCAAAAAAACAAAAACCTAATGATACTGAAGTGTGAGCTGGTCCAGTTTCGGACATTCTTCATGTGTAATTTCAAAGCCAACGAGGCATGGTTGTAGTCCAAAGCACGCCTATAAATATTGTTGATGCGTGTGAAAAAGTGGATTTTCAATCTTTTAGGTAAATTTCTCGAGAGAAATTTACCTATTGCGGAGAGCATTATATATATATACATATATATATATATATATATATATATATATATATATATATATATATATATATATATATATATATATATATATATATATATATATATATATATATATATATGGGATATAACGAAATTTGTGACCACGCTAGAGGTTGCAATTATTGTTCGATTTGCACCAAATTTTCAGGAAAGGTGTATTGGGTAATTACCTCGGTTAAGTTCGTGAACCAGCTATATCGGCTGGGTAAAAACAAAATGGCGGCCGTTTTAGACGAAAAATCGTGGTTTCGGTTCTGACCAAAGTATAGCTCAGATTTGGATGAAATTCGGTACAAAAGTTCATTGATGTATGTGATGGTTCTAACAATAAAAAATTCAAAGTCGGTACGGCAGAAACGAAATGGCGGCCGCTCAAAGGTCGAAAAACGTGCAAAATTTTGTTGTTTTAATAGTGGTCAAAGCTTTCAACAAATTTTCATGAAATTCGGTAGTTTGATAGAAATTTTAAGTATCTAAAGAATTACCTAAAAAAACTGGAGGTCAGGTTGCAAAAAACAAAATGGCGGCCAGTTGAAAGTCAAAATTACAAAGGCTTTTAGAAGTCGCAATTTTGATTCGACATATATGAAACTTGGTTTCAAGGTAGACATTACTTAGACCTACAGTCTTTGATATTTTGGTGATCATGCATCTGCAAATTTCAAAATGGCGGCCGTTTAAATATGCGTTTTTTCATGTTTTTGTGGCCCTCTAGTGGTCACATTTTCCAACGGATTTTGATGAAACTTGAGATTATAAATCTCTGTACTATGTTCTTGTATTTTGCAGGAAATTATTAAAATTGAATGAAAAATAAAAAAGTCGAAAATTTAAAGCCTAATATTTTTAGCTGCCATTTTCTTTGAAAATTGAATTATTTTGCCCTGTCTAGAGTGAAACTCCTATTTGAACGAGATAGTACATTGATTGATGAGGTCCTAGCATACAAAGATTTAAAATAATCCAAATTCAAATGCATGCATTCAAAATGGCGGCCCCCAAAGGTCTGAAGGCAAGCGCAATTCGCTATTTTAGTGCCAACTGAAATAATGAATATTTTTCATGGAAACGTTTTAAATGACTTTACTTGAAAGAATTTATAAACTAGATCATTTTTAAGGTATTGTAAAATATTTTTAACAATACCCTAAAAAATTATAAAATCGCGACTTGTCTGTCTGTCTTGTTTTCTCGCAAACCACATGAGCTAGAATGAGGAAATTTCCTACGTAGGTCAAAATTGGTGCCTCTTGAAATTTGCAGTGCAAGAAAATATTTTAAGGTATTTAAGGGGGGTCTCCCCATACAGGCGGGTCTCCCCATACAGGGGGGTGGCATACAATTGTTTTTATTTCTGTAGACCTCTAGCAGCCAAGATTCTCAACAGATTCCGTTGAAACTTGAAATTATAATTTATTAAGGCAAGATAATTTAATTTAATTATGCAAATCGAATGACAAATAAAAAAGTCGAAAATTTACAGCTTAATATTTTTAGCAGCCGATTTCAATAAAAATCGAAATGGCGGCCCCCATAGTTCAGAAAAAATTGAAAATGTATATATTAATGGAAACGCAAGTGCTGATTAAACTTTTATGGAAATCTTTTGAAATTAACTATTCGAGCTATTTAAGCCTTTGTGTGGTTACCACTGTGAACTGTGTGAACAGGAAATGCGAGAAGGGCGAAACCGGTATTTATATGTTTACAACAATATGTTATCCATACGCATGCAACTCAATTTAATTAGCAAAATATTTGCGCTCCCCATAAAAGGTCTCTAAAAACGAACGTGGCCAGATTTTTTTTATGTTAATAAATACCCATGTGGTACTACGAAAATTGCAGAAAGAAGTTTAGTAGTAGGCAAGCCAAATTCTTTTTCGAAACTTTATGCTACATACGAGAAATTTACCTTTCCGGCTGGTGCTGCCAACGGGGATTTTTAACCTTGCAATGGTTCCAACGTTAGCTCCACTAACTTCGACAAATGGATATCTAGTTCATCATCCCCGGATGCAAGGAATTTGTGTTCCCCTATGCAAAATATACCGATTCGATGCCGTTTCAAACTGATCTTGTTAGTGCGAACTTGTGCCCCGAAGTTTAAAGCAAAACACCAAGGTGATTGGGTGAGACAGATGCTGGGTGTCATGAGAGTTCTTTCCTTGGCGAGGAAAGCGGTGATCAGTGCAACTTACGTGAGGGGTTTTGTCTTGACAGCGTTGCTTATAGTTTGGGTTGGGCCGTCACGATTCGCAAAACATTATGAATTCATAAGCGCAGGTGAAATTTTGAGTGCCTTGATTACTGAAACAACGAGTTTCGCAGCTACGTCTTTCGCTTAAGCCTGAACCACACCTCAACAATCTCTATACGTTCAAAAAAGTATTAGTTAGACGGCCGGAAGGCCCCGAACTCCACGCATTTGTAGCTAATGAAATAGCTCGTCATTATAAACGTCCGGCAAGTTCCTTAGATGTTAATATGGATGTTCAAAATCATTGTAATGAGCGGCAACGTTACATGTAGAAGCCACTCATCAGCAAATTGAAAAGTAATCATAGAAGACTATAAAAAATAAAACGCGATTTCCGGAAACCATTACGGTCTTGAACAACATTGAACGAATTGAAATTTATGATAAGTATTTACAAAAGCTAAAACTTGATCCCTTTTGCGTTAATTCATATGAAATTGATAGAGAGTTTGTTTATTAGAAATGTTCTTTGCAGAAACAATTTTCTTAAGTTCTCTTTTTTTTCAGGCGTCTATATTTTGATTTGCTTATGCAATTTCAAAAATCAGAAAAATTATATATTTATACATGTATACAAACATTAAGAGTAAAACATAAAAAATAATGTAAAAAGGGATAAATTTAGCAATATTTAGGTACCTATAAGTAATTATGATCATGAATTGTTTAAATTATCATTTGTCAGGCAAGGTCTTTATGTTCAGGCTCTCAAATTTATATTACGCAAAGAGACTAGCCAGTTAGCTATAGTTTTATGCAGAAAAGCGTTCATTTAATTCCGTTTATTTCTGTTTCGACTAATAGGTAATAGTTTGCCGCGAATTCGCATGTTTAATATTAAAGCAATTGTCTTAACTTTATTTCTTAATGATTCTTATCAGTATCTTGTTTCGAAGTTTAAAGAAGCCAATCAATTTTCACAGCGAGAATCAATTTTCACAGGCTTTTTCAGGGTCCATCGCATATTTCTTTTTCCTTGTAACTTCAATTGCCATAAATTATCCCTTCACGCCTCATCCTCCCTAGTCTTTTTGCAATTATAATTGGTGGTTGTTGACAGAAGGCTTTTCCATAAGCCAATACTAACAAGTCGCACTGTTATTAGTCATGATACAATTATTATGAGAACATTAGCACATACAGAAAATACATACATTTAGCATACATGTAATTTAACCATCGTTTTCCGTTTACTCATTTACAAACTTGCCTATTTTTCTTTTTATCTCTTATTTTTTCTAATTGTTGTTCTTAACTCTTATCGATTTATTTTCCCTGTTAGAATACATCGAATCGATTTAAACATGTTAGTAGAAATTTATCAAATCAATAATTTTGTTATGAACAAAATCCTTTTTGAAATCGTTTATTATTTAGTAGTAAGGTATTCGTATTTTTGGTAAAAGTAGGAATTGAATAAAGATTATTATGAATTGCAAACTAAGTACAGTCTTTCCTTTTCAGCAAACCCATTCTTTTTCAGACGTGCAGTTGAAAGGTGCAGGTGAAAGGTGAGTATGCCGCCGAGGGGTAGGGCTTCGGTAATCCGCGAATGGTCAGTTTCATATTGCGGTCAGTACGCGGTGCCATATTTAGAGTTTTGCGTTTTTTAGGGTTTTGTACTAAAATACAAAACCCTATTGCAATCACGACCTGTGTCCGTCTGTCCGTCCGTCCGTCTGTATGTCACAGCACTTTTTCTCCGAAACTATAAAAGCTACAGCAATGAAACTTTGTGAGAAGGTCAGAAGTGGTGACTTCTTGAAAGTTTTGGGGTGTGAAAATTTTTCAAAGGGGTTTAAGGGAGGTCTCCCCATATGGGGAGATGACCCTTTAAAAAAAATTTCTCGTCATTGGTAGTCGAATTGGGAGTCATTGTAAAGGTCTTAATGAGATCTTTTCAAAACAAGCCTTAAAAATGCCTTGTCGCTACCGAGAGGGGCAGGGGAAGGGGAAATGTACGAACTTTTCGCGTACCCCCCCCCTCGCGATTGGGCACCTTTCATCCGAAAAATCTGAAAAAAACACGAATGTAGGCCTTTATGAGTACGACAACAACAAATACATGAGAAGTCTAAATTCACTCAACTTTGTTAGTAATACTATGTGTAATGTGACGCCTACGCCCGGGAATCGGAGTGATTCCGATCCCGAACCCTGGCACCCGGGCAGATATGTATGACTTCGAAGTGCAAGCAGACTTCATCTTTCGTGCAGATATCATTGCGCCGAAAATATTTTTCTTCAAATATTTATATTTGTGGAGAAATATTTTCTGTCAATGTGATCCGCTGTAGTAAAACACTGATACATTTCGAAGCATATCTATCTGGCAACGCCTCCCACAGTTGCCATCCAAACGTCAAAAAGGTTATGGGCTCAGATCGCTTTAACTGCGTTACTCGTTATCTTCTAACAGTGCACGTCGTTCCAGTCATCTGATTATTGCCCGAGTGCATTTAGTCAGTTTTTTTTTGCATCGATCATGAAATTCGTCAAGGGAATTTAAACTACTGAAGGAAGCAAAGGATTCGCCTCTATAGAAGGACAAAGTAGTGGATGTGATGCAGTACTTCAACGCAGTCAATATAATTGAAGAAAGGTAAACCGTTAGTAAAGAATAGGTTATGTGATTTGAGTGTTGCTGTTCAAACAATAAAAGGACACACGCATGCCAAGCAAAAAGTCGTTTGTCGGATATTAAGTGAATGTAAACGAGTTTTCGATAAGCTGAGTTCCCAATCCTATCGCATTCCTATGCTCGACGGTGAAGTTATAAGGCGAGTTCAAACAAAACGACGTCGAAAACTTCATTTTCCATTCGGAAAGAAATCCAACAAAAAGTAAACTTGCATAGTTCGCACAGCGCTGGCTGCATCGAGCTTAGCAAGAACTCGAATCTGAACGTGGATGAAGAATTGATCGCGGGCATTCTGGATGAAGTGGAATGCGATCGTGACGGTAGGGATGATGAAACAATTCGTATCCATGATATATAACGTAGAAACTCCATCGGCAACCAACAGTCAAGTACCGAGACTACCATTGACATTTGATCTTCCTGTCGTCTAGAATTGTTAGTGGATGGCGATAATAGATACTGATCGACTCTTGTATGAGGAAATTTGCTTAATTGTGAGATGGATTTGGCATTTTGTATTGTCTCTGTCTGAAGGATATGTTGCCAACAAATTGCAGATGTATTGAGGTGAGCAAAGTGCCTGTTTGATTTAAAAGAAACATTCAATTGATTGTTGTACCAATATGAACAAGATGATTAATAGAAGAATGAAATCAGATGAATATATAGATTAACTTTGGCGACTATATCAAATTTGAAATAATGAACGGAGTCGAAAGTAATATTTTTGTATTTAAGTTGAGATTTTTAACGTTAAAGCCTGCGATGCACTGTTTTACACGGACTTCGAAGTTTAATTGTAAAAATATCGAAATATGTTGTTAATATAATTCAACATTAGTATAAGACTATTTTTTTAGGGATTTTGAAATTAGTAGGGTATTATTCAGGTCTCACTAGCAACTTTTCGACTGGCTCGGAATGGTGCATCATTGATAGTATATAAAGTTCAGTATACATTTTTCTTATTCAATTGAGACGCGACTTACTTGATGCTGTGTGACGTTATGTGCAAACTATCAAATCAAAAGGTGTATCACTTGTTACGATATATTGCGCTATACAATCTTTTTCATATGTTTTGATCAAAAATTAATCCTTATGTAAACAGCTTGTGAAAAGTGATTTATTTACAATGTTTTGATTAAGTTTACAAGTTTTAATCTCCAGCAATATTGGCTATGTGCTTTTGAGTTTAAAAGGAATTTGAACCTGTTGAATCTGACTCCTTCAGTGGAGCGCTGTATCCCATTCCAGATCAAGGCTTCAGGGTAATCCTGAAATTTGTCATAAGCTGTACACATAGGACTGCTTTATGTACCAACCGTAAACTTGTGATCAATTAAAATATGTTGCCATTCCCTTGAAAATTACTTCAGAATTGTTGCTCCATTTCGAGCCATTGCATCAAGAAAGGTGCCAAAATTGACCACCAATAAAACTATATAGTATATATGCACTGTAATATAATATAAAAAAAAAAAAAGAACATAACATTAATATAGCAAACGTAGTTTAATAAACCTAATTTTAATCGCAATACTAGGAAAAAAAAGTATATAATTTTATAAAATAGTTAAATGATTTCCGCCTCACTAGTTAGATGAAACGTGGGAATGTGTATAGTTAAAAACAATTTGTTTTGCTATCGGTGACCAAGGCATGCCTTCTTCTAGCAATCAAATCTCGACTACATAAATATCTCGATGTACAAAGTGTACAAAGGATACCAAGATGGATTTAATACAACTCAATAAAACCCGGAACTGAATCCTATGATTCGTTTTCTTTTGTTTTTGTTTTAATTCTTGGTTCACTTTGAAATTTTATAAATATTCCAAATCAAATTAATTTTACTATATGTTGTTAAACAATTTTTTTTAACTCCAAAACCGTCCATCTTGGTTCTTTATAGAAATAATTTAAGTAATAATTTGTTCATTTTGTTTGTTTACAATTATTTATAATTGAAGTGTTTTAGTGGTTTGTATGCAAAATCGATTTGAAAAGCAAAATATACAAATCATTTTTTTTAGTGCAGACCCCACTAGTCTCCACCAAAGACACTCCAGTTCTTCATAAAGAAGGCAAACGTAATAGTTAATTACATTTACAACTAACAAAATCAAGTATTTTTTTTTTTAATTCAGTTTATCACAGCCTTGACAGATGCTTTATATGCTCACTACCGTAGTTAGTTTAAAAACCTTAATCTCGTCATGTGATAAAGTAAATTTACGATACAGTGATAAAAAAAAATTAGATTTATTCAAACCACGCACTATCACAAGAGTAATTTTCGTAGAAATGTAATACCAAATACCCACTAACCTGCATTGAAAAAAAAAGAAGCAAAGCACAATTCTTACAAGATCTGTTTTGAAAACAGAGAAAAAGTGTAACAATAGAAGTTAATTCAATGAAGAAGTGACTGATGTACTGTAAATTTAATCCAATATACTATTCTAATATTTAACAGTAATAATAGTTGTAGTTACCATTAAGAAAGACATATAGTAACACCACTTTGAAAGAGAAATTCATATGAAAATTTCATTAAAATGACGCTTAACGTCCCATTGCAAATTGAAATCGTTTAATAATGAATAATATGAATTGCTAACAAAAAAATAGACTTTCCTTTCCAGCAGTTCTGCTTTTCAGCGGGTAATGGGGTGCAGGGTAAGTATGCCGTCGCGAGGGTAGGGTTTGAAAAAAATCCGCTGAGGTCGGTTTCGCGTCGTGCGCGGTACGCGGTACCTTAGTGTTTTTGATTTTTCCTTAACGTAGCATTCGTCGGGTTGAGTTAACGTAGTATACTTTTCGGTACCGCGTCGGGAATTCGGGAACACGAAATAAAAAGTAGGTTTTGTTCTTTTGGCTGGTCATAAGAAGAAATACGGAGTAACGTAGAATAGGTTTCCTCTCCGTATGGTTTTGTTTTGCAACGCGTTTGAAAACGGGCGTGTATAGGTGGCTGAAATATGTAAATGAGCGTAACCCATTTGGAGACCCGCGACCGAAATCCTCTCCGATCTAGCTGGCTGACAAACAGCCACCGCGTGAATGGGTTACGGTGCACGGATTGGTTGACCGGTTGGTACCATCCGTTGGCACTACTCAGACTTAACGTCTAGAACCGATGAGAGGTCGGTTCCGCGTTCGGACGTAAACTTTTAAATCGTTACATATGATTTATCGATTTTATGAATAAAATCTTAACGGTATCCTTAAATTCAATAAAATTCAGTACACAGTTGACTATTTATAAGATTGATCTGCCCTGAGAGTTTCATAAAGCTCGAAAGGTATTTAACGAAGTTATAGCGGTTTAAATTTTCCTGTATTACTATGGAACAATATGCGCTGTATTATGTACTACGGAAACATATGGCTATGGAACAATATGCGCTTTTTACCGACTCGGACACTACAGCTATGCTAGGATTTGCATGAAATTTTCAGGAATGATAGGTATCATGAATATCTTTGAGAATTGGTTCAGCTATTGGTATCAGTAATCGTAAAACAAAATAATGGCTGTTTTAAATACGAAGATTGAATAATTTTGAGTTATTTTTCCCCAACTTCAACGTTTCACGTACATGTTTTGAACACTTGATTCAATTTAATGAATACTGAAGATGACTACCTACAGTTAATACTCATATGTGAAATAAGTCAAGAAGGCGGGAGAGAGCTCCTAGTAAAAGTGCTTTGTAACCATTCTAGGATTCGAAAAAATTGGCCATGAATCGATGATTACAGTACAGGGGAGTGGCCCCTGAAAAAAAATTTCATCAAAGGTAGCCGATACGAGTATCAAATGAAAGTTCTTTATAAGAGTTTTTCAAAACAGTTCTTAAACTCACCGTTTTTACTCCATTTGGGGTACAGAAGGGGTTGAAATACACGAAAAGTGTCTTTCCTCTCTCGCGATTGGACACCTGTGATCTAATAAATCTGAAAAAATTATCAAGGGAGATATTTATGAGTATAACAATAACAAACACCTCAGAAGTCAAAACTCGTTCAACTTTGTTATTAAGAGTGTGATCTTCGAATTTTATATTTTTTCAATAAAACCGTCTTTGGCATGTTTCTTGATTTGATTCGATCTGGTGACTGCATTTTGTAAGTTGAGTACAAAACCCTTCTGACATGAGCGTAGGTCTGTCTACCCAACGTGTTTGATAGAGTAGTTTATTTTGATCTTGGATTCGAGTAGGTTATTTCGGGCACCGCTTCGGTGAATATTCGGGAGCGCGTATTTGTGGTTAACGGTTTTGTGTGGTTCTTTTCCTCGAATCAAAAGAAATGGGAATGAAAGTTAAGTAAATTAAAGTAGAGTCGGTGGAATTTGTTCGACGCGTTTTAAATCAGGCATTTGAACCGGTGGCTGACTTTTGTATTTCGGACTTAGTCCTCTCTGAAATAGCTAGCCAGCCAGCAGTCACCTCGGAGTAGACCAAGTGTGTCTGGAGTTGTCGACTTGACGAGTTCAGTCCGTTGTCACATTCCAAGACCACGTCTATAACCGATAAGAGGTCGGTTATAGACGTGGTCAAACGAACGAGATTAAAATTATTACAGTTAGTTAGATTCCTGTTATTAGGAACCATTGAACAAGCGTGGCCATCATCATTACATTACTTCTGGTAATGTTACATTACATTACTTCTGGTAATGTTCATTAAACTTCTTTTGAAACTTTCCTCAATCAGTTTTTCTCAAATTTACCCGACGTTGAACTTAAATGAGGAAGACATCATCCCTTTGATTATTTATTTCCATTACGATTGCACTATGGTTGCTAGGTTCCTGTTCTAGTTTCTTTCGTTTTTTGTTTTTGGTTGCTTTTGTTTTTCTTCTTTTTCTTTCTTGATTATTTGTTTTTCCATGTTGAAAGTGAATTTGCCAACTAGCTCTTCTAGCGACTGGATCCTAAGTCTGAGTTCCTCATTTTCTCTCTCATACTTCTCCACTTTGTCATTAGCTTTGACTAGTTATTCGATTTAGACGACTGATAAAATTTTCAATTTGTCTTTTTATTCATTGTTCTCAAATCTTTGCTTTAAATTTTTCTTACCCGTCAACGGTGGCGATGGACATGATCGTTCTATTTGATGGCTGAAGCCATCGGGCTCCTCCATCTCGTTGCTTTTGCAGCGAGATTCAAGGCAATGTTCATAAACTAGTCCCCTTGAATGTCTTTCCGCTTTTTAAGACTCCTTCAGAAGTGAAACTTCAGGTATTCGATAATTGTTCGAAAAATTGGACGGTGATCATTTTCAATTAAAAAAATGAATTTCCAACTGACTTTTGTAAAAAATTATTTAAATTTTGAAAATTATTGACAGGAGAGACGTTTGCAAGGAATGCTAGGTGTAGATTTTAATAAAAAAAACGTCTTTACGTAACGAATACTAGACGTAGCATATTAGAACTAGGTTATAACAAATTTGATGTAGGATAAGAGTGCACTGTTCTGCTGTGTTACTATTATAATTCATTTTTGAATAGTATTGGTAGGTTTTTTTCTCTTTTTTCCAATTTAATCATAAAGTATGTAATAGTTTCAATTAAATTAAATTTATTGTTTTTTGATTAAATGTTTTTGATTAATAATGTATAAATTTTGAGAGCCAGTTGCACCATTAAGTTTTGGTATTTTTATTGCTTGGAATTCGCTTTATATTCTTTGAAAATTTATAACGATTAATATTGAGTAAAGCACTATTGACTTTGACTATGAAATTCGTGCACTGTCTTCTAATATTAATTAGGGAGTGGTGGTGTCTATTTTTACTTTCTTTTAATTTTATTAAATTAAAATAAATTGGTCAACGACTTATTGTCTTTCTACTTATGACAATAAATCGAGTACTTTAACAACGATAGCGTAAACCTCATATGAGGAGGAGAGAGGCATCCATCCAAGTCTCCCTAAACCTCACTACGAGGAGAGGAGAGGTTCAAATTAAAAGGAAACAGCTCATACATATAATGGACGACTATTGTGTAATGTAACGAAATTACGACCGACTTTTCAAAAAATTGTTGCAGATTGTTTTAATGTGCAACCGACGTTAATCATCCAAACATAAACTCATACACAAATGAAAGATGGCGCTAATAACAATTCGAATTGAATTCGAAACCTCAATGTCACTTCCACGAAATTCGAACAAGCAAAGACCAAATGTCAATCTATGTAGAATTTTGACGTTCCACAGTGCGAATATTATTTTTGTGGTTTTCTCATACGCATAGTGTCGAAGCAAGTGATGGGGACAGATGTGCTGAAATCCTACGATACCCTCCAGCAAGAACTGGAAAAAGCCAAAAGCCATCTTCAAGGTCTGAATGAAAATATCCGCCGAATAATAGGACGCGACCCGCAAGGGACGCATTTGAGGTTAGTCTAAGGTGTATGCTAGCATTTGATAATGAAATTTAATACATTCGTCTTCAACAGAGGTGATAGAAAGCGAAGCTTCAACGATTCACGTCGAAATGACTTCAACTCTTCAAATCATGAGCGCCAACGTAATAGGGAACCCAGTCCAACTCCAGCCAAACGCCGACCGCAAGAAGCAAAATCAGTTTTTAGCCGTTTGTCAGGACCTCCAGTACGAGACGACGACGCAAAACCTCGAATATTTTCCCGTGTAATTCGTGAGCTTCCAACTCGACAGGAAATCGTTGAGGCGCAGGGGACAGATGAAGTATCTCGCGCACGAAATCGTCGTATGTTTGGATGTTTGTTGGGTACATTACAAAAGTTCTGTCAAGAGGAATCGCGTCTCAAGCAAAAAGAAGATAAAAAGGCACAAATCGAGAAGAAACTCGAGGAGCAGCAACTACAAGAACGAGAAAACTTGAAGAAGGAACGACAAAATCTGTTTATCGACCGAAAGAAACAACAACTTGAAGTCCGGAAATTGGAAATTAAAATGAACTACATACGTGAATTTGAAGTTTGGGAAAAGTCCAAGAAAGACCTGAAGAATTTTATTAAAACTAAGTCAAAACCACATATATACTATCGACCAAAGGTGATGAACGAACGAGTCGAAAAACGTTTGGCTGAATGTCAGGCTGACTTAGAGCGAGAATTAGAAGAGAAGCGGCGAGTTATGAACGAAGAAATTCAAGCGATTGAAAGCAGATTCAGGCATTTAGCGGATCGTTTGACCCAAACTGGCGAAAAAGCCCATACAGAAGAATCCGCCACAAAACATGACAGACATGACGACGATGAAGATGATGATGATAATGACAGCATTTATGGAGGCCATTCAGGAGATGAAAATATGGAAAGGGTTCCTTCAAAAGCTATCCACAACCTTTCATCAAGTCGCGACGATAAGCACCATATCACAAATGAATCGCAAGCGGATAAATTAAGTGGTATGTAGGATGAAATGGTTTTCATTTCTCATTATTACTTACACCATATTAATAATCATAAATAGAAAAGCTACTTCGGGACTTTAAACCTTCTGTTTGGAATCCCCATTTCAGTAGTTTCCCCCAATTACTAATTTCACAACTTTTATCAACCGTTAATGCATTTCCTCAATGCTGAATCTTCGTATACCCCAAAATCAGTAACTACTTTTTAATTTATTGCACACTCAAATTAATCGAAACAGTCTGCAGTAGCTAAAAAGAGTCGGCTTAATTTCGTTTGTAGGAAAGTTTCTTTGATGCTATTTAGAAACTTGTAAGAAACGCTTCTAACACCTAATGTGAACCAAGTCTATAACACGCTCCTAGTAAAACAACATTTCTTCTCAACCAAATCTTTATGTGTTCCTTTTAGCCCCGTTAATCAAGTGAATTTGGTCCCCCGAACCCTGAGTCATGCAACAATCCTTATATTCAGCCATTTACTTAATTTGCTTTTCTATCGAATATACACTATCCACAATAAAAAACCAAATCAAATTAAAATTATTTTTACTACTAAACCTCATTTACATCAACTTTGCGTCCAATCGTCCTATTTTCCAGATACAATAGATACGAATGCTTCATTAGGTGATATTACATTAGAATTGGATGCATCACAGCGTTTTGATGAAGACAATGAAGATAGAAAAAATATTGACACTACAAACACCAGCAGCAATGGTACCAAAAAAGAAGATAAATCTGAATGATATTCAAAGTCACTTATTGACCGGAGGAAGAAAAGATGATTTTATTCTATTGTTCTTATATAATTTTTTCGTAAAAAAAATTTGTGTTTGTTTCCCATATTGCCTAGTTTTCATGTGGCAGGCTGATAAGATATGTAAGAAATAGATTCCAATAGTATATGCTTTATAACGCGTATATTATTATGCTAAATTATGAATTATTCAATTAAAAGAAAAAATAAATGGACACGCATTGGAGAGTTGCGAATTGTAAAGGTTTTTTTAATTCTTCATAGTAAAATTAGGTGGTCAGGCGAGCCATTTCCTTTTCAATTAAACTGACTTTAAGGACTCCATATGACCACACGATGATAAAATTTTTCAAATAAAAATATTCTCCATCAAATTAGAAAAATAGAATAGCTTAAAATCTGGTCCAGATCGTTATTCCACTACCGGCAATTTGGTTATTCGAATCATTAAAACGCTTCCAGCTGTCTCAGTCCATCAAACGTTTTAATTCAGGAATCGCTGCAACTGCTGAGTTTATTCGATACTTGAAAGTTGAGTCCAAGTTTCGTTGGTATTCCCATTGGCCTTTGCACTTTTTCCAACCAATAACTTTTTAGATATTTGTCCATCCGTAGTACATCGCCAGCCATTTAACTGATTCACCAACATGACGACCTCTGGCTCCTCAAATACTTTATACAGCGCATTATTATATGTCATTCACCACTGGCGCCCTTCTCTCTTTGGTGCAATAAATTAACGAGCCGGCGTTCGGATGCCTGATGAGAATCGGCCTTTCTCATTTGTTTAGAAAACAGACATCACCTATTTGTATACTTAAAGCTTTGTTTTCCTGTGTGTTCAGCTCGCCTAAGGTCATCACAACCAAGTCAAACATTTTACAATTGAGCTTTATTTTGCTAGGATATCAAAGTGCCAATTACTTTATTTCAGCACTACAACACACATTCGAGTAGGTGATATGCTCAGTACACCAGACTGGTACCAACTGTGTGTCCTTCATCCAGCTGCGATATGTTCTGATTTTTTAAGCAGTAGTATAACTGAACGGGGTTATAGTCCGTCCAAAAGATCACTCAAACCAAATCTCATTGTCACCAGCGAGATTTGAGCTAGGGACCTACGGCTTACGTGGTGAGCACTCTAACCACTAAACCACGCAGACTACGCCAACTACTTGGTACAGTACCTTAAAAATGTGTTTTTCAAGTATGGGCAAACAATAAAGTCTTAAAATTATCTATAGTCGCATAATTTTATAATAATTTATATGCTTTAAATTCGCTTTATGTTTGTTTGTAAAATTTTAAGGAAGGTTTCATTTAAGTATATTATTCATTCAATCTTCAACAGTTGCATGAAGTCAACTCTAATAAACATCCTAAACATGTAAACGAGAGTGTCTGAAGCAGTAGACAAATGGAAGCTCTTGGATATAAGAGTAGGAGGAATTCCGTGACAAAATGAAAAACGCTTTATTCTCCAATGGCGTACTTTACTGCACAGGTTACTAATAATATCGACACGAATCTCGGCGACGACAGATCAGTCACAGAACTCCTCTCGTACAGCAGATAACTTTAGAGCTTTGATTGCACCTGAAAGCTAGGGTTGAGAATTTTTGTGTTCGCATGGTTGGCGTACATAAACCAAAAATGCAACACTCCCGCATCGTTTATAACTTATTTCTAGTGAGGACATTGCGAACCACGTTGAATCGCTCTTTCGGGAGAGCCTTTGTGAACGCGTCCGCGACTTGCTCCTCGGTACGCACGCATTTCAGTTCGATCTGTTTCGACTGAATTTTTTCTCTAATATAATGATATCGTATGTCGATATGTTTTGTTCGCCTATGACATTCGGGATTTCTCGCGCTTTGGTTATCAATATTTAAAACCGTAGAGCAATCGTTTCCGTTTCCCAAATCGCGCAACAATTTTCGCAGCCATCCAATTTCCTTAGCGGCTGTAGCCAGTGTAACATACTCGGACTCGATCGTACTCTGAGCCACAATCTTTTGCCTTTGTGTGCCCCAAGTTACAGGGCCATTTGCGAGAAAGAAAACATATCCGGAGGTCGATTTTCACGTATCCACGTACCCAGCAAAATCGGTATCGGAATAACCGTAAAGTCCGTTAGTACTCGATACCGTAATATTTTGTTTCTTGAAAATATCGAAATATTCCTTTCACGGCCTGCCAATGAACTGCGGTGTGTGCGTTTAAAAACCGGCTGACATTGCCCACTGCAAAAGCAATGTCGGGTCGCGAAACAACGGACAAAAACATCGGGCATCCGACTGCCTCACGATACGGCACGGTGTTGTCATTCGCGTTATCTTCGGCTTTCGACAAAATCACATGCGGGTCTGCTGGAATACTGAACGTCTTCGCCTCGGTCATACTAAAACGTTCGAGTATCTGCCTCGCATATGCGCTCTGATTTATAAACATTCTCTTTTCCGCTCGATTTCCACGCCAATAAAATAATGCTCATCACCAACAGTAATACAAAACTTGCTTTTCAGACAGTCGATCACTTCATTTACAGTTTTGATCGATTTTGACGCGACCAAACCATTATCCACAAACAATGCGAGAATAACACTTTCGCCGTCTATCACACCGCGAAACACGCACGAGTCGGCACTGCTCTACTTCAAACTGAACTTTTCGAGGAAACACACGATTTTCTGGTTCTAACATCGTGGGGCCTGTTTGAGCCTGTACAAAGACTTGTTGAGCTTGAGAACCACTGAGCCTTTCTCGGCGATCTGCAGACCTTGATGTGGTTCCATATATATTTTCTCTTCGAGTTCGCCGTGTAGGAACGCTGTACGTATATTGAACTGCGCTATTTCAAGATCCTCGTGTGCCACTGTAGCCAGAAAGACTCGGAGTGAATCGTAAAGAATCAAGGGTGCGAAGGTATCGGCTTTGTATCGGCAAATGGTTCCATCGGTGTCATGAATGACCTTGAAGACCCACTTAAAATCGATAGTCTTTTGATTCTCCTTCTTGGAAACGATCGTCCAGGTTTGATTGCTTTCGTGAGCGCGTAGCTCATCGTCATTAGCTTCAATCCAGCTTCTTCCCTCAGAGCATGAGACAGCTTCGTCAAACTACTGGATATTTCGATTTGAGCGAAGTCAGCGTTGTATCTGGACGGTCTTCTGATTTCAGCTCGATTTATCAGAATTCTTGGCTCGTTTTGAATTTCTGGGAGACTCACGGTGTCGTTCTCGTTCTGATCGGGCTGCAATGCGGGTTCTCTCTCGTTCTCGACAGGATAAGGCGCTTCGAGTTCCCTCTCATTTGAGAGACGAGGTACTTAAGATTCTCTCTCGTCAAATCAAAAATATACTTCATTCACTTTGGCGTTTTCAGATGCGTTCCGACAATTTTCGTTGAAAATGACATTGCGAGATACAAAGACAGCTCGTTTTTTCGGATCGTACAACCGGTAGTTAGCACATTCGACCAGAATTATTTAATTGGCCTTTGGGTCAAGCTTTTTTCAAAGTTGAGTGGGAACGTGTGCATAAGCATCGCACCCAAAAACGCGAAGATGCCTCACATCTGGCTTTGGACCTGTCCACAATTCATATGGAGTTTTCTCAGGATGGTGTCTCGAGAGAGTCCTGCTGAAGACGTATACTGCAAAAATCACGGCTTGTGCCCAAAGATAAGTGAGGAGAGATGATGCCTGCAACACCTTTCGTGCGCTCTCGACGATCGTGCGATTATCTCGTTCGCTTCAGCCATTCTGCTCCGGAGTGTGCGCCACCGTTGTCTGCAACTGGATACCGCAATTTTCCAAGAACGTCTTCAATTCAGAGTTTATATATTCGCGACCATTGTCTAACTCGAAGTACTTTCACATTCCAGTTAAGCCCCTCAACGTCCGAATGAATAAATTCGCCGGGTTTGGTATCGTGAATATCGTCATCTTTCTTAAACGGAAGTCTCTGTGATTTCCCTAATTGACAGAGCTCGCAAAATAAATTCCCGTTTGAAGTCAGATTCTATCCCATCACTATTTTCGCTTTTGACATTTGCCCGATCGTGTCGGTATTAACGTGCCTGAATCGCTCATGCCACCGTTTCAAACTGCTCGATGCCATGTTCGACTCCATGTTCGAAATCTGTTTCGTCTCAAAACACAACTGGTGAATATTGTTCCTCTATTTGATTCCCCAGTTTCCCGTCGCGTTGAAGGTGAACGAATTCGCCTTTGGAAGCGGCATTAACTGTTCAGATATCTAACCTTAGGTCAGATATCAACTTTATCAAAATATCTAACTTTGTCAGATATTAATTGTTTTTAAAAAATTGATCTGATTTTAAACCAGATCAGAGTAAATAACTCATAATTGATTTTTCGTTTTCCGTTCTTGGTCTTAAATACTAAATAACATCTTACTTTGCATTTCTTAACAATTTTCTTTAGCATATAATGATTCCATTAGAAATATGCTTTCATAAGATAATAGTACTCGCGCAAGCATTATTACATTTATGGAAATGCATTCGGCGGAAACAAATGAAAATTAATGCACGAAATGTGTGAATGAACTTGAACTTCATGTGAATTTAGGGCTCACTCGGAAAAAAACTTTGAAATTAATTTTAACATTAATGAATATTCTTCACATGAATTTGATGAGAAAGTATTAAGTTTTGAGTTAATGAACTGATCATATGAATTAGATTTTGATTATGAATGAATTCAATTTTTTATAAAGGTTTATTGAACTCTTACATTGATATTTTTCGAAGTGCACGCTCCGAAGCTAAACAGATTTTTCTTCAATTCGGGTACACACAATACATTTTCGAGTCGCGCTTCACTCCCTTCTCCATTAACAAACTTACATACTTCAACGATCCCAATGCCAGTAACTGGACACTGCTTGTTACCGCCGAGCGACACGCTCTCCCCTACCACCGATCGGAACTCCGTGAGCCGCTCTCGATGATACGTAATGTGACGGGAGGCTCCGCTGTCCAATAACCTACGTCAGTAACATCGTGTTTCAACGATTCGTCGAACACCAGTCGTTCAGATTTCTCGCGGATCGCGTGCGGCTTATTCGACACCGCCAACGCACAATTCGCATTGCGTTTCGCCCCTTTTTCGGCGAGGTCTCTCTTTTTCTTCCGACACTGTCGGGCAATGTGCGCCTTTTTATGGCAGTAAGAACACTCTCGCGTCCCAGACTGTCCTTGAGCACTTGACGATTTAGTCATATTTCTCGCACTCGCATCGCGTTTTCCGTAGCCATAGCGGTAAAAGCACCAACCTCCTCGTCGTCTGCAGTCATTCTCAGCTCCTCCTTTATCAAACGTTCGATGAATTTCTGAACTGTCTCCTCGACTGCGGGCACGCTGTCCCAGGCCATTTTCAATGCGTTGTATTTTGACAGAAGCATGGCGATCATTTTTGCCATTTTAGCGAGGTCCGAGACTGCTTCCCCGACATCTTTGAGTTGCATCGCCAGGTTTTGGACTTTGGCTGTGTGCGTGACCATTGAGTCACTTGGTGCCATTCTATACTCATGGATGCGTTTTTGTTCATGGATTATGACGAGCTTATCCCACATGTCTTTCGACGTATTGCACACAAAAAGAGCCTGCATAATAACTGGATCCACTGCAGTCGAGATCATGTACATAGCTTACGCATTGTCCTTAACCCATTTTCTGGATTCATTCGCGTTCGCGACATCTCCTTCGAGTTTTACGCGAGATCCATCGACAACATCGATTATTCCGGAAGCCACTAGGATCGCAGTCATTTGAAATTTACGCGCCTGGAAATTCTTTCCGTCGAGCTTCCTGACGTATTTCGCCGAAATCTCGTCCGCCATTTTGTTTGTTTTCGTCGTCCGACACACGATCGGGATACCTGGGTAGCGCGAGAAACGTTTTCCACGGTGACTTCGTGATCTCGCGGACTTCTCTCTCGTTTATACGAACTTGATACCTGGACCCATAACCTCTTGGATTGGCGTACTTTACTAAACAGGTTACTAATAATATCGTCACGAATCTCGGCGACGACAGATCGGCCACAGAACTCCTCTCGTCCAGCAGATAACTTTAGAGCTTTGATTGCACCTGAAAGCTAGGGCTGAGAATTTTGGTGTTCGCATGGTTGGCATACATAAATGAAAAATGTAACAGAAGCACTGGTAACAACGAAAATCTGTTTGTTGCAAGTTTGGCGTTTATGATGAATTTCATGGGTACCTCAGTTGAAAATAACTTTATTAAAGCAGTGCAGTAGTGCAGTAGTGGCGCCACAAATCACGCTATCGCGAACAAATAGTACTTTATATCGTTCTTGAAAAGAGGTGTAAACATGCTGGCTCATGGACAAGGAAATGTTAACATTCAAGTTTTATTGAATAACGAATGAAGATGTCATTAAGCAGCTGACTTGTCATGGAGGAAAAGAATTTGACGACAAGGTCTCTGAACTGCTAGCAAGCAGGGACATAGAACACTGCATTACTGCGCCATAAACACCACAGCAACCATCATCGAGTGCGCGCGCTCTATGTTGAATCTAAGCAAGTTAACAAAGGAACTATGGTCGAAGCATGCAATACAGGAGGTATTGTAATACTGCCACATACCTCCTGTATTGCACTGTAAAGCCCTCCATTGAAAACAAGTCCCCCTACGAATTGTGGAATGGACAAGTAGTAGGAAGTCACAGACATCTGAAGATTTTCGGAACAGAATGCTACGTGCACATCAACAAGAATTTTCGCTCGAAATTTAACGAAAAAGCTGTTCGTGGACATCTGGCTGGATATGTTAACGATAGGGATGGGTTCGGGGTCTGAACTCCAACTCAAAGGAAGATTGTTCTGAGCCACACCATGAAATTCAAGCCTGAAGTTGTCTGCAATGTGCCCATCAATGCCGAAAGGTTTTAAATTTCATGTGAAGAACTCATATCAACCAATGTACAGAAACAGAAAGAAGTTAGAGATGACGAAGGAGAAGAATGGAGTGAGGCTGAAAAATTTGCCTCGGTGTCCAGTTTCAAAGGAGGTGATCTTCCAGTTGTAGAAAAAGCCAAAGAAAAAATTGAAACTACAAGAAAAAGTAAACGTGAATCGAGGAAAACATCGTGGATGACCACCAGTGGAAGTTTTGTCTACATAGCCGAATCGTCGATCACTGAAAACAATTACACTAATTCTTACCTTGAAGTGCTACATCCTGTTGACAGAGAAGGGTGGTTGAAGGCTCTTAACAAGGAATTGGATTCTTAAGAATTGTCCGAAAGATGTACAAGTCTTGAAGAATCGTTGGGTCTCCTGCCAAAAACTTTTGAACAGTAGACAAATCCGGTTCAAGGCTCGTTTGCTTGCAAAATGTTCCGTGCAAAGACAGGGAATTGACTGCGAGAAGCCATTCAGCTCTATTGTAGGATATGAAACCATTCGAATCTAATTAGCGTCGGCTGCTGCATTCGGAATGAATATCGTTCAATCTTATGTCAAAACCGCTTTCCTGAACAGCATACTTGAAGATGTGTGTATAGACAACAATATTGGAGAGTATAATCACGCGCGGGGTCTCCAGGTACCCCAACTAGTAAAGAAAGGACTTGCCATTGAGTATATGTGATGCACGTCCACCCTTCATCAGTCCACGCGGAGCACTGAGATTAGCTGAGAGCGCAGCGTGCTACAATGCATAATATCGAAAATAAGACGGCAAAATTGTGCTTGGGGTCTATGTAGTGTTGTTGAAGGTTAAATTTCTTATTATCTTTTGTTGGGATTTCGTCATCCATGGGAAAACTCATCAGATGTCAACTATAGCTCAGGATGAATTGGCATGACCTCACAATCAATTGACTAATAACCGAATATAGTCACGAGAAGTACAACAACAAATGGGATCGTGGGATCATGCCAATCCATCCTGAGCTAGAGTTGGCATCTGATGAGTGTGCTCATGAATAACGAAATCCCTATTTCCATATATTATATATCTTTTGCCAACTAGTGATTGTAGTTTTATATTCACTTTTGAATTCCTGTTGATATGATAGCGTTATTTGAAATTCAGCTAGACAAAAGGGTTTCTTTTAATCAATGAAACTATTTCTATCTGCAATTACTCGGCGGATAGATGCTTGCTGGCTGAAATTCAATATATTTATATTACGTGTCTTGATCAAATAAACACGAAATAATTAAAATAATACTTTGTAAATTTTATTCAGAGTTCAACAAATAAGTTTACAATCGAAGGGGCTCAATGACGATATTGAAATAACTTAAGCACTACTAACACAACAGAAATTCATTTCAACAAAATTCGTCATTTTTTGGCATTAAGAAACGAAACACAATCAACCAAACCGAATAGTTTCATTTGATTTGCTTAATGTACATACAAAGCTATCTAAAGCTTGTGAACTTGCACTAATTAGTTTGTTTTCCTAAGGAAGGGCATAATGAAGAAGTTCTAAAATCCTTCTGAGATCGAGATTCTAAGCGATAGGCTAGCAATTAACTATCACCAGATTGATTCGTGGTATTCGAATTATTAGCGGCGCTTGCACCGCCTGACGCAGAAGATCGACGATTTCGAAGTGCATGAATGCAAGCTAACATGCGCATCATAAACGCAGCTGGAACGGTGATTGTGTCCTTAGTTTCTTCTAACATCACAGCATTACGTTCCATTAACTGAAAGAAGAACAGATATCGAAATGAAAGTTAGTCTATATATTTAACTTTTTTGTTATTCCAGATTTATTAATTGAGCAGACACTTACATCTTTCGCATAGTTTTCATCAAATCCATTCTTTTCTCGGGACGGAGCCCAAATTTTAACATCGTAATCAATGCCAGACGTTGCCAACAATGGAAGGGTTGGATGTGGCTGAAGACAATTGACAACATGTTGATCAGCTTGTAGGAGCATGACCAACTTTCCAGTCTTTCGATTCCAAACAAAAACATGACCACAATCTGATCCTGACATCACGTAATCATTACCCCAAAATGTTGCCTCCTTCATCATTGTTCGAGCATTCCGATGACCAACGTACTTCATTTTCATATATCTGAAATCTGAACGCTCGGATTCCACTTCCATTTCTGACAAATCGACTTTAAAACTTTCAGGTTTACGCTTGTTTGGAGGTACTTCCTCATCACTCTCGCAGCTTGACCCATCTTCTTCCTGTATAGGTTTTGAAGTGGATGGTGGTTTGTGAGGCCTTCCAGTTGATGTAGAAGGTTGTGGTTCTCCTAAAAATAAATAATAGAATTCAAGAAACCAAAACTATATTGGGCTAGTAAGGCAAACCTGCTGAATTTGTTTGCGTAAAGTTAGCTAATTCCTGGGCTGCAGAATCAAAAAGTGAACTGTCTTGAGAGGGATCATTTGCATGTGTATTTAACCCGAGTCGTGTTCGGGGATCTGCCAACATTCTCGACAAAATTTCTGTCATACGATGCATCATGACACCTTGCAACTGAGGACGCACTTGCCCCACTTCCACGCGACCATTTGCGTCGCGTTCTGGCCGTGCATCAGGACCCGTATCAGACCAATCGCCTCGCAATCGGACTTTTCGAACGGGAGGGGGTGAATCCAAAAGATTAGATTTCTTTTTGGCTTTTTTCTCGCTTTTTAACGTTTTCACATCCACTCCCGGTTTACTTAAATCGAAAAGATACAAATAATCCGATGAATAGCTAACAAGTAACTCAGACTCATCAGAGCTGTATTCAATTGATGTAAATCTATAGGACCTTTTAACTGGCGAGGGTATGGAATACGCTTTTACAGGTAATGTGTGTCGATCAGCTTGATCTCCGGGAACACTGAAGTCGATTAACGACAAATATCGACGATCGTATATTCTAATTAAACTATCGGAACTTCCCACCGCTATATAATTGTTGGATATCGGTGCAATACACATGGCTGTTATTGCCGATGGACAAAATATTAAAATATTGTCTTTGCAGCATGTTTTATGGCAACTGGAATATCAAATAAGTTTCATTTTTGTATTTTTAGAAAAAATAAGTTATTAAGCAATTTTAATTTCTGATGAAGGCATTTTAAGACTAATAACTAATTCTAAAATAATACCTTGAAGCAGTCCGCAAATCAAACAATCGAACTGTACCATCTTCTCCGCAACTCATAAATGTGTGACGTTCGGACGGAACCGTGGTGACTTCATATGTGGTTCCATTATTGTGGCAGTTAAAACATTTCAAATTATCAAGTTTGGGAACTTGTACTGCATCTGATGTTAATTCT
This sequence comes from Odontomyia ornata, assembly GCA_963969285.1. Classification (NCBI taxonomy): domain Eukaryota; kingdom Metazoa; phylum Arthropoda; class Insecta; order Diptera; family Stratiomyidae; genus Odontomyia; species Odontomyia ornata. The sequence goes on along the minus strand of OZ017739.1, from coordinate 452,397,835 downwards.
GTGTACATAACCATCCCATCTCCCGAACAGGAAACAATAGCATGATCATTTGATTGCGGCATAAACTTTGCACTAAAAATATTTGCCCTATGTGCTGTTTTACATTTTATAAGAATTCTTTCCTCAAACGGATCTGTTATAACCAACGACTGGTCATCGGATCCCGACAGTATATACTGGCCTCGATCGTTCCATGTTATTGTATTTACGCAACCTTTGTGAACTTTTAACTGAGTGCATAATTCGAGACGTTGAACATATTCTAAGCTATCTGATTGTTTTGAAAAATTTAAATTTAGATGAGTAGCTTTATTGTTTTTTATTTATTAGTAAATTTACCTTTAGCACTATTAAAGAGTCTACGACTAGCTTGATATTGCGAATAAAAGGATTGATTGTACACATCCCGAAAAACGCTTGCATAGCCTGCGTGCATTTCCAATCACAACTAATATTATTTTGTTCCCTGTTTTCAGGACCTTAACACAGAAGAGAAAAGGAGGAAAATCACTTTTACCGTATTTAATGTGAAATTAATATTTCTTGAATTATCTTAATATATGTAGTTCTAGAAATATAACATAGGTTAAGTGGCAGATTCTTTCGGAACTTTCCGCTGATCCCTCACGTAGGCGCTTGGAGGCATGTTGTTAAATCACAATTTAGAATACCCCTACGATCGCTATTGCTAGAAAGCAGAACCGCTTTGGTGATGGCTCTACCTCCCAGATTCGAAGCAGAAACCAGATTACGGTACCCTACGATATTACAGTCAACTACTTATCCTCTGTTTATTGGTGGAGCAGGCCTATCTGCTCTATTTCTAGGCCGGAATGGGTTCTTTGGTTGGTTTACCAGTGAAGAAAGTTTCTTTGCTCACTTCTTTTCCGTTTGCGAATGGAATATGCCTCCATTCTTCAGTATCAACACTGGGGCGGGTTTTCATCTTCTTTTTTTGCAGTGTAACAAATGTACAACTTTCTCCATACCCACGAGATGAACATTTCAGCAACTCTCTAAGTATCTGGACAGAGGGTACAGTTTAAGCGCTACTAAACGATAAAGATTTTCTGACTACTTCTGCTTTGTTTTTGAGTGGACCAACCCATTCAATCATCTGCACATCGAGATTTTATGTTCTACCGGAAAAGAAAAGTATTTATCATACTAAAAAAATCATATTTTATACATCGCACCCAGAACATCTCATAATCTGGGTTATTTTCTTCACATGAAAAAAAAATTGGAAGCAAGCAGCGACTTGAAAGTTGCCAAATATTCAAAAATAATTTTTTGAATTAAAAGCAGAACCGGAAGCCAATTGGCCTCTTCATGAGGACCATTATCATTTTCTTCACTGTCACTTGTATCCATCAGTAAAGTTACAGTACGCATATAACCATAGTAACCATGATTTCATATAAAAAGAACTGGTAATAGTATTCTGTACAGGCTGCGTCCGCAAAATCCGGAAAAAAATACGCAGTTTATAATAATTATTTATTACTTATAAACTAACATTTACCACAAAAATTATTATATCCTAATTCTAGGTATTCGCCTTAAATTGATAACACAATATAACCCCCGCTTACTTCAATCACCGCTTCGATTTGCCGCCTGAATCGCGAGCACATCTTCTTTAACTGCTCTCGTTGTAACCGATGAATGCTGCTTCAACAGCGGCCTGTAGTGATGCCACATTAGGAAGTTTAGACTTGTTAGTAACTAGCTCAATAACGCTCCACACGTATAGTCCAGGGGGTTTAAATCTGGGCTTGGAGACCAGTACTGGATGCGACCCGCAGCTTCATTCTTCAGTGAACAAAGAAGCAAGTGACCGCGGGCCTCGGACAGCATCTGTCGCACGTTTATTACATGTTTATTACATACGACGTATACCTCGGGTCTTCGACGATTCGACTCATGGAAGCCTCACTTACACCAAAGATGACCTCTATTTTACTCCCAGGATCCTCCGAAATGAGGTCTTGGGCCCTTCGAACAACTTCCGGGGTCCTTGCTGTCTTCTCCTTCGCATGAGTTTTCGTTGATGGACTAGGCGAACCTTCCTCACAATTTCCCGCAACCGCATACTTCTGAGCAATATCGTAAACTGCGTCCAGCGCGAAGGCTTTCAATAACCATTGCTCTTCGATTGTATTCCGCACTCGATTGCACTAACTCCGCCATTTAGAATTCACGCACGAATGCATGCACACACGTCTCCTCGATTGAAATGACAACAAATGCCTGCTGTCGTTGAGATCCACTACAGCGACAAATTAATGTGAAGTTTCTCTGGATTTTTCTGACGCATCCTGTAAATAATGTATATTGCTGGAGACTTCTTTGCGTTTGATGCATTTCCACCAAATACCGTCCGTTAACGATGAGACCCTTTACATCTAGATATGGAAAACCCTAAGTTGGCATGAAACCCCTCCTCTCCCTACATGAATCAAAGTACAAAGAATTCGTAAAGTATGGATGGTTGATCTACTTATTCGCATCCGTTTTACTTGCGCGCAGACTTGTCTCCTTACTTGATGCACAATAAGAGGGTCATTCAACAAGTACTTAGCCTCACCGCCCGATGGCGCTGCTATTACAAAAGGGTTTTACCATCGTGCAGTACATTCAACAAAACTAATGAAGGGAATTGACTGAAACTTTGACAGTAGGCTACTAAAAGAATGTACTGCACGATGGTAAAACCCGTCATTGGCGGTGAGGCTAAGTACTTGTTGAATGACCCACGTATAAGAGCCCACCCTGGCAATTCCTGCAATGACATAAATTTCCTTACACTCACGGAAATCGTTTTCCGTTTTCCTATACACTCTAGTGCAATCTCGCAAGCATTTTCGTTCGAATACCCTAATTTTCTCCATAGTAGAAGCACTTTGGTTAAACTCAGGGAATTGTTATAATGGGCCGGACAAGACATTGATACTATTATATATTGTATAATCATCACATGTGGTTCTAGGTGTTTAGTATAAAACCGTCTCCGAAGAGATATAAAAGCTTTTTTTGCATTCTTTAGAAGGTATTTGACATGCTGGAAGTACTGCAAGCGGAAGTCGAGGAACACACCTAAGTACCTCACAGTGGACTTGTGCGGAACTTGTTCTCCTTTCGATTTTATATGTAACTCCTTCTAACATCGCTTCAAGACTGTTGGACTGCCCTAAAGACTCGCGAAACAAAATAGTCACATTTGTTATTATTGATCCTGATTTTCCATCGATTCGCGAACCGAATAATCTACTATTTGTAGTATAGATGAAATCACCTTGTCAACTGTGCCAACAAAAATTAGAAAAATCATTTGAATGAGAGGTAGTCGAGGAGTTGAACGAACGTTCCTTAACAACTGGAGAACATAGTTACGATAGTCTTAGCCATCAGCCCAGGAGGAAATTATTTACCTAAATTTTATTTCTATGCAAGAATATACAGACAATTTGTAAGGAAAACACTGCCCCTGGTACTGCTGTATGCAATTGAGTCAGGCTAGATGCCAGCGGCCGAATTTTGACAAACTCATGGAGCAAATCAATTTCCATAGTAGACCATCTACATAATCATTGACTCTACTTTTGCTCGATATCTCACTTATCACACATTTTGCTTAGGATATTGGATATGGCTATGACGACTTAGACAACTGGAGAGCTGGAGGTGCTATCTGCAAGAAACCAAGCCCGAGAGTGGCTGTAGAGCTTTGATGATGACAACGACGACGATAAACTCGTTTTCTTTCATGTAACCAAACACAGGATTTTGGTCTGAGAGTAGTATATTAAATGAATCATTCATTAAGTTCAATTAAAGGATTTCGTTTTGTTAGTATAGGCCATTCTTGTAATTTTATCTTGAGTTTTCCTAAAATTTCACACCAGCTTACTATCTCTTTGAAATTCAGTTGCATACCCTTATATCCTTTTTGTATAAATAATATGGAGCCTAACGCTTCATAAAAATGGAATGTCAAAAAATGTGATAGAATCTATTAAAAGAACGGAGTCCAACTAATAGAATCGCACAGCTTAGACAAAACGTGATTTACGGCGCACTTATTTTATCAGATTGTATGCTCCTGCCATGTCTTTTCGTTGTTCTAAAAATAGTTCTTAATTCATGTAGAATATTATTGAATTTTCATCTGCCTTCGTCAAAGGGTTTTAAATTTGGATATCACATATGAAAATTTGTTTTCAACACATTCATCAATAATTTTAATCGAAAAATAACACAAACCTGGATGAGTCTCGTTCGAATCAAAGTCCTATTTGGTTTTTATATCGAATATCAAAGTGACACCATCTTCAAATTGCACATATAAACTTCAATTTGTCCGATGCAGAACTACTATCTAACCTTTGAAAATTTAAACAATAACATGAGAGGTATGTTAAGACATTAATCAACAAATAAATTTTAAAATAACAAATAGAAAATTCAACCGAGCACTAGTTTTCTGCAATCGCTCACCGGGATGATTATTTTAGTTAAGTCAGCTGTTGTTGACAATCGAACCATCAAGCAAAAATTTTATTTATTATTTAATGGGGATGCCTGATTGAGTTTATGTGGGCATTGGTGTGACGTAAAGATATTCGGTTATTCTACCGTTAAATAGATAGATAGTCCGCTGTTATTGATTTAATGTAGAATTATATTCTTTTAATTTTTTTTCACTAACTTTTATCATAAATACTCATTTTGGTGTTGAGCTAATGATAACATAATATTTGTTTAATAAAAAATTTAGAGTACCCTTGGGGCCATTCAGTTTTGTAATTTTTGTTAATTTTTAAGAATGGTTTGAATAAAGCATGTTATTCATTCATTCATCCCTAGTTAAAATGTTTGTTATTATTATCCACCCAACACTAGGTTGAGACCTTTTTTAGAAAGAAGGATAGACAATATAAATCCCAAAAGTGATAGTGGATTACGAGTGTCAGGGTGTTAACATAGAAGGAGGGAGTGCAGTCAATTTTACGAGGTAAACCGGAAAGAATCAGGAATTTTTGAAGTTGGAATTATTGGAGCAGCGGAACAATAAAATAATGGATTGCTATACTGATCATCGACATGAAGATCATAAGAAAAGCGCATTTTATACATACAGGGAAGCATACACAGAGAAAGATACCTAGCAGTTCCAATTACTCGTATCGCTACATAATGTTTGCGCATAAAACCATGATCTACAGAATGCTGCACAAATCAATGACAACAGAACATCACCTCTAAGAGAAGAACTGTATGATTGAAACGGTGCAAAAAACTCAGTGAATGGATGTTCAGGGGAGAAAAACATTTTTCAAAAATTGTCATTTTGTACCTCATCCTTGGCAGATTTATTGTAACCCGCTTATAATTGGAGAACTGTTGCAATTTCCTGGCGTGCCGGGAGTCACCTGTTTATTAATTTAAATACTCAATGATATCGTTTATATTGGGCACATATATCACATGAAATATTTTCTCATTTTCATTTTCTTTACTCCCCTACTATCAATAATATTAAATTAATATTTAAATTAAATTTTCCTTCACCAATATATAACTGACCTTAATTTTTTTTGTCTTCATTAACAAATAATCTTACCTTTCCTTTAATGAATTACATTTTTGTTTGATCTTGTGGCTCCCATGCATCATTGTGATAGGACAACAACAACCATAATTTCTAATGCTTTGTTCAATTGAAGTTGAGTGTTGGGTGCATGAGAGAATGCTGGAAACTGTAAGTACTAGCACATTGGGCTCTCAATTTGCGGTTCAACTGGGTTTGAATTCCCTCGGGTGCATGGAAATCTTTTTTAATTTCGTCAAATGTAATTATTTCTGAGTGTATGACGGTTTGCATATATCTAAGCATTGTCATGGTTATATGAATTGGAATTATTGCATTTGGCGAAAGTTGAAAAATGAACAGGAAGGATTGAAGTATAATGAACTTCAATCACGTTAACTCTGAACAGCAGCGGATAGTTGGAATGGGAAAAGCATTGCGGGATGAGAGCAGGAAGGTGGTAGTGGAGTCGATTATTAGACGGCAAGTCAGTGGGTAGCTAGAAGTGGTGGTGCAGTTCTTGAGAGGTTAAATCAGCTCCGGTGGTAAATATTTAAAATCGAAATTCAAGACAGTGAATATTTTGCTAGGAAATTGCTGAAAGACGAAGTGAAAAATATCAAATGTTGAGTGTATCCGTACTACAGAATTGGTTAAGTGGTTGAAAAATCGGAAGTTAACCTCAGTGACGGTTTTCTGAGTTGAAAAATGAGTGAATCCATATTTGGTCAAACCCTATTGCGAAAGATTTTGCGAAATGAATCATATATAATGTTTAGCGATCAATGAAGTCACACATTAACCCGAAAGTGTAAATAAATTCAAAACGATCAAATGTCAGGTATCAGGATTAACATGGCCTGCGTCGAGTCAAATGGAAACAAGACGTTTGGTACATTCATTTACCGAACAGTGAATAAATTCATCTATAGTTTGAAGCAAAAATATGGCCACCAATATTACCAAGTGTCTAAGCCTTTAGAATATTAGTTTGAATATACTTGTGGAAATACAACCCCAACGTTGTGGCAAAAACTAAACATTTCCATAGAAAGTGATTACCCAAGAAAAAAACATTATTACGATGCACTAATGCTGCAATAACTACCACCCTAGTACGAGGATATAAAGATTAAAGTGGCTGAATAGATTAATGGTATTTGGAATATATTTCAAGTAGAATCAGCTATAACTACCCCTTCCCCCTTTTTCCAGTTGGCGAACGTTCGCTATTTAAGATTTCTTTGCTATTGAAGTCAACACACTTTTCTATTTGAATTTAAAAATACCAATTGTAATTATTTTCCTTTTTTTAACAAGGGGTTTTGGTTTTGTAGATTTTCATTTGCGATTACAGTAGTAGTGTGTTATTTTTCTTTTTTGACAATAAACGGGCCATGATTGGTTAATTTTTTTTTTTTTTGTTCTTTTCTCAATCAGGTGTCGTTTTTTTTTGTAGTATTTGAGTGGATGTTAATCTGGCCGTAAAGGACTGGAGCGGTGGTCTGCTGCCTCAGCGAGTGAAATTAGTTCTACACTGTAAATGGCCTTGTCTGGGGACACGTAAGTGCGCTGGCAAGCTAGTTTGCGGTGGCTTGGAGCGGGTTCTTTTCCTACAGCCCAGGATGAATTCTGATCCGCAAGTAGTGCGTGTCTTGTTGTAGATAGTTATGGACTAGCAAAGCTGCCAATTCATGAAATCAAAATCGATGTAGTGAAAAACACTGAAGCACCGCTTGGTTTGGAGTGCGAATCAGAACCCACCGCAAATGATGTTATGCAACAATTCCGAATATATACAGGGACTCTAATCATTTGGCCGTGCTAGTCATACAATGTTGGTAAACCATCAATGTATAATTCAAAAGCAAGTCCAAATGATATTGATGTCCGAAGACAACACAATCCGTAAGTTGTTAGGGATGCTGGGCCACGCTTAGTGCAATTAGTTTCGGCAGTTACATACCCGCCTGAAATTTGAACACCTCGTGATAAAGAGACGATGGTCTGTCTCATAGCTCTCGACTGTTGATACAGCTGGACTTTCGATGCCCCACGTTGGGCGCCATTTGTAGTGTATATTTTTTAAAACAAGAATTAAGTACGATCATTAGCCAATCGATTTCCCGTTCATAATAGGCAATAGCATTAAACGTAATCAAAGGGGCAAAACTTAAGCTACTTCGACCTGCTCCTTATATCGATTCGTCGTTTTGAAAGTGAAATAAGCAATTTATCGATGGAATATGAAGCAGTAGAATAATTAGCAGCGAGTATTGCCTCGTTTGAAGACCATACGGTGGTGATATTTAAAGAAGTCTACTTGTATTTACACTTTGATAGCTGAATTTTTATGTGATTTTATACACATATAGGATATATTTTATGCCTTAATATGCATGTACTAATATTTAATGTATGAACGCGAATCTTCACTTCCAAAGAAAAAAAAATCTTGATTCACATGTTACAAGCGGTACAATAATAATACGTTTAATTCCAACTAATTTCAGCATGTTATTAAGTTACTGAAAGAAAACCTTTTTAACTATTGTGATCGTCACGAAATTTAACGTAAGAAAAAGTGTTAGTGTAATTTGTAAGAACGAATGAACGTGAATTATCATCCCGTCTTTCTACATACATTCTGCTATTCTTATCGTCATTTAGCACAGGATCCATCTGACACAAGCCCAACCAGTACTTTACAATTATAATCTGAACTGCTACCTGTATCATCATTAATTATACAACAATCTGCATCGCTCAGTAGTATTTCTTCGTCGGGAACACCTTTTGATGTAGTTTTTCGAGGTTTCAGGTACTCTTACCCCCCACCCCCCAACAACGACCGCTCGTCAAAGGAGTGAGTAAGTACGTTTTTTGTTTTTGTTTATATTATTTTTGAATATATGGCCCAACTTTAGGTGTTTTTGAAAAATTTTGTTAATTATTTTTTGCTTCTTTGCTAATATTGGAATGTGAAAATTAGCGATGGTTAATCAGATTACGGAAATGTTTTTGGCAGAACGTGAGCTTAGAACGTTTATTAGGATTATATATATTTCACAAAATGAACGATGGGTATCGGATGAGTTGACACGTATTGTATTTTATCTATTATACGCTATTTAGTGTAGATTAGAGTGTTTGATTTCAATGAGTTTAAAATTAATTTTTTGTGATTTAATTTTGCTACACTATTCGAGTTATTGCTTTCAACGGCTGAGTATGGTTAAGCCTAGCAAAGATTGTTCTATACGTTATTAGATATTAATAATGAAAAGGATTAAATGAACAATTTAAATCCATTACAGGTAGATCATCGTAATAAATTATTTCTAATTCTTTTCATTGAGTGTAACCATAATTAACTTTAACGATAATATTCTACAGGTGAAAATTTCTTAATTAATTTACAAAAAAATAAAAAATAAAATTTTTATTGAATTATTTCTTTTGATAATTAAGGTGAATAAACATGTTTAGTTAAAAGCAGAAGATTCAGTCTTTCCATTAGCACCTCGAACGGGTATGGAACCCGCCACGTTAGCTGGCCCCTCCAATCACGAGCTAGCCATCGGGTAAGCTTTCCCCTATTCTTTGCTGCAGGGGCTCTCACCGGGATACATCATATTTTTGGATTTTATATCCGATTGGGAGGGGTGCGTGGGGCACCGCTACCACCTGGATGCTCCACTTTTATTTGGCAAGGATGAAATCGCCTTGCTTCTCGCGTGCGTGTAAATGGTTATTCGTCGTCGCGTTCTCTCGGAATCCCTTTCGTTTGGTTACTTCGGCCATTGACACCTTTCGACTCTGGTCATCCTGTAATTCGTAAGTTTGAAAATATTTTGCAGTAGGCTCTTGTGCTGTGGGAAAATAAACCACCCCGTGCTAGCGCACTTACGCGTCCCCACGCCATTTTCAGCGTAGTACTAATTCCGCTCGCTGAGGCAGCAGGCCACCACTGCAGTCCCTTACGGACAGATATCTACTTAAACACTACACCTTCCCTTCCTTTTTGTGAAAGCTTTTGTGTTTGAGGTGGCCCAGCATGAGCAGAAGATTTTTTGGAAGAACCACGACACGACTGAGTGCTAGCTGGTCTCAGAATGGGACAAATAACCCTTTGCCAAATATCAATTCTACAACGGCAGTGTCTTCTGTGGTTGTAACAGTATCTAAAGCATCTCAAACCCACTTTTGGTAGAAAAGGAATGATCTTCGCAAGCGTTAGGTATACAAAATGCTCCTCACCTAGGCTCCGGAACATAATCCCGCAGTACACAAAAAGATGATCTGATGTTTTGTCTGCAAATTTGCAAACCCGCAACTCCCCGTCTTTCTACTTAAGATTTCTTTAGAGTTTACAATGGCGTGTGAGAGATCCTGTAAGAATCCTTAATTGATTCTTATCTACTTTGATGCATGAATAAAATCGTATCTCATTATAGGACATAAGCAGCGCTTTCGATGTTTTAAGTTCTGGGTGAGTTCTCCAGAGTTTTTAACGTTACCTAGTTTTTTTCCTTCAGGTATCTCTGGACAAAGTGTATCTTTACCACACTGAAGGGCCTAGAATCAAAGAATGTTGCTGTTGATTATTTCCTCGCTAAAAGACAGCTTGCTCATTATCCTGAACTAACGCATACACTGGTAGTTCTCACGCTATTAACTCAGTTTTACAATAGTACTGTGGAATCATGTCTGACGTTATCGTTGACGATTCTATGGCTTAACATTTGCTCTGCTATCAGATAAGATAGCTTTTGTTCTGCCCTTGCAACATTGTGCACATACTTTAATTTATTTCTTAGAAATCTTCAGGAGATTTTCTCAGCCGGTGAGCTCGAGTATGATTCAATATCAAAAAATATACCTAAAACATTTTTTTTGCAATGCATAGAGTTTTGCCACCGTAATACAGGGTTATCCATTTCGTGGTAGGAAAGTACTTTGAGGAACGGAACAAATGGAGAGGCTATGCTCATATAAGCTCCATAGAAAATGATGCGACCACCTTCTGAGCATGATTGTCATTTCATTTCCAATAATTTCCACAATTTCTCCTCTCGAGAGCTAGATTGTCAGTTTGACGACTAAACATGGACGCGAAATTTACCTGGCGCGTGAGATACGATTCGGAATTTAGTCGTTTTTTCGGTTCGAGAACGTGTCCGGAGGTACATATTGACTGTAGTGAAAGTAATATTACACCTGGTTTAGGGATAACAACATTTTAAGGAGTGACATTGTAAATCGGAGCGAGGAACTCAATTAAAAGTGTAATGTGCGTTATTGCTAGAAAACGATGGGTTATCGATACGACAGTGTTTTCTATCCTAAGTGGCCGTAATGCTTTATTTGTATTCAATGCTATTTTCTTGTTCTGTGAAGTGTTATTTGCAATAAAACCATATTTACGAGTGCATAAGCGTTTGTTTACTTTCTTGTGACAACCCATTGGGTTCCCCTTAACTAGCTTTAGAATCACGGTCGCAGGGGTAGGTGCAAAAAGATACGCAGTTAGGCAGGCGGTCGCAGGGGTAGTTGCGACAACGTGTACACATGGATGTCCACTCCGGTTTTATCTTGTTCCTCAAAGGGAAAGTATAACCCTTAGGGAGGGAAGAAAAGGAGTAAATGATAGCTCCAAAAATTTCCGAATGTCGGCTTTGTGTTTGTAAGGTTTCTTTGATTGTAGTGGTAGTGGCTTAAAGCATGGGTAGTCTCATCACAAGAGGGGCAAACTTAATCATATGGCGGGAAAATTCAAATTGATAGCACCATGCCGAAAATATTTAACTAAAAATAAATTTACTATTTTATTAGTTTGATAAGTAACTAAACTTTGGATTAAAATGCAATCAAAGAAGATGTATTTTTAGAGGTTAGTGAAAAATTTGAATTAGATAATGAAGAGCCACTGTTTAGTTTTCTGAGGTTTATTTTTCAGCAGATTCCAATCGCCTTCATGCTTATTATTGAACATTAATCTGATAATAATTTATAATGATAATAATGTATAAATACATTCGTAAATAGCCAACATACTCTTTAACTAAATCAAAATGCTATGTAAATTATTCTGAGTTATTTCCAGGCCGTTGGAATTGTTGTTGGTATTTTATTGATAAAATAATATTAACGGCAATACTCTTTCTGTTGAATATTTTTTTCTTACATACCGTAAAAGCGAATTGTTTTATTCAGTTTCTGGTGGATAGAATATCTTTTTGACTTTTTTTTAGACATAAAATAATACCTGGTGTTGAGATACTTTTTGATGAACAAACATAAAAGGGAGTAATAATGACCACTTATGATCATACATTGTTTGTACTTAGTGAATAACAGCTTCTCTAAAAAACGTTCTTTGATTGATATGTTATTCGCCTTTTTAGAAAAAATGTAGCATTTAATTACCATCCTAATTAAACAGAAGAAATCACATACAATGCTCACGTGGCATACTTTAGTAAAACACTATTGTTAGTATTAAACAAGCGGAAAAATTATCTACCCTAAAATAAAATCCTGCAAAAAAATTTTCTTTTATTTGTTCAAGCTTGAAAGTGAATCCTAATGCTTAGATAAAATCAATCTTCCATCTTTTTGATTAAATTACTTATATTATATAAAAAACCATTATAAGAATGAAATGCAAAATGGTACCTTTTACTTCTTTATTTTTGTTTATTATGTCCAAATTTAAGGTGATGTATTTAAATTTACATTAGTACTGCAAGCCGTATGAACCATCTCCCGTTGACTTTTTTCGTTTAGAAGCCTGAATAAAAAATGTCATAATTGATGCTACGTATCATATATTAAAACTTACACTTTCAAGGCTTTCCATAGACAACGTTGCTGCTGATTAATATATAACTGGAAAATTATCATGACGACATTATACAAAATATGAAAAGGTATCATGGGCTTCGTCAAAAGCATGTTCTAAAATAGAGGGGATTAAAATTTACATTAAAATTTAGGATAAGGAATTCATACCTTCTCCAAATTCCGTTTAGATTCCACTAAAATATTTGGGTGAAGACAATTGGAGATTTCGTCATTTCCGGTCAAAGAGTCCTGAAATTGAGGGTGTTAAATGTAAGGTGCTGGCAACTATATGACACTTGAACTATCCAGGGCAATCAACTTATTCGCCACTGAAGGAATTGTTTGGAAACCGCACTAAACTTAGCTCAACCTCTGAAGTTGATTTCTGAAATAAAGATAAATATAAATAAAAAAATAGTCAAACATGAAATATACTTACATGTCCAAAAGTAGCTGGAGAGATGTTAGTATCTTCAACTTCACATCGACTATAAAATATATATTTTATTTTGTGCGAATATTAATTTACATTTTTTTGCAGCTGTCACATCTAATGTAAGAATGTAAGAAATATACGCGTTCTTCGAATTTGATTTAGAGCCCACTAAATCATTCAGATGACATGCTCACAATTTCGTCGTTTCTGGTCCAAGAGTTCTGAAATTGAGCGGGCTAAATGTAATGCTCGGGAAACTAAATGACACTTACCCTATTCAGGCCAATGGACTTATTCCCCGAAACCGAAGAAATCGTTTCATAATCGCACTAAAATTAGATACTTAGGAACAAAAACGGCAAATACATGTAAACTTACACATCCTGAATTAAATTCGGAATTTGAACAAAACTTTGTCCTATCCGTAATTGAATTCTAAAATAAAAAATTTGAAATCGGCATTTTAATCAATTATGAAATATACTTACATGTCCAAAAGTGGATGTAAAGGTGTTAATATATTCAATTCCACATCGAGTCTAAAAATATGAGATACTTGAATTTTGTGCAAGAGATTAATTTAAGAATAGCTATCTTACACTTTTAGCTTAGATTCAAATAAACGACGTCATCATCCTTGAAATGATCTTCGCAAACTTGCGAACGTTTTATTTCCGAATTTATCCCGAGAATTCAGCGCCACTCCATTTTTGCACAAATATCATTCAGAATTCTAAAATGATAAAAAGTTACAATGAATTATGACCCCCTTAAAAATGCTCCAATTTTGTGCCGCTTCTGCCTTAAGCCACAAGATATGCGGCAAAATATGAAGCAATCAAAACAATAAATTGCAAATATTTTTGAGCAGTTTTCTTGCGATTCACAAATTGAAACTATTGAAAATAAACTTTCTCACGATTATAAATCAATGAAACTATCAATTTTTACCAAAAGTACGATTTTCCGCTCGAGCCACTATTGAAATTCGGGCAACACGGAACCGAACAGTGCATTGTCGTTTTCTAATTTTTGAGTCACCTGATTTGATAAATTTCCACTATATATCGTGTGAAACGAACCGAAGCAGTATGTATTACGTTCACCACTTAAATATTCACTACCGTTTTCACGAAAATCGCGAGGAAATGATACTTTCCGCATATTGACAACGATGAATGCACGAAGCCGTAAACAAAATTTTGACGTTTGTTATGATTTCCCCTTCCCTCGCAAAAACCGCCTGTACAAGCAAAATATCGGAATTCACATACAGGGTTTTACACGGATAGACTTACTCCTCTTCTCTCTCTCTTAGGTATAACCCTGCCATTTGACATCTGTCACAATTCAATGTCATCCAAAGCGTCTCTTTTTTTAGTTGAAGGTTTGCCATGTTGAAATATGGATCGTTTAACAGTCGATGAACGCGTTAAAATTATTAAATTTTATTATAAAAATGGCGATTGTGCTATATACGGCCGATTACGGTCAACATCGACACAGCAAACAATTTCGAACACAGTGAGAAAATTTGAAGAGACTGGATCGGTTATTGATGTTACAAGGCCTGTGCATCATCGCGACATTCGTTGTGCTGAAAATATCGCTGTCGTTGCTCAAAGTGTGGAGGAACACCCGAATTTGTCGATTCCTCAACGTGCTCAACATTTGGGCTTGTCTTATGGCTCATTGTGGCGGATTTTGCATTTGGATTTGCATCTCCATCCGTACAAAATTCAACTCAATCAGGAACTTAAGCCTCAAGACCATACACAACGCAGAATGTATGCGAATCGGGTGATTGAACAAGAAGCCATTGATAAAGATTTTTCGAACAAAATTTTCTTTAGTGATGAGGCTCATTTTTCGCTCAGTGATTACGTAAATAAACAGGATTGCCGCATATGGGGCTCTCAAAATCCTCAGGTGATCACAGAAAGGCCTTTGCATCCGGAAAAAGTGACCGTTTGGTGTGCATTATGGTCTGGTGGTGTTATTCGCCCGTATTTTTTTGAAAACGATCAAGGAAGGGCCATTACAGTCAATTCTGACCGCTATGGACGGATGTTAACCGATTATTTTTGGAGATAAATTAAAGATTATGATCTGGAGAACATGTGGTTCCAACAGGTCGGAGCCACAAGCCACACAACACAGGCTAATCGAGCCCTTTTGCAAGAGAAATTTCCGGGACGCGTAATTTCGAGATTGAGTAATGTCAATTGGCCCGTAAGATCCTGTGACTTAACACCTTTCGATTTCTTTTTATGGAGCTATGCGAAAGACCGTGTTTGCGCGAACAATCCTCAAAATCTTGAGCAATTAAAATCCAATATTCGTGAAGTGATGGCCGAGATATTGCCGGAAATGTCCCGAAAAGTTATTGAAAATTACCTCAAAAGGATTGAGGTCTGTAAGAGGTCCCGTGGAGGACATTTGTATGATGTTGTATTTCACGTATAATGGCAAGATTTAATCTTTATACTAAATAAAAAATTTTGTTTCCATCTGAATATTTTATGTGTTTTCTTTAGCTTTACTTTCCCAAGCGTAAAATTAATAACTCTATATTACCGATCCGGTATGCATGTTGTTGATTGGTGTATACTGGATGATAATATCATTTGCCTTATTCAATTATCCAATTCTTTCTTCGTCGCTTTAAGTATAAATGATGGTAAGCTGTCTGCAAACCTTTGGATAGGAGGTTTCAACCTCATTAACACTCCGCACAGCTCCAGAACATCGGAACATGTATATAATATTTTCGGAGAGCTTCAATTGACCCCACCAACTCTGCATAAACTTTGTTCCGCCATCAAGACCCAAAAGAAGCTCATTGAGTATGGTGGCAGCGGTATTCAGTAAGCCATCCATAAAGTCATCCAGCACATTTGGCAACAAGAACATGTTCCGAGTGAGTGGAGCCAATCTATTATATTCCCCATTCACAAAAAAGGTGACAAGCTGCGATATGTAAACTATAGAAGCATATCACTAATTTGAAAGGCGTACAAAATATTTTCAAGATCATAGAAAATAAAATTAGATCAATTTTTTCCAGCCCAACCATTAATTCAAATTTTGAACTTCTATCTGGCAATGACCAAACTAGATGGACGTGGATAACGTCACATACATGAGAAACGCATCCGAAAGACGTGTCACTGAGCCGGAAACGCACTTGACGGGACATTTGACAGCGCGGCCTTCATTCTTGCTGCACGCGGTTATATTTGTTGCATTTTCATCGTCTTTTTCCTGGGATATTCGTTCTTGGAAAACATTAACTTAATGACAACAAAGAGTACAAGCATTTGCCGCTCAACGCATCGATGATGAAGTGTCTATGTCGGTTTGTTGTGTTTTCCGTCACTTTTCAGTAAAAAAAACACGGAGGAGAGTCAAGCGCTTGATGTGTGATGGATGTTATTGCCACCAAAAATCGTCAGGATCCAACAAATTTGGACGCAACGCACTGCAACTTCGCCGTCGTGCCTGTCAAACGAACAGCAGCCCCGTGCAGAACGTGAAACGAAGCAGCAAGCAGTCGTCAACGTCGAGTACATGCCCATGGAGGACACAGCAGTGCAAGCATCCAGACACTAGAAAATTGCGAACTTTTGAAAGTTTTGGTCGAAGGTACATTTGGCCAGGTATTTTGTGCAGAGAGAAATATTAAAGAAGGAAGTCATTATCCATAGGAACGAAGTTGCCCACACAGTTTATGAGAACCTGTTTATTGCGGTATTGTCTTTGGCCGTATTTGTAGGCCCCTCCCTCCCTGAACAACACTTTGATCAAAAGGACGAATTGTGCAGATCAGCAAACTGTCACCAGTTGTGCGTTAAGAGTCATGAGCCATTATTTTGGTTATTCTAAACAGCGAACGAGTGATCAGTTACATATTTATGTATCATATAGTTTAATGAATATAATAAAGAAAAGATTTTAAGTTATAAACAAATGGCAAAGGTTTTTATATTGATATATTTGCTACGACCAGCAAGTGTACGCAGACTTTTTTGAGAATGTGTATATACCGTACATGCACGCTCAACCTTCTCATCGCAGTCCTTGCAAGAAACCGGCCTCTCCTATATGTAGTTACTCTTGCTTGCTATCCTATGTATAGCACCTATATATAGTACTATGTTCTATGATGTGATGCGTAAGGCGAGCCACAGATTCTGCTTCAACCAATTTTCTACCCTAGCGCGTCTAAAGAAGTATTAACTTCAAAAAGGATAAAGAACGGAAAACCAAAAATTGTTGAACAGAAAAATTTATGAATGAGTTGTCGAGAATAGTTAAGAAATGGGAAGACCTTCGTGTACTTGTTCTTCACTTCACTGAAGAAGAGACTTGATCGGTTTTGACACAGCTGAAAGCTTTTAGGTTGAATGTATTTTGAAACACTACATTCAACGTAAAAAAGAAAATCTTTTATTTCTTATTTCAAAACTAAACACATAGTTACTTGGTGACGGTCGATGTTTTCTCAAGTACCTGCATGAACGTAAAAAATTCCGATAATTGGATAGGATTGAAAAAAAGATTATACACACAGAATTTTTAAAAATAAAACACCAAATTCATTTAAAGATTGTCTATTAAGCTCCAATTAAAAACCACATAAAAACCAACAATTTGTTTTTGCTTTTTAAATAGGAACAGAATAATATACACATTGTTAAATTATTTGATCACACTGTCATCTAGATAATAGAGATGTTTTCTGTAAGTTTTCATTATTTTTTGAACATAGTATCATTTTAAAAATGATTATAATAATAGCAAAAAATATTTAAGATACATTCAAATGAGTTCTCTAACTAATGGAGCAATCCATTTCACCATTCTTTGGCATACAATCAAGTACTAGGGCAACTGCCCGTGCCATATATGTCATGGTTCCAAAACTTCCACTAGGAGCACTGTAATGAAAAAAACTCGGTAAAAAAGTAGTTTTTAAGCGGACCAATAACAAACCTATCATATAAATGTTGGCAAATGTAAGCAGCCCCACCGCACAATAGCATGCCTGATGGGGTAGTGTCTTTTCCGTCTTTTGATTTGGCACAACAGAGTGTCGCGTCACCTTGCACTTTACGTTGATCCTCCAAAAACAATTGATTGGCTTTGTGCACTAAATGTTCGACGTAAATAATATCGCCAAGCCATTGTACCATATTATGCTCGGTTATTAATGTTAGTACCATCAACGCTTCTACAACTAATTGTCGGTATTCTGGTTGAGGAATTGTATTTAATGCTGTCTCTACTTCAAGAGCAAACTTTAACTCTCCTGGCGTCATTTCTTGCGTGAGACTTTGTGGCAAAACTCGGCCTTCAATTGCAAGTCCTTGACACTATAAATGATGCATTATTTTATATCTTTAACTGTTTATCAAGAGATTGTTCTTACACGTTCTAGAACTGTCCAAACGCGAGAGTAAAAATCGCGAGGAACTCTATTCAGAGCACCATCTAATCGTCGTCTTCTTAACCATTGCCCTTGTCGATCATCGATGTTGGAGATATTTTCATCGGGTTCTCCCAAGCCAATTTGACTCTTTTTGCTTACACGACTCGACTTACAACTTATAATTGAGAAATTACCACGAGCCACTTAATATATAATTGGAATAAAAAATATTTAATTCAATTTATAGGGATATATATTCGTTTTCATCTTACCGCTACTAACTGCAAACTCCTTTCCACTGAGTATGTGATACAATAGGTTTTTCATCTCAAATGGTGACAAGTTCAAGAGATGCTCTGAAGCCTGTTCTCCATCGCAATTCAACGTCCTGGATAATTCTTTTGCCATAACTTGAATAATCAAGCCCACACGTAAACGCAACATTTCATGAAACAATTGTGGCTCTGTTCGAATGAACATAGCAAGATAAACCATCAACTCTTGTGTTAACATGGCCGTACTTTCATCTTCACCGTACGCCTGAAAACGAAAGATAAAAATATTTTAGTGCAGCGGCAATATATGATTTTTTTGGGATATCTAAGCATTTAAGATATACAATTCAAATATTTTCAAATATTAATGTTTACATACAATTTGAGTTGTAAACATTAAAGTTCGAAGGTGTCAGTTTAGTAGGATTTAACACTTTATCATTTAATTAATTATATTTAATATCAGGTCGTGTTATAGTTTTGAAGAGTTTCTGTGGCAAAACGCTACAATTGTACTTGATACAGAAGCCTGATGGTACGTTTTGGAAGCGTCACAACCCACCTAAACAAAGCAATTTTCTTAAGCCAGTCCCACGGAAAGTCAATGCACAAAATACATTGGAGTTAGTCCATTAGTATATTATCAGAATTCAATAATCAGAATAATAGTATATTATCAGAATTCAATAATCTTCGGACTAAGCTGCATATCTTTCGCTTTTCACGAAATCGGTCATAAAGTAAGTTCGGAGCTTTTTCTAAAACATATCGTTTAACAAAGAAACCGCGATCTGGATTCAACGAATGATGGAGTTTTCATAGTTTTTTTCCCATCATCAGTCCGGTCCAGTGAACTATGTAAACATTGTATATTCATTTCTTGAATTTGATTAAATGTTTTTAATAAACGACTTTTAGAAAAAATAAATAAAAATCTGCTTCAAAACGCCTTAAAAATTGCTATACAAATTTCTTGGAACCGATGCCAAAACAGTTTTCCCCGTTTGTTGACATTAATAAACATCTTACAAAGTCTTAGCTAAACGTTTTTATTGATCATTTGATCCTTTTTACATCAACTTAATGCAAATCTATACGATAATTTCCTCCTCGACCCGCTCCCCATTCATTCCGCTGCACACTTGCTTTCGCCAATGCAATACGTGCATGTGCAGCGGGAAAAGGTGTTGCCATATCCGCATTTCAATTGCAGATTTGAATTTTTAAAGTATGAAAAATAATACAGAAAAATTTAAGTAATAATAGGCAAAGGCAAAACTCATAAAGAATATAATTATAACGAAAAGAAAAATTTGATTTAGAAAAAAAAAAATGATCTAAAATTTATATTTAATAAAAATAAAAAGAAATCAAAAATGTTTTATGATTTATAACTATAAATTGAAATAGTTAAAAAAAAGTCTTTTTCAAATCTGCATTAAAATTTCGGATAGGGGTTATGAAGGTTTTCGAGCAGTTTGCTTAGGCGACTGCTTGATTACTACACGACGAAACGGAAAGGAAAGGAAACCCTTGAGTGTACATATTTCAATTTAAATAACTTTCATTTAGGTCATAAAGGAAAACCTTATTTTAATGTCAAATGTTACGGCTAAGATGCCAGTGACGTGGTTCAAAATATGAAGAACAAAAACTTACTTCATGAATAACTTGTCGCAAGTCACTCTCTGGCAAGGGAGCTGTGATTGTGAATTCGTTGTTCGGTGGCATTCCTACAGTTACCTAGAAAACAATATAGATGAAGTTTTTTCGAACATTTTCATTTTATATTCTTATATTTACCTGTTTTTGTCGAACCAATAAATCGGTGATCGCTTTAGCCAAGTCCTCTACACGTTTTCCCAACATACCAGCTGTATGACGAACAAGACCCCACAACTTTTGTTGACACGCCTTCTCATACAGACCTTTCAACAATGTTCTGACTGTAACAACGCGTCCTTCATCTAGCATTCCTTCAGATTGAGAAGAACTACTGTCATTTAAAAGATCTTCATCTTTTGGCTTACTATCATCATCGTTGCCTGATGACGTAGCTACTTCTGATTATTTACGTGTGAGTTCCATAGCCATTAAGTCGGTATTAAGTTTTTTTTTTTGTTGTTTCAACCAAAATGCAATAGTTTTATAGGCAATTATGCAAAGTTAGATGGCCAGATTTATCATACATATATATAGCCAGCCATTTTATATCGATTATAGCAATGTTATTAGAAGCGATGACAATGGTTTATTCGAATATCAAGTCGTGCATATATGAGGTTTTTTTTTTATTTTTGTCCAAGAAAAGATGTTAAAAAGATAGATTAAAATATGTTTAGATTGTATAAGAATGAATGAAAAAGTTTTCAAGAAAATACTCCAAATTCAATATCTAATCTAGAACTACAATTTCGCTGTAGAGAAAGTGTACCAATTTAGAAATATACAGGACGAATTTTGAGAAATGATACTACATAGTCATGAATTTGACTAGGGGGATACTTTCGAAAGATATCCATATACATATATGAATATTGTTAGTCACATATGAATGTGTAAGGTCCCTACGTTACTATGTATAAGACAAGTAAAACTTACCCTTAGCTTTATCTTTAGGACCAAACGCAGCTATATGACGGGACGGACAAATAATGGAAAAATATTTAGTGTAATTTTTGTGTAAAATTTTGCTGAAACGTAGACTTTATTTTTGAGTAAGAAGAGAGTTATTGTTTGGGGAATTCTGTTCAAATATTTTATCCTCTTTTTATTTTAAAACTATCTAAGATTCAAAGTGCAAATAGTGGAGCCAGACAAAAAATAATAGGTTTTGAAACTTACAATAGATAATTCATTTAACAGTTATAGCAGCAATTATTTGATGTAAAAATGGTTTTTTCTTTATATTCTATTTTGTTCTTATATAGGGCTCCGTCTTTTTCTTCCTCGTAGCACTAAAGCCCTTCTCGAGCCTTCGCTTTCTGCAAATAGCGCCTCTAACTGTCTCGGTCCATTGACCGTGTCCTCCAACTTTGAAATCCGCGCAGCGATGAACTGTCTTCGTCGACCGAGTCAGACCAGTGTTTTTTCTCCGCCCTTCAGTTCTCCCCACGAATACCTTTTTGGGTTTCCTTTGTTCGTCCATACGATTCATGTGGCCTGCCCATTGCAGCTTCCGCTCATGGTTGTATCGGCTTCGCCATTGGTCCCCGTCTTACTTCGCTCCGATTGTTCGCCTCAGGGCCCGTCGCTCGAAGGCGTTGAATATGTTTGCGGATGCTTGGGTTAGGGTCCATGTTTCACACCCATAGCATAACACAGGTCTTATCACAGATTTATATACTTAGAGCTTTGCTTTCCTGTGTATGCAGCTGGTTTTTAAGATGGTCTACTGAATAAAATATTTTATTTGCGAGCTGTATTCTTCGGCGTATTTCGTCTCTTTCATTAGCGGTTCTCGTTATTCGCTAACATTTTCGATACTGTATTCGCCAAGTGTGATATTTTGTGTATGTGAGGTATTTTTTCTCGACTGCGTCATGAACTTTGTTTTATTTTCATTGATTTGTAGCTCTACTAGTTTTGCTTCGCTGTCAAATTTCAGAAAGAGTTATTTGGCAGTTGTTAATGACCGTGAAAAAATTTTGATGTCGTCCGCATAGGATACTACTTGGCTCGACTTTTATAATAATGTGCCCCTTGTACCGACAGGTAGCTTTTGTGCCAAATTGAATAGCAATGAGGCCAGTCTATCTCCCTGCTTTAGTGCAATATTTGTGTCAAAACATCCGACAGTTGGTTATTGATGCGAACTTGGGAGATCGTCGACGTTATTGCCATTTTGGTAAGACGTACTAATTTGGCTGGGATAACAGCAAAGCATTATTTGGTTCAGTACGTTACGATCAATACTGTCGTATGCTTGCATAAAGTCAACGAAAATTTGGTGTACGCCTATGCTGAACTCGCAGCAGTTCTCAAGTACCTGCTTGACTGTGCACAATCGGTCTATTGTCAATGTCCCTGCTTCAAAACCACCTTGATACTCTCCTCAATAATACTGTTGGCGTATGATCCAATTTTATTTTCTATGATCTTTGAAAATATTTTCTACACAGCAGAAAGCAGTGATATGCCCCTTTAGTTTCCGCACTGTAGCTTGTCACTGGATAGGGAATACAATTGATTGGCTCCACACTTTCAGCATATGTTCTTGTTGCCAAATGTGGTGGATGACTTTGTGAATAGCTTTTCAAATACCGCTGCCACCATATTTGATGAGCTTCACTGGAATCCCCACCTAAACATTATTTGTACGCCTGTTTCTTTTTGTCTAACGCATTTAGGCACTTATCACTGAATCATTTCTCTTGCGCCGGGCTTGATGTCCGATTGTCTGTTCTATCACGTTCTTAATAGCCGCTTTCACTTCCATCCAGAATTCGATACTTGTTTTCAGCGATGTCTGATAATATGGGAGCTAGCTGGTTGTCGAGGGCCTCCATGAAATTTTTGGTCACAGATGCCGTTTGGAGCCTTTCGATGTCAAATTTTTGTAGCGGGCTGATTTTCGCCGAATATGCCTTTGACATACGACATCGATAGGTTAATTTGATCAAGTAATGATCTGGGTTGGATCAGAACATAGTCGATCTGGTTTTGTGTATGGCAATTCGGTGATACCCAAGTCATTTTATATATGCGTCGATGCAGGAAGCAAGTTGAACCTATGACTAGATAGTCGTGTCCCGGTGATATAGCTCATTGCCAACCTTAGCATTGAAATCACCCAAAATTATTTTTGTGTCTTTTGTAGGCAATGAGTCGACTAGTCTTTCCATGTGATTGCAGAACGTTTCCTTAGTTTTTTCGTCCTTTTCTTCGGTCGGGATGTGTACGTTTATCAGCCAAGGCTTGATATCTTTGAAATCGGAAGCGAATTTTCGTCGTACCTTGTCGATTGATGTCCTCTTCATTGTCTTTTCTCGTTCGACATTTTAAAACTCATTCTCGGAGCATAGCATTCTTATAGCAATGTTCGGACCTTACGCAGATAAGAGTTACCTTAAAAAAGCTGACAAAAAAAAAATTAAACGAAAAAATGAGAGTGGGAGAGGATCGAGCATGGAGGTATATATATATATATGGAACACATTCAACGGCTCCATATCTTCGCTCTCGTTTGCACATCTATATGTAATGTGTTTCCTCTATTTTATTTGTTATAGAAATGATCCATCAAGCAGGTTGCCAGCTTGTACATGTGTACTTTTAACTAGCCTCCATTCTATTATGCATTTCAGCTTTTATACAGTTAAAAACTGAGACTAAGCAAGCTATGCTTAACCCCGGTCATTCCTGCCAGAGCCACACATGGTGTTGTTTATCATTTGGTTTTTTGGCTAGTAAATATAGGCTACGAACTGCCATCGGTTGTCTCTAAATTCAGTTACATAACATCTATAGCTCTGTTACTGGATTCTTTCTTCAAACTACTAGAAATTTTTATTTTATTTTGCATCTGATACCTGATGAGTGGTATCATTTTTATTTACTCGTTTCCTTAAAAATGGTTTATTCTGTAACCGAATTCATTGCCTGTTTAGATCAGATGAATAGCATAGGCCAAAGGAAAGATAAATTAAATACTCTAGTAGGATCTGGAATGGAGAAGGCCTATAAAGTTCGTAGGCTGTCAACGCTTTTTTAAGGTAAGTAATCAAATACAGATTAAATTGCAGTAGCTACCAACAATCTAAATGAAGTCATTGACGCTGACGGACTTCCAAGCTTCTTTGTTAAACGCATTTTTTTCTGAATTATTAGAAGATTAAATTTGTATTTAATCAATCAAGGATATTCCAGCGGTAAATATCCTTTCCTTAAAGATTTTTTTTTTATAGCACTACAGCCTCTCTCGGGCCTTCGTTTAGAGATAGTTAGAGTATCTCATTTTCATGACCGTATTGATTTTTTGGGAAGTTGGTTTGGTCAGTACCATGCTCCCGTGTCTGCTCAGCTCTGATATGATCTGATTAAATCAGTACATATCATCACTGAATGAGCATTCGTAGTCTGTCCGAAAAATCCCCTGATCTAAATCAAGTTGCTCACCAACGAGATTTGAACCTGGGACCTTCGGCTTATGCGTCTCATGCTCTAACCACTAGACCACACAGATTTGCTAGAGTTTCTAATTCTTTGTAGCCCAAGTCCTCAATTCCAATGTAGCCCAAGCCCTCAATTCCAATGTATGTTTTGAAACCGTTGTTCATGATTAGTAATCTTGACATAATTTTCCTAATTCCATTTTTATCTCACGCTTTCGGCCCATTGTTATTTTCTGGGTTTATTAGTGAGCTTCTTCAATGGCACTACAGTCCCAATCGGACGGATATATAGCGCTCAGTATTTTCGATGTATTTATAGTTTGAGTTTGTTGTACTTGTCAACGTCCATGTTTCATTTCCATATAGGAGCACAGGTTTTACAATTATTATATAAATTTTCATTTTAGACGTTAAATGCAATTTCTTGCATTATATCAAAATGAGGACTTGCATAGTTGTCCGCTATAGATATAAGCCATTTCATTTCATCTTTCTCGCTGCCATCTTTTGAAAGTGGAGTCCTTAAATTATCAAAATTATACACATGTACAAAGTCAAAACCACCATACACATATCAGGGGGTTTTCTTCTCGTGAGGGTCATCAGTTTGATGCTTGCTTTTATTGATATGCAATCTCAACAGTTATGCAGATTCAACTAACTCTCGGAACACCTGCAGATAGCGTAGAAGTCAATACAGTATATCGACGTGATCTGCATACATGATCATTTGCGCAGCTTCAAAGCCATCATACCATTCGCCTCTATGGACCAAATTTACTTCATGACGTATTCATGTGTCAGGTGAAGAGGATCGGCGCCTACCGTCCCCAAGTTTTACCCTTTTCACTGAGGAGAAAGTATCAGTGTGTTCGCTTTGAATTTAACTTGGCACTTGGGTTTGTCCATTTTAATTTCTACCCAGATGGATTAATTTTGGTGGCGGACCAATTTCAGTTTGGTTTACAATTAGGGAATAAATTTTCATAATTCAAGATTTATTTTACTGAGAAAATAAGGCACTTTGGTAGTCTTCGAAGATTCGCTGACGGAATGAATTGATTGATTTACTCACTTTCTCGGGAGATGATATGGACGTATGCTCTTCATTTGGATTCAATTGGTGTTGATCACCTAAACTTACTATTTTGCTCTGGTACTACTAATTTGCATATCGTCGTCAAGTTCTAAAATTCGATTGTTCTATTGGGCTGATATTCTATGCAGATGTTTTCGACCTTACACCTTAGCTCACGGTACCTATAAACCATCGCCGACTTGGGTTAAACTTTGTATAAAAAGCCTATAAACCTCATTTTTTGCATTATTTCCTCCATCATCGAGCGAATCATTTCTTCTTCTGGAGTCTTTGATGGAGTTTCCGAAAGAGTTTTCCAGGCCTTACCATATTTGATTAATGGTCTGGTTCTAACTAGCCTGATTGATACTTTCCAAGGTTTACGCGTACTTGACATTCATGGAGTTCTCTTTTAACTGCCTTAAGTTAAGCTTTGGAATCCGGCATCTATCGGAGTTAGTTATTTGTAGCAATGCGGCATCTGTATTTGGCCCTTACAAACTAGTGGACAGTATCATAGTTGACGCCGCAAAACGTCCACACATTCATATGTTATTCTAAAATATGTTGAATGAGGTCTATTTGCTTGTGGGTCGTTTCGTCAGACGATATCCAAGTCATTTTACGAGCACGAAGGTATCGGAAGCAAATTGAACTTTAATTACTTTTTTACTGTCAACAAAGTCGATGAGCCGCCGGCCCGTCTCCTTGGTGCTGTCGTTCATGACGTTCCCTCTTACCGTTTCCATGAAGATCATTCCTGTTCCAAATTTAGCGTGTCCAAACATATTTTCTACTGTTCGTCGAATGTTTTTTAAAAGCAAATTCATATTTTCGGTCGATAAAACCCATAATTACATCATTCAATGTTACAGAAATTGTAATCACGCCTCTTTATATAATTGTAATAATTTACCGTTCTAAATTGTAAATAAATCATTTTGGTTTATTTTTCAAATGTTTGCAAACAATCAAAATAGAAATAAATTAATTTTTTTCTAAAATAAGACAGCTGTTTCAGGGCTTATCGAGCCTCTTTTTCGGTGATCTAGATAGATCAAAATAGATTTCATTTATTTTTTACTTCTATTGTAAATTTAATTTTTAATTCACAAAAGCTTGGGTGATTGGCATTCAGATTTTGAAGGAGAGAAAACGTTCCTTGAAAATTTGACCCGAATGTTCAAAGATTTTACAGTAACTAACTAACAGTGTATCTGACTTTGTTTTGGGAGAAGTAGGCTTGTGCAAATGAGTCAATTGGTCCAAGGCGAGAAAAGATATTGGAGCAAACGAAACCGTTCAGTGCTTGTTGCAGCTAGGGCTAATTCTCACGTGCTTTAGGAACGAACTTCGAATGGAAAGTAGCTTTTTGTTTTTTTAACAGATACTGACTAAAGAAAAATTCGATCAATTAATTTCCAAATATTAAAGGTTCAAGTTGTTATTTTACATTCTGATCCAATGGTTCAAGTTGCCAAAAGTACATAGCCTTTAAATAACTTTGACGAAAAAATGCCAAAAAGCCGGTTAACAAATTCTTTTTCCCTTCTTGAGCTTCTTCTAATCTAGCAATTTATGTTTGACTCAACACTTCTTATTGCCTAGAATATTTCCATCAGTTTAACTAGACCCCGCCATAGAATTATCGCTAACAAGTCATGCGTTTATAATCAAAGTCTTGTGTTTTTTTTCGAGTTACGAAGCCAAATTATAATATCAAGTCCGGAATTAAATCAAATAATTTTAACTCATTGTGATTTATCCAAATAAATGTCATCTTGGTTATAGATTTTGTTTCCAATTTCGCTCCACATAAAACACTAGTCAATGTATTAATATCACATAAACATTTCCATACGTCAATGCGACAATCACAAGATTCACAAGCTTTTTGCCTTGCTTATTAAAATTTGCTTCATTAACCAATCAGATTAAATTGCAATTTTTTAAATCATAAAGATGCCAATTGGTTACAATTAAGTAAATAAAAAATCATAACTGTGCCAATTGGTTACAATTAAGTAAATAAAAAAGAAACAATTTACATCACAATTATATCTCAAAGCGAATTATAAAAATAAAGGATATAAATGAAAATTACCTGTATTGAAATCAAGTCCTTGCGTATCTACCAAATACTGTAGGATATCACCTTGTTCTTCCAAATTTTCCGTCTCGCGTAACATTGCGATCAATTCCTCAACTTCTGCTTCCGCAAAGTTAGCATCAGGGCGATGTCTTTGAATTAATATTTTAGGAACTTAATATATAACAAATGGCAATTTGTTTTGTTGTACGATAACGATTATGAAATAAATAAGATAAAATCGAAAAAAGTAAAATATGTTATGATTCAAATAAAATAACTAGCGTGAATGGTTATATTACTATCAGTGGTTGGTTGATGAAGATGACGTGTTGGAATAGGGACAAACACTTCTTCAGTTGGTGAAAGATCGTTTGGATTGTCTTCGGTTGGCTGTCGATTTATTACAAAAGTACTGCGCAAAACTGATTGGTTTGGTTGAAGCCATGGTGGAGGGATAACTGATGAAAGTCGTCTTTCATCAAATCGCCCTTCCATCACCAACGGTTCAGCATCGGCTAACAGTTTGATAATTATTTTGTTTGTAGATAAGATAAATTTTTTTAAGGTGTCTTACGATCAACATTAATGGACCTCGTCTTCTTAATTGCTCCTTTGCAAGACATACGTCGTCTTAATTGCCTCGGTCGCATAGCTGTGCCACGAAGATTTAGTGTACTCTTATGACTAAACGCTCTTAAGAGATGCTCCTCCAAATATACTTGAACGTCAGGATGTAACCGATCTGGATGTCCATCTTCTTGACTTCCCAAAAAACTTAAATCAGTGATGGCTGACGTGTTCAGAAAGTCGCCCAAGTTGCCGAGCATCACACGAGTACCGTTTATATAGCCAGATTTTAGCTTTCGCATTGTCTGAATCATCGCAAGAGGAACTTTGTTTTGATCTGTTGATATAAAATATCAAGGTATAAAAAATTAGTCCAACTAGAAGGATTTTTGAGACATAGAGAAGTAAATGTATGCACACATAAGCAATGGGTAAAACGATTTGGTAATGCATGCATAATAGAATGTGAGAATAATATGCCACATACAAAAATGATCCATAGATAAGTGCTGCATTAAATTACCTTCGCTTTTGATTGTATGAAAAGACGTTTTCCAAATCATGAGGTTTAAGCAAATTTTGTATGAAATGGCAGTAAGTGTCCAACATGGCCATTTAAAGTTTAGATATTATTTTCTAGATTTTACTCGCATATTTAACGGATATATAGGAACAAAATAAAAGACAAAAATTCATGCAGTACATGTTAAAACATATCTACATACATACTCAAGAAACCATAATCTCTGCTTAATGAAACCACAGGCAAAGAAAAACTATTAGTAAATATTTTTTTTATTTTAGTTCCTTTTCCAATTTTAATATACATTTTTTAAAAAAGAACCTAGAATTGCATGCGTCAAAAAGTAAGTAAAGTATACTTTAACCACTAAAAAATTTTTAGAAGAATAGGTCCTGTGATTTAACTACAAATGACAGTGCGCAGAATACAGTTTCTTCTCTAGGCTACTGACATGAACTTTTTTTAGAGACACCCAAAGATACTGGAGGATATATAAGACAAACAAACTCTGGGGAAGTTTTTATGCGTATATAATTTAGAACATGCATCATCAGCGTACAAAGTAACAAAGATGTAAAAATAAGAATGGAGTTGATTGGCTGATTAAAAAAGATCAATTTACGAATCTATCTGCGATTCTAAAGAGGCCCTGAATATAATTAAATGCAAAGTATGGAGGAGAATCTTCAGTCTTTAGAGGCATCGAGGAAAGTGGAGACTTCGTTACATTGATGAGCTGAATGATTTGTACGACGATTCACTTGAATTTGTTATGTAAACAACGCAAACTGGTGGCAATGGGGGAAGGATGGAAGAGTACCAAATAAGTTTTGTATTGAACATTTACCAACGAGAAAAAAAACGGTGGTGGAGACAGCGTTTAGTCAAAAACTGGATATATTTTCCTATCTTTCCTTGGTATTTATACATTTTAATTCTTACAAGCTAATCATAAAATACAATAATTAAAATGACCCAATTCTTAATTTATCATACTGCAAGCAAAACACTTGACCATACAAAATGCCACACGTGAACCCACACGAGTCATCCCTGCATATCGTCATACACCTGGTTCTTTGACTTGCGGTCAATTTTGACTCATGTATTAAGTCGCGTGCTATTCATAATGAAAAGGGAACATGAGATTTCAGTTCACACATTAAGTGTGAATGAATTTCCATACTGAGTCTTCGTATGGGATTCATATTACACTTTAATGTGTGAATGAAAAGAGTTTCAAGTTTAAAAATATTTATGGTCATTGGATACGAGAACTGTACATTATTCTTTGAACTCATGATAAATTTATTTTCTAATATTTTTATTGCTTTTGCAGTAAAAATAGTTCCGGGTGATAATCATTAGATTGATTCAGCATTAAAGCAATGATTATCACTAGATTTGCTATGACAATGGATATTATTACACTATTCTCTGGTTCTTTCTAGGCCAAATTCATTCCGCATTGAAAGATGCACTACACTGCCTATCATAGCAAGCTTACACATACAAGACGTCGAACAAATGAAGCTAAGTATTAAAAGTTACATGTACTACACGACTGAATAAAATGAATTGGGTGGATTTTGGTATAGGGAGATTTTTCTCACTAGGATTGTTAGCTTTACTAAACTATGATAAACAACATAAAAATGCCACATAAAAATTTATGTCGAAATTTCTGAACCATTTTTTTCGATGAGATGTTTAAAACAATATAAGTATCGTCTTCCCCCGAAATCCTATTCAACCTAAATGAATTCATTGGCACAATAATTATGGCGACTCAATGGCTGGGCGCAACTAGTTTATCGATTAATATTAAGTTGGACTATACTTGGAAAAAAATATTTTTAAAAAATTCTTCCCCTTTAAAACGATGATTTTCTTTAACAATATATGCACCATTCAGCGACAACATCGATATTTATAAGCATGTGTACCTTCAAAAAATGCAATCCTTGGTACTCGAAAACGTAGGAAGTCTGGAAGCGTAGTGGTTGTTGTTGTTGTTGTACCGCTACAGCACCTTTCGGGCCTTCACTTAGAGGTGATATGGTCAGTATCATGCTTTGGTCGTGTGTTCGTCCATTCAGCTGCGATAAGTTTTGATTTTTTTAACCAACACGTATCATACTCTTAAATGAACGGGCCTATAGTCCGTCCGAAGAATCACTCCAACTAAATCTCGTTGCCGCCAACGAGAGTCAAACCAGGGACCTTCGGCTTACGGGATGAGTACTCTAAGCACTACACCACGCGGACTACCTGAAAGCGTAGTTACGGCCCCAAATGTCGCTTCTGACAGAAACCAGTTTATTTCAAAAAATAATGAGCATAGCACTTAAAAAATTGATTGGAGAATACAAAGGCAAACAAACGATGAAAATAAAGGTATTGGAGGTGCAGGTAGACCTTTCACTTTTTTGTGTTCTTTCGCTTTCCCCGCCTACCCCTTAATCGATATTGCAGTTTTAACAGTATTTACTAAGAGATCTTAGCAAGACCTTTCATTTGATACCTTACTCGACTATATACGGTGCAAATTTTTTGAAGGAGTCACATCCTTGTATGGGGAGACCCCTGCCCTTAAAATTCTTTGAATTTTACCGGTTCCCAGCAGCTTGATAATGGAATCTGGCTTAAAATAAGGGAATGGGCATGCTACGCTAGTCGCTACTCTTTAACATTATATTGCACTGGAACACGTCATCAGGAATACATCAGCTGAAACCTGTGGTATACTAATGTTCAAGTCCACACAATTAGTGACATATGCTGATGACGTTAATATTATGGCACATTCATCTCAGATGCCAAAGGGGGATTTCTGAGCCTAAAATCTGAAGCAACCGAATTGGCCTACGAGTTAATTAAACTAAAATTAAATTCATGACCCAAACGAGGAAGAACACTACAGTCCGACACAACCTCACCGTAGGAGACTATAATCTTGAAAATGTGGATAGTTTTGTTTATCTTGGAGCCAACCTGAATAGAAGAGGCGCCGAAAAAGACGAGATTGAACGCCACCTTAATGCCGCAAAGGAAGCCTACTACTCCGTATTTCCGATTCTAAGATGCAGAGTTGTGCACAGACAAAATAACCTCCGCATTTACAAATCACTAGACAAACTTGTACTGTTATAAGGAAGTGAAACAGGGACTCTTAGAGCGAATCCGAAAAGGCAGTGGACATATTTGATCGGTCAATGCTCCAGAAAAACAACAGTCCAGTGAAACAATGAACAGAGTGGAGACTACGTTACAACGATGCCTATTTGATGAACCACCTGTATCTGCTCACGTAAAGTTACGCACATTACAATGGGCAGGCCATGTGGAAAGAATGGAAGACAACCGGCTGCCCAAAAGAACTCAAGGTAGACGTCCAGCAGGAAAACTGAGGACTCGATGGAAAGACACGATAGATGCTGACAGCAGATCCTTGCTGGGAGTGATCAACTGGCGAACGAAGTCGCAGAACCGTGATGATCGGAGATTAATCCTAAAGGCCAAGGCCCGCTAGGAAAGGGACTCCTCAGCTTGAAGGCGCCCCACGGCGTAACAAAACGAGACCTGGCCCGAAGTAATGTGTCAAACGGTTCCAGGCTGGGTTCTCAGGTTGACAGGGGAGGTGTTTAGTGGGTAGTCCAGTCGCACATGGGAGTCCCACACTCTGTGCATAAATAGCATTCACCTCCCTACCACAAAAAAAAGCCTAGCTTGAGCTTTCACGCCATAGATGATGATGGAAGTTTCATTAACCAAAAACTTCTGAGCTGCTCATAAGAGTTGATGACCGTAGCCTCTCCATATCCTTAGAAAACTTGCTGTGACGCACTGACGGACAGAGGGACCGATAGACAGATAGGTACCGATATTAATAAGATAATATAAAAAAGTAATAACTGGCAACACGCAATATGACTCATATATTCCTTGGAGGTTATCAATGCAGACTTGTGCTTCTTTCTCTGGCTGACTGAATTCAAAACGTTAAATTTATTTGTCTCAATACACTGTTTTTGTAGCTTAGGGTGCCAATATATTTTTTTTTAAATATTCAACAGACTTTTATGAAATTTTTACCAGTTTTTGTGAATCGACCTAAAAACTATGCCATTTCTTAGCCCAGCAAAGGGCAGGTGACAAACTCAAAAGGTGAATACATAAGAGGTATGGTAATTAAATCTGAACTTTACAAATTTCTCTGAAAAGGTCCTGGACGTATTTGAACGTAAAGTGGAGAATTCGTTACAACAACAAGTTGTATAATCTTTATAACGACCTGTGTCCGTATGCGTAAAACTACGCAAACTGCAATGGGCAAGACATGTGGAGAGAATCGGAGAGTACAGGCTCCCCAGACGAACGTTGAAGGGTAGAGCGCAAGGGAAACGTTCAGTTGGGAAACCGAGGAAACGATGCGAACATTCAATTGATACTGACAGCAGATCCCTGCTTAGGATTTCCAATAGGCGCACGAGGTCACCGAACCACGACGATTAGAGACGACTACTATTGGAGGCGAAGGCACGAATTTTAGCTATGTCATAAATGATGATGACGATGATGACGGCAATTAAAAAGCAAGTTTATTTTTGTGATTTGTATGAATGAAAAGCACAAAAACAAACTCTTGTTTGGACAAAAGCAAGCATCCATTCTTCACAATGCTTTCCGACTTCCAAAAATCAGTTGAAGTGAAGCTCATCCAAAACATGTACGCCTGGTGTTGGTCTAAGTCGAATTAACAGGATGTTTTCATAAGACTTTTATTTTTCGGAGAATAGCCAGTAACGTAAAATCTAGCCGAACGTAAAATCTAGCCGAAAGTTTTAGATTTTGTCAAACGTTCGAATGGCAAGCGAAAGATATTCACTCATTAACAAACACAAACTTTGGAGACTCTCTGGCACTGATTCGCCAGCCGCTCCAAGATATTTGACGCAACAAAATAGCAGTTTCCAAGCAACTACCGAGAGGTTTGTAGTACGTGTACACCTAAACCGTCGAGCAGCCCCGGGTGAGAAATGGCTGCTCCTGACGAGAGAAGTTGGCCACCTCGTCGAAACTGCTTAGTTTGTTTTATTGAGTTAAAGTCAACTACACCCGTCAAGTTTCCATCATTTAGGCGGGGTTGATTGGTACACTTTAGCCACTTTAACGTTTTTAGGTTTTAAATTCCCCTTGTAATGCATCTTTTTCAGGAAAAGTAACGGTTTTGCCACATCTCGTACAAATTGCAGCGGCATCGCAACAGATAATTTAGATTCGTAAATTGACGGGTAAATTGACGGGTAAATTTCTTGGTGAAATCAAAAGGGCAACTAAAATTTTTGACGATAGCCAAAGCGCGATGACTTTGACAAAAAAAAATATGGTTTTTGCACAATAATATCAAGATATCAAAATATTCCAAAATATGGAAAAATGTTAAGTTAAAAAAAAATTGCAGGGAAATTTAATTGAATTTAACTTTTATTAAAAAGATTTTCTGTTTGAAGAATTTAGGTAGACGTCACGGACACAGCTACTGAAGGTTGTCAAGGTGCGATAAAGACCTGCTTAATAAAAACATGAAAATATTAAAAATAAATGAAAAAAGTATGCCTCTTTTATCACTATCACCATGATAGGCTGCTTATGTCTTATCACCTAGAAAGCGAAAATAGGAAAAGAAGTACCCAACACTCGATATAGAAATTGTGTTAAATTTCATTTTTCATACAAGTGGAAAACATGCTTTAGAAATAAAATCAAATGTTAATAAAATTTCATGTGTAGGAAAATAAATTGAACATTCCGATTTTCTTGCTTAAAGTGTTAAATCGTTTTAAGGATATTTATCGTTACAAACACAACACATCTCGTGCCACTATGTACAGCATGTGTAAACGTATCACATTAGATTCTTAATCAACCATCAACGTAATAAATGCCATGATAAATATTTGCAACCAATTTTATAAAACAAAATTTCTGATAAATATTTATATTAATTAATTTCCTTTTTTAATTTGTCTAGGTATAATTACCTAATAAATAATGTGTTGCCATTAATGTGATAGTTGGACGGCCTAACATGTGTCTCCAGTTGTTAGTCAGAAACGCTAAATTAGTTGTAAAATTGCTCGCTAACAAATCAGGATCACGTGTTGTATAGTATTCTTCGTAGTCAAAATTCTGTACATATACATTGTATACAAATGATTGATGATTTTGATACAAATTTTGGGCGGGGAAATTCTTTCAATTTATCATCATGTCTTCAATAAATTTTGAAAATATGTTCAACTCAACAAGAAAAAAAAAAATAAAACAACTTTCTAGTGGGAGAATGGTAAAAACAAACCGGGTGTTGTTAAAACATCTAAATTACTTTCTATTACCACAATAATGCAAATCAATCAAAATATCATTGCTGTTAATTACATAGGTTGTGTGGTTTTGGAAATTAAAAATATTGGGTTTTTTGTGATGTTTGTTCTGTTGTGTTGTGCTGGTTTGGATTATATTCTAAAGGCGAAATCTTATCCAAGGGTGCTGAAAGCCATGTTTATGTTGCGCACACCTCCTTCACCATTTTTTACCGACCGTAAGATTTCGTTCATTCTAATTAATTGACAGGGGTTTAGTATGAAATTTAATATATTTACCCATTTTAATTAAGGGATATTGTGACTTTTCTGCTGTATTTAGGTTATGTATTAATAATTTTTCCTGTGTAACGTAGAATTTTGTATAAGACAAACTAACAGTTCCAATTGTTTGCAAAACTCCTATGATCTCTTGAGTGTAAAACGATCACACGGTGAAAAATAATTGTTTTCAATGTTATGAAAATATAATGGGACTATGATGTGACGTATGAATTATTGATATACGCTTTAAACTCTAAAATTTAGAGGAAATAAATATAAATAAATAAATTTCCGAGTAGTAACATAACAAAATAAGGAAAAATAAAAAATTATCTTAAATACAGCAGAAACATCATTGTCTAAACTAAAATAATTAAGAATAAACGAAAATATTACATATTTACACTGTCATTTAGAACACCATATACCGGGAACGAACTAAAATTTTCAACTATGCATAGGATTTATCAAATACAAAAGGAAATCAACATTACTATAAACTATTTACTCAAAAGAAAACTTAAAAAGTTCTAAAATCATAGCAACCGACCTAGATGTATTTTTTTCAAAACCAACGTAACAAGTGGTCGTCCCAGTAAGTTCTGCCATGCTGATTTCAGAAAATTGATTTCACCCTTTAGAATATCAATCATTAGTTCATTGTCCGATGCGATGTAGAATCTTGTCAAATCGACGAACTAGTTTAACCATAACGGCAATAAATACATATCACAAATTAGCTGTAGTAATTTAGTAAATTAATTGTCAAAAAATATATGAATAGAAATATCTAACTAAAAACCTTATACCAATTCTCCCAATTAAAATGAAACTAAAATTTAAAAAACTTATTGTTTCATTTGAAAATAAACAAAATAAAACAGAGTGTATTATTCCCAAAATTACCTGAGGCGTAAAAGCAAAAATTCGATCTTTCAGCGAATACAATTTACTTGTACTCAAAATGCCAACATCGCGAGATTTCCTACCCGATAAACCGAGTTTTCGATTACGACCTAAATAAGTATACAAGTGACTCAGAACTCGTGCAGGCTGCACCTCAATGGGAGCAACATCAGCAATTGTCTGCACATGCAAGTCATGTTCTGCTAATTTGTCACGAATTTCATTGTCTTCTGCTATAATAACAACTTGTACGACTACATCTGGTTTCTTTTGAGCCCCAAGGCGACGATTAAGTGGATCCAGTTCACCAACTGCTAAAAAGCCCTTTAAAATGTTTGTAAAAGGTGTATTAACAAAATGAAACATGTTCCCATCAAATAATTTTTAGAGCATTTAAAATATTGTCCAGGCCTTACCTCTTGTAATAATTTGCCTAAAATAAACAGCGATTGTCCCCATAGAAAGGGACATCGACCAACAACTTCCCGGCGTTGTGATCCAGGCCTTTCGTACTCTGCGGCAACAGCACTGTTGGGTACAGCATAGCTTTCTGGTACTAATGAAATGCCATCTTCACCACGCACAAGCACATTCTGAGAAGTAAATTCCTCAAATTGATAAGTCTCTAGAAGCAAATTTTTATATTACCTCTAATTTAGATGAGTACTCTACAACTTTATTTTTATCGCTTTGAAATAAACTGAATAAAACTAAGTACGTATAAAACAGCGGCCATTCACATTCAATATTCTCAAACATTCGCAGCTCCCACCGTTCGTAATATAAACGTGTAGGATCTTCTCTTGGTGTTCTATAGCCGTCGCGTAGAAACCGCTTGCAGCCGTAATTACCAAGCAATTTGCTAACAATCGCGTCGCGTGTATCCATGATTAATTGCGGATCATCAACAGCAAATGCTGGGAATCCAATGATTGAGAGGAGACCAGCATCTAACTCCTTACTATTTGACTCTCTTGGCAGCATTGATTGTAATACAGCTTGGCATTTATGAGCTTCATCTGCTAATACATGTATAACACTTGCTGAACCACCACGAGCTCCAAACAAGTCTAATTCATTTATAGCCTCTAATGCAGCTTTTGCCATACCAATCGAACTAGCATTTAATTCTGGCTGGCCATGATTCGTCTTGTCACCTCGCTCCCAAATTCCATAATCCTAGAAGTAGAGTAAAATTTAAAAAGAACACACATTAAGCAGCCATTACTACTTTTATTTGTTTATACTTGCTTACTTTTAGATGCTACCTTATATGTAAAGAACATCAGCTATTTATAATCAACGAGTTCTTCATTATAAAGCACTAAATACAAGATTTTGCCCACCAAATTTGCAGTATAACCTTAAATTTAGCGTACAAGGATGAGGACTGTTAAAAGGAAGTAAGGAATAGTCTACAGTCTCTTTAGAAAGTAAAAATTTCAAAACGTAAAACCATATTTTAGATTTAGAATCGAAGCTCTTTTTAATGTGAAAACTGACAAAATGTTAAAGATTCAACCAACACTATATTATTCAGATTTTAATGGAATATTTGGGTACATGCTTGTTTAAGCAAGCTTAATTAATAAAGCGCATTCGTTCCATGTTCCAGTGCTGTGGATAAAAGACATATTTCCTTCGAAAATTCAATATTATAGCGATGTAGGAACCCTAAATTACTTTGCGAAAAATGAGTATATCAAATGACTTTAAGGTTTCTAGGTTGATTTTTTGCTAAAATTTTTTTTTTCTAATTCATTCAATTGTAATTTTAAAGTGAAAATAGCCTTTTAGTGTTCCTGTGTGTCGTCTAGATAGAATCTCGGGGTGAAGACGAGACGAAATCTGCTTGGTTAAATTCTGCAGTCTTTCGGTACTCTATTTTGAAATTTTAAGTCATCAATATAGCGGCCCACCTTTGTAGTCGACTTGCTGCGTGTGTTGCGATACCTTTCTTGTTACGAAAGATTGCTAGCAACCGCTTATGATCCGTTAAGGATGAATGATCGTCCATAGATCTTTTTGTGAATCTTCTGAATTGCGAATATGCGAGCGAGAACCAGTTTCTCTATCTGGCTGTAGCTTCGTTCTGTGGAGGTTTGAGAATACGACGCGTTGTAGTAATGGAGCAGTCGCCTAAGCAAACTGTTCGAAAGCCGGCATAACACTGTTCCGAAATTTCAATTGCAGATTTGAAAAATTTAATTATTCAAATTTAAATTTCTCTAAATTATAAAATTTAGAAAAATTTTGTTATTATAAATGTAAATTTATATTATTTTTTTTTAATTAATAATAAACGTAAATTTTTCTTTACATTGATATTCTTTATGAGATTTATGATTTAAACTTTTCTATATATTATTATTTTTTTTATTAACTTAATAATTCAAATCAGCAATTGAAAGTTCTGACATGAGAACACTGCTATAATGCATCCTACCCATGTATTGCATTGCCGAATGCAATCGAACTTGGCTGAGCTGGAGGCTCGTCTCAATTTACTGTTGCGGCATAGAGATTATGCCAAGATTTGGACGGATCGAGGAGTCTGTCATTGATCGTCATCGCGAACACATCGCGAGAAGAGCGCCTGCAGCAGTAGAAGCAACCGCAACAGCTTCAGCAGCGACCGTGGCAGGAGTATCTTCTCGCTCGTACTCGTA
The DNA here is from genome assembly GCA_963969285.1 of Odontomyia ornata. Classification (NCBI taxonomy): domain Eukaryota; kingdom Metazoa; phylum Arthropoda; class Insecta; order Diptera; family Stratiomyidae; genus Odontomyia; species Odontomyia ornata. The sequence goes on along the minus strand of OZ017739.1, from coordinate 452,358,656 downwards.
CCTAAGTCTCGAGGTGAATTGGAAGATTTCGGCGCTGGTAGCAAGCTTTAAGCGGATCGTGGATCTCGGATTGCGTACGCCCAAGTAGTATCCGACTTTCATACTACTTTTCGAAACCGCTATCGGGATCGAGGTGTTCTGTTTTATTGTTTTTGCCGTGCGCCTTGCATAGTCAGCGCGCGGACATTCCACTTAAAGGCGCCAGGTATGGGTCGGTCGGTGGTGTTGCATTAGGAGTCTGTGTGTGTCGTCGTCGTTGGAGCTCGATTTACTATCCCTACGCAAGCAGTTTTTCCATGAAAACCCCTCTACCCATGAAAATTAGACAAAACTGTCTCCCATTTAAACATTAGAATTCTTATCCGTTCTCTTTTATCATATAAATTCCCTGAAAATGCATCGAAACGGTAGAAACTAAATGGAGTGTACTTGTATGTATGTGAACTACGAAATTTTGATCACTTGAAATCGCTCTACATGAAAATAAATTTCCCGAGCAATCAGCGACAAACTTTCACTTATTTGATGCTGACGTATTTCTACTTATTTGGTTTAAGACTCGTTACATGAAGTTTTGCATGAATGGACGAACATGCGAACCAACCACCAGCGATTGAGGTCGTTACAGAAACATGTTGATTACGATGTTGGAATTTTTCAGACATTTGTTATTTACATATCTCTTCATGGTACTTTAGTATCATTATCTTTTTGCATTTAATTCAATTTCCTTGCATTGAATTTGTGGAATTGCGTCTTATTGGGCTAATGGACCGATTGGCGTTCAATTCGCGAACTATTGTGGACAGTTGAATGCGGCTTCCGAGGATGAATTAGCTTCTGATGCAAGAAACTTTACTTGGACATTAATTTACTTTCCCTCGGCGAAGTAGATACAAATCAGAGTCCGCTCTTTGATTCGTCCATCACAATTACCTTTGATCCACTATCTAGACACATTTTAATTTTTTTCCTTTTTCCCCTGTTAAACAACAGGAATCCACAGATGAGTACTATGGACATTTATTGGTATGTCCAGTCGGAGCTTAACCAGCGATTAGCGATCTTGTCCACTTTTGGGACCAGTGGTGACGGGCAATTTCATTGACTCAAGACTGATAGGTAATACTGTCCCTCAAGGCGTGGATAGTTGAATAATTAGGTGGGGAAGTGTGAATATTTTACTTTGAGGATAATTGATAGGGAGGCGCCACATGACCCTTATTAAGTATTGTCAGTTTTTATAGTTTAAATTTTAATCTACCGACCATCTTGGTGATGAGTTCGTAATGTCTCAAGAATTAATAACATTTAATTTAAAAATGAATAAAATTCAGAAATAAATCGTGTATCGTAAACGAGTATCCTCTTTACATGTGGGAAAAGGTACTTGAAAGTTAATTTATCGTTGCACCAGAAGTGCTCGGTTGTGCTTCTTTAGCACCCTTTTCTTATCTTTGGATTTTAGCCTGAATAAGTTGTTTGGACAAGTTTTCTAGTAAATTCATATCGATTTCTTGAAAGTTCTGCATCGGTAGTAACGAGAGATTTCTTTGTAACTCGTCGACTATTTTTCCAATACCTGATATTTTGAGGGGATTGTTGGTTATAGGCTTGATGGGAAGTTCGCAGTTTTTCACAGTTGGGAACATATTTTGTTTAGGTTGGTTGCTTTTTTTGTTGGTTTTCTCCCGAGAGGCCACCACTTGATCGTATATGTGTTTCATTAAAACTTTCCTGACATCTCCTTCCGGGTTTATTTTATTCGTAAATTTATCCCTCTTCAATTGAGGAAAATCCATTTGAGCTATGTCTTCTAGGTCAAGCCCTCGTATCTGTTTTTGTTTATAATCGAACGTGCTTCTCTGTTGGATACATTTGATATAAAGCTGACTTCTACTTCATGCTTAGAGCATGCTTGGTCCGTAGCTATATGCTCTTTTCTGTTGCATAGCAGACATTTTCTGTTTTTGTAAGTTCCATTGCATTCGCTTGAACTGCATTTTAGACATCTTGGTATCGTGTCTCTACAGGTAGGAGTGGAATGTCTTAACTTGCCGCAGTTTCTACACTGTCTGGGTCGGAATTTAAAATATTCGACTTTAGTATTAAAGTTTTCAATTATTAGAAAGCAATTTCAATTGAAACACCGTTAATTCGTATTGATAATGAAAGCAATTCACACTTTGAATTGTTTACTCTGCCAATTGTCAGATTCGCGATTTTTTTTGTTTTTTTTTTTTTGTTTTGCACACTTTCGCCAGATGGCCTGTTTTCTTATTATTTACTGCATTTCGGCATCTTATGTTCACTATCCTTGTCCCAGTGCATCCTTGTGCCAGTGTCTCACCGTTTGCATGGGGCTGGCTATTTCTGCTGAGTATTCTGTCGATGAGTATCCACATGAGGGTTGGAATTAGCTGACTCCAAGCGGCAGCACTGTATCCGTTGTATGCGTCGACCATTTGTTTGAATTGTGTACATGCACTGTTGACTGATTTCAGTGGTTGTTCGTATGACATCGCCTCCTGCCTCATGTCTATGAATTCTTCGCAGTGTGTCATTAACGTAATAAGCACAATATCAGCGGCATCTATCCTTAGCTTCTGGAGAATTCCGGCTCACAAAAATTCATCCGAACTTGATCGAAGCCCCGTAAGAGCTACGAGACAGGCGAACTGTTCTTAAGTTTGTTCGCTGTATTTATATTTCTCCATCACTGGACGGACTCGATTAGCATAATATTTTCTGTTTTTGAGAGGTAAATGCCATTTAAACACTGAGTGTGGCGCTCTTATGCGCGATTGGACTACCCGCTAAACATTTCCTCATTTGACACATTACTTCGGGTTAGGTCTCCAGCGGGAGGGGAGAGAGGAAAACGAGTTACTAGACAAGCGATCCCCAGCCGTGACGTCTCCGGCTGCTATGAGTTCCTTGTATCTTTTAAAACTGCCCAAACATTATGTGCCCCCTGGTTCCATTTGTTAACCAATCCAAGCATCATTGCGACTACATTATCCAGGGTTATCTCGACCGTCTCCCTGTAGAAGCATCGTCTTCCTCTCCTGGGCAAAATCGACAGTCGGGGGATCGCGACTTACCAATCTTGTGCAGGTAAGACTGAAAACACCTATGTTCGCTCAAAAGCCGGGAAAGATAGAAGTCAGTCTCACCATATCTTCGATTTGGCCACAGTCTCAGATCCGGGATTAGTCGCGTAGTCCACGTTCCCTTCATGCAATTCACCCAATCTGCTGCCAATCGTTCAGTGACTGCTGTCTCTCTTTGCTGGCAATCGCATCATGTTGGAAATCTTCACCGTCGTTTCGTGATATTTTCAAATATTCATATCTATCCGGGATGATAGATGGTTGCTTGTGAAATAGGGTCGAGAGTCTCTTCTACGTGGTTTTATAATCAAAAGAAGTATTCCCTTTCGGCAGGCAATATTTGCTATACTCACTGAATGCTGACATGATGAGTTTTACTTTTTCTGCATACCCAATGCCTGGAGCAGAGCAATCGACGGTACAGTCAAATCTACATACCCATTCTTCGAACATTGAAGGATTCTCGTCGTTCGCTTCGAATTCCGTTATATGAGGAAGTGGAATTTTTACTGCTTGTGAGGCGGCTATGATTGCGTTGACCACATGTTTTCCACCACTCTAAATATTTGGTTATTGCCCCGCCATTAAAGACGCGATTACATCTTCGTCGCCTGTTGAGTTCTGTAGTCCGAGTTTGCTTTGCAGCTAAAACTCCTGTCTTAAATTAAACGCGGGGTTATTCCACAGTAGACAATTATTCCACGGTAGACAATGAGACTGACTCTCATTGTAAGATCAGGAGTGATATAAACTCTCATTGTGGTACTCTCGTACTCAACAGATGTTAAAAGGGTCCGTGAAGGACAGCAGCGATGGAATGCTGCCTCAGCTAGCTATGACATCCGAGCTCAGCTGGAAGTGATTGTGCCTGGGGATGCGTCTGCGTGCTGGCTGCTAGCTATCTGCGGTATCACGGGGTTTATTGTTTTCCCCCAGCTAAAAGTCCACTACAAAATATTTTCACGAGCAAGAATGAAGCTCTCACTACATTGCGAGGCCGGAACTGAAGGGAATTGGCCATTGGTTTATAACTCTCCTACCTTTCCCGTCATCAAACCTCCCGCGGTAAGAATTTACTTCCTCCATACCAAAGTAAGTTACCGACCACTGAAAAGATGGGTTAGCGTCCCCTTGAACCCTTCCCAACCGGACTAAGAGTCCGGATGCACGAGTCGACGTGTGACGACTCCCTAACCCTGGAAGAGCCCGTGCAACGTCTAAAGAAGCAATTTTCACCAATATTGCGGTTCCTATACCCGATGAGGTTGCGAAAAAAAAGAAAAGCATTATTTTTTCAATTGACAAATGATTCTACTTCTTTTATTATTTTTATTATTATCATTACTTTACATGTGAGCATGTGAACAAATTTCCTTACTTTTGATATTTTATTTCCAAAAGAAATCATTGACAATTTTAGGGTTTGACATGCTTTGAAAATAAAATAGTTTCGAAATTGTTACAAATAAAAAAAATGGAATACCTAAATGTTTACTTATAAAACTTGGTATGCAAAATTCAGATGAAGCGAGTAGATTGCCAATCAAAATCTGTTTCGTTCTTTAAATTATTTTAAGTGATGTCATCAGCAACGAAACCCAAATAGCCCTACTATCGATTATTTTTTCATATTTCATTTGTTTGATTGATTCACTCACATATTAAGGTCTTGCATACTATTTGGTCGCGATTTAATATAAATAAAAATAAATAAAATTAACCTAATCGTAACGACGAGCGCTTGTTGACGTTGACTGGAAGCGACTGGTTCATATATTATAAACCGAAAGTTTTGCTGTGTGCTACTGACACTTGTTTAAACACATTCTACTTATAATAATGATACTTAATTATCTCAAACTTACTATTGATAAAATATCGGACAGACAAAAGAAAAATAGATATGAGACCGACTTTCAGAACTAACATACACATATTGAACAATTATAAAGTTGAGTAAATGTCAAACGTGTTCGCGGTACGAGACTTAGTTAGCACTGACTATAAGTACCCGATCGCGCTTATGTTCAAAGAAGAATGGCGCCCTCAGCACCGAAAGATAGCGATTGGATCGCATTGCTCAGCTGATAGTTCTCTCGATACAACTGCTGGATCTTCAAGTGCATCTCTCATGTCTAGGTTTGGTAAGGAATTTCGTCGGTACGTCAGCGGGCATATCTTCTGACTTTACGTGCTGAAGTTCTAAATTTTTCGACTCTACAAACTCACGTGCGAAATGATGAATGTCAATGTGCTTGGTGCATGCATGGAAGACGCTGGCAGTATCCATGTAGAACTTTAGTGGAGAAGCATCTCCAGCCTTGAGTTCTTGGAGGAAACGCCTCAGATGCAAAACTTTTCAGCTTCTGTGGTAGATAAAGCAATCGTCCGTTGGTTGCACAAATCCCAGACGATGAGATCTCCTGCCAAACACCGAATAAGATGTCTTTCGTCCAATCAATCAGCGTCTACGAAACTGACAAGTGGTCCACGTTCATTCTGGTATGATATGCCAAGATCCATCGGCCCTTCAAAGTATCGGAGTAATCTCTTTGGTGCCTTCCAGTGAGTTCGGTTGAAGCACTCATTGAATTGTCCTAATGAATTTGAAGCGTAAGCAATATCCACACCAACCAGCTCGGGCTATGATGGCTTCTATCCATCGTCTTTATTTAATTTATCGCTTTTCATCAATTTCACTCCTGGATCAAAAGGCGTCGATATGTGATTACAAGACTCCGTTCTAAAGCGTTTAAAAATGTCGATTATATACGTCTTCTGGTTCCGAAAAATTCCTTGTTCGTTTCAGAAGAAATCGATGCCCAAGTAACACTTGAGCTCTCCAAGATCTTTGGTCACGAAAATCTGAGCTAGTTCGTTGCCAAATTAAATTTCCTCCAAGTTTCGCAAAATTACCAAGACATCGTTGACATATATACTGATTATCATCACTTTGTCTTCTTGCTACCGTAAATATAGGCAGGGGTCACAATTTGTTGGTTTAGCTCCTAATCTTTTCAGTTTCATGTTAAATTTTCTGTTCCATGCTCTATCAGCTGCTTCAAGCCGTATAAGGCTTTTTTCATACGACAAACCCTGTCATGACTAGAGAGTTTCGATAGAGTCGCTTAAGCTCTTTCAACTATTCGGTTGTCTTGCATATCTTCTTTCGCGATGTGGTTGTCTTTCTCTAAACTGATCAGGAACTTCCATGAATACATTCGCTTGCAGGTCACCATTGAGTTAAGCCGTTGCCAATTCGTATTGTTTTCTGTGCATATTTTTCTGAGCAGCCGTCGTGATTGCTATGCTAATGGATCCTAGCCGTGCAATTGTCGCGTATGTCTCATAGCATCTTTGCCGTACTGCTGACTGTACCGCTTTGCAACTATTCTTGCCTTCTGTTTTTCGAGAACACCGCTAGATTCATACTTATTTCGAAGAACAAATCTGCTGCCTAATACATCTGAAGTACTTGATCTGTCCACTAGATATAGTGTGCCCTTTTGCAGAATAGACTTGAGTTCCTTGGCCATTGCTCTTGTCCGCTCTACCAATTGCTAACCTTTGAGTGCCTGAGCCACAGAAATTTCGGTGTGGAAAGTGTAATGAGCTTCGGATTTCTCAACATAATTTTATGCAGTAAATTCCTTTCCAGGTCTCTCTCTTCTTTTTATTTTAACCAAGCATGGCCTTTCTCATCCTCTTTGCATAGATACATCAACTGGAGATGCAATCTCTGGAAATCCCTGAAATTCTTCTTGCTCGCAATCGACTGTATTCTCGGCCGACATTCAATCTTTCCCTGAATTTTGTGACTCGATGTCGTCATCTTCGATGCGATCATCTTGATTGCGGAGTAAATTCACGTCCACTGACATTAAGATGGCTTTGGTCTGACGGTGCGAAATCGTCAAATTTGTTGCTTGGCTGGGGGTAGAACATGCCTCGCAATTTGATCGTAGGGCAACGGTTTTTAATTAAATTTGCCGGGTTTACGGTCTTTACCCATAAGAAAGAAGGTAGTCCCGCCAGGATTAGGAGACATCTGGCCATCTCTACCAACGTCCGGTTTCTCCTCTCAGCAGTACCATTTATGGGGAGAATATGCTACCGTCAATCAACGAATGATTCCGTGTTTGCCGAAGATGGCATCGTGTTCCCGATTAAGATATTCAGGTCCATTATCCTGTCTCTAGTTTTTTGATTTTGGTTTATTGCTGCGTGCTTACCATGGCTCGATATCTCTCGAATTTACTAGGTATCTGGCTCTTCGGTCGAATAAATCGCACTCTATAAATGTCACAAAATAAAACTCTTTCCCATCGATGCAATCCTAATTTTTCCGCACAGAATTGAATGAATGAGCTAACCCAACTTCGATGTTCTCTGAGAAATCTTTGGAAAGCAGGTTCTGCTCAACTTTCCCTGGTCAAAAAAATTTGCACTCGAATTCTTCTTTAAAGTAAACTTCATTGAGAGTCGCACCCGCGATTGATCCCGATCTTATAGCTGCTCGAAGATCTTGGATATTCACATCTTCCATCCGCTTTGTTTTTTAATGAGAAAGCAGTCGTTTTTTTGTGCGTGCAGCTATCGGGAGATGTTCACGTTCTTTTATGAATATCCGGGTGCAAGAAGCAGATGAAGCTGATGATGATGTTCCTGTTTGACATGAAGTTTATTAGGCGCTGTCCGTTCGGACCCACCTGTTAATTAACGCAAATAGATTTAGTTCATGGAGCTTCAATAGTAATCAGAAACATAGAAGCGTCAGCTAGGATACGCTTGCAAGTAAGGAACGTCGTCATTATTTTGAAACAGACTGTTTGTTTGTACATTGTTCAGAGTGGCTAGCCATATAATTATTTGTATTTTCATCATAATGTGAATACATTCAGTGAATCTGTCAGCATTATACCGGACTTCGAGAATTAATTAGGAAACAATTTGTTAATAACAAGTTTTTGGGAAGGACGTCAACTGAGAACTGAAAAACTTTCCTTGTAATATGGTCAGACTAAAAGATGTTGGATAAGTTACAAATTTCCGACATTTAAATCGAACAATTTAATTAAGAAGGAATTATACTTTAACTCATGCTCCTTCCACTATTTTTGTCATACAGGATGAAAGAGGTAAAAATACTCTACAAACAATTATCTATCACCAATCGAAAGCGTTGTGATCAACATATATTTTCCTAAATCTTAAACAAATCTTAAACGTTGATGCAATATAACAAGAATAACCATACACACTGTACAGCCAAAAAATCACATCAAAACATTGTTAGATTCGATTATCTTCTCTGGGTCAAAGATTGTTTATATTAAATGACGAAATACTAACACACCTCTGCTTAAATTTGTACTCCATTTTATAATCTTATCTTCATGCTGTTAACGATTAGATACGGTCATGCCCATGAATCAAAAATTTCACTTTCTATCTTCATTGGACCGCCCAACGTATGTGAGAATTTGATAAGCGTGTCGAGAACTTACCGGTATACAGTACGCTGACTCAATATAAAACACCAAATTTTGAATGAAAGATACTTCGTCTAAAGTGAAAACAATTTGCAATCCGGACGCTGTCATCTGTGCCAAAATCAACAAGTACAATGAAGTTGCGTCTATCTGCAATGCATGAAAATATTACGCAGCCGTCCCTTGATCGTGAGAGACTCTTCACAAAACCTGTAAATGTCCCCATTCATCATCACCGACTACTGTCTGTCCATTTTTGCTTGAAACTTTTGCATGGAGCGCATCAAGAGGACTTTGTGTTGTTTTGAATCGTTCCACTTTGTCTTTCTGTTGCATCATCGCCATCAACAAGCCTCGCATTAGTTTAACGCAACTTTGTTCAAGTTCATAAGCTTTGGCTCTATCTTCGTCTTGATCAGCAATTTTCTTGTAGGCCATTGAAAGACCCCAAACGGCCAAAATACAATATACGTTATCCCGGATCCAGGCATGATGATTTGTCGGACTGGCTGGAAAGAGTCCTGTCACTGGTTCCTGATGCGACATGATCAGCCGATGAACAATCCGTTGATAGTAGTCCAGACGGACCCCCGAATTACTACGACTCCGCATTTTCGCCTAAATCTTTAGGTTACGCGATAAATTAACAGCACACCGACTGAGTGACGAAAATAGAATCCACGATCCCTGCTCAATCTCACAATGTAACAAAGTTGATCACACGCAAAAGCACTAAGCAATAATGTACGCTGACTGAATTTTACTTTTGTCCATCCGAAACATTTTCTATCATAAATTCAAGCAATTCACTTGTACGATAACGTGGAAAATTGTTACAAAAATTCTCGTAATTTTCACTTAACAAGAATGTCACACCAATGTCAGTTCAATCAGTTCTTGATTCTGACAGGTTGCCTGTAATAAAAAATGTAAATACAAAATTTGACTTTTCTTTGAAAAGTTCTTAAGAATCTATGCTTAGCCTCGAACTATCATAACGCATTAAGTGGTGCTTTAAGTGCATTAAAGAGCTATATCTAGTATTTAACGGTCAAAATTTATTCAGACCGAATAAATGAATTAATTGTTTTGGGGTGACGGCACTTTCCTGGCCTGGTACAACACTTCGCCGCCATTCAATCTTGTTCAAATTTCGTATGAAGCAGGTTTCAGACTTGAAGTTTATTATCTTCTGCGAGTTTTTGCGTCGATTTTCGGGACAAATAAATTATTAAGGATTAATACGAACAGATTTGCACATACAGACTGCTCCCGCCACGCGTAGGGATGATACCAGGAAAGTATTAGTAATTATCGCGAACATTCTCCGGAGCAACGTGGACCTCAAATTCCCGGCATCATACAGGGCTGGAATCTCCACTTTAATTGAAAACCACAGTCCATCACAATCGAGGTCTATATTGCTCGAGTGGAATGATTGATTGATTCGATGCTGGCGGGAGACCACACGGCGCTGGCTGGCTACTTGCCGATGTTATTGCGAGGAGTAGCACTCGAAACTTACTGGCGCATACATGCCACTCCTACACCCCAGCGTTGGTCACTGTTGAAGGAAGTTTTAGGTATGTAGTATACTACCGTCAATATGGTTGAGAGGATATTTGATAAAATCCAAGCCAGATGGGAACGGCCGGATGAAACGTTCAGCAAATTTAGAGTTTATATTTTACGGCTCCACGACCAACTGACGGAGCCTTTGACCCAAACCCAATAGTTGCGAGTGTTAAAGCGCGATTTACGGCCTCAGGACATGGCGTCAGTTTTGCAAGCTGTCAATAGACAGGAAAGAGTTGAAGCCTTCTTCAACGACCATATCTGCGGACGAGAAATGGTCTGCGGCACGGGATTTCGGAAGTGGCGCAGGAAAGAATCCCTCCCGATCTAGAAGATATCACCGGGGAGCCAGATGAGTTTGCTGCGATGGGGAACCTCACGATCTGCTGAAACAGCAAACAAACCAGACATCGGATAGTTGCATGTCCAATAGAGCGCACGGTTTTCTGCTACGGATGCGATAAACTAAATACTTAGTTCCCAGATTGTCCAGATTGCGCCGTTTAAAAAAATAGACGAGCGAGTACCCGATCATCTCAGTGCTACTCCAAAGCTTAACCATAGGTTGCCAGGCTACTGCGAATACCAAACATGACAACACTACACCGGCCATGACACCGTTTACTGCGGGTTTTTTCTCTCTCGGAGGCTTCTCTAAAGACGATTTTGAAGCGATCACTACACCAACTAACAGTTGAAACCAGACCGCCTCTGGTTTGTGCACTAAAATCATATCACATTAGGCTGCAGAAATACCGTGCGGCTCGAGAATGATTCGTTACATCAGAACAGGTCACCTCTAGCTGGCACAAAATAAAATGTTCCACTCGTCGTTGGAAGAGCTTTCGTCGGAAAGTGCGCACCTGCCGTCAAATCCTGAACGTATGCAACATTTTTGAGCGAAATCGCTGTCGCGTTAATTGACACGGGTGCAAGTATTAGCTGCCTTGCCTCGAACCTCGGCTCAAAGGGACTCCATAAACACCCTACGTTGGTAAAACCTTGACGCTCTGACATCAGCACAACTGGCAGCTCCAAAGATCCTGTCATGTTTAGAGGTCAAACTAAGGATATCACATTTTTCATTACCCCCTCACTGACTCAGAACGTGTACCTTGGCATTGATTTCGTCCTTCATTTTGGTTTAGCCCCAGATCTATTCGTGGGTTCACACTTTAACACTAGACACGTCGATAAATTTACTTCTATACCCGACAGACACGAATTAACTCCTAACCAGCGACAACGCTTGGAAGCACCCGTCGCTGCTTTTCCATCTTACGCTACGCAAGGCCTTGGCCGCACTACTTTGATCTCATATGTTATTGACGTTGGTGGGGTTATAGAGGAATTATAATGAACATAAGCAGTCGAGCAGCCCCGTGGTGATCAGGAGTGGCTGCTCCTGAAGGGATAAGGTGGTCACCCCGTCAAAACTGTTTAGTTTGTTGTTTTACTAGTGTAAAGTAAACTACATCCGTCAAGTTTCCATCCTTAAGGCAGAGATGAGTGGTTCACTTCAGCCACTTTAACATCTTTAGGTTTGACATTCCCCTTGTAATGCAACGACCTTCTTTGGAGAAAGTAACGGTTGCTTTTTGTGCAATGTTTGCGTTTGTCTCAAGCCTCCGCGTCCGCTAACTTTAACGAGAAAAAAATGTTGATTCCCTGCAGAGTAGCTTAATTGACACATAATAGAACATTTCTAAAGATAATAAAAGCTGATCGGTACGTCTCGTAGAGTGGAGTACGCGTGATAGATATTTTGTAATGTAACTTCGTGGCTCGACCAGAACCCGCCTCATATGATCCCGCAAATGCAAGTCGTCAAGCACGCGTACGCGGTCGTTAAGCGAAGCTAGTTAGCTAAGCTCGGTGTTTTTTATAGCTCGCTAACACTTGTGCCAGACAATTGGCACCTGTATCCTACACGGACATTTCGAAAATCATTACAGAATCTCAAGTGCTTGGGCCTCCCTAGTAACCTTAGTGGTAAAACCAGGTAAAGTCCATCTTTGCCTAGACGCCTGGAAAGTCAACGCAGTGACTGTTAAAAACACGTACCGTCTTCCGCTCTTCGATGGAATATTGGGAAGATGGCCGAAAACAAACTACATTACAAGACTCGACTTGAAGGTACCTTCTGGCAAGTTCCACTCGATGATAAAACCACAGTGCCGGGATGACCACTATACCAGTTCGTCATAATGCCTTTCGGTCTGTGTAACACCCCGCAAATGATGACCCGTCTGATGGACAAAGTAATTCCATCTCACCTGAAACACCAAGTGTTCGTTTACCTGGATGGCCTTCTACTCATCACAGAAACGTTCAACCAACATCTTCTAACGCTGCAAGAAGTAGCGATGTATATCAGCATCGCGGGACTCACCATCAATGTCCAGAAAAGCAAGTTCGTCATGACCGAAGTGCGATATCCAGGACATGGTACCATCAAAATTGATCCGGACAAAACTTGGGCGATTGATGAGTTCCCCTTGCCATAGGCCGTTAAGCAGTTACGCCATTTCTTAGGAATGTGCGGTTGGTACCGAAGGTTCATTCGGAACTACGCAACGGTTTCAGCGCCTCTGTCGGGCATGTTCCGAAAAGGTAAGTTCATCTCGTCCGAGCTCAGCCAAAAAGCATTCGAAGAATTCAAGCTTCGACATCTGCCCCAGTCTTAGACAGCCGACTTCCAGAAACCATTCTCCATTCATTGCGATGCAAGTCAACATGGAGTTGGAGCCATGCTAGTGTAATTAACCGAAGAGGGAGAAGAAGGTCCCATTGCTTTTATGTCCAGTAAGCTGAACTCGGCCCAATGGAACTACACCGTATCAAGAAGACAAGAATGCCTGGCAGTGCTGATGGCTGTCAAGAAATTTCGAGCGTACATAGAAGACCACCCGTTCGAGATCATCATCGAACACGCTTCGTTCCAATGGCTAATGAGCCAAGTAGACCTTCATAGACGTCTGGCCCGATTGGCTCTTAAACTGCAAGGTTTTAAGATTTCCATCAAACACCGGAAAGGAACACAAAACGTCTTGCCCGATACTCTTTCGCGAATCTTTTCACCCGAGGGAGTAAAATTGGCATTAAATGACGATAGTCCCATCGAGAAAGACTTGGACAGCCCGCATTTCAATTTAGGCAGCTACAACAAGTTAAGGCAAACCATCGTAACCCAACAAACCCAGTTGCATGGTTTGAAAGTGGTCGACGGCTATATTTACCGACGTAATGAATATGCAACCGGTGACTCGTTGCAGGATGAAGACTCTTGAAAGCTTTGGGTGCCGAAAGAGATGAATCACAATCTGATCCTTCGTGCACACGACCATCCGCTGAGCACCCACGCCGGCTACGGCTGGACGCTTCGACGCCTCAAGAAACACTTCTTTTGGCACGACAAGGAGTATGTAGGCACCTGTGGGACCTGTAAAGGCACTAAGGCTCCCAACCAGCCTCTTCGGCCTCCCATGAGCCAACTCAACGTTCCGGAGCCCGTATTCCAACGTCTGTATATAGATCTACTCGGTCCATAGCCTCGTTTTTCTATGGGACACGTTGGCGCTTTCGTTGTTCTAGATCAGCTATCGAAGTTCCCGCTGGTGGAACTCATTCGCAAATTCACGACCCTACCTATCGTGAAATTCTTACAGTTCCGATCTCGGTAGCTTAAGAGTCTACTCGAACAGAACGGTGTCGAACACCAACTGACGCCAATATACTCTCCTCAATCCAACGCATCGGAACGTTTGAATCGCACCCTTTCAGCTGCGATCCGTTACTATGTAATGAATCATGCGACACCGCTGGTGACCACTACCAACACACTTTGCTGCTAGGTGGCTTGTCATTTTACGTTGGTTGCGACCAGTGCACATCCCACGTCTATTTTGTCGTGGGATGCCAACAGAGATTGACAGCCACATGGCAGTGAATTGAAGTGTGGAGGTAGTGGCCGCCACGCATAAGCAGTTTTAAGGAGTTTTGGCCGACAGCGAACGATTAAACAGAACAAACGGTGCACAAATACGAAGTGGTCGCATGTACGTATAATCACGAAGTTTTCTTTAAATTTTCAGAGATTTGTGTAATATTTCGATTTTGTAGCGCTAACAGCTGTTCGTGTTCAGTACTCAGAACTTGCTCCACGGTCGATTCGTCCCGAAAACTGTTTCAATCCTCTCGAAACAGCGTTGGAAACTTGAGTGCAAAACAAAAAAGGAACGGACTGTGTGTGCTACGAATGGTGCCGTTTATTATGTGCTACGCCAACGGCACCGATGGGCAACGGGCTATTGTTCAGTTTGCAGCAGCAGCACCAGCAGCAACATCCACTCAATTACTTAATTACCGCAGCCGCTGCAGGAGATATTCCACAACTTTTCACCCAGATGGAAAACTCATCAGCGTAACCATTATAGAAAATACAATTCCAACCAATCAGAACAGTAGTGGTGGCGAAAACACTGAAAACGAGGATGCTCGGGAAAAGCGCACAAATTGCATAAAAATCGTTAAAGATGAAATCCTTGAGAATCCTCTGCTGCCAATATCAATAGCCGAGCCCAGTATTACACTTATGGAAACGGAAGAAGTGAAGTAAGTATGCGACACGATAGATTTCCCACTTTGTGGTCAGTTGGTGCTCCTTCCTCTACTCTAACCTCAAACTTACTTTCAATCTATCAATATAAAGCCTAAGCTGTATTTTGCATTTATCTTTGTGAGAATGAGGTTGAAAGCAGTCATTCATTACAAGGAAACTTATTTCCTATTTTCTCTCAAAATATTGCAACAAAAGCACATTTCGCACAAAGAAAATTTCAAACTACTCGTACATGGCACAAATTTCTAAATTTCTTGGACATGTCTAAGATTCCGATCTCTTTACAAAAACACAAACAATCATGCGAAGTATGAAGTATACATACGAGTATATATATTTACAAAGCAACACTTAATCGTATTTTTATTACGGAAATATTTTTAATAGACTAAAATTATTCGAAATGACATTATTCAATAATGAACCTAATTAAGAAAATGTTTCTAAAACATTATGAATGGAATCGATATGAAAATCGAAAAAAATATCCAATAGTATTAAATATCAGAATAACACAAACAAACAAAAAACACACACAAAAATGCAATAATTTTCTTTTTTTAAGAGTAAACTCATTTTTGCTAATGTAATAGATATATGAAAACCGAAATTTACAATGTTGCTATGTGCCTTTAAGAGTAAATTTAGATTAAGCTTTTCGTTTAAGTTAAACTCCTTGTTGAAAGAAATTATTTTTTTTTTGTACTTTGTTTGATTATTAATACGAAATCAATGTACTTTTTACAAAAACAATGAAATAGGAAACGCAAACATTTAAATTTTGCGTTAAAAGTTGAACAAACGAGTAAAGTCAGTAGAAGAAAAATTAATTCAATTTTTTTATCAATTTTTTCATATATTTATAAGTTAAGGAAGCGTTGATTCGCATTTATAAAGGTTGTAACTAATTGCACAAAGCAAGAAAAGTTTTCTTAATATTTTTTCATGAGTATAAGTGAATTATTTATTTCTTACATTCAATTACGTAAAACAAAAATAACCCATGAAATATCCAGTAAATATTTTAAATTATAAACTAATTTACTAAATCTTTCCCCTGGCACCTTTCACTTCTTGTGATATCTTTTCCAGTCTGTCATAACGTATTCAGTTTATTAAACTATAAAATAAATCATTCAAACATTTGAATCATAAATACTCATTTGAAATGAATATTTACACTTTGTTGTAAATTACTAAAATCTAATTAACTAAAAACTTCAAATATTAACTTCAAGGAACCTTCCCGAAATATACCTTCCATTTAGTATAGTAAATCCTTCCCATTTGCTTCCCGCACCGTTGTAATCATTTGAATGAAAACATACGGATCACAACCCGATTGTACTTTGGAAACAAATCGGCCTGATTAATTAATGTAGAAAGCAAAATAGGTCTGAAAACTCTATCCAACATAATTAAATTAATCTTCCCGACTCTCTAAACGGCCAAACTGGTCTTTGATAATTTTGAAAAAAAACAATAGGCAATTATATAAAAATTAATAAATAATTAAGTTCCAATTGTCACTATGAACATTTCAATATGCTTTAACAATTGTTTCGTTTTTCTGATTAAACATTTTTAATTTTGAGCTTTCGTCTTTTTACGCCCTACAAAAATCACTTCACTCACAATAAGAATCTTCAATAAAATTAAACTTAAAGGTATTTCATAAATAAAAAAAATGCAAACAAATCAGTACAAGTTGTATATAAAAATCATAAATTTAAAATAAACTACATTAATAATTTAGAATTCTTAATATCATATTTATATTTATAAATAAACATTTATATACCAACATGAATTGCTAACGAAAAACACGACTTTCCTTTCCAGTGGTTCTTCTTTTCAGCGGGAAATGAGGTGCAGGGTAGGTATGCCGTCGCGAGGGTAGGGTTTGAGAAAATCAGCTGGGGCCGGTTTTGCGTTGCGCGCGGTACGCGGTACCTTAGTTGATTTTGATTTTTCTTTAGCGTAGCTTTTTTCGGAATTACGTTAACGTAGTGTATTTTTCGGTACCCCGTCGGAAATTCGGGAACGCGAAGTAAAGATTAGATCTTTGTCTTTTGACTGGTTATAGGAAGAAATACGGAGTAACGTAAAGTAGGTTTCCTCTCCGTATGGTTTTGTTTTGTAACGCGTTTGAAAACGGGCATGTATAGGTGGCTGAAAATTGTAAGTGAGCGTAACCCATTCGGAGACCCGCGACCGAAATCCTCTCCGATCTAGCTGGCCGACAAGCAGCCACCACGTGAATGGGTTACGGTGCACGGATTGGTTGACCGGTTGGTACCGTCCGTTGGCACTACTCAGACTTAACGTCTAGAACCGATGAGAGGTCGGTTCCGCGTTCGCACGTAGACGTAAAATCATTACAACAACGTCCATCCAACTCAGAAGGATTGGGACCGCAGATTGTCCGCCATCATCTGAGCACTGCGGTCGTCTTATCATTCCGTCACGGGCGTCTTGCCTTACTTTACCACCTTGGGAGAGCACATGATTTGCCATGGCAAATTGTACAAGCCATTGCGGCAGTTTAAATGTTTGGAAGAGCACGTCGTTACGCTGGAGCCCCATGAAAGATTAGGCGATCTCTGCCAACAAATCAGATGGAAGATAAGGGAAGCAGGGCATGCAAATGAAGCGCATTATAATCGAAAATCCCCACCGTCCGAGTTTAGAGGAAGTTTTTCACTGCAATTTCCTCCAAAGCGACGCAGCTGGCCACTATAATGCGAAGTTGGTCGACGTTTCTTGAAAAGACCGGGTACATAAAGTTTAGGACCTGGTCGCTATCTCCTCTCGGAAATGAAAGGATTTTCATGTACTCGACACGATACGATACAATTTAAAACTGTTTCATTGCAAGCATTTATTATAGTATAATTGTATCCAAAATTTTGCAGTTAATAATTGTCTGTCGATAAATCGCGGGTAGTCGAAATAATAAGATATAAAAAAAATTCTTAACAACTTAACGACAATTTATACGGCGGCAAAGTAGTACGGAAAAGTGCTTGGAAAATTTGATTAAAAAAAAAATAGTCAAAAATTGTAACGTGAAATGATTCCAGCGACTATTGGTGGGCATAAACATTACAATTTAGATGTTGTTTTGCGTTTGTGTGAATGTTTTAAGATGAGTTTTTGAAAGCTATATATTTTTCATTTATCATTTCCGCCGGAAAATCAAAGTGTGAACTAAATAATTTCATATGAAATATTTTTCAAGTGTCGCAAACGTTCTAAGTAAGATTATGCACTTTTTCATGATCTATCTCAATTTCGATCATTTTTAATTCGCGAAATGTAAACGACGTTTTGTTTATCGGAAACTTGTTGTCATTATATAAACAACAGCAAAACAACAATCGTCGAGCTTTGGGTGTATATTTTCAAGAAACACTTGCACTCATTTATTTTTTGGGACAACTTGTTGTTGTTTTATTATAAGACTGAGCATCTTTCAACTTAATTTCTACAAGTCGATTGCATAACCATCGAAGTCAACAAGATTGCGATAAATCGAAATATTTAAACATAAAAGGAATTAATAAAATATCTCTCTCTCTATTTAACACGTAAAGAAGGACAATACAAACATTATACACACGGACGGTTCTGTTCCGAATTAAACGGCAAAATAGCAGCATCAAGCTATTACAGGGCAAACGGAAGTACTCGATTGAAGTTTACATAGTGAAGCAAATAATTATAAATTGGAAGCGGAAGTAGGCTCTCCACACATAACCACTTATAAAACATCCAAAAATAACTGAGCGTACATTTTTAGTATAAATAGTTTATTTAATGACAAGCATCATGCGTCAAACGGACATTAGACCTGCATCAGCACGTATTGAATTAAAAGGAATGCCGTTCCTAATTACTGGTCGGCCTTCTGATGTTGCTATAAATTATTATATACAGGCCCTTACCCGCCCAACAACGAGCACTCGACGGAGGAGGACTGGGTAAGTACCCTTTTTTGTTTACTAATGAAAAAAAATATTTTTTTAAGATTATTAATCATTAAAGTAGATAATTAAAACAAAATAAGTATATTCGTTTTCAAACAAAAGAAATAAACGCATTGGAGCAAGAAATATTTTATGACACAAAGAAAAATATATCTTAGTAGGTTAAAGATTTACAAAAAAAGTCTAAAATGCTAAAGTCATAAAAAAGGTAGTAACAAAATAAGAGTAAAAGTCAAAGTAGTAACTGTTGCAAAGCCAAATACAAAAAGTGAATATTTCTACATCAAGGAAACAAATTAGCGCCAACATACAGACAAGTGTGTATTTTAGTTTTGTCTTACAATGTCTAACATTTTCATTTTACCGATTCAATTTGTCAAAATATTATTCATTAAAAATAGTTAGAATAAGTTCCATATATAGTTACTCATAATTTTCTGCATCGTGTTCATAGAGACCAATCTTTTCCATCTCTTTTCTTCTCGTAACCATTAAGGTTACGCATTTTTTATAATTTTTAAATACTTAACATAAAATAATGAAGTAATTTTATTAAATAGAGAACGAAGAGATAAAAAAGGGAAAACTTTGGTCTTTTCATTTCTCTGGAATCCTGACCCGCCACGTTGGCTGGCCCCTCCACTCATGTTACAGGTGCTCTTGCAGGTTTCTTATTTATGACAAAGTTTTATATGATTCAGTCGTATAAGACTTTAACCTAAATCTGAAATATTTTTATTTTTCATTTAAGGCAAAAGTTCCTGCGATTTGCGTTGATATGAATTTTTCATTTAAATGAAAAATATATGGGCACGTCTACAATGAATCTTGACCCGGATTAGGGTGCAAAGGGACGCCGCTTCCACCTGGATGCCCCACTCTTATTTGGGGGTCGTAAATACCAATTGAGACGACGAAATCCTCTCGCGTCCCGCGCGCGTTAATCAGGCTCGGTCTGTAATTTTTTAGCATTCCATCCCTTCGGTAGTTACCTCGGCCTCGACACCGTCGAACTGAGTCGTTTGATCTTTTAATTCGTGAATTTTTTTGTAGTGGGCCCTTGTGCTGAAGAAAAGAATCCGCCCCACGACATCGCAATGCTAGTCTGCCAGCGCATTCACGCGTCCTCAGACAAAGTCAATTCCGGCGAGCATCAACATCTTTGCTAGCCGAGCAAGCAGACCACCGCTGCAGTCCTTTACAGACAATGAACATCCTTCAAATCACTACAACTTCAAGGGTAATAAACAGTGGGTACGTAGCAAATCTGCAACAAAATGAAACGAAGGGTTAAGCTGTGACTTTTAACCCTGCGTTTTTAAATCGCAGTAAACGCCCAGCCTAATATAGATTTAGCAATTTATATTGAATTTCGAATGAAAAGTAAGCAGAAAAATTAAAAGTTCAATTCGTTAAATAAGATTTTAATGTTCGGCACGATACATAATGTGATCACAAAAGATTGTTCCATTTCACCCAAAATTATAGGTATAAAGATATAAATTAAGAATTTGTTTAGCAGATCAAGTTTTACCTCTTGAATGATGTAGCAATATCATAACTAAAATAAGACATCAAATATTGTAGGAAATCCTTACTTTATTTAATTTTTTATTTATTTCTTTTAAACACAATTACAATCATCCAAGAAAAATCTCAATCTATATATTTTAACTACAATTATCATGTTTAGGCACACACGGCTACTCCGTCTCATTTGCAATTATAAATAGATACATCCAAAATACATGAGAGGATCGTATATAAATAAAGTTATTTGCTTATATCGATCTAAAATAAACTATATTTTATTTAAGTCTTTTCAATTTATATGTTTAAGTAAAAAAATTAACTGTTAAGTAGAAACTTATACTAATTTAATTCTTTTCAATCTTTAGTTAACGTACGTCTAATAGATATTTGTGCGAATGTATAGTTAAAATGCATATAATGTTTATTTATTGATCAATTCGATTGTGCTCTGCCTTTGATGAGATCCTTTCCATATGGATAAGGAATGACTGCAGTGTAATGGTTTAGTATCGTCACATATCTGCCTGCAAAATAAATGACATCTATTCATTCCGCTTCTAGTAAATTGTTCACGAGGCAATGGCACGCATGCTTTCTACATCCACTATGTGTATAATTCCACCTTTTTCTTTGTTTTACTACTGGACGGGTAAGAGTAAAGGATTGATATGAAAAATATGCAAAAAGTAACTGTTTTACTTCTCTCTAAGAACACTTTTGATTTTCAATTGCAATACAAACTTTATAAATACTTTACGAAAAAATAAAACTATTCAGACTTTTAGTTATCTTTAATGAATTCAGGCAAAGTAGGGATCATAAAAAGTTTTGGATCGTCATGAATGCCATGCATTTTGACTAAATGCAAGCGGAAACTATATAATTCTGAAAGAGATTAAATTAAAATTAGTCTTTATTTAGTGCAGCAGGCTAAAGTACTTACTGGCAGCTTGCAGTGGGCACTTTGGACACTTGTAAGGCCTTATATGAACATTCATGTGACTGCGTAGAATTGTTCTCTCATTGAATTTCTGACCGCAAACCTCACATTGAAATTTTCTCTCATCCGAATGTGCTAATAAATGTGAGTTCAAATGACTTTTCATTCGATACTTTTTCTCACACATATGGCATTTATAAGGCCTTATATCATCATGTACTCGTAAATGCACTTTCAAGAATGACTGACGACTGAATTTCTTATCACACTTAGGACATTCCACTTGTTTGCCCGTATGAAGAGCCATATGTGTAGCCAAAACGGAACTTTGACTGAACGATTTATTGCATATTCTGCATACATATGGTTTTTCTCCGGTGTGGATTCTTTTATGAGTCAGTAGCTTTGTCATACCAAGAAATCCTTTACCTGGTAAAAGTAAAGGAAAAATTCAGCAAAATTAGTCTACGTTGCTATGTCATCTTCAAAATTACCGCAAAATTCACATGTCAGTTTTGGCTTCTCTATATGAGTTTGTAGATGCTTCATGAGGTGTCCTCTTGTTGGGAACGTAGAAGAGCATTGAATGCAAAATCCTCTTGCATTATCATCACCATGCACTGAATTAAAGTGCGACCGGAGGTCATTTTTATTTGGAAATTCTTCTTTACATTGTAAGCACTTGAAAGGTTTCGTAGGCTTACAGCTACCAGCGTTTGTATCGCTATTTTCTATAAAAAAATGAAGTGAGTTCATATATTAATCTTTATCAATAAAATTAGAAAACTTGGATATCGATTGTTTTCAAATTAGCTTGGGAGGAAAAAGAAACTTTCTAATTTGTAAATTGAAGGATGTTCATCAACATGGTAACCATCAAAATTCGTCATAAAATTAAACTCTTAAATTCAGTTTCATAATTTCTAAATTAATGTAATTACGAGTAGATTTCTTCCCAGCATAATTTCTTTCCATAAGCAACCAGACGCGTCGTCAGCAAAATGCACAAATTGTAAGTCAAATTCATCTTTATTTACTATTACTCGTACTGCTGCACATTTTTGATCGCATTTAATTTTGGCTATGTGACACCAAGGTTGCGAGGTAGTTAAGGTGAAGATGCATTTTGCTCACGGCGTGGGAATTTTGTTTGGTTGAGATTCTAGCAAGTAAGTAAAATATTTTGTATTTACAGAATTAAATTTGAAATAAAGTTGTTACTCTTTTAACAGAAATTGAAGCGATTTATCACTTCATACCGTCATTCAGCATCATGGTTGCAAGTGCCGTTGATGTTCATTCTTGTAAAGGGCAAATAAATAAAATAAAGAAGGATTAACACGGTTACAAGTGCCGTAGTTAACCATTAAATATATTAAGCTGCGCCATATCACCGTTTATGTACCGTAGATATTAACAAACAAGGAAATTCACTAACCCGTATTGGCAAAAGAGCAATTCCTAAACAAAGAGTTTGCAGTTGAATAGAGGTAACATCATTCTGGGAAATTACTGTCTTACATTTTCTATCCTAAGCTAAAAATATTTGCAGTTTTTTATAAATTTCTGAAATTTCCTTGGACGGCAGCGTGAGAGTGCTACCTCAGCGAGCTGTAAAAACCGAGCTCAGCTGGAATGATCAAGCCTGAGGATGTGTATGAGTGCTGGCAGCTAGCTAACTGCGGTGTTACGGGGCAGGTCATATTCATCAGCGCGAGGTCTACTACAAAAAATTTCACGAGCACGAATTCAGATATACTAATAGCACAGGGCAGATATACTAATAGCACAAGGCCGGATCCGGTTGGGGCATCCAGGTGGAATCTGTGCGTCCTTGAACCCAATCCAAGCGGACATTGTGTCTTTATGGATGAGTCTGAAATCGAAGACTTCATCCCGGCAAGAGCCCCTGCAACGAGAAAAAAATAACTACAGTTCGATAGCTAGTTCGACGTATATAGGAGCTTGCTCTCGTTACGGGTTCTATACTCGGTGACCGAAAGAAATGATAAGACCGGGTTTTGCGACTTAGTAATTTTTTTTTTTTGTTAAATTTTCGCATTCTAATATTACAACACTCTCTTGATAACTGTGACAGATAAATTTTAAAATAAAAAAAAAAAAAAAATTATTCTAAAGCCAAAACGAATTCTTTCCTGAAATTTTAATTTGATATCGTCTAATGATATACCTTAACAAAGAAGTAAAACCAAAATTAAAATGATTCGATGTTAGTGCCTTGGGATCATTCGACCTTACACTCGAATGGGTTAGAGGTCGAGCATTTATGGAAAACTCTGCCTTAATCAGGAGAGTCTCTAACACTTCTTCTTCTTCTTGATCTCTTTTCTCGCAAAGTAGCAGTTAGTGTAGCTTAACTGAGCGCACTAGTGGTTCCCATGCGACATCTTAGTTGGTGCACCAGGACGTATGTAGCGCCACTCCAGCCGATGTGGTAATCCCTCGTCTCACAGTAGTGGCGCCGATTCGGACTAAGCAGCTCGTAATTTGCCTTCGACTCCTCCGAAATTCGTCGCATTGTCCGAGTACATCAGTCGAGGCCATCCTCGGCGTACATCCATATACTACATCATAGCGCAATTATCGCAGCGTTGATGGAGAGTGACGCTACAAGTGACGTAAATAGTGCGCCCCATGTTTTCTATCGGCGGAGTTCTGCTATCACTATTTTGGACGCGAAGTAGTCCACTACGCAGTTGGTAAACGGACGATGGGACGGCTTGTGGTAGGTCTTCGGTGAGTGGTGCACGGGGTCTTGCTCGCCTAACTCGGCAAGGGCCACAGATGCGTTCTATCGTCGAAAATGGATGAACCAGTAGCGCTGTCGTAGGTCATTTGCCACACGCTCTTGATCGGCATGCCCAGCGGCACAATATTTCAACAGCACGGAGTTTCATTACACGGTGGCGTCCGTCAAGGATTGCTGGTCTTTTTGTCTCATAAAAAGTGGTTACCGCTCCAATGCGAGCTCGTACTCGTAGATACCATCTTTAAGCAGCAGATCCAGCTTGAATAATCGACTTCCTTTAGTAATAGGGCGGACTGATTCAATCTTCTGTAGTGCGAGTCCGAAGCTCTCTAGCTGTGCGCGCTATATGAGTTTTCGTTCGGGGCATTCTACGTGTCGAGGTATCATGCGCCTATATGTATGTATATGCGAACATATTTCTATGAAGGCTGGTGCTCCGCCATTGCTCACATTAGTATTTTGTACCTAGAGAATCTAGCGGGATCAGGTGGCCAATCATCTCGTTGTAAGTCCTCCTCCCGAGCATTTAATATAATCTTCTTTTCTACTGCGCGAATTTGTTTCGAGTGTTGCCTTGTAGAGCCTTATAAAGGAATTTAAAAAGCTCATCATACGATCTAATCTCATTGTCCCTTGTTAAAAAAATGTACATTCTACTAGAAAACATGTTTGTGGTAGGGTTATGGCTTGAGCTGGTATATTAGCAGCAGGCGTTGTCAATTTAGTTTTAATTGAAGGCAATATGTTGAAACTAGATACCTCAATATATTTTTTGTATCTTGGAGCCAATCTGAATAGAAGAGGCGTGGAAAAGGATGAGTTTAGACGCCGTTTAAACACGATAAATAAAGCCTATTACTCCGTTAGTTCGAGTGATTCTTCGGACGGACTATAAGACCGTTCAGTTACGATACGTGCTGGTTTAAAATCAGAACGCATCGCAGCTGGGTGGACGGATACACGGTCAAAGCGTGATACTGACCATATCACCGTGCGGAGTGCCGACACATTCTATCATGATAATGAGATACTCTAACTATCTGTAGTGAAGAGGTATATAAATGTCCGTAAAGGACTGCAGCGATGGTCTGCTGCCTCGGCGGAAGAGGATGTTAAGATCCGCCCAGATTGGCCTTGTCTGGGAACGTGTGAATGCGCTGGCAGGCTAGCGTTGCGGTATCGTGGGGCGGGTTCTTCCCCCCTAGCACAAAGACCCACTACAAAAAAATTTCGCACTCACGAATTAAAAGTGGAAAAATGCCGATCGACAGGTACCGAGTCCGAGGCAACCTACTAAGGGTTGAAATTGCTTGTTCAGAGAACAAGTTGGGACGAGCAAAAACGGACGGGCTGGCGGAGACTTCGTCATTAACGACGATCCTTATGGCCCACAAATAAGAGTGGGGCATCCAGGTGGAGGTGGTGCCCCCTCGCAACCGGATCAAGATCCAAACTTAGAAGTGGCCATATATTTCACTTTTGAGTGGAAAACTCATACAAACATAATTTGCATGAACTTTCCCATCAAAAGAGAAATATAGACGTGACCGATTTATGTTATAGAATTATGTGATCGAATCAATTAACCCTACACCATAAAAGGGCGCGCGAGCGGAAGGCCACTCTACCCGGCAAGAGCACTTGCCAACAACAAAACGTGGAGCTCGCCCGATGGCTAGCCCATATTATGCGAAAAGCCTGCCATCGTTGCGAGTCCTATACCCGGTCAGATTTGACGGAATGGAAAGACCGGGGTTTTGAAATTTAATGATTCATTTTATTCTTTTCTTTTCGCGATCATTAGCAATTACTATAAATAAGAGAGTTTCGAGGTTTTCGACACGTGATCTAATCTCACATTAAATTATTTTAAAGTGAAAATATGATGGACGATATTGACATTCCATTATTACATATTTCGATTGTACCCTAAAACAAATGCCCTCTCATTTTAATGATTTCATCCGTCCACATTGTTTTTTGTTTTTGATTCAGTTTGAAACAAAAAATATATGCCTAGCAAACTAACGTAATACAAGCTTTATTCTAAATAATTATTTGCAATAACAACAAATATTCACAAATTTTTTTTCTTTTAAAACAATCGCTTCGAAGCTTTTGTTTGCTAATCAGTATGATTATATTTTGAAAAAAAAATAAATTTTTCTATAACGGAACGGGTCGAATCATATTCGAAAGAAGTCTTTCCGGCAAAGCACAAGTCAAATTAGGAAAGACATTTAGTCAACATTTTTTTTAAAGATATTTACATCAAAAGAAATTATTCTAATATTTAATGACTCTTAGAAATTTAACCTCTTTTGGTATTTTTTTAAAAATTTAAAAATAAATACAATCGTACAACCAAACAGTATTAAAAGAAATTTTTGAAAAAAAAAAAAACAAATTTTTCTTCTTTTTGCAGTATTTGTCAATTTTGCGTTTTAAATTCTCTACAGTTCTCGAGATTAATACTCTGCTTTCTGGTAATCTACTTGCGTTTATAAATTTTTCGCAGCAAGTAACCAGACGGGTCATCGCCTAACGGTAGCATAGATCCGTTATCAATACGTTTTCTTCGACATGGGGCACATCACTCGGGCAAGTGGACATCCAAACGCTACTTCAAAAATTAAAATTTGCGATGCGTACCAAGAATTTCCCTGTGGCGAGCCTCATTCTCCGGACGTGAAAATCCAAGATACATTGATATCGACTAACCGCCTTCGTCAAGCGCCAATCCAACCTCGCTAACATCAACAAAGTGCAGTTCGCCTTCCGGGTTAACGATTTCTAGTATGAACGTCTTCGCCCAATGCCCCCGTCCAATGATATCATACGAAAAATCGAATAGAAAATGATCACTCACGATTCTCGTGAACGCGCGGCCGTAACTACGATGCATTCCATCATGTCTCATGTTGAAAAGTTCTTGTAACGAAACGTGATATAGTTCCGTCGAATTTTTTCAATGAATTTGCCCCGCAGTGCTGTATGCTCGGGAAACTTCAATTTCGATATTTCTGTCTTAATCGCAGCAACCACAGTACAGCACTCTGTTCATTAAAGCGGAAAATAACCCTTCAGGTTTACTAAGAAATTAACTTTTATTTTGTTGCTATGAAAATGCAACACTTGGCATTGAACTAGTTGACCACTTCCGCTATGGTAAAATTTAGCACGATTCGAATTTTCTAAAGACTACTTCTGTATAAGATCAGTTTAACTGTGTACCGGTGCATCTGTTTCTATTTTTGTAATGTCGTAAAACTTAAGAGTGGCAACATTTTTTTTTTATGAATTTACCACCCTTTTCCATAAATAATTCACTCAAGGCAATTCAACTTTATCAATTTCCCAAACGACCAAACAACCTTATAAAGACTAATCGAAATCGTCGACCAACCGATTCCCACAGATAAAGTAACACAATTTTCTCAATTAGAATGTATCAAACAATCATGTCGTGGAAGTCCAACTATCGCGGCGATTTTTAGTTTTCCGCACTTTCCCACTTTTCTCTGTCACGATGCCTCTTCCCACGAATGCGTTGCAAATGGCCAACGAATAAACGAAACAACTTTCGAGATGAACGGCAGACAAACACGATCACCATTGGAGATGTTGTTGCCGTCCAAGTTAAATATAATTTCCTTGGGAGCACTATTCCGCAGGGGGATGGTAATGTATTGAAGTAAAAGGGTGAATGGTTTAAAATTGTTTTAATTTAAACTTTTGAATTTACTACCCGATTCTAAATGATTTGGACGGCACTTTTCCCAATACTTTTTATACCAAACGTATGTTGCACCGCGGCCCTATGCTCACCGCGCCTTTCTCGAGTAGCGGCTGTAAGTCGACTCCTCGATCCGTCCAAAAACATATTCTTCTCATCCCGTGCATACGGTGAAACCTCAGCTGACTTCATCAGCCCTGTTCACTCCTCTTCCGTGATGCAATACACCGTTGAGGAGTATTACATCAGCGCTCCCCAAACCCGGGATCTTACATGCAGATTTGAAATTTAAAAAAAAAAAATTTAGTTACAGTAGAGAAAATTGAAATGAAGGAAGGAAATTTGAAATGTAGTAAAGAAATTTAAATGAGGTACAGAAGATTTAAATGGGGTGAAGAAATTTAAATGAAGTAAAGAAATTTTAACTATAGTAAAGAAATGAAAATTTTAAATTGTTACAAAAGCTAAATCTCATGACGAATAATATTAAAGGGAGACATTTAAATTTTAATATAAAGGAAAATTGATAAAAAAAATAACATTTGATAAAATTAATAAAACGAAAAAGTATTCTACAAAAATATGTTTGCAAATAAAATTAATTACATATTTTTTTCAAATCTGCCACAAAATTCCCAGTAGGAGATAGTAGGTTTTCGAGTAGTTTGATTGTGTGACTGCCCGATTAATACATATCTCTAAGCGAAGGGCCGAAAGGGGTTGTAATGCTACAAAAAAAAGTTACTCCGTACTACCCATTGTCCACAGTTGTGCACAGGTAAACTAACCTTGGTATTTGCAAATCACAAGTCAAACATGCGCTGTTATGTGCAAGTGAAACATGCACCTTGACGAGCAAACTCGAAACTCAACGCAAGGTGCTCCGGAAAACTGACGGCCCACTGAAATAAGGAACAAGGTGGAGACTGCGTTACAACGATGAGTTGTACGAACTATTTGACGAAACACCTGTATCCGCTTGCGTAAAATTACGTAAATTACAATGGGCGAGCCATGTAGAAAGAATCGAAGAAAACAAAAGAACATTAAAGCGTAGAGCACAACGTAGACGGACAGCGGGCAGACCGATGACTCGACGGGCAGGTGCGATAGGAACTGACAGCAGATCCTTGCTGGGAATGATCAACTGGCGAACGAGGTCGCAGAACCGTGTTGATTGTAGGAAATGAATCCGGGAGGCCAAGGCTGTCGTGTAATAGACGATTTGTAATGTAATGGGTAGATTAACTATGTCCGTGAAGGACTGCAGCGATGGTCTGCTGCCTCCGTGATCGAGGATGTTGGTGCTCGCCGAGATTGGCCTCGTCTAAGAACGCGTGAATGCGCTAGCATGCTAGCATTGCGGTATCGTGGGGCGGGTTCTTTTCCCGAGCGTAAGGACTCACTACAAAAAATAATTTTTTTGATACAAATACGTATCGACCGGAGTTGAGGCCAAGATAACCTACTAAGGGTTAAAACTGCTAAAGCAAATGGCAACCTGAGCCTGGCGAAAACAGACGGTACTCGGGAGGACTTCGTCTTTACTGACGATATTTATGGCCCCCAAATAAGAGTGGGCCATTCAGATGCAAGCGATGAACCCTGGCATCACACAACACTTTAACATAAATGGGAAATCCAAGCGGAAGGCCACTCTACCCTGCGAGAGCACCTGTAAACGACTTAAAAAGAGGCGAGCTCACCCGTGTCTAGCTAATTATACTGGAAGGGTCAGCCAACGTGGCGGATCCCATACCCGGTCAGGTTCAGAACACCAAATGGAAAGACGGAGTTTGGATTTTAATTCATCTATTCATTATATTCAACCGAAAATATAAAAGTTATAATTTAATTGAATACAAAGTAACCAATTTATTACTCAAGTTTGCGTGCATTCTTTAATCAATCAATAAAGTTAACGTCTAATTAAAAAAAACATAATATCCATTAATAACATTTCCTTGCGGCTGCTTGAAAAAAAAGGATAACAAAACGGAAATTTCTCATTAATTTATATGTTTTCAAGAAACTAATTCCCAAACAGCAACAATGTTGTTTTACTTTTTTTTCAATTTCTGTGGATATTTTTTTCTTTGTCGTGGAGTATTAATTCTTGCTATCCCTTAATTATCTAATCACATTTCTTTGTTTTCTTTCATTGCATCGATCCTTTTCATTCGTCTAGCCTTTTGATTAACCACTAAATATGTATCTTCCATAATATATTCGTGTTATCCCATTATAACTTTCAAGAAAATAATCCAACATTACGAAAAATGTTATTTTAACGTGACAAAAAAAAACAAAAATAAAAAAATATCAAATTCTAAGGAGAAACTAAACGTTACAGTTAAAAGTAAGAGTAATTCAAAAAAAAAATTATTAACAACAATGATAGCTATCAATTTGAATAAACAATAATTTTTCCATTTCTTACTGTTTTAACTTAATTTATCGTTTTAACATATTTTTTTGTATAAATATAAATAAAACAAACGGGTACTCACCCAGCCTCCTCGACGAGCGCTCGTAGATGGGGCGGGTACGGCCTGAAAATCTTATGAGTTAACGTTATAATCTTTTCTTATATCATTATTTGTAACTTTTTTACTTTGTTTAACTATATATTATTAATTCGCGAAATTGTTACTCAGGCGAAAAAACAGTAGAAAATTTGTTGGGCTCACGCTCAATGTACACGCGACGTTAGCCTTTCTCAAATAGTGCAGGTGCCCCAGAATGACAATATTTTTCCGACACTCATTTACGGGACATTCGCGATGGAAACGAGGTACCGTCGGATCAAATGCATGCTGATGATTAAATTGGAGGCGTATAAAGTCTAAATTGAAACAAAACGACAAAATACGATAAACAAAGTTGTTAGAAAAGCCGTAGAAAAATTCCCCATGTGATTTAAAGACTTTTAAGCATTTTTTGACGATGACACTTCCCTTTTCCGGCCAAATGCTAAATTTCTGCCGGTTTTGCTTGGCATCCCGAGTGACGGCGATGCAATTTGATTGTACTTATTTCTCGTTGGCGGCTAATCCGACTCCGCACTGTCGCATATAAACATACAAATGCACTTCATGGCGTACACGAAAAATCACTGTGAAGATGTGCTATTTGCTGGTTGCCGTACTCAATTCTATTTTTATATCCATTCAATGTGGGATCCAGTGTTGATTTAATTATTTCAAATATGTTACTTGAACAATTTGCAATTGAAGTCGTACTCCCGGCGTACCACACCAATACAAAGTAAGAAAAAAAATAAATGTATTAGGGAGAGACAGGTTGTCACGCGAATCGATAAACTGAAGGACATCGACAAGGCCAAGCGTACAATAAGTGGTTTTCGCTTCTGCGCCCACAAATCACCGCAATGGTCAATGGCGGAAAATCAGATTCCCTATGTTTTCTGCACTTCTTACTTTTTATTTGGGTCACTACAACTTCATGCGTGAGCACTCGTTTTTCTTAATTTCAACTGCGCACAAATTATTTTTTTGCTTTAAGCAAGTGAATTTCCCATCAAAATGCACATTACACAATGGCAATTAACAAGTGGTAGCAGCAAATTATTGGCTTTTTATTATCACAGAACTACACGCACACCTTTTCGTGTTTCAGCGGCCAAATCGCGACACATAAAGATAAAGAGAACACTCTACCAGCTACTTTTTGCTTTCTGCAGAAATCATTTCCCGTCCCAAATTTAGACCTTTGTCTATTCCCCGGCGCGGTTATCCCGATGTGTACAATGCATGGCGATCAAAAGCAGACTCCACGTTTCGCCCAAGCAGAACAGCTCACTTCGCCGAGCAGCCACCGTACGGAACATGTCGCAACGGCAGTTGACGACCCCTCATCCAACCACTGTAGATTGCATTGCGGCAATGCAATTCGTGGATGAGTTGCGTTATAAAGGTGTTGCCGTGTCCAAATTTGAATTGTAAATTTAAATAATTATTTTTTTAAATTTACAATTAAAATTGGATTGGGATTATGATGGTTTTCGAGAAGTTTGCTTAGACGACTGCTCGATTACTACAGATGATTATATACCTCAATATCCTCAAGCTTTCTTCAAAGTGTGGATAAACTAAGAGTAAGACGTGAATTTCGACTCTATTAGGAAAATGATTTTAAGCTAATTCAGGAATAATACAGCCCTGGCTTATTTGGTATTATCCTCACTAGATTACACCAATGAGACAGTGGCTTCACATTATTGTAATTGAAAATCAATGGGGTGTATCGGAGAGCGACATCTGCAAATACCACATATCGTACAAAAACGACCTGACGAGAACACTGTTGGAGAAGTGGAGCAAAACAACCTCAGAAATTCCATCAAAGCTGGTTGATCGATATAAAATAGGCTCAAAGCGAAGGCAACGCTCAAAGCTATTAAGTTATAAGGGATATTCCACTAAATATTAATATTTTAAGAAAGATCGCTCAAAACAGCAATTTTTAGTTTATCCTTCATGAAATAAGCTGCTACCTTAAATTTTGGTTTTCGTTATATATATATATATATATATATATATATATATATATATATATATATATATATATATATGTTTAATAAATTCATGAAATAATTAAAATGTAATTTAAAGTAGGAAATTTTGATTTCGTTATTAATTTCAGGTTTAAATGTTCGATATTCGTTTTAATTTGTCAAATATAGCGATTTAAATTTTGAAAAATCCACTGCACCAAGAACAAATGGCTCTGGCAATCTACTAATTAACTTGCATAATTATGTAGGATAAATACATTATCCGCATTCAATTCAGCTACGAATGTAACTGTATATCCTGGATGCTAGTTAAAATCTCTTTACAGATGATGCTAATTTCTAGATTTGAGAAGAAAACTGATGATGACTGCATTGTTTAGACTCCACCAATAGTTTAATGTCTTGTTGGAAATCCATTTGTGCCCATTTAAAATATTATGCCTTTTCCATAATTTATGTAAGCATACCGATAAGCACATAATGGTATTTGGCTTTCTTTTTATATTTACTGGAGGCGGGTAGCATTTGATTACCGCTTAGTTACGGTTTTGTTTCCATAAGGCCACTTTGCTATGGCTACCGTCATAATAAACTATTACAGTCAATTACCTTCTATTGTATCAGCTAATATGCTTGCGGTTTCTGCAACTTCATCTTTCAGCGTAAATTCTTTGATTATCAGTTCATCCCCATCCGTATCCGCAATTGTTTCACAGGTCTCGTCCAAAAATTCTATAGTATACGGAATCCAATTGTTGCAAGGCAAAACACCCATAACTTTTGTATTGAGTTCCGTTTTGAACTGGTCTGTATCACTGTGGGCTGAAATGGGAAATTAATGCGTATGATGGCTATTTCAGTCATCATTGTATTTACCCAAAAGGTTTTCAACTGGCTCAAAACTCTCCGAGTAGGTTTGCATGGATTCATCTGCATTAGCAAGCGACTCATCCTTGATTGTATCACTTTCATCTACTTGCTGCAGGGACAATTTTGTGCATTGATCCAGTAGGAAGGCTTCTGATTCCATATATTTTATATGGAATTTACGTATCGTTAAAACGGTATCAAGGCATTCCGAACATATATAGTATGGTAGGCCATCATCTTCGGCAATACTAATATTCAAGTGGATTTTCAAGCAATCACTTATCTTTAGCGATTCTTCTATTATCGAGTTCATCCTGAACAGATCCTCTTCCGTAGTCAGACACGAACGACAAATTTCTTCCGTATTGTCCATTTCGTACTTCCGCCAAGTTAATACGATGAAGAGTGTCTGATCCGTAAACCTGTGAACGAATTCTTTGATCGCACATCACAACACAGCAAGGCGAGTGTCAAACTACTTTTGACAGTTTGGGAAAAGTGAAAGGGGGAGGCATTTTTACCACCCACCACCCCTGGTTTGACAGTTTGTTTTCGTAAATCGATGCTGTGTCAGAGCTGTGTCAACAAAATAGTTAAATTGAAACAGAATAAGTGCCGATATTGTTGGTTGGAGAAAGTGTAAGAGGATTTATGATTATTGGTGTTGTATCCCTTATTTTGTCTGGTATTCCAATTAGTGCATTGTTAGCAGAATGGTCGAAGTAGTTATTTACTTGAAGTATTTGCTAAGGGCTGTTTTTGTTTACGTTGATTTACCTTGTATTTGCGAAGTATTGTAAATATTCCTTGCGAAGGGAAAATTACTTTTAATTTGTTTCTATTCAGGCAGGACTTTGTTTTCCGATGCGCCAAATGTTTTTGATGTCAATCGTTAGAGGTTGCTCTAAAAACATGTCTGTTCTGAACTCTTGTGCGACAAGTCCTTAGTTTTCACAATAATTACTGATAAAGTTAAGAATTTTTCCTATTAATTCTTTAGATCAAGTTTCATCACATTGCCGTTCCAACAATCTAAAATTATGCTTCTATCCGACTTCACTTCACTGCCAATATTTGGTAGCAAATATCAAATAATTGACCCACTATCTAATAACTTTAATTAAATGTTTATTTTTAATTATTGAAGACATATCTCTCTTTTTTAGATTTGCAACTAATAAAATGGACTTCTTAAAAATATGCAGGGCCTGCACATCCGAAAAGACAAATTTATTAAATTTATTCGCAAACGATTGTGACGATGAGCCCACTCTCGGGGAAAAGTTCTTAGTATGCACATCACTAGATCTCCAAGAAGCAGATTCATATCCCCAGCATATATGTTATTCGTGTGCTAAATTGCTTGAGACTGCATATAAATTTCGTAAGCAATGTGAGCGTTCGTTCAATCAACTTCAAAAACGACTTCTCAGTATACAAAAAATTAGAGAGAAAGACATTAAAGTGGAACGTAAGTTAATAGTGCTATTAATATGAACATTCTCCAAAATTAACTTCTTGCAGCAAATAAAGTAATCCATGATGAAAAAGTAGAGCCAATTTGTGTGGATGAGGATGATGATAACAACTTAAGAAACCACGAAATACTAGATACAGAAGAATATGTTGAAGATCCTCCTTCAATTGCGAGTAGGGATGAAGACCACGTAGAAGTATGCTCATCAGATAACGTGATCCACAGAGATGGTAAGGAATTTCTTAGAAAATTCAAAGGGCTTAATCCATTGTTTTTATCAGAGGAACCATCCTCCGTATCACCAATTCCACACGAGACTGAGAAACAACTTATAGATGTAAACATAACCATTCAAGGTTTGATGTCAACGTAACGAAATAATCAAAATAATCATTGTTACTTTATAGAGCGACCGCATGAATGTAATCAATGTGGCAAGAGCTTTTTCACAACAAAAGCGTTAGAGCTGCACATGAAACTTACCCACAAGCTTAAGCGAACCGACGCTGTTAATGAAGAAACAAAAACTGCCGAAGTATATCATTCGAATCCACACATTTGTTCCGTATGTGATAAACAATTAGATAATATAGATGATTTGAGAATGCATCGAATATTAAAGCACGGTGCTAAGGCGTTAAAATGTAATTTTTGTGGTAAAAGCATGCGTGATAGAATAGCCTACAGGAAACATTTACTGAGTCACAATAACTCAGAAAGACATGATTGTAAAATCTGTGGAAAACAATACACAGACGTGAGATATCTTCATCGGCACATGCTATATCATCAGGTATCAGTGTATAAATGCGAAGAGCCAAACTGTGAGAAGTATTTCAATGTGAAGCATAAGTAAGTCACAAATTCTCAAATTTATATTCGTAATCAAATTTATTTTGTTGATTTTAATAGATGTGTGGAACATATTCGACTCTATCACAATCGGAATTTAACGTCTGATGAAGTTCGTCAAATGATGCCAACAGATGAAATACAAATGATATAAATAATAGTATTTTATTTTGAAATTCTTTAAATTTGATCGTTGTATCTTATTCGAACAAACCCAAAATGAATGACATGAAATTAACGTTTTGGGATGAAACAAAGGCATGTGAGTTACTCTTTTAATCCCAAAACGTTAATTTAAGTACACGGATGCACTGTTTGAAACTTGTTCGGCAGAAGACGCTGCTGTATGTAGCTGGAACTGCAGTATAATTTTTTCTGCTCATTGACACGAACGAGAGCAAGAAATAAAGATAAAATATCGTGGGCAAGAATTATAACGAATTAGGAAAAATCGGCGGGCGATATAAAAACTATTGCAGAGCACACAGATTAAAAATAACTAAAAATGAACGATTTGTCTCCGAAATGCAATGTTATTGCAGTATATTATCAACTCAATGAAAGCAAGTGGATCCGTCAGGCCTGATAGTCTTCCTTATTTCTTTATAAAATCGCCATGCTCTTTCTTTAAGCTTTCCTTTATAGTTAATTTGAAGCGTTCGGGTGGCGTTAACCTGATGCATGGAAACGTGCCAATATCTCTGTACTAAGCCCGAAGTTTAATAAAAGATAATACATCGCACAACAGTCCAAAATCCGAACCTTGGCGTTGCGGTTTATTGTTAGGGTATCTCATTCCATGACCGTATCAGAGTTCGAGGTGCTATGGTATGGTTCGAGGTGCTAAAATATGAATATTTAGAGACCTGATCCGAACAATCGTTTGTGAATGACTGGAGGTATGAGTGAAGCGCAAACCCTAGGTGAGAGCAAGAAATGAGAATGTGTTGGTGGGAAAGGTAAACAGTGAATATGAGCGTGTGAGTATTGAGTGATGTTTCCTTCATTCCTCCCGCTTTCAATTCATTTGTAATCTTGAAACTAACGAGAAGACTCACTCATGCTGCTACGTTTAAAGGGTTGGATTTCAGGTTGAGCAGAAACTTTTAAGGAAGGAAAATGTTTAAGTCCGAAAACAGTGCACAGTGCATTTCAATTGATAGACTGCTCGGTAGGGAAAACTACCCAACATAAAAAATCGCTGCGCATATGTTCTTAGATTTGGATAATTTTTGGACAACGACAATTGATTATGGACTCGATGAAGAAGGAAATCCCAAAATCGCCGTCGATCCTGAGAAGAATCGACGTGTAAAAAGTAAGTTGGCTTTAATGATTGATCCTACGTGCTATATACAGGGTGCAAAATCAGTCAAAGAGTTGCGGCAGCAGCTAGCAAATGCGTACGAAGATAGTGGGTTAACACGTCGAGTAGAACTTTTGCGTAAGCTCATTACAACATCACTTGCA
Source organism: Odontomyia ornata (assembly GCA_963969285.1). NCBI lineage: Eukaryota > Metazoa > Arthropoda > Insecta > Diptera > Stratiomyidae > Odontomyia > Odontomyia ornata. The sequence goes on along the minus strand of OZ017739.1, from coordinate 452,321,681 downwards.
AGTTCCGGTTCCATGGACATATATATAAAGTTAATCATTACCACAGCCCAATCTCTAAATGGAATTGGATTTCCTATAAATGCGGAATGGGTTGGCTCCTCACTGCTTGCTGGAATTCCAGATGATTACCGCCCTATGGTCAGCCCTATGATCAGCTTTCCACACAGATACACGCCAAATTTAATTTTAAATAATCAAGAAAAGGACCCAGATGCAGAATATATGACAATTTTGGCGATATTGCGAAAACTGCCGCTCAAGAAGTTACAACAACACAAATACAACCAAAAATTTTGATGTGCTCAGTTGTGTTTTGTCTACAATAGATAATCCGAGAATCAAAGAAGCAATGTACCTTTGACTCAGGGGCCACATTGTACATGAGTTTTAACGAAAATATGCTGGATTGTTTATCTGAAGATGTTGGCACAGTGATTGCTGCAAACAAAAGCATAATGCAGGTAAAAGGGCGTGGAACGGCAACAATAAGATCAGCTATTGCATGCTTAAGGTCAATGATGTGAAATTAATTCCTGATTTATCCTTCAAGCTTTTATATGTTGGTCAAATCGTAAAACAAGGTCACACCGTAGAGCTCAACAACAAATGTGTCAAAGTTACAAAGTCAAAAAAACATTAACTGCAACAGGCAAACACGTTAATGACTTGTTTAAATTGGTCACGAAATCGTCAAAGAATGATGCGTTTGTGTGTAGAGCAAAATGCACTGAAGACCTTTGGCTTCGTCGAATGGGCCACCTAAACAACGAAAGCTTAGACAAACTATGCAGTGAACTGACAACTGGAATATATTTCACCAACAAAATTGACAAAGACTGCAAGGTGTGCGCTATTGGCAAACAACAAAGGTTGCCATTCAGTAAGTGCGGCAGCAGAGCTAATGAGTTACTTGAATTAGTGCACATTGACATATGTGGACCCATAGAAGACAGTTCGCTTGGTGGAAGTCGTTATTTTATAACATTTGGTGATGAAAAATCGAGGAAAATTTTTGTATACATACTTTTTAAAAACAAAAATGGATTGGGAAGTACTATCATATTTTGAAGACTTCATGAGGTTCGCCGAAACGCAAGGTGGTCACAGGCTAAAAACTCTACGTTCTGATAACGGCAAGGGACTTATGAACGGCAAATTTCAAGCCACACTTCGGGTCCATCAACCGCCAATGTGCACACGCCAGAGTAGAATAGCTTGGCCAAACGCAACAATCGCTCAATAGTGGAAAAGGCGAGATGTATGCTTGCTGACTCAAAAATGTGGAAAACACTTTTTTGCAGAAGCAGTTGCATATTCTATATATCTTCTAATCCGTTCACCATCGAAAGGAATTGGCACAACATCAGTTCAAGCGTGGAGTCAAAAAGTACCTCACCTTGCGCATATCAGAGTGTTTGGAACAACGGACACGACACACATCCCGAAAGCCTACCGGAAAAACGGGATCCAAAATACAACGAATGTATTACGGTTGGATATGATAAAAACACCAAAGGCTACCGCCATTACAACCCAGTTAAAAATTGTATTTTTAAAAGTCGAGATATATACTTTTGTAATGAAGACTTATGTTTCTGCATCCGAAATATTTAAGAAGTCAACAACAAGTAACAAAGCTGAGCTCATCTACCAAGACGAAAAGCAACCACCCGAGATCAGCAACCAAAGTGAAGCTGAAAACAATCACAATGATTTGGTTAAAGATGTCGTTATTAGCAACGAACATGAAGATGCAATACACGAAGATAGTTTTCAAGATACAGTCGCATCAATTGATTCAGATTCTTTGGCGCTCCCTAAGCAATCCAACTCCAACCCACTGCAACAGCAGGTGTTGAGGCGCAGTGAAGGGGAGCGCAAAACTCCAGGCAATTAAACAGATTTTTTACTAGAAAAAGATGATTCTTCTTTTTCCTTTCCTGAAGATGAAATGAAACTGTTTGAAGGTTTCTCAGCTCCAATATCGTACCAGATTTACTTCCAAGATGACCTGGCGACGCCAGAAGAAGCATTATCAAGACGTGATGCGAACCAATGGAAGCTGGTTATAGAAGTAGAGATGCAGTCACTACTCACAAATGATACATGGACACTTCGTCTTACCAAAAAATCGAAAGGCGATAAAATCTAAATGGGTCTTCCGTACAAGACGTAATTTCAATGAATAAATTTTTCAAATGAATTCTAGTGAAAATTTATCAACTAAAGATGGTGCATCTGAAAAAAAATATTGAATTCATGAAGAATGTTCAGTACCAAGAGGCAATTGGTTGTCTAATGTATTTGGCATAATGCACATAACCTGACATATGCTATGCAGTAAACGTACTTAGTCGATTCAGTTTCAGTCCTAGACCACGACATTGGAATGCTGTGAAGCATTTACTTGGATATCTGTATGGTACATCTTCAATGAAACTAAAATTCAGTAAATATGGTAACAACAACATAATTGGTTACACCGATGCAGATTGGGCAGCTAAAATGATTATCATAGGTCAACCACTGGATTCTTCTTCATTGCTCAAGGAGGAGCGATATTTCCAAAAGTTCCAAAAGACAGCATACATTGGCGCTTTCGTCGTGTGAAGCTGAATACATGGCGCTCTCAGCTACTTTACAAGAGGCACTGTCGTGGGATGGACTTGTCACTCAACTTGGTCAAAAGAAGCGGCCACTTCAAATCCTGTGTGACAACCAACGCACAATTGCGATCGCCTCAAATGCAGGGTTCTATGCCAGAACCAAACATATTGACATGCGTCATCACTTCATACAGGATGTGCTCAATCAAAATCAAATAGAAGTCGATTACATAAGCACCACTAGCAAGCTGCGGGTGTCCTTACAAAATCCCCGAACAATACCAAGCATGCACAATTCAATGGGAGTGCAAAAAGAACTATCGTCCTAAGGAGGAGTGTTAGAGTAACCCTATAATCCGAATGTTCATTGTCACACTGTTACTTATCTTTTATGTACTTCATAACATATTTTAAATAAAATGTAACTTCTGTCATAGTCAACAAAGCCGACCACACGTGTTTTTCCCTCTTCTCTGCTAATATAGACATTTTTTCTCTCGAATGTGAACATTTTATCTGCAATATTATTTTAAAATCTTGACTCAAAAACATCAAAAAACTAGATGAGAAAAAATTGAACAAATAAATATGTAACTTATGAGTATAAATAAAGTGAGTAAAATAATAATGAAGGGAAAGTTATTGCTACTATATTAGTCAACAATAATCACATAACAAAATAATGACGATGAATTGAAATTTAGCGAAAATGAAAAAAAAAAACGAAGAAAAAATTGATATCCAACCATCGATAATGCAAATACATAAAAGTAAGCAAGAAATAAAAACTTCTATGTTATAGGCACAAAGAGTAAAAAGTCTATATATATATATATATATATATATATATATATATATATATATATATATATATATATATATATATATATATATATAATACATCCCCATTTAATATAAAAAAATATTTAGCAATTTATTATTTTTTGCTAGTTTAATATATGCTCGTATATTTTGTAACATTACATGCATACATTGAAACTAATGATATACAAATAAACAAAAAAAAAATGAATTGCTCAATAAACCTAACTTCTTTCCTTTCTGGTAGGTAGCCGTTCTTTTTGAGATGGAAAGGAGGGCGAAAGGTAAATATGCCGCCGAGTAGGTAGGGTTTCAATAATCCGCGGCTGATGGGATCGGTGTTGCGGTTCGGTATTCGATGCCGCACTTTGTCTTTGTGTTTTTTTTGTAGTACTACAGCACCTTTCGGGCCTTCGCTTAGAGATAGTTAGAGTAACTCATTATCGTGATCGAATGTATCGGCACTCCACAAGGTGATATGGTTAGTATCACGCTTTGGCAGTGTGTCCGTCCACCCAGCTGCGATGCGTTCTGATTTGAAATCAGCATCATAACTGAAGAATCACTCGAACTAAATTTCGTTGACACCAACGAGATTCGAACCAGAGACCTTCGGCTTACGCGTTGTTTGCTCTAACCACTACACCACGTGAACTACCTGCGTTTTCAGTTAGAGTAAATTGATTCGGTTTTGGATTCGAGTAGTTTGTTTCTGGCACCAAGTCGGTGAATAATCGGGAACGCATGACTTTGATAGTGTAGTCATTTTCTTTTTTTGGACTGGACGTACGGTCGGAAAGAGATGGAAACGAAGAAAAGTAAAGTAGGATCGGCTTGATGTAAGGTTTCGGCCCGTTTTAAATCAGACACTTGAATCGGTGGCTGATAACTTATATTTTGGACTTAATCTGCGCGCGGAAGACCTGGGACCGAAATTCATCCCCGAACTAGCTAGCCTGCCAGCAGAAACCTCGGAGTAGACTAAGGGTGTCCGGACTTGTTGACTTATCGGGTACAGTCCGTTGACACATTCAAAGACCACGTCTAAAACCGATGAGAGGTCGGTTTAGACGGACGAAGAAAATCATTACATATATTTGGAATACCGTCAATACCACATAATTTTTTGTTGTTTATCCTTCCAAATATGAAACACAAGTCTTCATAGCTGACAAAGTAATCAAGAAGATTTATGCTTAGTATGAGGTCAGATGTAAGTGTTTCATTGAAATGAAGAATCGATTCACCGTTTAGGCTTGATTTGAAATCGGCAACTTTTGTTTCTATTTGATATTTGATTCCCTCTCTCAGGGTTTGATAGATGGACCAATCCAAAATGTATTCCAATCAGGACAAGTTTCTACAATTTATCGCATATAAACCTGTTTCCATTTCTATCCGGAGTCATACTATCAATTTCGGTACCAGCCCTATCGGGAGGATTTATCTCATCACTACCAACTTCAAGATTCGATACCTTCACTCGAGACTTCTTACGGAATTAACTATTCATTTTCGTGAAAACGCCATCTGAGTCTTATGGGCTAATACCCTTCAGCTTTTCCGCCCATTGATTGTTAACCTCACACCAGAAGTATGAACGGATTAAGCTCCGGACATTCTTCAGTTATGATTTCAACAAAGCCAACGAGGGATGGTTGCAGTCCAAAAATCGACGATAAATATTGATGACACGTGTGAGAAGAAGACTTTTCAATATTTTTAAACTTGCGGAGGTTGGTGTGGCATATCCTTCTATATTGTTCGATGTTTAATGATGGGAACTACTTTTTCAATCATTTGCAACGCCAGCTTCTCTAACTTCGACAAATAGAGATCTATTTCATCGCTAGTTAGATTTTTGTCATTAGGAACCATTGAGCAAGAGTTTCCATCATCAGAAGAAGGGCATTGCTTCTTGTAGTCTCGATTAAACTTCTTTTGAAATTTTCCCCAATCTGTTTTACTGAAATTCAACCGATGAGTTTCATGTTGAACTGGAATGAGGGAGAGATCATTCTTTTGATGTTTGATTTCCATTACGATTGCGTTATGGTCGCTATCGTAAGGAAGCACCTGCAATTTGCGTTGAGGACTATTAAAGCTGAATTCATGTCTTGTATCAGCAATAGGGTATGTTGGGTATATTGGGAGCTCCGACTCATAAAGATTGTACCTATATTCAATTTGGTTCTCTGTCATCCACGATTTCAGGAACACACCTCTTGGATTATTGTTGGCGTTTAGCCATGATATATGCTTGACATTCAGGTCACCGGCAAGAATATAATAATTATGCATCCTGTTTAATTCGAGTATTTCAAACAAGGAATTGAGCTCCTCCTCGAGCTTGAGAACATTTCGACCAGTTGCATAGGCAAAGATAATGAAGAGGTTATCCGCACCTGGCAGTGAGATTTTGATAACGGACACTTCAAGAGATTCAAAGCTTTTGAATTCGACTTTTTCAATATTTTGGAAACAATAGGGTCTTCTAACGAATATTCCGGTGTCACTTCTCCATCACCGTTTACCCCATCGTTTCTTATGAATTCAAAATTCTTGAATGTCATGGAGTACCATGAATTGAGGTGGGTTTCAGTGGGAATGATGACGTTAGGCTGCTGCTAACAATAAAATCCAGAAGATAGTCACGTCGATGTGGATTTGACGTTGATCGAGATGAGACGAATCCTATCCATGGGAATGTGACTGTGTGGCAAACTATTTTGAAGCATTTTGGCCTAAACGTTCAAGTACGAAATTGGTTTTTTTGGTCTTGGGCTGTGGGTAAATTTTAAGACGCAGCTCATTATTGCCACTTACATTATTTATTTTATTTACATTGTTGTCTGTTGGTCCTCTAGCAGCAAGTGCAAACGAAACCCCGGGCTTGACGAAGTTGGTAAGTATCACACTGCGGTGTACTTGAGTTTGTTTTGGAGTAAATTTTACTTTTGGCTCATGCTCGATATGATGCTGGACTACAAAAGACGCCGCAGTTCACACAATATAGTTTTTCTTTTGGCACAGTCTGAGCCAATTTTCACTCGCCGGGAGCATGGACATCTTTGCACTTTACACATCTATATTTCATGGCACAATTGGCAGCCAAATGACCGAATCTTTGGCACCTGTAGGACTGGTTGACCTCGCTCTTCTGGAGGCGTTCCCACTGTACCACTCGGAAGTTCAAGTACCTTATTTTTTGAAGGGCACTTGGACTGCTTTTGCTCGAAATCTAGACGAAGTAAAAAGGCAAATTTAACGCTCGACAATCGATCTCCTTGTTGCGAAGTCTTTAACTGCAATAAATTCTATTTCTGGTGCAACTTTTTGAAGCATCTGAAGGAGATCGACTATGTCCTCTCCGCAGTCTAGACCCTTCAATAAATAGGTCTGGTTTTTTCGCTCTTGGGGGTGTACGTAAAGTACGGAACCTCAGAATTCAACGCACTTTTTACTGCCGGAAAGTCAACCAATGATAGTTCTAATCGCCAGTTTATCGGCATTCACTCTTTTGATCTCTAAATCATTTAATTTATTTTCGGCTGCCAAAAGCCGAACCATGTCTTTACCAGTTTACCCAAATACAGTGATCGGTGGGACTTTTTCTTTCTTTTGATTAACATTGACACACGGACCAGCGGACAAATCTTTTGGTTCTTTCTCCCTATTTTTAAGTTTTAAATATTCGATAAATTCATTCTCAGATTTAGAACATTGTGTTCCGAATTTTTGTTACCTTTATCCTCTTCAATGTTCATGGAGTTGTCTAGCCCAGATAGCGCTGCATAATAGTTTGTACTGACGTTTGCTCCGCCTGCGCTGAGGGTATCTTCTTGATCAGGTTCCTGTTGCGGGTTCTTCGATTTTTTTTTCGATCACTTTTGACTTTACTTCTTTTTCTTTCTTGATGGTTTCTTTTCCTTTGTTGAACGTTAATTTTCCAACTAGTTCTTCTAGCTAACCATGATCCGAAGTTTGAGTTCCTCGTTTTCTCTCTTATACGTCTCAACCTTGTCTTCAGCTTTGACTAGTTGCTCTATTTCGATGACTAATAACATTTTCGGTTTCGGTCTTCATTGTTATCGAATCTTCGTTTTAGCTTTTTTTGCCCGTCATCGCTGGCGATGGACACGATCGTTCCAGTTGATGGCTGAAGCTATCGGGCTCCTCCATCTTGTTTGTTTTGCAGCGAGATTAGAGGGAATGTTCATAAATCAGGACTGCCCTTGAATGTATTTCCGCTTTTTGAGACTTCTTTAGAAAAGAAACTACAGGTATTCGATAAATGTTCGAATAATTCGACGATGATGATTTTCAATGAAAAAAATTGATTTCAACTGACTTTTGTAAAAATTTATTTAATTTTTGAAAATTATTGACGGGAGAGATTAAAAACACATGTTTGCAATGACTGCTAGACGTCACCCTTTAATTCGTGAATGCGAAAATAATTTGTAGTGGGCCTTTGCGCTGCGGAAAGAGAACCCGCCCCACGATACCGCAACGCTAGCTTGTCAGTTCATTCACGTGCCCCCAGGCCAGGCTAATCCAGCCGAACACTGATTCCGCTCGCTGAGGCAGCAGAACACCCCTGCAGTCAACGGATTTCTGAACATCTTTAAAAATCATAACAATTCGCTTTGAGGTAATCGTTGTCATATGGCTTTTAACGTTCATTTTGCATTTGCATATTCATTTTATTGCTCTCTCTACTCGTACGTTTACCCGGCGTACATGAGTTGCATTTTGGTCCTCTGCCACATTTAAAATGTTCTTGATTGTTCACTCATAACTTTTAATCGCTGCTGTGAGGTTTAATCATTAGAACTTTAATTGGAATTTTTTTCATAATAAATGAAAACCAATAAACCTGCAAAACAGAACAGTTTAAGCATTGATTCCAAATAATTCAATTGCATATAAAGTCTCACTTTATAAACTATTGTGTTTATTATTAATTGAAAATAGAAGTATGTGATAATTTTTTTTTGGAAGTGGATTGAAAGAAAACTGTAAATACAATCATTCTCATTTGACCGATTAAAAATTGTCATACAAATGTATTTTTATTGCAGTCTTCAATACAAGTGAAAACAAGATTAATTTAAAGCAAAAATAAGATCCCTGGCTGTTTTCAGGGTTAAATATTAGCAGTTAAAAGTAACGAAGTAAATGTTTACATATTATGTATTTGAATGAGACATAGAATTAGATGCTTAACATATGAAAAAGCCTAAATCTAACAGTAGCCACGATCTTGAACACGTTTCCGTGGTGCAGCCTTGATAATATTATCAACACGCAAAATCATTTCGGCTGCCTCAGAAGCCGATAACAAAACTTGTCGTTTCACAGCAAACGATTCAGTGATGCCTAGTTCCTTCATGCACGCAACTTTACCATTGTCCATATCCAAGCCTTGGGAATGTTTACCCTGTGAATGCGCAGCGCGTAGTTCGGAGACAAGTTGTGCTGAATCATATCCAGCGTTATCTGCAATTGCTATTGGGAGTTGGAGAAGGGCACCTGTGAAATGAATAGTAATTTAAAAAAATTGTTCGTCTTGCTCAAATTAAATTATATTTACGAGCAAAGGCCTCCATAGCAATCGCTTCCTTTCCAGGAGTTTCTGCAGCCTTTTTGAAGATGGCGCAGGCCATCAAAGCTTCACTGCAGCCACCTCCATACAAAACTCGTGATTCCTTAACAGTAGCAGCCAATACACAAAGCGCGTCATGGAGAGATCGTTCTGCTTCATCGACGATTTGCTGTGTAGCTCCGCGGATCACAATTGTGCAAGCTTCACCCAAGGCAACGCCGCTGAAGCGCATGAGTGTATCTTCACCAATCATTACCTTTAAAATAATTTCAGAATTTAGACACTTGGACGTACACTTCAAATTCATTCTACAAACCTGCTCGATGAGCTGGCACTGACCCAGCTTGACCATCGACGGGTTATCGAAGGTGGACGTGATTTCTCCTCCAGTCACCAAGGCAAGACGCTGAATACCATCGAAATCTGCATGTTCAATGGCCATAACGCCAGCATCAGCGAACAACTGTTCTGGGTAGTTATAGATCAACTGCCGATTGATGAAAACATTGCAATTGTGAGCCAGGATCTTGTTAACCTTGTCCCTCATCTTCTCCTTCTCAGCCAGTTCCAAATCTGCTATTTTCGCCATTGAATCAACTTTCACTTGACTGCCGAACACTTTGATCTTGTCTGTGTCCATAGGCGTGTTCGCGATTAGGATCTTTGCATTTTCAACACGCTTCGGCTGATGCATGCCTGGTTTCTTGTCCAGCAAGAAGCCTTCATCCAAGAAGGAATCTTCCAAAGTTCCGCCAGTTTTCTTGATAATTTGAATGGCATCTAGTTCGCCAGAACCTTTCAGCCTCAAGATAGCATCAACTGCTAACTTTGTAAAGAGCTCTTTGTGCTGGTACAAGATCTTTGAGCTCAATGTCGTCCGTGCGATGTTCATCAAATCCTCCTTGAACTTCTCGTTATCTGCAGAATTGTCGCGCGATGTGTTGGTTAGAGCATCACGTGCAATTTGTGTTGCCATTCTCCATCCACCGATGATGATTTGTGGATGCAGCTTTTGCTCGATGAGTTTCTCCGCTTCACGTAGTAATTCAGCAGCTAGAACGGTAACCGACGTTGTACCATCACCTACTTCGTTATCTTGAACGCGTGACATATCAACGAGGATTTTTGCTGCTGGATTATCAACTCCAACGGACTTGAGAATTGTCGCTCCGTCGTTTGTGATTTCCACGTTTCCTGCATTACGTCCGCTGGACACTAAGATTTTGTCCATTCCTTTTGGGCCAAGAGTACTTTTCACGAGATCGCCAATAGCGATGGCACCAATAAATGATGACAAACGGGCGATTTCCGCCTTTTCTTCTTGAGCCTCGCTCTTGAGAATACGAATTGGGTTAAGAGCGCACTCCTGCAAATTGGATAAAGCAGAACTAGCGTTATTGCTACAACTTAAGATTCTAAGGAAATTTTATTGAAGTTATCTACGCCTCGTTCTTTATAGTAAGTCTGGCGAATAACCAATGTCTGAATATTGCTTAAAATTTGAAGCATATTCTCTACCTTAACTGGGAATGTTGGATAAATTGTCTAAACAAAACGATCTATAACAAAAGAAAAACAAGTCGCATAGAGAAAGTGCAAGTAATATCCTTCCAGATTATCCACATTAAAAGTTGCAATTAGTGAAAGAAATTGTGCCTGGACAGGTAGAGTTCCGATTATTCTAAGGATAAATTATAAAATGAGCACGGAAGAATAGAATACTGAGCTTTCTTGCTTGAGCTTCTAACAACCCTGCACTCATCATACTAAATGCAATCAGAATATATCAGACAATCACACGACATGGTTAGCGTTTTCGTTGAAACTGAAAAAGATTCTAGCCCGATACCGATATTGAGCTTAATATCTATTCTTGCTCTTTAGGTAACTTTCCTCAACTCCAAAAATTTATTTAGAATCTATCTCATACTATAAAATTCAGAATACCAAACAGCTGGTCTGTAAAGGAACCATCTAGACGCTGCCGCAATTAATGGTATAACCTCAATATGAAGAACTTTATGAGTCATAAACAATCGATGAATATTACAATTTCTCAATTATAAATGAAATTTTAGTCAACATAATTGATAATCAATTTAGGAATCGTCTCATTTAAAGTAAAATGTATACAGCTTTCTTAGGAATTCTTCGGAACATGTTTACACCCTCACGTGGGGAACACCCGGCAAAACGGCTGATATTTCAAGATGAATTTCAGCACTTAGAAACGAATTTTCGTATAGAATACAACAGCTATGCACTTAAATGAATAAAGCAAATATACTAAGGTGATAAAAACTGGTTAATTTACCATTTTTCACAGAAAATTACTCGCGAATCACGCACTTAATGAAACAACGAGCACAATTCTTTGACTGACAGATGTGTGATAATGCAGTCCAACGCACATGACATCATATGATTTGTGCTGCCATACATTCACTTACTCAAATTAAACTCACTATACCTGAAACCTAATGCTGCGCTTACACCAGGGCGAATTATGTAATTTGTTAAAGGTAATTTTTAAATTTTATGAAATTGTCCCCAACAAGTTGGTCATCTCTGTTGAATTTAATTTGTCAAAACATGTAAAACAGACAAATTTATTTTGCCAGCACTAAACTTAAACAACAATCATTACAAAATTCGGCCATAACCAATTCAATGTGATTGAAAAATTGAGTGTTCAATGGCTTATAAATCGAAATCAAAATAAATAGAATTATATGTATAATTTTTCTTTATTAGAATGTATTTGGTACAGAGGTCTTATAATAAATAGTGTTGTTGGGTTTTTATCTCCTTTTTCCAATCGAATCATAAAATACGTAATAATTTTAATAAATATGAATTTGATATTGCTTTTTTTAGTTTAATGTTTTTAATTGATAATGCATAAATTTGTGCCTATATTACCAATTGTTATATGCAGTGGTCTATGCCCACTGCTACAAAGGTCTTGTTTGATTTCTTACCAAGCAAGCTACTTGGATAGGGAAGGTATCAGAGAAAGAAAAGTTGCAGTGTGGAGGGGACAGCAGTCGGTCATCAATTAAAGATTCCTTGGAAAAAGAAAAAAAGGAAAAGGGAAACATAGTATTGCTTACGATTTTACTTTAGGGTGTTGCCAATTGAAACAAACTAGAACATTTTCTCGACCGCTTTTTACACCGGCTTGAGCAAATGCGACTGGTTGTGGCGTGCGTTATGATTGGAATGGTGTAATTGATTTTTAAAACACAAGTCGTGACATAATGAAAACAGCATTTAGACATTGATTACTTAGTGCACTTTAAAATTCAATTGAACATCTAATATAATATCTTCTGTTAGTATCTTAGGGGAGTTCTATTATAAGCAAACCTGCATTTCGAGTGGGACGAGATGAAATTTTTTCTGTTGATGCACTCCATCTCCTGTTCGAAATATAAGCTGGCAACCCTTTTCCAACACTTTAGGATGTCGGTGAATGTCAATCCTTACCTCTTTATATGCATGCAGGAAGATTTAGTTCGGCGCCGAGCGAACAGATACCAAAATACGAAATTATCTTCGTTGCCCTTACTTGCTTTGGAACCAGCAGACAGGCAATTTTACCTCCCGAAGAAAATTTGCAAATAGCCGTAATTGCTAGCTTTAGATGCATTTTGACTTTATTTATTATCGGTTTCTTCCGTTCGCTTTTGACAAGTCGTGGGGTTGATGAAAAGTCCGATGGTGAGCGAAAATAAATCGAAAATTGAGCTATCAAAGAAACTGAGTGGGCAAAAGTTTCGCGATCACAGTTTCCTCTAAGCGAGCGTATACAAGTTATAATGTGTGCGTGTTTTAGTGTCGTCAGTTGAGTGCAATTAAATTAACTGCGTTATGACCAAAGGTGAAAAAAAGAAACTAAATGCTAACGCTGGCACTAAAACTAACTGGATGAAGTCCATTCAATACAGCTAGTTTTAGTATTTAGTCCCATTGTAGAAAGCAAAAAATAAAGACAAGCATATAAAGTAGTGGAAAGCTTGAAACGAGGTTATCAGCCCAAGGCCACGCTCTGCCATGATGACATCGGCAACATCATTGCCGGTGAAAACAAGATTAGGGAAAGGTGAGCATCATATTTCAAGAATCTCCTTAATCCTCCACACAGCTCCAGAACTTCTGAGCCTATAGATATTTCCGGAGAACTTCCATTAGCCCCACCAACTCTGGATGAAGTTTGTTCCACCATCAAAGCCAAAAAGAATAATAAAGCATCAGGCATTGATAATATTCTAGTGGACCTTCTAAAATATGGTGCCAGTGGAATTCAGAAAGCCATCCCTAGTGTCCATAAAGTTATCACACAATTTTAGCAACAAGAACTTATGCTGAACGAGTGGAGTCAATCAATTATATTTTCTATCCACAAAAAAGGATCAACTATAACTATAGGGGCGTATCACAACTTTGTACGAGGTACAAAATATTTTCGGAAATCACTACTAGTATTCGTTGGCAGTGGTTTTAGAGCAGATAGATCGACGCTAAACCAATTGTATACAGTCAAGAAGCTATTCGAGAAACGCTGGGAGTTCAACATAGACCTATACCAAATTTTCGTTGACTTTAAGAAAGCATACGATAGTATTGATCGCAACGTACTGTACCAAATAATGCTCTGCCTTGATATCCCAGCCAAATTAGTCCATCTTACTAAAATGACAATGACGTCAACAACCTCCGAAGTCCACATCAATAACCAACTCACCAATGACTTCGACACAAATATTGGACTAAAGTACGGAGATGGGGTTGCCCCATAGCTTTTCAATTTGGTTCTGGAATATGCCACCAGGAAGCTACCTACAAGATACAAGTCAAGCCAAGTGGCAGCCTATGCGGATGACATCAACATTTTGTTACGGTTGTTAACAACCGCCAAAGAACTTTTCCTGAAACTTGACGGCAAAGTAAAACTAATGGGGCTGCAAATCAATGAAGATAAAACAAAACTTGTGACGCAGTCGTGGAAGAATACGTCAAATACACAAAATATCACACTTAGTGAATAAAATATCAAAAATGTGGGTGAATTTGTGTATTTGGGCGCCAAAATAACTAGAAAGGCTGATGAAAGATACGCCAAAAAAATACAGCTCACAAATAAAATATTTTATTCAGTTTTGACGATTTTGAAGACCAACTGCATGCACAAGAAAACTAAGCTGTTGTGGGTGTAAAATGTGGACCCTAACTCAAAATCTGCAAGCATATTGAGCGCCTTTGAGCGATGGGTCCTGTGGCGGATTATCGGAGCGAAACTAGACCGAGACCAATGTCGAATTTGATACAACCATGAGCTGTATGAAATTTTTGACGAGCCGGATGTCTCAACGATTGTAAGACTGCGGAAGCTGCAAGGGGCTGGCCATGTGAATTGTATGGACGAACAACGGATACCCAAAAATGTATTTGTTTGGAGAACTGAAGGGCGGAGACCAGTGGGGAAACCAAGGAAACACTGGTCTGCCTCGGTTGACGAAGACAGTTCATCGCTACTCGGGTTTCGAAACTGGAGGACGCGATAAATGGACCAAGACAGTTGGAGGCGCTATCTACAGAAAGTGACGACCCGAGAGGGGCTGTAGTGCTACGAAGAAGAAGAAAAAATAAAAGACTACAAAAAAAATTTACACTTAAGGGTGTTATTTATGCAAAGAAATATGGACATGGTTAATCATGATACTGTTAGAAAACAACGTAAGAAGTTAAAATAGAAAACATATCGTTAAAGATGTTTTAAAGTGAAGCTCCGTAATCATTTTTGCTGAATATAAAAATTTATTAGAAAAGTAGCTATTAAAGAATATAAAAAAGTTAAGAGTTATCTTCAGTATAAATTTATAGTCACGCAACTGACGCATTTTTTTCAATAAGGATTAGATTATTAACCGTCAGTAAATATCATACATTGTCAGTCCGGTTTTGAATGCAACAAAGTATGCTGGATCACCTTGAAGTTTCATAAAAAAAACCGATTTGATATTTAGCTGAGTCTAACATATGTTATATTGTAAAGATTATAAATATAAATTTTATATCATTTTTTTCCATGTTTTAAATTTAAATTTTTCTTTACATTTATATACTTTATGATATTTATCTTTCTATTACTATGTAAAATTTTTCTATATTATTATCTTATACTACTTTTATTATTCAAATCTGCCATTTGAAATTCGGACATGGCAATATCTTTATAATGCAACTCATCCACGAATTGCATTGCCGAATGCAATTTGCAGTGGATGGATGAGAGGCTCGTCACAAACTCCCGTTGCGGCATTTACCGTACGGTGGCTGTTCAAATGAAGTAAGCTTGGGTAGATTGACGAGTCTGCTTTTGATCTCCATGGGAACACGGCGGCAGAACCGCGCCGGCAAGCGTTATATCAGCTGAATAGTTCTATAGATAAAGATACAACAACCTCAACAACAAAGATCGTACTCAGCATTCTAGCGAAAAGCGAAAAATTATCTTCGGTTGAAGTAGCGAGTCCACAAGCATCTAGCACGGCGGATTCGAAGATACCGGTAATATATGAGCTCGGTCGCTGACTTGGACTTTTAGCCGCGATACGTGTTCACAAGCTTGCTGGCTGAACTGTGCGGGTGTGCATATGTGATAATCTAGTGATTGCTTTATTTAATAAATTTATTATTGTTGGACTCGGCTTCGCCGCATGGCACCGACTCCAAACAAAACATTTTAACATTTCAATTATTGCGGCCTTGGCTAGTTGAAGTGGAACATGTCATTATAGCGTGTGGGATCACCCCAATAGACACAATGGATCGCGAAGCTGGGAGCTCAATATCAAAACGCTAAACGGGAACCAAGAGCGAAAAGATCGTTCTGAAGAATTGGTACACTATCTACAAGGACCCAATTCGACTATGTGACCATGAAATGCACGATGGCAGGAACTTGGAATTATACTATCTGTAACTGAATGCACAGTTATCCGTTTGTTTTATTCGGAAATAGTCTCATAATAAATAAGTTTAAGTGCTCCTATTACGGGTGAAATGTGTAAATGACAAATAATTTTTGGTACCACTAAGGAAATGGAATTATACTCGTATACAGTGCAAAATTGCGATTTGGGAATTTCATCATCATATCAATTAATTGTAAAAATTAATTTTTGTTCAAGCACTCGTAACATACTTAAGTGTTTCAGGCATCACCCACATCATCAGCGGGCGCCCAGCGAGGATGTTGGTGAGTACAACTGTTTTTTTTTAAATTTGTTCATTAAAAATTTTTTACTTTACTTATTAAATTGCATGGATCATTGAAAACAATGAGAAGTAACTTTTATTCCACCCTAATTTCGATAGTGAAATAAAAAAAAAGAAAAATTAGAAGTTGTGTAAAAATTAAACGCAAAAATTCTGCGAGAAGGAGGTAGTAGTTAGATGAATTGCCGTGAATATACATGATTGAATATATTCATGATTTATTTAGGACTTGGAACGCGTCTAGTGAAAAGTTAATAACACCTCATCAATGCATTGACTACAAACATGTCCACTTGTATGTAAAAAAAATTATTTAAGGATTTGAGCTAACTGGAACTAGGAGCGTTATAAGTCACGGTGGGCTCTTTTAAAAGACGTAGTGCTCATCTCTGTAAACTAATTTTTCTTTAACTTGTACCGATGTGTTTTATCATGTTTCACATAAAAATAGAATTTTGTTAAATACCAAACGATAGATAGAATTTCGTTATAAACACATTCTATCGAGTGATCTGTATGCTTCGGAATTAAGAAAAAAAAGGATAATCAAGAAAATGTGTGATTAGATAATTACCGTCGGTCTTTCCTTTCGTTTCGAACCTGACCGGGTATGGGACCCACCACGTTGGCTAGCCCCTCCACTGTATTGAGCTAGCCATTGGGTGAGCTTGCCTCTTCTTAAGACGTTTACAGGTTTACAGGTTATGTTATTTCCTCACATAACACCATAACATCAATTTGCCACGTTCATATTTTTAATTTAAGGCGCAGCCCCCAGTGGAACTGTCAATTCGGGTAAACTTTACGCCTTAAGGGAAAAATTCATGCAAATTATGTTTGTATGAGTTTTTCATTTAAATGGAAAATATAGGTCCATGCTTACATTGGATCTTGATCCGGCTAGGGGGCACCGCTTCCACCTGGATGCCCGACTCTTATTTGGGGGCCATAAGTATCGTCGGTAATGACGAATTTCACCTTAAGCCCGTCTGTTTTCTCCCGGCTCAGTTTGTCATCTGCGTTACCAAATTTTTGACCCTTAGTAGGTTACCTCAGGCTCGATTGCGGTCGATATTTCTAGGTATCTGGAAATTCGTGAATGTGAATTGTTTTTAATAGTGGGTCTTTGTGCTGGGGAAAAAACCCACCCCACGACACCGCAATACTAGCCTGCCAGCGCATTCACATGTCCTCAGACAAGGCCTATCTTGGCGAAACCTACCATCCTCTCTCGCTGAGGCAGCAGACCATCTCTGCAGCCCTTTACGTCATTGTCATTTTTGTAAGATGGACTAATTTGGCTTGGATGCCTAAGCAATGCATTATTTGGTACAGTACGTTATGATCAATATTGTCGTATGCTCGCTTAAAGTCAACGAAAATTTTTTATACATCTGTGTTGAACTCCCAGCATTTTTCGAGTACTTACTTTACAGTGAACGATAGACCAATTTATCGTCAATCTACTTGCTCTAAAGCTACCATGATACTCCCCAATAACACTGTTGGCTTGTGATCCGATTTTATTTTCTGAGATCTTTGAAAATATTTTGTACGCCTTACAAAGAAGTGATATGCCTCTATAATTTTCGCGCTGTAGCCTGTCATCTTTTTTATGGATAGGGAATATAATTGATTGCCTCCACTTTTTCGGCATATATTTTTAACGCCAAATATGCTGAACCACTTTGTCAATAGCTTTGTGAACACTGCTGCCACCATATTTGATGAGCTCCACTGAAATCTCATCGATGGGCTTTGATGGTGAAACAAACTTTATCCAGATTGGTGGTGCCAATGGCTCCCCAGAAACATCTATAGGCTTCCATGTTCTGGAGTTATACGGAGGATTAAGAAGGTTCTTGAAATATGATGCCCATCTTTGCTTAATCCTGGTTTCATAAAAGATGTCATTACGACAGAGCGTAGTTTTGGGTTGATAACCACGTTTCAGGCTTTTCACTTCTTTGTATGCTTGTGTTGTGTTGTTGCTCGCTAGACTCACATCGATACTTCTCAATTAGTTGTCATAGTATTTTCTTTTCTTAATTCTAATTATCTTATTCGCTATTCTTCTGAGATTTTCATAGTGTTCTCTCTTCGTCCTGGTTTTCCTACCTACGTATTCTTTGTCCGTCTGATTCTTTTTATCGAATGTATTCTGGCACTCATCATCGAATCAATCATTTCTTTTGCGTCGGGCTTGATGTCTGATTGTGTGCTCTACCATGGTCTAAATAGCCGCTTTTACTTCGATCCAGAGTTCTTTGCTTGTTTTCAGCGATGCATCTGATAAGATGGGAGCCAGTTGGTATTCGAGGGTCTCCGTGAAATTTTTAACCAAAGACGCCGTTTGGAGCCTTTTGATGTCAAATTTTTGTAGCAGGCTGGTCTTCGCAGAGGACGCCTTTGTAATATGGTATCGATAGGTTGATTTGACCAAGTAATGATCTGAGTTACAAGTGGGTACTCGGTATGTATGCTCGAGGCCAAACGTTGTTGGATCAGAACATGGTTGATCTGGTTTTGTGTGTTGCCATCTAGTAATACTCATTGAAATTTATGTATGCGTTGATGAGGGAGGCAAGTTGAATGTATGACAAGATTTCTGCTACATGCAAAGTCAACCAGTCACTGGCCGTTTTCATTTATTTCATCGTGGAGCTTATATCCTTCAGTCGTTACCAGATGAGATAGCTCATTACTAACGTTCGCGTCTTTGTGTTGAATGATACAAGTAAAAATTGTGACTCTACAGCTTGTACTCACATAAGCATATCGTACGTAGTTTTGCAAGTTTCTATTACGCTTTCGCCCTAGTTTTAACGAATTATCCTTCTTTTCATGAAACTAAAACTAAGTTGTAACATATGCATAAATTTTTACTTTCATCCTACACAACTATTACATTGCCCCAAAAGCTACTAAATTAATTTCATTAAAGGTGCGGAAAGTTATTTTTAAATAAAATATGAGAAAAGAATGCAACAATAAAATGGGTTAGCACTATTTTCAAGTATGCTTCATTCTACGCTCCATAAAATATGTGTGTCGACATATACGAGTATTTTGTGAATTGGTCAGAATGTTACGTATGTAGCTAAAACGTAGCAAACTGTAGTATTACGAATATAACGAAAAATTATAGTGAATGTATAAATTCTTTTGCGTTGTTGTAGCATGTGAAAATTAAGGTAGAAAATTCATTCTAGTATGCATATTAAATTTTCACATTATAAAACTTTAAGCAAGAAATAATGAAAAGTTATCAGACGCAGTATTTAATGAAAATTCGATTCATTTTACAGCTTTATTATTTATGGCATCAAAAACTTCTTTAGATAGTGTAACTGATTATTTAATTTTAACTTTCTAATTATATTAAGGCACGATCCTATTCTCGGAAAATATAAAAAGGATTTATTTTGGTCAAAAAACATAGTTGGAGTATTGTATAGAAGGTGGTAGCCTAGAAATCCAGTTATTACCAATAATAAGGTAATTTATCTCTCATTGAAAATGAGAATATCCAATTTGTTTATTTATTCGATATTATTTGTCATTACGTAAACATTAAAGTAAATTTAAACTTTTGAAAAGTTTGTGTAGTCTACCTGGTGTAGTGATTAGAGCACTCATCCCGTTTGCTGAAGGTCCTTGCTTCGACTCTCGTTGGCGGCAACGAGATTTAGTTCGAGTGATTCTTCGGGCGGACTATAAGCCCGTTCAGTTATGATGCATATTGGTTAAAAAATCAGAACGTATCGCATACGACAGTATTGTTTGTAATAATCGAGTAGCCGCCTAAGCAAACTGCTCAAAAACCAACATATTGCGGATCCAAATTTCAATTGTAAATTTAAAATAATACTCATCAGTTTAATCTGCAATTGAAATCTGGTTACGTCAACCCCCTTCCCAACAGAGCTCTTCCACGATCGCACTTTCGCAATGAGAAGGAAAGGGGATGGAAGGCTCGCCAACTGGTTTTTGGAGCGATCCCGTAGGGCAACGACGAGCAATAAACCGGGAGTCGAAAGAAGAACGAGAGTCGTGGAAGTCATTGGTGGGTCCTTGTGCGTGTTATTTTGTGCGTTTTCCATCTAAATACCCCAAAATAATTTCAGGAAATACCCTCAAACGAAAATATAATTGTCTTTCTTGTTGCGGTTGCCTACTTTGCTTAGCGCAGTCAGTGGTATTGCGTGCATGCTAGAGTGATCCATCTGATTCGCATCCCACTATACACCAAGTACGGTAGCTTATCCAGCACAGCTAGTGCTAGCCACAAACGTTTTGGATTGGACTAAGTTTGTATCTAGCGAATAGTGAACGTAATCACTACTGTCGCATTTCACCCACTCGCACAGTCGATGTAGTAGAATTCGTATCAAATTTTCCCAAGCAAGGACTATGGAGGAGTTGTGAGAAAGAAACCGCTAATTGACGAGTGCACCTGTGCGGCACATTACCGATTCTTGCCGGTATATTATTCCATCACATCTGATGAATTAGTGAAGGAATTTGCGCGCGTTATCCTCGTTTTGTCCACACTTTTCAACAACTTTGGTGCTTGCTTTATGCTCGCCGTTGGCTGCACTGTGATGACGAGGAACTTCAACCACTAGATTGTGAAATTGAATGCGGACCTGAAACTGGAGTTGAGCGAGAATCTAAATCAAACGTAACGTTCTCGCGGTTTCTTCGCCTCGTTCTTGAGATTGATTTTGGTGGAAAAATTTGCGGGAAATCAGTTTCGGGTTGAGATTAAGTTCGACAAAATTTTCGCACAGGTATTAAGACGTTACATAAAAGTAACTTGTAGAAATCAGCCTTGAAGCTGAGGAAATAAATAGTACTTAACCGGAATTTGCATATTAACAAACAATAGCATTGTCGATTGAATTTAAATTCGATTATTTATTGGCTGGTGCTCGCGCTTAGTGCAAATATTTTCGGGTACTTAATTATCTTTAAAGCCTCATTTACACGATGATAGTACTATCACGATAGTACTCTCGTGATAGTACTATCACGATAGTCCTCTCGTGATAGTACTACTCGATAGTCTGACATGATAGTTTAGTGTTTACACGCGGACTAGAATAGAGCAATAGTTTATAACGCGAATTATCATGGATGACAACTTGTGCTTGCCGTAATCGGTGAGATTTTAAAAATAAAACATAAAAATGAAAAACAAAAGAAGAGAATATGGATCAGGTAGTGGATTGAGAAAAGGAAGGAGCTAGGTACATCTGAAAAATTGGTTAAGGAGCTCGCTGTTGAGGATCCAGCAAGCTTTTGCAATTTTCTACGCATGAACGAGGATATGTTCAATACATTACTTAAAAAGGTAAATATATAAGGCTACTGTTTATTATAGAAACGGAAATTCAATTCAGTTTTTTTTTCATTTTATTTTTAAGGTAGAAGAAAGGATACAAAAAGCAAACACCGTAATGCGAGATCCACTCTCAGCAAAACTGAAATTAGAAGTCGTTGCAGATATCTAGCTACTGGAGATTCACTGGGATCATTGCAGTATCTATATCGAGTGCCAAAGTGCTCAATCAGTAAATTTCTGCCAGATGTTTTTGATGCCATATATGATGCATTGGAAGAATATATAAAGGTAATTATTAAAACACAAATTGCAATATAAATTTCGTGTATTATTTTGGGCTTAAAATTTCGTATACACGATCGCTCTCATCCCTCTCAGTTCTCAAACAAGTGTACCGCAGTTTCTTCAAAAGATTCAGTGTGATGAGGTAGCACATTTGAAGTGTTGGAAGAATCAACGCCTGACGTACAGCTGTTGGCAGATATGGCGGTTGATGAATAAAGATTCTCACATTGTTCGCTGCCACTCGTTGTAGCCATTGCTGAGCTAGACAATTGAAAATCAGTATTTCTTAAATGCCGAAGACGGGCAACTGTAATTAATTTTTGTATTGCTTCTTGAAGTAAAACTGCTTCCTCCAGTGGTAGGCAGCTCAAATGAACAGCAACGTGTGTTCCAAAACTTGCAAACTCATTTGTTCCGGGCTGTGGTCGAGCTGCTACTTGCTTTAGCACTTCAACAGCATTGTCCAATGCGTTATCTACTTTTGTTTTTTTTTATCCGGCCAAAAGTTGCAGGTCTTTTACAGGACCTTCCCGGTGAAGAAACTGAGACTGAGGTTGTTCGTCGATGGTTGGCTGGTTCAATTTCCCCATTTTTTGCTTCTCTTTCTGTTAATGTCTGAAATAAAAACGAAAAAATAATGACTTATTTCTTTTTTTCAGGTTCCTCTTAGTGAAAACGAGTGAAAGAAAATTATACATGGGTTTGAAACTTCATGGAATTTTCCAAACTGTGTAGGAGCGATCGATGGGAAGCATATTGTGATACAATGTCCATCACATTCAGGTTCACAATACTTCAACTACAAAGGACAATACTTCAACTACAAAGGATCATTCATTGTTGTTTTATTGGCCTTAGTAGACCACAATTATAATTTCATCTTTATCGACATTGGGAAATATGGCAGCTGTTCAGATGGTGGAGTTTTTGGAAATTCATCCCTACAGACTGCCATTGAGAACGACCTATTAAACATTCCCAATGAATCTGTCATATTAGGTGACGAGGCATTCCCACTTAAACCATACTTAATGAAGCCGTATCCTCGACGAAACCAATTAAGTGTGGAGCAAAAAGTATTCAACGATAGACACTCTAGAGCAAGGCGAATAGTGGAAAATGGCTTTGGGATACTGTCTTCTCATTTTCGAGTATTCCGAACACCAATATTACTTGCTCCTCAAACAGCTGTCAAGTTAGTCAAAGCTGCATGCACCTTTCATAACTGGATAAGAAGAACGAGGAAGGACAGTACGATAACTGTTGACACGAAGACCATGAAACTGGGCGAATAATTCCTGGTTCTTGGCGAAATTATCCCCGACCAGGAGGTCTGACCGATTTGAGAAGAACTTTGAAGCGAAACTATTTGCCAGAGGCAAGGCAAAAAAGAGATGACTTAGCCAATTACTTCATGAGAGAAGGAGCAATCGATTGGCAGTTTAGGATGCTAGAATAATCCATGTATAACTAGAAGGAGCTTGATATTTTTTATGTTGAAAATTATAAATGAATAAAAGTTTAGTAAAATGAAATCATGGAAAGAATAAATAAATATAAACAAAACTTACCAAATTGGATTCACTTTCATTTTCCTCCGTGTTTTGCTTGAGGAAGCGATCCTTAATTTCAAACCATGCTAGCTTGGGATGATACATTTCGCTGGTAGCTGATCCGGTTACTTTTGATTTTTTGACTTTCGAAACTTCCTGATTGTAGGTGTATCTTATATTCCTTATTTTTTGGCGAAGCAGCTTGATAGTTGGCAGTCCAGACAATGGCAGCAGCATCTGCTCTGCATGGTCCCGTTTCGAACGGTTTTAAAATTCTGGGCATCGTCTTTGCCACAGGCATGGAAATTTCTCATACTCTTCGAGAAAACTGATTGTATCAAAACTTGACATAGTGAATACACCACAACTTTTGAAATTTATTCTTAACACCACCGCGAACAAATATTTTATAAAAACAAAGCCAATTCAATCAGAGTGGCTTCGAGAGTAGCACTCTCACTCTCAGAAACCTGTTTCCACGCGAGAGATGATGTGATACTGCTTATGACTATCGTGGGAGCACTATCAACTATCTAGCAGAGCTAGATAGTGTGATAGCGCTGTCGTGATAGTGTAATAGTAACTATCAAGCTATTTACACGATGATAGTATCCGTGAGAGTTGCTATCATGACAGCTGCTATCATACCAACCATAGATGTATGAGAGAATGGATACGAAATGCATCGAGAGAATTGAAGCACTTTATGATGTAGCGTGAAGTTGGCGCGTTATTAGCTGTCGATTCGAATTTCATATAAATTTGACGTGACGTCTCCCACTAATTTTCGCATATTGAACTTAATCAATTTTCCGCGCGGGTTTTCTAACTTGAACGATATAAAAGATTGAACATGACTTACCCTACGAAGGATACGTCCCTGGCATGCTTCCTATAGCTGTTTTTATAATCCCACACACGTCACTACATTTTTCATTTTTCGACACAAAAACACTAGCGATCCGTAACAAACTTTTCAGTTTGATTAATTATCACATTTGCAACGCTTTTGCACTAGATTCAACACGGTTTGTCTTAAAAAAATTGTTTTGTGTACAATTTCAAATTCAACTTGATTAGACGTTTTCCATCAATGTTGAATTTTCAAAAATCATATGTTTTCAATCATATGGTTGATATTTCATTGACAATTCGGGGGTTAAGGTATAAGAAGAGTGGGATTTTCGTGAGAGTAATTACAGAGTGACTTGAATGTGTGGACTCCCTAGCGGCGTGAAAGGCAGGAGGATTTCAATTCGCATGCGAGAGGAAGGCATGTATGTAGTAAAAGTACTTCACTCACGTATGGATGAAAATAAGCTCATTTCGCGTCCATTACTTTATATGTCTTTGATACCAACTATCGTCGTGTAAATGGGGTTTAAGACTTACGAGGGCAGATTTTGTTATGAAGATATCTAGTCTAAACTTATGTGAATATTTCAACGGTTTCAATTTGCGGCTTGTAGGTGATCGTACAGCGTTTCGTAAATTGAAAAAACGCAGTGGGAAGTCGCGTTGGTTGGGATCGTGAATTTATCGCTTAGGGCGTGCAAGTTTTTCGTGCCAAAAGCTATTTGTTGGAAATTTTTGAAAAGAGTGTAAAATGTGATTTAAATCATACGTATAGTCAATGCAGAAGTGAATTGAAATCAAGTGTAGCTCAAAACCAATTAATTGCACTGAACCCTTGGATCGAGCAGAAAAATGTGCAACTTATGAAGAGAAGTGAAACCATTTTACGATCCTACGTGTGTTCGCTTCTCCTTTCACACATATCTTAATTGTGTGATGCATCTGAGATTAAGGCAATTTGTTCGACGTTGTGCTTTGAATGAAGTTCAGATCGACAAATGTGTAACTGAGGAAGAAACGTGAAACCATTTTACGGTTAAGTGCAAAGTGTAAATCATTAGTCCTCCACGACTCTCTGCAACTCAGAAAATCTCATTTCTAACTGAATATTGTATGATACGGTAAAAGAAAAATAAAAACGACAAGCATTTGATGAAAAATAACAAGAAACAAGTTGGGTAGACAAACCTACGCTCATGTCAGAAGGGTTTTGTACCCATTTTCTCAGAAATGTATTCACCAGCAACAAACAAAGTCAAGAAATATGTCAAAGAGATGTGCACGTTCAAAAGAAAATCAATTGTTTTTCTATTTTCAACGGTCGCCATTTTGTTGTAAGTCAACAAAAATCACTCAAATCATGAATTCCCAAAAATATTAATATTATTCACATTATTTGAAAATTTTAATATGGTCAAATCAAACTGCAGTGACGCATTCGATGGAAAGTCCATAAAATACGAAAATCATGCGTTAATGTTGTTGTAATTGGAGAAATTTCAAATGGCTATAACTTCCGTGTATATCATTCGATTTTCATCAAACTTACAAAGTTTAAGGACCTTTTATAGAACTGCTTGAATTTCGTTTAAGGGTACCTATACGATTTTATGTTCTGGCATTGCCTGGAGGCACACGTAGCAATTGACGACGTGTAAAGTGCAGATCGCACGAGCGTTGCGCGACGATGAAAGAGTGATGGAGAGAGTGGTAGGGAATGGAGGTATTAAAAAAAAAAAATGTGAAATTCGAATATCATACTTTTATTAACAAAGTTGTGCGAATTTTGATTTCTAAGGTATTTTTTGTTGTTGTTGTACTCATAAACACCTACCTCCATAATTTTTTTCAAACTTTTAGGATCACAGGTGTCCAATCGCGAAGGGGGGGGCACAATTTTTCGTGTATTTCCTCTCCCTGTGCGCCCTTCGAAGCAAAAAGTGTCACATCAAGACCTGTTTTGAAAAATTCTCATCAAGACCTTTCATTTGATACCCATATCGGCTACCTTTGATGAAATTTTTTTTTGGGGGTCCCCCATTAAATAAATGAACTTTGAAGAGAGCACCACTTTACACCTACATACATAATTTGATGTTTCTAGCTTTGGTAGTTTGCGAGAAAAAGTGCTGTAACCCACGGACGGAGGGACGGACGGACGGACAGGACGTGATTTTAGTTGGGTTTTGTAAAATTATTTTACAAAACACTGAAAAAAATATGAGGTTTGCTCTGAAGAAGCCGCATTTACGTGCAGTGATGATTCGCGGGCATATTTTGACACTGAGGCAGGCATCGTTCAATTCACGGAATCCTATTCCTAACCCTTACTCTAAATTTCCTTTAAAGAGAAATATTTATTCTATATCATAATTAAGTGAAATTTAATGAAATTGAATTAAATTTGAAGTGCGTTTAAGATATGAAGTTAATATTGCAGCAATATATTATCACCCACATTCGTCAGCGGGCGCCCGTCGAGGATGATGGGTATGTACCCTTTTAGTTTATGTTTATTTACATTTATGTTTTAAAGTATATATTATATACAAGTATTATAATTAACGTAATTGAACACCTAAATTAATAATGAAAACCCAGAACCGACAAAGAAAAAAATTTGATTTAAACAAAAACAGAAAAAAATGAATGTGAAAGATCACAGAGGATAGATGTGCATTTTACAAAATCGAAATCAAAACGAAATGATTGTATTGAGCTCTGAGTAGATATGTTCTATTATACTTACCTTTGTATACAAACGAGCTATTTTTCTTCAATATTTTGTGTTTGATTTCCCTTTGAAGCATTACAAGAACAATTTGTAAAATTTTAAAAGGATTCCTTGTTAAATAAAATGGAAGAGATGAAATAAACTGAAAACTCGGTTTTTCCCTTTCTTTCAACCTGACCGGGTATAGGACCCGCAACGATGGCAGGCTCCTCCTCTAAAATGGTCTAGCCATCGGGCCTGCTCTTTCCTTCTTTGTTCTAACAGGGGCTCTTGCCGGGTAGAGTGACCTTCCGCTCACGTGCCCTTTTGTGGTGTAGAGTAATGTGATTCCATCGCATAACGCTTTAAGATAAATTTGCTACGTTTGTATTCCTCATTTGATGGAAAGAGTCATGCAAAGTACGTTTGTATGAGTTTTTCACTCAAATGGGAAATACATGGCCACGTCTACATTTGGATCTTGATCCGGTTGGGAGGATGCCAACTGGATACCCCACTTTTTTTGGGCCTTAAATATCGTCGGTAATGACGAAGTCTCCGCAAGTCCGTCCGTTTTTGCCCGACCCAATTTGGTCTTTGAACAAGCATTTCAACCCTTGGTCGGTTACCTCGGCCTCGCCACCAGTCGACCGGCATGTTGACGTGTTTCATTCGTGAATGCGAAATCTTTTTGGAGTGGGTCCTTGTGCTAGGGGAAAGAACCCACCTCACGACACCGCAACACTAGCCCGCCAGCGCAGTCACACATCCCCAGACAAGGCCAATCTCGGCGGATCTCAACATCCTCTTCCGCTTAGGCAGCAGACCATCGCTGCAGTTCTGTACAGATATTTATCCACCCTAATTCACTACATGATCGTAACGTACTGAATATTTTATCCGGTTTTGACGGTCTTGAAAACTAGCTGCATATACATAAAAATAAAGCTCCAAGTATACAAACCTGTGATAAGACCTGTGTTTTGCTATTGGTGTGAAACATAGACCTTAACCCCAGCATCCGCAAATATATTGAACGCCTTTGAGCAACGGGTCCTGAGGCGAATAATCGGAGTGAAGTTAGATGGGAACCAATGGCAAATTCGATGTACCCATGAGCTGTATGAAATTTTTGACGAACCGGAGGACGCAATTATTGTAAGACTGCGGAAGGTGCAATGTGCTGGAGACTTGAATCGTATGGACGAGCAACAAATACCGAAAAAAGTATTCTTTGAGAGAAATGAAGGCTGGAGACCGGTGGGGAAACCGAGGAAACACTAGTCTGACTCGGTTGACGAAGGCAGTTCTTCGCTGCGCGGATTTTGAAATTGGAGGACGCAGTCAAAGGACCGAGACAATTGGAGGCACTATTTGCAGGAAGTGAAGACCCCAGAGGAGCTGTATTGCTACGAAGAAGAGAAAGATTCAGTTTTGATGATCTTGAAGACCAGCTGCACACACAGAAAAACAAAGCTCCAACTATACAAATCTGTGATGAAGGTATGAAACATGAAACCTAACCCAAGCATCCGCAAATATATTGAGCGCCTTTGAGCGGTTGGCCTTAAGGTGGATAATTTGAGCGAAATAAAATGGACACTAATGGCGAATTCGATAAAATTATGAGCTGTATGAAGTTTTTGATGAGCCGGAGGTCTCAACGATTGTAAGACTGCGGAAGCTGCAATGAGCTGGTCACGTGAATCGTATATACGAACAATCGATACCCAAAAGGGTATTCGGTGGAAGAACTGAAGGACGAAGGCCAGTAGGGGAATCGAGGAAATGCTGGTCTGACTTGGTCGACCGAGACAGTTGTAGGGACTTTTTGCAAGAAGTGGAGGCCCAATAGGGGTAGTAGCGTTACGAAGAAGAAGATCATGCTGAATAGTTTTAAACCAACTTATTTTTTGAAAACGCTATCAATTATATTCGGTTTCAATATATATCTGTAAAATTCTTTTTTCAAACCCCTTACCAATCAAAATTCATTCTAACTATCTATCTGGCGTTTCTCCACATAATCTCGATTTTTCGCACCTTTTTTCCAAGTTGAAGAGAATGAACTCTGATTTGTTCACAGTACATGCCAAACCCAATGAAACATACGTAAAAATCCGCACTATTCATCAGGTTAAACTTCTTTAGCTTGTGGTGATGCTAGAATTCATTGTTAACTAAAGGAATCAATAACCTCAGCACCGGCAAAAGTTAAGGAAGGTAAACTTTTCCACATTAGGCTTTTTTTGGTTAGTTTGATTGTATGATGCAGGCTGAAGTCGCAGTTAAATTATAAAGATCACATCAGGGTTTTATTCAAAAGCATTAATAAGAGTTCTTGAACCAACGACCGAGCAATTTATCTAAGAATCATAGCTTGTAAAACTTATTCGAAAAGTTTTGTGAATTACGAGTTTGATCCCATTAAAGTGTCATCATCATATTTCAGAAGATCCACATTTTAGTCACAGTTAATGCACATGTCGTTTTGGCCTTAAAAAATTTGCATTTTATAACAATCTGATCCAATTTCTTCTAATTCAATAGCTCTAATGCACCTGACAGGATCACACGCTCGCCTTCTTGACTTTGCCAAAGTCACTATCATTTCAGCTAACATCACCCAGTAGAGTATAGCAACTTAATATTGCTATTAAGTCCAATTTAATGAGAAAACTTTATGGTAAATCCTTACATCTGAAAACGTTTTCTTGCATTTAACCTTCGTATCACGTTCCACAAATATTCCAGGAGCGGGAGAGTGAGTAAAAGAAATAGTCAGCTCAAATCTATGAACACACATACAGAGACCAAAGCAAGCATGTGGAGTGTACGTCCTGTTTCGACTTTTTATTTTCGAGAATGTCTTCAACCCCACATCCACAATTCTTGCTTCTTCTCTGCTGTCTATAATGCATCCAGACATCCTTTTACAAACGCTACGCTCCCTACACAGCGTTGTTGTTGTGTTATTCAATGTGGCTATAGTAGACATAGACTTCCTGTGGGAATTCAATGTTTACTACAAACACATCCGTCTGAATGATGTTATCGCGCGGCTGATGCGTTCTCCACTTTACCACTATAGCCCATATAGCCTGTCATGTGTAAAAGAAGTTCAAGGATTCTAGAAATAATGGCATCGGAACGCTATTCTCTTTTTAAAATCCGGTTTTCAAGCCATTCCGATTCTAAGTTTTTGGGGTTTTCCTGCCATCTTCCAGTCAACATAGCATGTCGTCCAGCAGAGTCTGTGATGTTCTTTAAAAAGAACGAGAGGAAAAGGAGCTGAGGCTGTATAGCCAACAACTGAGAGGGTTCAAAGGGAGAGTAGAAAAAAAGTTTGCAAAGTTGACGTCAATGTCGATGATGATGTTGATGCTGGAATGCTCATTCTTATCACAGCGTTGAGGCTTGTGAACTATGCCCACTAGTCAAAAGAACTTCCTTGACAAATCGTCAAGTCTATTCCACGGGGAGCTTATCCTTTTGTCTTGCCACTTTTTAACGGATGATTAAGTCACGTGATGTCTATTTCAAGCGCTCACAAAGTTAGATGGCAGTGTCTATGTTCATTAAGGAACTGAACTGCAAACTTTGAGCTATGGAGGAGCAGACAGTATTTGGCATTTGTCATTTTGAGATTGTCGATGTTTGCTGGAAATGAGTAGGATTTAATTAGTCAATCGAGAATTTTTCCAGTGAGACAGAATACTACTATAAATGATTGGGAGCTGAAGTTGATTTTCATAGATATGACATGTGTTCAAAAGTAACGGGAATTTTTGTTTTTAGAAAGAATTTTATCTATTAGCGTACATTAATACTATCCCCTTGTAGTAATCTAGGAGCTATGGCTCTAAAAGCAGCGCTGACACAGGCACACAGCACCAACTCAATTTAACAAGGAGTAACCATTCAGTCACCTTCCTCATCGCGACACTCGTTTTTTTTTCGCATGAAAAATAATTAAAGGGAAAAATTTCTTTTGTACTTAACACCCGGGAAACAAAATTCTAAAACTGTTTTAATGTGTAGTGATTTTATTTCAATATCTTTTGAACATAATTTAACTAATTGCGGTGTAATGCGGTATGCAAATGCTTAGAACGAAACGGTTAACCCCTTAAATTATAGGAACGATAAAATCATTGTATCATTTAAACCCCACAAAATTTGTCAAATTTTACCCATACCAACCATAATATTAATTAAAAATTGTTTTGTTTGTTGGTAATTAACGCGTGCCTGTCCTATTCTTTCGATTTATTTCCCCCTTAATTACGCCTAATAATTATAAACCTAAATTGCTTTCAATTGACAACTTAATCGAATCTACAAAAAAAATAAACAATTTCGAATTTTAAAAAATAACCGAAATGAGTGTGCATTATCACCACCGCATGTTCACACATAGATGGCACTTCTATTTCCATATGGTACTAGCGAGGTTATTGCGTTTGCCTCGAACATGTTTTCAGGGAACAGTCTCCCATAAACCGCTTCGTAGAGAAGACGGCATTCGATCAAGTGCCAACAGAGATCTGGTGAAGTGATTTGTGTGCTTGCGGTGGTCATCTGAGAAGTATGTTTGGATGGTTGGCGAGGGAGACGTGCTAATAAAACGTGAGTAAATTCATATTAGTTTCTCTAAGGACTATATTTTTTTTCTTTTTTTTGTGAATGAGTTTAAGGAACCGTCGCCTATTCAAAAGGCGGCTATACCAATTGCTTTAAGTGGTAAAGATATATTAGCACGAGCGAAAAACGGTACTGGGAAAACCGGTACTTATTGCATTCCCGTAATCGAGCAAATCGACCCATCTCGTGATGTTATCCAAGCTCGTGTCATCGTATCATCGAGAGTGTGACTTCTGCTTGCGGGACTCAGCAGGCGGAAATCGGACACGTTAGAACGTGGAGTGTAGTTTAGGACGAACGGGGGCAGTGTAAGTGGCAGTCAGCTAAACTGTGTTTTGTCTCATTTTCTTCGACGCTCTTTGTATCACCTGTCCTGCTTTCGTTGACTGCAAGAAAATTCCTTTTCGAACTAAAAAGAAAAGGGACTGTTTAGTGGATTGTTATTGCTATGAAGTTCTGTGGAAAAATCTTTTGTTCATGTAAGCTTCAAGCCAGAGACAAAAACGCAATTTAGCAAAGACTCGAGGCAACAGTTGGATAATTGGAGTTGTGCGAGTGTATAGGACAGTTAATGGTAGTTTTGTGCGTGTCCAGAGATTGCTCGGGTCAGTTAATGAATCTACGCGTGCGAATCCGCCAGCGACACAAATTATGTTTCGTAAGCGATTCGAAGGGACGACGAAGACAGGAAAGTGTGCAACATAGAGCAAATGGAAGCAGTGAAGACTTTGTGCATTTAGTATGGGTTTTACTACGTTGAAAGGGGAGTATCGCTATTCGTTAGTGGTTATTGGATTTATTAGAAACGCCAAGGTGATGCTCGTCGTAAGCCGCGACAATAAAGCGTGTATTACTGTTGTTTATCCCGATCTGCTACGCCGATCTCGAACTGAATTAATGAAAACATTGGATCGAACTTCCTAAACGTGCTTAAAATAAATTTGAGCTTAACCGACAGTTTATCGGCTTTCTTTATATTGTTTCTTCATGAAATGTTAGTGTTCACGCTTGTGCTCAATCTATAATTATGAAATAGTTTGATCACTCAACAATGAACAGAAAAATAAAGATTTAAATGGAGAGTAGGTTACTCTACTTCCCAGTAGATCTATATGAATACCTGAAAAGAAAATGTCTAAGTTCAATACTTGAAAAGCAGTGTTACACCACTTCCAAGAAAAGACTTAGTTGGTTCTATTTGTATAGTTCAATGCCTGAACAGCAATATTACACTGCTTCCAAGCAAAGGACAAAGTTGTAAAGAGGAAAACAGGTTGCCTATATTCCACTTTGCAATTCCACTTTTCAGAGAGTCAATAAATAAAACCACAACTAGACAGCTTGAGTTCTGAATATCAACTCTGTTTATTTCTAAAATAACAATTAAATTTATACCTAAATAATGTGAACTAAGCAATAACATTTTCTCATAGTAAATTTCAATATGTACATTTCATGCGTGTACAATTTTCTTGGTGTAAGCAAAAATATTTGACTTGAAAAGAACTTTAACGTGTAAGCAAATACTTTTGGACTTTTGAATTTTAGCATCTAGCGTTACAATTTCATGGACTTTTCGTCTGGCATCTAAAATTACAATTTTGTGAAGAATGTGAATTTGATTGTTTGGCATTTTTGCAAGTAGAAAATTAAATGAATGAATTGAATTAAACAAATTACATTAGAATTTATAATTAGACTTTGAAATTTAAAGTTTACAATATCAAAAATGATTTAATATTTGGTTTAGCCTTAACAGTTAGTAATAGTATTTCCTGTGAAACTTTAGCCAGACTTAATTTGTGGAAAATAGACATTTATCAATCCACAATGGTTATTTCCGCTGAATCTTTTCGCAACTATGAACCGTTCTGAAAAATCTTCTGGCTGAGGGAATTGCTGGGATGTGTTCTAAAACTGCTGTAGCGCCATTAGATAGGATAAAAATCTTACTTCAAGCACATTCCTCTCATTACGAACATCTAGGGGTGTTTAGTGGTCTCAGGCACATAATATTGAAGGAATCATTTTGGCATTGTATAAAGGCAATGGAGCGCAGATGATTAGGATATTTCCGTACGCAGCCACGCAGTTCACATCCTTTGAAATGTACAAGAAGTACTTATCGCAGTTTGAACTACATTTAAAAGTTTGTAGTGCGCGCGGATAAATTTATAGCAGGAGCTTGTGCAGGACTGACGGCTGTTACATTGGCATATCCGCTAGATACAATTCGGGCTCGTTTAGCATTTCAAGTAATGGGAGAACACAAATACACTGAAATTTTGCAGCGTGCTTCGGAAATGTTCCGCAATGAAGGCGGAATACGTGCACTTTACAGAGGGTTTTTTTTTTCCTACTTTAACAGGCATGGTCCCGTATGCCGGGCTGTCATTCTACTGTTTCGAGATGTTTAAATTTTTTTTTTTTGCATGAAGTATTTGCCAAAGTACGCATGCAATAAATGCGAAAGGAATACTGGTGGCCTTGTATTACATATACCTGTAAAACTGGTATGTGGTGGCTTAGCTGGAGCTGTTTCGCAATCAATTTCATATCCCTTGGATGTTACTAGAAGAAGAATGCAACTCGCAATGATGAGCCCAGATACAACAAAATTTGGGATGGGAATGATGCAAACATTAACGTTAATTTACCGTGAAAACGGTATCGTTCGAGGATTATATCGAGGAATGTCAATTAACTATTTAAGAGCAACACCCATGGTAGCTGTTTCATTTTCCACATACGAAATACTTAAACAAGCTCTAAAATTGGATACAGGGATGAAAATTTAATTTTATATTGGCCTAAAACATTTCAATCATTAAAAGTTCATACATTTGAAGCAAAAAGTGCATCGTCTTAATGCGTTATTCTCTAAGTTGCCAATAAGCCAATCGATAATATTTTGCAATTCAACGCGACGTGTGGAATTGCTGGCTAAGAAGATCATGGAACTTGGTTATTGTTGTTACTACATCCATGCCAACATGGCGCAGGCGCATAGAAATCGTGTTTTCCATGAGTTTCGACAGGGGCTATGCAGAAATCTAGTCTGCTCTGATCTTTTTTACACGTGGTATTGATGTATAGGCTGTGAATGTTGCTAGTAATTGCGATTTTTCACGTATGGCTGAGACTTACTCACATCGTATTGGCCGTTCAGGGCGTTTCGTACCTTCGGGTATTGCCATCAATCTAATCGCATATGAGGTTCGTTTCGATTTGCATCGCATTGAAAAGGAATTAGCCCTGAGATTAAACCAATTCCAAAGGTGGTCGATCCTTCGCTTACGTTGCCAACTCGTTACCAAGTTTGCAAAGCGGTAACGGAAACGACATGAGCAATTCATCAATCAATGAAGAAGGGAACGGGAGCAAGTGGAAGAACGTGGGGAAGAACGATGTCTGTGAAATAGTTAAATGCTACAAGTGTGTTAGTCCGTGCGGGAATGCGCGAGTGCCTGATTTATGTGTGAATGTATTCGCGTTTTGGATTTATAGTACTTTATGAAGGAACAAATTGTGAATGAAACGGCGTGAATGAAAATTTTGATTTTTAATACTTATGCGAGTCGAATGATAAATTATGAAAGGGATTGTAGGGGATTGATTACCAAAGTGTTTTTAAGAGTATTGGGAGGAGAAAAGAAAATTAACATCATGAAAAGAGCTAAAGTTGGTCGCGTTAGCTTTAATGAGGAATAGAGGAAGGAGTTAGATAAACCTGTAAATAGTGCAGAACAGTTTGGCCCAATATATGGGGCCTAGAATGATTTGGCAAAACGAACTCAGGCTCTGATTTCTAGAGTCCAAATAGTAATAAAATTGAATTTAATAGGGATAAAGAAAGAGCGCACTTGAATAAAATGGTGTAAATAATAGACGAGTGGGAGCAGACGAGACCAAAATGTATGAAATAGGCAAATGCAAATGCACAGAATACTTTTTTTTTTTTTTTAAATGAACGTTTGCATGCAATCCAGTATGGATGAAAATAAGCTCATTTCGCGTCCATTACTTTATAGGTCTTTGTTCGATACTTCAAGTTCAATATGCGTTATTTCAGGTTTGTGGCAGAGACAACTTTTACCATCCTGTGGATGCACAGCGGAAAAAAAAAGAAGGAAAAAAAAAAGGAAAAACTTCACCTATTGCTACTTTTTCTACGACAGTGCCTGTAAAAAAATGATAGCAGCTGCCAATATCGCCATGAGCCATCAGCATTAGGTCCCGAAGTGTGGTGCAACAGGTGGTTGGAAGGCGAGGTGAAGATCGTCATCGTACGGAGCGGCACATGTTGATTGGGAAACGGCGGGACCGTACTCCCTGTTTCTGGGAAACCACACCGTTTGTATGCAAAAAGGCGCATTGTGTATTCAAACATAGTTCAACAAGGAGTGATAAATCAACTGAAAAGTTAGATCCAGAAGAATTAGTCAAATCACTCAATCCATATATTGACCAACGGATTGCATATAAACGAAATATTAAACATTAAAAGCAGTAGAAGAAGTAGCAGCGAGCCTTACCACGTGCGAAGACCATACGGTTCTGATATTCAAGGAAGTCTATATGTATTTACACTTTGATAGCTGAATTTTTAGATGATTTTATACACCCTTAAGATCTATTCTATGTCTTAATACTCGTGTGTTAATATTTGATATATGAACGCGATTCTTCACTACCAAAAATTCCAGGACTTGCTTACCTCCAAATCGTCAACGAGCGCTCGTCGTCGAGGGAAAGGTACTGTAAGTACCCTCTTAACATTTTTATAATTATATATTTATTTAATTAAAAAAAAAAATATATCAAATATATATAAAAATTAATATTTATTCCACATAGCAAATTATATTGAATATATATAAAAATTTAATGTATTGAATGATCAAAATGAAAATGTAATAGGACGACAATCGTCCTCCCAATGCATCCGTCTATTTAGAAAAAAAAAAAGGAAGAATCGTCGTATAAAATCGTTTTTTTTTTAAAGGAAATAATGATTAATTTCGTATAAATCCATGTAAAAAGTTTTGAAACATAATGTATGAAGGGTGAAAGAGTGGCATCTACAAGAGCTAACCACAATAATTGTAATAATACAGGAAATTGGAGTAAAATGAATTTTCTTCTAATGTTAATCCTCTTTTAATATCAATTTCCCTCTTTCGATGGTTAAATGCCTTTCAATATGGTGTTGTAAATTGCTGTGCTGATTGCCATAGAAAAATCATACTGTGGAGATATATCAATTTCATTACATTGGCGTTGTTCGAATAAAAACAAAATGATGAATTAAACTGGAAGAATCGGTCTTTTCCCTTCTGGTCTTTTCCAATCGGGTATAGGACCCGGTACGGTGGCAGGCTTCCACCCCAAAATATGAGCCAGCCGCCGGGTACAGAGTAATTTCTTCTTTTGTTTCAGGAGACTTAATGGGTTGAGTGGCCCAAGCCAAGTGCCTTTTTATGGCATCGAGTTATGCAATTCAATTGTATAATTCTATGACATAAATTGGTCACCGGGGTACTCCCCTTCTGATGGGAAAGTTCATATAATTCAAGTTATATGAGTTTTCCACTCAGAAGAGGAATACCTGGCCACTTCAACAGTTTAACATTGGATTTATTCCGGTTGGGTGGGCATGAAGGGGCTCCACCACCACCCGGTTGCCCCTCTTTCATTTGTGGGCCATGAATTTATTTGGGTAATGACGAGGTCACCCCCAAATTAGTCTTTCTTGTCAGGTTGCACTTGTTCTCGCAACAAGTCGTAATTCCTTCGTGGAGGTTATCTACAGATTTGCGACTTTGGTCGTCCTCTTGATCTCTGCAAGCAATTCGTGAATGCGAAATGTTTTGTAGTGAGTCCTCGTGCCGGGGAAACGAACCCGCCCCACGACACCGCAATGCTAGCCTGCCAGCGCATTCACGCGTCTCCGGACGAGGGCATTCTCGGCAGGAATCAACATCTTCCTCTGCCGAGGCAGCAGAACATCGCTGCAGTCCTTCACGGACTTATTGAAACTCCTTTATTCACTACACCCTTCAAAGAAGTCCCCAATAGATATTATTCACTTATGCCAGCGTCTCTTCTAGTTCTCCAAATACTTCTGGAACTTTATATGTTGTATAATGTTTCGTTTTCTACTGGGACGATTGCCTCTTAGATTTGACCTTATAACCATAAACTCATGTTTCATCACCTGTTATGATAATTTTGACACTAAAAAAAGTTGAAGGAGTGTCAACCTCATTGCAAATTCGCAGATTTATTATTAAAACTTAAGAAATAAACGGTTCAAACAGTATTGCGGTAGTCGAAGTAAATTCAGTTGAACTATTTCTAAAGTATCGCGAAACCATATAAAGCACATCATTTGCATTTACTTGATAAAAAATTAAATTTACCTTAGTTGAAAGAAATAGCTAAGCAAGCAAATAGAATCGATATGTTGAAAGAAATTTATTTTGTTTTTTTGCCTAAAATACATAAATTGCTAGGGGCCACTTCATGATCAATTATGCTTAGTCTAAATGCTTTTGATGAAGTGCTCTGAACTTCAC
The DNA here is from genome assembly GCA_963969285.1 of Odontomyia ornata. Classification (NCBI taxonomy): domain Eukaryota; kingdom Metazoa; phylum Arthropoda; class Insecta; order Diptera; family Stratiomyidae; genus Odontomyia; species Odontomyia ornata. The sequence continues at coordinate 452,283,386 of OZ017739.1, read as the reverse complement.
CAATGAAGCTACGAGAACTTCCTAAAAATTGTTCAATCACTATCTCGATCATTTTGGAATACTCTGAGATTCAATAAAAATAACTAAAATGCTTAATGTCTTGGAGCGATTCTATACTACTCTCAGTTTTTATGCGTCGATCGGATCTTTTATGAAAGATTTTAGCTTTCCACATATTACTTTTTATGGAATTGTTTGCAGCTACATATAAATGAGTTGCATATTTTGAATAATAATTTTTTCTGAAAAATTATTAAGAGAAGAAAAATGTTAGAAGAAGGTGGTTTCGACGTGTGCACTAATTCTCCTCAGGCCATCACACTTAGATACACACCGGTGATGGCGACCACCATGCTCAGAGGTGAGGGAGTTAATTTTTAATTTTTCTACTTATGCAAACTCAATATGTTTTTGTATCTGCAAGTTATATTCAAGGTAAATTTCTCTTGTAAGTACTTGTATTAGCTAAACTTTTTAATTGGATCATTTCACCCTTTTCACATCAATTTAATGTAAATCTATACGACAAATTTGCTCTACATTTGAAGCTTTATCTAACGTCACCGGTGTGTATCTAAGTGTGATGGCCTGAGGAGAATTAGTGCACACGTCGAAACCACCTTCTTCTAACATTTTTCTTCTCTTAATAATTTTTCAGAAAAAATTATTATTCAAAATATGCAACTCATTTATATGTAGCTGCAAACAATTCCATAAAAAGTAATTTAAAAAGCTATCGGAGCCATCCGAAAGAGTGATCGATATCCGCGCGACGTTAGATAAAGCTTCAAATGTAGAGCAAATTTGTCGTATAGATTTACATTAAATTGATGTGAAAAGGGTGAAATGATCCAATTAAAAAGTTTAGCTTTCCACATATGTTCAGCTCACGTTTCATGACCGAAGTCGATCTGTGTAAGTTTTGATTTGTACTTAGATGGGGGACCATACAGCACATCACATGCTGTTAGTATGTGCTTGAAGTTACTTATTCTATCTCTTCTATTCTCTTACAGATCCTCCTTCAAATGCTTATCTAAATGCTGATATATGTAGCCCACCTTAGCGAACTGCTCGAGGGAACTTCACGAAAAGAAGCAATTTCATAATAATAACAACGCAATAAGTGCGGCACAATTTAACTCGCAACTTATTAATATTATTATTACTAACCCGAAATTAACTCGGGCACTATAACTGCTACCATTATCGATAAAAAGTTTTTCCATAATGAAAAAATAGTAAAATAAAAAACTAAAAAACAAAATCAATAATGGGAACACCATTGCGACACAATTTAGCAAAGCGATTGCTAGACTGTTGCAACAAGAATTTGCCGTTACCGCCATAAAGAGCCTCGATTTTGATATAACGAGCAGGATACGTCGCGCTTGGAGTGGATTAATGCGCTCGGTTGTGCGTGGTCGCGAAGCTGTTTAGCGCGCCTGGGTTTTTGCTCATTCAATTGTCCCAGAGGAATATAAATCTATATGAACTGATATGCGGATTTCTTTGTTATTGTCTGAGATCAAATAAAAATAAAACAAATTTCAATGCAATTCAAATGAATTATGCAACAAAAACGATTATCTACGTATTTCTATTAAAATATAATCACAAAAATTGAGTTGTAAAGGTTATTAATAACTGCAACTGTGCGCAAGCGCAAGTTGTAGTAGCGCAAAATAAGTGCACTTTGAAGACAGTAACGTTTGAATGGTGGAACCACGCGAAAAGAGTGAATTTCTTTCTTCACAACGGAATTCGTATGGAAAACATTGAGTGTTCTCACCAATTTCCCGAGTACAGTGCTATCGTTAACTGTGATAACCTCGATCACGCGGATCGATGTTCTGCCGAGATCTGTTACCTCTGTATTTAAATGTCCCACCCAGCTGATTAGGTTGTGTGACAGATCTCTACATCCTACGCCACTGATGTTGACGGGTGTTGAGCGAACTAAACGAAAACCAACAAATCTCTACACCCTACGCTACTGTCGTCGACGGGTGTTGAGTGAACTAAACAAAAACCAACAAATCTCTGCGACCGAACGCCGCTGACGTCGACAGGTTGTGAGATAATTAAAAAGAAAACTGACAGCTCGCGGCGGCTACACCGGGACGTTGGCGAGAAGGAAAAATGGTGGTCGCGCGTTTGTTTATTGTCACAGCGTGCCAAGTACTTGAAACAATTTTCCAAAATTTTCGGAATTAAAACTTATACAAAGTTATTTAAATGCGTGACAAGGCCCGCCAAACCGTATGGTGTTAAATAAAATAGAAGTGCGGGACGAGTGCAAGGCGGTATGCAAATGCCGTTCAATGAAGGTAAGCGTATGTGAAATTAAACACTAATAAAGGCTGAACCTGAATTTGCGCATCTTTTGATTTTCTCAGGTCGTCATCGTCCCATGAAAACTTGGTGAGAAAACTGAAGTTAGTGTTGGATATAACGAGAGTCACAGCGCGAAGTAATTTAGCAGCCACCTAAGCAAACTGCTTGAAAACCGGCATAACACAGATCCGAAATTTTAATTGCAAATTTGGAAAAATTAAATATTCCAATTTATAGTTTTATAAATTATAAAATATATTTCTATTATAAATATAATTTTTATATTATCTTTTGTCTCCCTATGTTAAATTTAAATTTTTCCTCATAATTATATCATTTGTTTTTATTTAAATTTTGTTACATTATTACCTTACCATTTAAGAATCCAAACCTGCAATTGAAATTTGGACACGGCAATCCCTTTACAACGGAGCTTATTCACGAATTACACTTTTGCAATGCAATTGAGAGTGGATGAAAGGCTCGTCAACTGCCGTTGCAAATCGTTCCGTAAGGTGACAACTGGTAACAGGGGGAGGCTGATTTCAATCGCCACCGGGAGCCCGCTGGAAAGATCAGACGGCTGCATTCTGAATAAAACGAGTACAAAATAGCTTCGCACCGTCTCATTGAAACCTAGCCGTTCGCTTAAACATCGGCATTATTGACTAAATATCATCTCATCGACCTCATCATTATTATCGGCGCTATTTCTCGACATTTCGTTTAAAATAAAATCCGATCTTCCCACTTTGCGTGTTGCTTCTGAGAAACAGATTTGGAATGAGTGATTTTGGTGGATGGTGTACGGCAATAGCACTAAAGTGTTCGTTCAACGGGAGCACAGTGAAGGATCATCCGTCAAATTTCATACAAGGCTTCCAAGTGAGCTTGATGGTCATATTAAAAGGCATATCTTCGAATCAGCAATAACGACACTTAACGATTATTTTGCTGAAGCAAAGAAAGGATCTAGCAGCACATAACGCGAAGGATATTTGGCTGGTTGAACAGCTTATTTAGTTAATATGTGCACTGAAACTCGTCACAAAAAGACTTTTCAAAACACATCTAAATTTATTACAACGCAATTTAGTGTTGTGTTTGAAGTAAAAGGAAGCAGCTGGTGTAATTTTTCTGCTAAATAAAAAAACAGAAGTTACAGGCGTGTTGTATGCATTCACACCGTGCGATTGTTTGGTAGAGTTGCTCAAGCGGACGTGTCACAGTATAACAGTGGAAGGATTGAGAGAAGATCATTTAGATACAGTAGTATAAAGGTAGCATATGATTCGTATACCTGGATTACGCGAGCTTTTAGAAACGTAAATCTAGATCAAATCAAATGAAAAATTAAGATAAAGATATTTTTGTCTCAATCAACAAAGATTTGATGATGTTTCGCACTCACTTCAATGCATGGGAAGGTTAATAATGAGTAATAGTGCGGAGGAAGAGTGCAGAGAAGAAAATTGTGAAAAAAATCAAGGAAATCATAGTAAAGTAGCGATTGTAGAAACGAAATTTTAACTTGAATATGTTTCTTTTAAGATTTAGCGTCGCGTTAATGTGTTAAGAATTGACGTCTTAAAAAAAACAATTGATTTAGATCAGCATATGAAGTCGCTGGATTGTCTACCAGGCATCATTGCAATATAACCACATCATCAGCGGGCGCCCAACGAGGATATTGGGTAAGTACCCGGCTTTATTTTAAAATTTTTATGGACAATTTTATAGTGAATTCAGTTTAATTGGTTGTTATTAGCTACTTATTTTATTTCTGTAATATTAAAAAACATTTAATGAAATTTTATAAATAACACACAAATATAGTTGGCAAAGGCGCGCAATGTAGAAATAAGTCAGAAGACAATCTGTAGGAACTTAATACAAAACTGAATCACAAGATTGAACAATTTCGCTCTATAAATTAAAGAATAATTGGATAATTGTTGTGGATATTAAAGTAAATTTTAGACATAATCACTGGATGCAATTTGTATAAGCAATGAAAATGTGAACAATAATTATCAAATCAAAAAAAAACGCTTTTGCCTTATGAGATGCATAAATAACAGATAATTCGTTTATAATGGCAGCAAAGTGTAAATTACAAGGTGAATTAAAAAAGTAGGAATGAAATTAAGTCTATAATATTTTTGTTTTGTTTTGAAGAATAAAGGAAATGTTTGAGTAGGTAATTACCGTCGATCTTTCCATTCGGCTTTATGAACCGGACCAGGTATGGGATTCGCCACGTTGGTTGTTCCCTCCACTATAATGAGGAAGCCATCGGGTGAGCTCACTCCTTTCCATGTGTCCACCGATGCTCTTGCAGGGTAAGGTAGCCTTTCGCTCGCTTGCCTATTTATGGCATAGTGTTATATGATTCCCTCACATAATACTATGACATAAATTAGCCATATTTATATTTTTCATTCAAATTATGTTTGTATGAGTTTTTCACTTAAATGGAAAATATGGCCACGCTTACATTTGGATCTTGATCTGGTTGGGAGGGTGCGAGGGGCCACCGCTTCAACCTGGATGCCCCACGCTTATTTGGGGGCCATAAGTATCGTCAGTAACAACGAAGTCCTCTAAAGCCCGTCTGTTTTCTCCAGGCCCGATTTGTCCTCTGAGTAAGCAATTTTTGACCCTTAGTAGGTTAGTTGCTTCTCGACTCCGGTCGATATTCCTTTGACCCTTGAAATTCGTGGATGCAAAATTTTTTTGCAGTGGGTCCTTGTGCTGGCGAAAAGAACGCGCCCCACGACACCGCAGCGCTAGCTTCGCCAGTGCATTCACGCGTCCTCAGACATGGCCAATCTCGGCGGATTAAACATTCTCTTTCGCCGAGGCAGCAGACCATCGCTGCAGTCTTTTATGGACAATTTATCTACCATCACTTCACTACACTCCATCTAGGCAAGAGTACTCGCGCTCGATCGCGACAACCGGCAAAGAACTACGCTTGTCACGGAGTGAATTTGTTCGGCAACAATTTTGAAGCAGCAATTCATCACTGTGAGCAAACTATGTTCTGTACGGTGTGAAATCAATCAGTTTGGGGCTTTGCATCCCTGCTGGGTGGGGAAGCATGGAATACTGCTAGCTTTACATATCTGCATGGAGAAATGCAAACTGATCAGGTAACGATCCAAATGGCTAATGTTAATTAAATGGCCTTCGTTTCAATTGATGCTCGAAATTATTTTGATCGAGATTGGCATTGAGTGAGTGTTGACTTACAAAAGGACTTGAAATCAATTTGATAATAGTGTAACGCTGCGTATATTTTTATGAAAAATAAGTGAATGATAATTTGTTTTTTTTTGTGAATATATAGCTGTGTAGTAGATTGTAAGATGAAAGCTCGCATAAATATTTAAATGAAATTACAAAAACATATGGTTCGAAAAAATCATTCTCTTGGCATGATACGCACATAAAATTCATACGATATTTCGAACACTCATATGTCAGAGATTAAATTAGTACGAGAACTCGAACCAACAGTTAAAGTGATTGCCGGTGAAAGTGTATTATTTGGAGGCAATAATGGTAGTGAAAAATTTTATGAAGTTCTTGGTATACCTAACGTCCAGATGCTGCCTGTTGAAACTCTTCTTGAACTAGCAATACTCTTTTGTAAATATGAGTAGCAATAAGTAAAAATGCGAACCATATTAATAAATAACAAGTGATACAGATAGTCCGCGTGGCTTAGTGGTTAGAGCTAGTGTCATTTGAACCTTCCAGAATTGCTGTGAAGTACCGCCGATAAATTAACCTATAAAGTTTAAGCATTTGGGAACTTTATAAGAGAAAAAAAGAATTAAATGAGAAAGAAAACAAAACACACTCTATTGAATATTATAAGTGGAATTGTACTTTTTATCGAAGAAAAAGGTCTCCCACATTCATGTAGAAACCGCATGAAGACGAGTTTTTTCTGGAGCCTTTTGAAAGAGTTTCTTTGCGGCTTTCTTCGCTCCTTTTGTTAGCACTACCTAGAAACCTTGGTCTGGCGTCCCGTGCCCATCAAGTGCCTCTTCCTTCCTTCGATTGGGCCAGACGCCATTCTTCTATTGATGTTCGATGGTGGGGGTATTTGCGCGTGCCCTTTAGACTTGGTCTTCAGCGCTTCTTTAGCCTTCTGGTTCTCTTGGGCCTTTAACCAGCTCCTTCGATACTGCCCTATGTGGTCTAGGAGCTCCTTTAGTTCAAGGAGCCCAATCATTACTGCTTTTTTGATTTTTCGGCGAGTCACCTGAAGATTGTCTTCTTTTTAGCACTTCTCCCGCTTTTTGGATTAGCCTTTCTTCTTCATGTCACTGGGCGGCAATTGTATTTTGTGACCACCTTTCTTGAGAGAGGTTATTGGCTTCTTTTTCTGAGTACATTACTTCGAAGGCACTTTATTTGTCTGGTCACGCCTGGGTTTTCCTGCCGTAATCTCTTTGTGGACTTCAGACGGTTTGTTATTATTTCGGGATCTACAACCCTTGCTTCGGTTGCTTTGGTAGCGACCGCAGTAGTGACCATCGAATTTTCGATGTTGTTTATATTTTCCTCCACTGCTTGAATATCTGGTGGGTCCTGCAGAGTTTCTCACTTTTCCTTTTTAGGGCGCTCTGGCATTTGTATCATTTTTTTTTGCTGCGCCCAAACACTGCAGGAATCTCAGTCTGTACAAGACTGTCTGCAGGGGCGGATCATGAATTTGTGGAACCCTGGGCTGAAACTACTTAGGGCCTATCTTAGTACTCAACTAATGGGCATGTCAAAAAACTGTTTCTATAATGATATATTATTATTATATATTCTTTATTGCACAAAAAACATGAATGTTACTTAAATCTACACAAATACTAGTTGTACAAAAGGCGACCTTATTGCTGTGGTAGCAATCCAGGCAACCTTTGGGTGAGAGAGAAACCGAAGTAGTGATATATATAAGAATATAAAAAAAAACAATAAAATAATTTTATTTATTTATTATGAATTAGTAAAAGAAATTGACAGGTTATGTGTGTGACAGTTATGTTATATAAATTATAATTTATAAATCAACCTTTCTGCATTTTTGTTCTGCAAATTCTTTTATTTGGTCATCACATTGGAAGTCTTTTGTTAGATCACAATTTATGGAAAGAAGTGATAAATTATTTAGTCGATGGTTCGACATTGTTGTCCTATATTTATTTTCTACAGAGGACATCTTGGAGTAAGAGCGTTCTGCTTCACAGCTAGTGATTGGCAAAGTTAAAAAAATCTTTCAAATGGTATAGCAGTTAAGGAACACGTCAATAAGTTTATTTTCATACATGAGCATAAAAATGTCACTGCAAAAGGTGTAAGAGTCTGGCTTAGATTGGAGTAAGTACGTGTACGATTTTAATTGAATGCACTCATTCACTAAATGCTCGTCTACGTCATCTGGATAGTAATCAATAATATGACGTGCACTTTCCAAATCTATGTTTTCAATGTTTTTGTCTTGCAAGTCCATTGAAAATTTGAATTTTTTGCTATGTGCTTCATAGACTTGGCTCCTTTTATTCAAATCCATAATCAGCTTATCCAACGCAACGTTTAACGTGTCCCTTTTAAATCTTTCCGCGCCGTATACTGAGAATTCACCTGTAGACTTTCCTGAAAATTTTGGAGTACTAGTACTAGAGAGATTTCATTTAGTTAAATACTAGACTAGTACTTAATTTTTTAGCTTTCTCTTCATATTCCTTTAGCTTCTGATCAGATTGGTGTCATATGTTGTTCACAAAGTCTTCTTATGACACAGTTAACTTGTTGCCTTCACAAATGTCTAAACCAGGGCTCTATATTTTTTGATTAACTAAATGAAATCTCTCCAAAACTTCTTCCCAAAAGATAATCAAAATTTCAGTCTCGAGTTTCGCCATTTTATTTAATAAATTTCGTGCCTCTTTCCGGAAATCAACTTTCTCAACCTCATTTTCGCTGAAACTTTGAAAATTTTCATAATGTCATCATAATTATCTGTTAAGGCTTTGACAGCATCATAGTGGTAAGACCATCTGGTCTGGCTTAAACTTTTCAACGTGAATTTTAATTTTATTTCACGATTCAACAGTTCCCAGCTAAGGGTCGAACCAGAAAAGAAAATGTATATTTGTTGCACTACTCCACAAAAAAGTTTACAATTTCGGGTTTAACCTTAACAGATTCTACACCAACTAGGTTAAGGGAACGCGCAGCACATGGCGCATAATCCGCGGTGTTATTTTTTTGCTTTAGTAGTGCTTGTACACCATTGTACTGACCCGTCATATTGGCAGCGTTGTGATAAGATTGCCCCCTACTATTACTCAGTAGTAATCCATTTGTTTCTATAAAGTCTTGTAGAATATTAAATAAATGTAAGGCAGTATGACTACTCATTTTAATGAAGGCTACACATCTTTCATATACTTTTACCCGAAAACAGTATCGTAATACTATAGCAAGTTGATCATTGTGAGACAGTTCTGGTTTAAAATCCATCATAGTTGAATAATATTTGGTGTCGTCGTTTTTTATTTGAGTTATAATTTGTTTAATTAGCTGTCGGCCCATAATCTCAATTATTTCTTCATATACTGTTTTTGATAAGTACGATATTATCGGTTTTGGTCGCAGCTCCCGTTATTCAATGTGTTCACGAATGAATGGATCGAACTCTGCCAATAGCTCCAGAGCCCCCATAAAATTACCATTACGTGGAGAACCAAATACTTCCTCGGAACCTCTAAAAGCTAAGCCAATTATACTCAAAAACTTTACCACTGCAATTACCCGTTTTAGGACATTGTGATAATATTCTGTTTCTTTTTTAGGGTTTTGTAAAATAATTTTACAAAGCCCTACTAGTTTCGCGACCAGTCTGTCCGTCTGTCCGTCTGTCCGTCCGTCCGTCCGTGTGTCACAGCAGTTTTTCTCGGAAACTACTGAAGCTAGAAACATCAAATTTTGTGTATAGGTGTAAAGTGGTGTTCTCTTCTACAAAAAAATTTTATAAGGTATTTAAGGAGGGTCTCTCAATATAGGAGAGTGACCCCCCGAAAAAAAAATTTCATTGAAGGTAGCCGATATGGGTATCAAATGAAAGGTCTTGATGAGAGCTTTACAAAACAGGTCTTTGTTTGGCAAAATTTGCTTCGAGGGGCGCACAGGGAAGGGAAATACACGAAAAATTTGTGTCCCCCCCCTCGCGATTGGACACCTGTGATCCGAAAAATTTGAAAAAAATCAAGATTGTAGGGCTTGGTGAGTACAACAACAACAAATACGTTAGAAGTCGCAATTCACTCAATTTTGTTAGTAATAGTATGATTTATCGATCTTATGTTTTCTTGAATAAAATCTTAACGGTACCCTTAAATTCAATGAAATTCAGTACGTAGATGTCTTTTTATAAGATTGACCAATCCTGAAAGTTTCAAAAAGATTGAATTATATTTAGCGAAGTTATAGCGGTTTGAATTTTCCTGTATTACTATGGAACAATATGCGCTGCATTTATTACCATGGCAACATATGGCTATGGAACAACATGCGCTTTTTACCGACTCAGACACTACAGTTTTGCTAGGATTTGCATGAAAATTTCAGGAATGATAGGTGTCATGAATATCTTTGAGAATCGGTTCAGCTAGTGGTATCAGTTATCGTTAAACAAAATAGTGGCTGTTTTAAATGCGAAGATTGAATAATTTTGAGTTATTTTTTCCCAACTTCAACGCTTAAGGTGCATGCTTTGAACACTTGATTCAATTTAATGGATGACTGAAGATGAGTACCTACAATTAATGCTCATAAGTGAAACAAGTCAAAGAGGTGGGAGAGAGCTCCTAGCAAAAGGGTTTGTAACCATTCTAGGATTCGAAAAAATTGGCCATTAATCGATGATAACAGTACAGGAGAGTGGACCCTGAAAAAAAATCATCAAACGTAGCCGATATGAGTATGAAATGAAAATTTTCATAGGAGCTTTTCAAAACAGTTGTTAAACTGTCAGTTTTTGCTTCAGTGGGGGCACAGAGGGGAAATACATGAAAAATGTGTTTCCTCCCTCGCGGATGGACATCTGAAATAATTATCAAGGGAGGTATTTATGAGTATAACAATACCAAAAACCTCAGAAGTCGAAATTCGTTCAACTTTGTTAATAATAGTATGTTCTTCGTATTTCATATTCTCTCCAATAAAATCGTCTTTGACATGTTTCTTGATTTGATTCGATCTGGTGACTGCATTTTGTAAATTGAATACAAAACCCTTCTGACATGAGCGTAGGTCTGTTTACCCAACTTGTATAACTTATTTTCTTTTCGTGTTAACCACACTAACATTGATTTCTTATGTTCATTAGAATTTTTGTGAGTTTCTAAACAAGTTCCTATGTGTTTCCAATCAGTCGTGTATTGAGAAGAGGTCTTAGAAATAAGTTAGTAAGGCAAACAAAAAACAGCACAAACACTGGTTGAATATGTTAGCCAAGATCTTTCCAGTGATTGACCATATTTCATTTTTTTTTGTGAAATGGCTATTTGAAAATGCTCTGTTTTGTTCCTTGTATTTCTTTATAGAAGCTGAATATATATTTTTCGGATCTTTATTTTGAAAGTCAGTCATTTCATGTGAGAGGATGTCGTTGATAAAATCATTATTTAGCAATTCTGGCAAAAAGCCCACGTCAACATATTTCTCAAACTCAAAATTAATATTCTCTAAATTTCTTTCCGTCTTGGTGTTACCACTCAGTCGCTGAACATCAATATCGTTTTCCGTTTGATCAGAGGGTTGCTGGTAGTCAAGACTTTGCACATTTTCATCATTTGTCATTTTTTCTTGGTGTTGCGATTTGCTACTCCCTTCAAATAGATTCTCTTCCGATACGATTCCTCCCTTGTCGCTTGTTGATGAATTTTCAGCGATTTCATCCTCGTTTTTATGTTTTGATTTGAAAAAAGTCCCAATTTTTGCACATTTTTTTTCCTTTTCACGATCTAGCTGTAATTTGCGTTTCTCAGCTCCACTTTTATACTTTCGATCCGACATTATTTTAAATTAAGACTTTGATTTTTTCCTGAAAATGAACAATGAACTTGATAGTTTTCTCATAAATAAACAGTGAACGAGATCATCGTTACATTTGCATACGTGAATACTTTGTAATGAGTGCAGTAATTAAAAATTTCATTTAGTGTTAAAAAAACCGGCCAAATGCGAATTAACTAATTGTCCCCCGAAAATGACTCTGATTAAAAAAAAATACTTTGCACGTCTGTGTTTTTAGTCATAGAATTACACCATCCAACAAATTTTACTAATTTGGTCCAGTCGTTTCGGAGCAAATTGGCTGTGACAGACAGATGGGCGCACGAGTGATCTTTTATTCGTTTTTTAGTTTTTTTGTACAGAACCCTAAAAATAGCATAAAAAAGAAAGACAATATTTATAATTATTTTTACTTACCAAATAAAAGCAAGAAATCAAAATCATATCAGACGTTACGTTAAGCAGGGCGGCGGAAAGTCCCTCGTAAGAGTAGATAAAAATATACCGACCAAAAACAAACGACAGGGAAATCCCCATTCCGTTCCATAAACAAGCACATATATTGGTTGATTGATCTCAGGGTTGCCATAATTGCCAACCGTATGGTAGTTCTTTTTTTTAATTTTAGATTTTTTTTTTTAAATTCAAATTATTGCCTATTGTTTTTAGCGGGGACTGGGTGCCCCTTGTAACCTCAGGGCCGTGAGCTGCAGCCCAAGCAGCCCTTAGGTAGATCCGGCCCGTACTGTCTGTAAATCTCCGTTTTTCGTCCGTCTTCACTGTAGTTGTGTTCATCGTCGTTTTTGTCATTGTTAGTACCGCTCCCGATGTGCTGCTAACATTGTGGCTTCAGCCGCTGTTTGCATCGTCATTTTTGTTATTTGTGCTTTCTTTTTTGGGTTTTATTAAATCTTTTTTTAAAGGTTGATGGTTGCTCCAAATTTATTGGGTTCCCCTGGGAGCCGCTATCTCCGTTTGTGTGTAGTCGCCTTTTTGGTTCCATGGTTATCTTTGCAGAGCAGGGAGGCCATGCGAGGGTGGCACAAGCCCTTATGAGAATAAGTGCCCAGAGTTAGACCAGCGCTAATCGGGAGTTCGTCTCAACCGAACCTGCAGCACCAACCCAATGGTGCGAGCTTTGAACGTACTCCTAGGCCTGCCAAGGTTTTACCGGGATAGAGACTGTATGTTAGTTGAATTGGAGCCATTCACGCACGAGTGTTACCTTGGTGCAACCGTGCAAAGCAACTAGGTCCAAACCATAATATCCGCCAGCCCAAAACATCAATTCCAGTTCGTTGTTCAAAGCGTAGTCGTTACCTGTCATCCCAGGAGGAAACCTCAAGGAGCCCTCCATATCCGTGGGGGTAGCGCTCCTCAAAGAATGCTACCCTCCTAGAGTATTTCTGTTGCCCAGCATTCCCGCTGCAGGCATTTTTTTCAGGTTTAGTCAGTTAATAAACACTCAGCGGCTATTCACGCTGACGCTTGATTTAACCCTATCTGTGCAGACCATGATGTTAGGCCTATTTGTGGCAGGTCGACTTTAGCTCATCCACGTTTACAATCCGAACATACTATATAGAAGGAATGGTCATATAATCAGGCATACGTTCGATATCTGGAATGTTTTCAAGAAGGTTTTCATTTCCCAGTTGTCGCTAATTGGATGGCTGAGGCGCTATACCTGTACTCGTATATTGTGAAGACAATTTCAGTTATGAATGTTTATTGCTCTTATCACATATTTTGTCCCGGTTAGGACCTGTAAAAGCTGAAATTGTCATTAAATTATTAACATCTTCACACAAGGTAAATTCATCATTGATAAAATGGATTTGTTTTCTCGGAGTAATTTCAATTACGTTCCCGTAGGTAGTGGAGATTTAATAAGAACTGTAAAACTGGTAAATTAATATCTTTATTCCTATGCAATTATTTAGGCTGTGATGAATGCCTTTGTTTTAATTTTATGGATGAGTAATAGACGCAGGAAGATTTTCTATGTTTCATATTGAAGCAAATAGAAACTGTCTGTAATGACAGTTTTCGTCCTGAAGGTTGCACTGTTAACCAAATTTGTAACAGTTTTTGATTTTAATAGTATTTCTTCTGTTACATCTATTCCCACCCTGGTCAAGTTATGCTATGCCTTTAAAAATTTACGTTTGCAATCAATACGCTTAAATTGTTATTGCATTTGCAATGATTTTTCCGTCTAAATTCACGAACGAAGTCGGGACCGACCTCTCATCGGTTCTAGACGTTAAGTCTGAGTCGTGCCAACGAATGGTACCAACCGGTCAACCAATCCGTGCACCGAATCCATTTTCGCGGTGGCTGCTTGTCGGCCAGCTAGATCGGAGAGAATTTCGGTTGCAGGTCTTAAAATGGATTACGCTCATTTACAATTTTCAGCCACCATTAAACGCCCGTTTCAAACTCGTCGAAAACACAATCATACGGGGAGAAACCTACTTTACGTTACTCCATATTACTTCATCAATCCAGTCAAAGTTCAAAAATCTAATCTCCATTTCGCGTTCCCGAATTTTACCGACGCGGTATCGAAAAATACACTACGTTAACGTGAAACCGACGAAAGCTACGCTAAAGACAAAGGCAAACCAACAAAGGTACCGAGTACCGCGCGCGACGTGAAACCGACCTCAGCGGATTTTTTCAAACCCTACCCTCTCGACGGCATACTTACCCTTCACTCTCACTGCCTCTGGAAAAGAAGGACCACTGGAAAGGAAAGTCGTTGTTAATTTTAGCAATTCATGGTTTTCTATTCTAACACATTTATTAAAAATAATGAAAGGGAATTTTAGCACATCAAACACGAAATATTATTTCTTCGTCCAAATATTGATAAGGAAAGGTAAATTCCAATAACTAACATTCATTTTAATTCGGGATGCAATATTACGAATACTCTACTATTCAACTTATCGTTGCATACCGATTACGTTGCAACTAATAGTTTAAAGTTAATTTAATTCACATCCATCCGAAATTTCTCTTTTTCGCTTTTACTTTTGTAGACGATGAATATTTATATTTTGGTTACATGCATACATTACAAATTTCAACTAGGACAAGATTGAGCGTACAGTTTGTTTATTTTTGTTGAAATGTGAGCTTTCAAGAAGCTTTTAACAACATTAGTTGCATGTTATTGAATTTTTAATTTTAGTTACTCTTCAATACTGTTGAAGGGTTCACGATTCATACTCAATAGTTTCACATTGTATTACAATACAAAGTCTTATGTTTCCAGCTCAATCTTGTTGTTATCTCCTACTTACATTAGAAATATACAGAATATAATATGTCAGTTAACACTAATTAACATGTGGGAATAAGTATTTACAGTGAGTTGTGAATTTTTGTTCCCACAATACAATTTTTCATTTGTTTGCAAGGTTTGTCTTATATGTTGACATTTTTTATAAACTAATATTTCAATTCGAATTGATTGGAGGAAATACATACACTCTAGTCATTGTTTAGGAATCTTTTGCAAAATGCATTTGAATAACATCTAATGAAATACTTATCCATATGAAAAGAGACTTCGTGAAATCTTTACATTGATCAAGCATAATTGGTGGTTTATTCGTTAATGACTCAAACAATTTTACAATGACACTTCATTCAAATAAAAACGATGCGTTTCAATCTAGGTATGAATACAACACAGAAATGGTATTGTTGGCTGAGTATGAACTAATTTGAATCATTCATTTGTGTGGATTTTATATTATTATACTTTTATTTATATTTTCGAGGGTTGTCGTTATCGGGTATATGATAAAAGTCTTTTGTTCATTTAAGTTCAATGCAATGTTTCTTTAATGCTCTCGCTATCAGTTGATTTAGCAACTAACCAGGGCAAATTTAAAATCGATGGGTTTTCTCCTGTACTTGTGAGAATTGCCCAATAAATAATATTTTATCAAGGTGATCGCCACGCATTAACGATGATATACTAAAAGCAATCTATTTCCTGTCGAAATGCCTCCTAATTAGCCACCAGTTCAAATTTATTCACCATACTCTGAATGATGCTCACTCTGACTAGGTATTAAAATATCTTTGTTCATCGAAACGGTGTTGAAAGTGAAATAAAGAGAACAATTCACTGAACCTTGATATTAAAATCTTCTAATTTTACGGTAAACTAGTAGGTAATAGCGTTAGTATGATGATTATCTGGTTAAGCTCAGTTCCCTCTATAAGTTTTAAGCTTAAAGCCCATCAGGAGTCACTGAAGATATATTCTTCCCTACTGGTGACATTCGTTCGAACTAGTGGTGAGAGTTCTACCACTACACCCAGATTTAAGTAGCAGTAATGAAGATTTCTCTCTCATTTTGACGGTCAACTATTATCTTTGCTTAAGCGCTTTCTTCGAAAGAGAGCTTAAAAATTTGACGAATTAAAAATACGTTTCTTCTACTTGCCAGCGTATGTGGGATTCTTAAATATAGATTTTGCTTGTTTGTAGGTTGGATTTTAGCCCGTATCCCATCTAGCACTTACTCGATCCCTCATGTGCCACACTTGTTAGCGCCACTTGGTAGTTGCTGCATGCTACGATTTTGGCTGCCACGCGGACTTCCCGGGGGACTGGAAGAAGCCGACGCAGGTCCGTCTTCTACGTTAGCGAGAGCTCGCCTGTCGTGGGATACCCAGATGGTGCCGCTGGAGGCGCAGCCATCCGCAATCCGGGGTGGTGTCCGGGAGCACCTGGGAACTGTCACGTGCGCAACGGTGTGTGATCGCGATCCGCGTTCCGCTAACACAAATCTCGCTGATTCTCGTCGTCTCGCGACTACGGCAAATGCACCTGATTCCCCTGGTTGAAGATAAAACATTTCCAAATCAGTCGAGAACCACAATTACTTGGTCGATTTACCTGGCGACTGCCACTCTTCACGCGTTCAATGGCACCCCACACAAAAAATGTGTTAAGAAGTCACAATAAATCGAAAAAGTAATTCGGCCGATTGTCCACTTGAGTGGGAACCACTATTTTTTCCTTTTTTTTTTTTCGTTTTTTTAATTATTTTCCCGGCCAACGTCCACACTCGGAGGTATTTTTCACGTCTCTTCTCGACGGCGACCGCTACTCCCACACTCTGCTACCATGTGGCTGTCATTTGACTTTGACATCCCACGACAAAACTGACGTGGGATGTGAAGCCGTCACAACAAACATGAGATGGAAAGCAACATGGCAGCAGGGTGTATTGGTAGTGGTCGCCAGCGGCGTCACATGATTCATTACACATTGTCGGACGTATATAACTCCTATTATGACAGGATTGGCACCCGCTGACTAGGCTATTTAAATTCCAACAAACTTTGATTTCTTTTTCGATGAATTCTATGAGTTTCAGGACGTATGATAGTTAAATTCTAGTTTTGGGATTTCATTGTTATCGGTCATTGGTAGACGACTATTTTACCTTTTAGTAATTTGCTATTGATGATTGTTGCTGTCAATTCCTGACAATGTTACTGCTTCCATTTTTATTGCTCGATTGACGGCATGTCTCTGACACGCTTTCGATCGATTGGGAGTGAGCCTTGGTAAGTTGATGTGAAGATGGCAATGGGATCTTATCAAACGGGGATACTGCCGATATGGGAGGTGAGTGATTATTAGTATTGCTGTTATTTTTGGCTTGGGCTTCCCAGTTGGTGACAAAGAACCCAACGTGGGCGAGTTTGAGCCGAGTGACGGTTGCCGAACCGTGCATATTGTGGAGTAGCAGTCACACATAGGGGAGTGGTATGGAAGACGCTTTTCGTTGAGCCTAACTAATCTATTTTGGATTACCTTAAATCACTCGTACATCTTCTTCTTCTTTGTAGCCCTACAGCCCCTTTCGAGCCTTCGCTTGGAGATAGTTAGAGTATCTCATTGTCATGATCTAATGTATTGGCACTCCACAAGGTGATATGATCATTATCACGCTTTGGCCGTGTGTACGTCCACCCAGCTGCGATACGTCCTGATTTTAACCCACCACCTATCATAACTGAACAGGCTTATAGTCCGTCCGAAGAACCACTCGAACTAAATCTCGTTGACGCCAACGAAACTTGAACCAGGGACCTTCGGCTTACGGGCTTAGTGCTCTAACCATTAAGCCACGCGGACTACAAATTACTCGTACATAAGCTATCAAAAATCTACTTTACATTTACTTCCTTCTCTACTGTGTGGTTACCATTATGGTTTTATTCATTGCAAAGAATGCATACCATACACTATAAAGTTCTTTAACCTAGTTTGGCTCGAGGACGCACTATTTGTACCACGTTATGCTGATGAAGCCTCATTGGTAGTGTTTGGATCGGCTGATATAAACTATTTTTGGATTTTCCGTTACAAGATATACTCGTGAATATAAAATGTATTTTTCGACGTCCTCTGCCTACCCCATTATTGATATTGCAATTTTAACAACTGATACTTAGAGATCTCATCAAGATTTTTCATTTGATACCCTACTCGACTATCTTTGGTCGAACATTTTTTAAGGGGTTGCATCCTTACATTGGGAGAACCCCTCAAAATCATTTCAATCTTTCTTCTGGCTATGAAACTTTCATTAACCAATAACTTCTGAGCTATTAAAGAGATTTGATGACTCTAGCTTTGTCTAGTTCCTGAGTAAACTTGCTGGGACGAATTGACAGATGAAAGGACGGACGGACAGACAGGTACCGATTTTAATAGGGCATTGGTAAAACATTTTTTTTAAAAACCCTAAAAAGCAAAAATGATAACCTTCATTCCTATGGACGTCGATTAATAAAAAAAATACATTTCAAATCGGTTTCAACAAATATCTGGTTTCTTTGTAAAACTTAAGCTATATATTATACCCGTACTTTTCAATGTTGCTATTTCGATTGCTACTGATTTTATAATGTTGGTACAAAGCATCACTTACATGGCAAGTTGAATAAAGTCCACTTAGAAAAAGCTCATAAAGTTTCTTTCCAATTCATGAATGTTCCATGCATGAAATTTCAAATGAATGAAAAAACTCATTTTCGAATGCATGTCTACATTTTTATATCAAACGTCGCAAAAGATGAATCTCATCTGGTGGCAAAAGAGGCATACATGTTTCTATGAAGTTCTCATGGTTTCTGCAAGTACAAGTACTCGTGCAGGAATGCATGCAAATCTACTCCTATGGATATGAGCATTAGGGAAGGATTTATCATAATATACGACGTTATAGTGTAGAACAAATTGTATGAGCTACTCCAACGCTAGTTTTGAGTTTTAAAACACTTTTGGGGTATGTGTTTTTGGCATTTATAGCGTACTTAATGTGGTATGTCAAGAGCCTTTTTGACACACTGTACAAAGTCAATTTATGAGCTATGAGGGATTTTATGAGGAAAGTACTATTGGTACTTGTTGCATTTGGCTAGCAAAGACTTTTTCATTAAAGTACGGCAATTTCCCAAAGCAAATCCACATCTATTGCTTAAGAGGAAAATTTACGTGTTAACGTTAAAATCACTCGAGGGCTTAATTTGATTGTCCTTTTAATATGTGTATAAAGGCAAAGCGAACATTTTTCTTTATCTTTTCCACCCCTCTTTGGGAGTCACAATGTAAATTTACTTGAACAAGGCTTAAACTTGCAACTACAGATTTACTGTACTGGAAAGTTTTGAAGGATCATCTATAAAACGACGTGGTATACTAGCCCAGTCATATTAGGTAAAACAAGTTGAAGTAGCAGGAGGATGCTCCTGCCAGAAGGGTATTGTAAAACAATTAGTAAATCAAACAATATATTCTGCATATCAAAACTTGACTAATATATAGATTCCATAAATTGAGTTCGAAAAATTATTATGGTTATTATAATTTTAAACTCGCCACCATTTTGTTTCAAGTGGTTTGACCTCGTCGCTTGATTAGTCACGATAACACATGGATATTACTAAAAGTTTCTAAAATTTTTATCAAAATTCCTACATATTTGTAGTGTCTCGGTCCGCTGCAAGCGTGTATCTTCCTAGTATCACGTGTTAATGTTGTTGTAATTGTTAAAGATTCAATCGGCTGTAACTTAGCTGTTTATTGTTCAATTATTGTGAAATTTTCGAACCATATACAATCACTTTCAGAAAATTTAAATTATAGATTTTGGGAAATCTAATGGTCACATCTTGATTTTATAGACAAAAAAGCAAAATTTATAAAAGGTACTATTATTAACAAAGTTGATTGAATTTCGACTTCTAAGGTATTTGTTGCCCTTGTGAAGGAAAAATTGACAGTTCAAGCACTGTTTTGAAAAGCTCTTATAAAGAACTTTCATTTGATATTCATATTGGCTACCTTTGATGAAATTTTTTTCAGCGGCCACTCCCCTGTACTGTCATCATCGATTCATTGCCTATTTTTTCGCATCCTAGAATGGTTACAAAGCCCTTTTGCTAGGAGCTCTCTCCTGCCTCCTCGACTTGTTTCACGTATGAGTATCAATTGTAGGTACTCATCTTCAGCCATTCATTAAATTGAATCAAGTGTTAAAAGCATGCGCTTTAAACGTTGAAGTTGGGGCAAAATAACTCAAAATTATTCAATCTTCGCATTTAAAACAGCCACTATTTTGCTTTACGATTACTAATACCGCTAGCTGAGCCAATTCTCAAAGGAATTCATGATACCTATCATTCCTGAAACTTTCATGCAAATCCTAGCAAAGCTGTAGTATCTGAGTCAGTAAAAAGCGCATATTGTTGCATAGCCATATGTTTCCATAGTCATACAGCGCATATTGTTCCATAGTAATACAGGAAAATTCAAATCGCTATAACTTCATTAAATACCATTCGATCTTTATGAAACTTTCAGGACAGATTAATCTTATTGATAGTCATCTGTGCACTGAATTTTATTAAGTTTAAGGGACCCGTTAAGATTTTATTCAAGAAAACATAAAATCTATAAATCATACTATTACTAACAAAGTTGAGTGAATTTCGACTTCTCACGTATTTGTTGTTGTTGTACTCATAAAGGCCTACACTCATGATTTTTTTCAGATTTTTCGGGTCAAAGGTGTCCAATCGCGAGGGGGGGGGACACAAAATTTTCGTACATTTCCCCTTCCCCTGCACCCCTCGAAGCAAAATTTGTCATTTTAAGACCTGTTTTGAAAAGTTCTCATCAAGACCTTTCATTTGATACCCATATTGCCTACATGCGATGAAAACTTTTTTTTCAGGGGCAACTCCCCTATATGGGGAGACCCCCCTTAAAGACCTTATAAATTTTTTTTCGTAGTGGAACTTTGAAGAGGGCGTCACTTTGCACCCACCTACAAAATTTTATGTTTGTAGCTTATGTAGTTTGCGAGAAAAAGTGGTGTGACACACGGACGGACGGACGGACGGACGGACGGACGGACGGACGGACGGACGGACGGACAGACGGACAGACAGGACGCGAAACTAATAGGGTATTGTAAAATAATTTTACAATACCCTAAAAAGGGGTCAATCTCGGAATGAAAGATAATAAGCTGCAAATTGGTACGAACCTTTGTTTTGTCATTCTAAATGTTGTCTCAAAAGTCACAATCGTTATCGTGTTCGCGTCTCAAGATATTCAAGGTCAAAGGTCACAAAAATCGGTTTTTCGCGAATATCTGGCTTCCTATCGGTTAAATGAGATTTGCATTTATTATAAAAGTTGTAGGCTATAAAATTCCCTACAACTTTTGTTTAAACTTTTTTTTCATACGACCAACCGTTTTGAAGGTAGAGCGCGAAGAGTGCACATCGTACAGTCATATACGGCCTAATGCAAGGTCAAGCGTGAGTTATGGTTATCAGTACGTTATAAAGTCAATTATTTACTTGGAAATTATAATTATTAAACAATGCCTATTATTTATGTACTAACTATTAATTATTTATATTTAATTAAAGTAAGTAACTTGATTTGCAACGGTACAATTTCAAACTAACGAATAATCTTGACTCATACAAAGTGGAGAGAGTGGCCTTGAATACTATAGAACATCTGTCCCGGCAATGAATAGAAAAGGGCATAGGGTAGGGACAAGTATTTCCAGGTATATAAGTATTGAGAAATTTACGCGTTTTAAAGAAAAGATATATAATGTCGTGTTAACTTAAAATAAAACTAAAATATATAATCCAGAATTAATAATATTTTATACTTAAATAGTTAAATATGAATAATTATATATAAATAATCAAGTTACTTACTTTAATTAAATATAAATAATTAATAGTTAGTACATAAATAATAGGCATTGTTTAATAATTATAATTTCCAAGTAAATAATTGACTTTATAACGTACTGATAACCATAACTCACGCTTGACCTTGCATTAGGCCGTATATGACTGTACGATGTGCACTCTTCGCGCTCTACCTTCAAAACGGTTGGTCGTATGAAAAAAAAAGTTTAAACAAAAGTTGTAGGGAATTTTATAGCCTACAACTTTTATAATAAATGCAAATCTCATTTAACCGATAGGAAGCCAGATATTCGCGAAAAACCGATTTTTGTGACCTTTGACCTTGAATATTTTGAGACGCGAACACGATAACGATTGTGACTTTTGAGACAACATTTAGAATGACAAAACAAAGGTTCATACCAATTTGCAGCTTATTATCTTTCATTCCGAGGTGAAAGCCCTAATATGACTGGGCTATACAGCGGCCTTTGGTCTTATGGACAATTTAACACCTGGCAATTCAAATGGCATCTCAAAACGGAGTAACATTTTTATAATTTACAAGCTTGTTATTTGGCGTTCGACAATTGTTTAAAAATGCATACGTACGTTTTTTGTTTGATATCCTATGAAATTATTAAAGAAATCCATTATTACAAAAAATATAAATGCAAGTTAAAAACATCAAAGCCAATTTGATATTCATTCTTTTCACACAAATTTGCATCCAAAATTGAAGTCATTCTAGGGTTCATGATTTTGAATAAGAAATTTTTCCAAGTAGTGGAATTTCCATAAACCTCTTACCACACGGTGGCAGCTACAAAAACTACTGGAACATCAAACTGCTGTTAATATAAAATTCAAAAGCCTTTTGTCTAATCCACAAAGGCGAAATCTGTCCGCTCCAGTGCCTTTAATATCAAACATTTGGCCACTCACCTTCTCCTGTTTAAAATAAATATTTATGTAAGCAATTTCTTGGGCTTCTTTTCTTCTCGACTGTCGACACTGATGAATAACTAAAATCAGGCTACAGCAGCACTAGCAGCCACATTTGGAGCAGCAACAACAAAAACAATCGTGGAAGGAACTTGTGCGGGCAGTTTATTCATCATCGCAAACATTATGTAAGTTTTCATCGTGGTATCTATACATGTGTAGTCTCTTTAACGATAAGAGTGGTGGTGGTGAAAGGATAACCACAAATATCTCCATAACGGTATACATTGTGGCTGAGATGGCACAAACCGAAGAGGAATTGAGTGCGGAAGAAAAAACAAGAACGGGAGCAAGGTCGCAGTACCTCTTCACGGTGACTGCCTTTCGACAATATCAACTTTTTGAGAAAGGAAGATTGGAAGTAGATGACAACAAGCTTACGACGATAACAATAAGGATGTGCTTGAAAAGAGTAGAACGAGTACTATAGACGCTCCTAATGGCCATACAAAGTCAATATGTACACACCCACCAAACAATTTATCTACGAAAGTGATTAAGTATTGATTTCGAATGTGAATAGGACTTCGAATAAATGGAGATGGAATTCATTCTTTCTGCAGATTTACATATGTATTTGTTTTCAATGATATCATCAAGATCTATTTATTTAAATTTATTTATTTTGCAACTTCTATTAGAAGTTAAGATATTAAAGAAAAGATTTTCTGTTGAACAAAAGGAATGTACTATAATATATAGTATGTACATACAATCGGTAGACATTGCTAATACAGGCGTACCTCGATATAAGTCGTTTCGAACAAAGTCGTTTTACACATGAGACGTCAAATAATTCCTACCCCGATTCGATTTAACGACAACTTTGCTTCACACTTGCGTCACTTTCCGAAACTTTTCGTAATTACCAAGAAAAGTACATAATTACGGAAAGTTTAAGTTCATTCGAAATAAGAAAATTTTGAGATGTTCAACTTTTTTGTGAAGCAGTGTAATTATGACCTTAAATATGCGTCAAAGAATTATAAAATGTCCCCATTGCACAAAAATCATGTATGTATTTGTCTTTTTCTAATTTGCTGAACATTAAGAGTGTGCTGATTTATTAAAGAAGGAAATCCCCGAATATACACAAGTCAGAGTATTCTACATATGTATACGAAAGGTTTCAGATTTCGTTTTTTTCTGTCTCGGGTTCGATTGCGTGAATAACATCGCGTGTGGTTTGGTAATTTGTGACTTATGATTGGTGGAAAACGCAGTGCAGAAAATTTTACTGTGATCAGCTCGAAGAAAGCTAGAAACACAGTGACCTTAGAAAATAAAATGGAAGTTTTAAAGCGCATTGATTCCGGTGGGAAAGTTACGTCCGTTGGACAAGCATTAAATTTAAATCGTACAACTGTCCATACTATAATAAAAAATGCCGAAAAAATTCGAGCGAGTGTACAAGCTGGTTCATCTAAAGCATGCTCTGTAATTACGAAATCGCGAAGTATTAACATGGAAGCAATGGAAAAATTGTTAAGTATTTGGATCGAAGGTCTCAATCAAAAAAACATGCCTCTCAGTACACTGATAATTCAAGAAAAAGCTAGGGCTTTGCTTGCATCCGTGAAGGAGCGAAATGGCGGTGGAACAGAATCATTCCAAGCAAGTTCTGGTTGGTTTCACAGATTTAAGAAGCGGAGCAATCTACATAACTTGAAACTATCAGGAGAACCAGCAAGTGCGGACACAGATGCAGCCGCTAACTTTTTATCTACATTTGTGGGTGTCATTTCAGAGGAAGGAAATGCTCCACAACTGGTAAGCGTTTCCTGTTGAATTTGGATGTATGGGCAGTTCAAAATTCGCTATGTTACTATAGATCTTTCACGTGGACGAAACGGGCCTTTTTTGGAAGAGGATGCCTCCAGGATATTTATATCTGTAGAAGAAACTACCGCGTCCGGTATCAAAACTTCAAAGGATAGACTAACATTGCTTCTTGGAGCGAATGCATCTGGAGACTTTAGGTTGAAGCCTTTGCTTATTTATTCTTCGAAAATCCAAGAGCGATGAAGAACATTTGCATTAAAGATTACCCGTTATTTGGCGCTCGAATAAGAAGTCTTGGATGACTTCCGTAATTTTAAATGATTGGTTCCAAACATACTTTTGTCCGTAAGTGAAAGATTATTGCCTTAAAAATAACTTGTCCCACAAGGCAATACTAATTGTTGACAATGCACCGTCGCATCCGGTCAACTTGGACGAGTTCGACGAGAATATCAAAGTGATATTTTTGCCCCCCAACACCACGTCCTTGCTCCAACCTATGGATCAGGGGGTGTTGGCTTCTTTTAAGGCTTACTACTTACGCAAGACATTCAAGCAACTTATTGCTGAAATTGATCAAGGGAACGAGGATACTGACAAATCAACTATTCGAAGCTTTTGGCGCAATTTCAACATTCTGAATGCAGTTGAAAATATCAATGAGTTTTGGAAAGAAGTAAAAAATTCCAATTTGAATGCTGCGTGGAAAAACCTTTGGCCTGAATGCGTTAATAGGCAAATAAATCTGACAAATTCACCTGACACCGTTCAATCGGATATTTTAAGTTTAGCTCATCCGATTGGTGTTAACGATGTAGACGATAATAATTTGGCAGAATTATTACAATCGCATAATGATGAAATTTCAGCAGAGGAATTAATTCAACTTCTAGAAAATCATGATGGTATTGAAACTGAAGTCGGTGAAATAAGGGAAAACCTTAGCTGCAGCCCTGCTTTAACTATTCAAAAATTATCGGAAGGTTTGGAATGCTTGAAGAAAGCCGAACAAATTTTTAGTTTAGACACGGATAGGGAAATACTCGTACATGAAAAATTTATGCGACTCATCGATGACGCATCTTTTCCGTACAAGGAGCTATACACTGAAAAAAGGAATGCCACAATGCAGCGTACCATAGACTCATATTTTTCAAATTCATAAGCAACAACCTCGTCAATGCATGTTTCAAATGAAAATTTTTTCTCCGATTAACATAATTCTTAAAATATACAACAGTATCCTTCTTCATGTTTTTTTTCCGTTTATTTACTTTAATAATAAATAATATTATAATATGAATTTTGTGCCTTAATTTTACCTAATTCGTTTACATATGCATTTGCTTTGACCCGGTTTAAGTCATTTCAACTTAAGTCGCCTTTCCCTGGAACGTATCCCTGTCGTAAATCGGGGTACGCCTGTACGAGTATGTATGAAAAAAAAACTTCACCTTAATGTGTTTGGATGAATTAGTTTTGACGAAGCAGTTTAGTTAGTCGAGCGTGGAATTACAGTTTTCAGTGTAAAAGGGATAAACAAAGATCAAATCACAGCTGAAAATGTTTTGACTTCAAAAACGCAAAGGAAGTGCTTACAACAGTGAATGGGCCCTATTTTACATATATACATATATTCCCAAATTGGAGAAAAACCAGATAATTCAGCTGAAGGGTCCGGGCCAGAGCGTATGAACTATCAAGCGAGTTCACATAGAACAAACACCCAACGGTATGCAGGGGGAATGCCGGTCGACTGGAGCACTCTTGGAGGCTAGCATTCTTTGGGGAAGGCCGCCCCCACGGACCCGAGGATATGGGGGGTGCCGTGAAGTGCCCTACGACCCTGATTGATTCTGGACTACGCTTTGGACAACGAACTGGAATTGATGCTTTGGGCTGGTGGATATCATGGTTTGGACCTAGTTGCTTTGCACCATAGTATACTCAACTAGTAACCACACTCCATCAACCCTCCGGAAAAATTCGAACACAAGCCGAACAGAGAGCCATAAATTTTTGGTAGCAGGTAGGTAGGTCAATGCTGATGCGAGAATTGGTGCGAATATAAACATATGCTTCGATGAGAGATTTCAGGATTACCATATCTCAAAAAATCAGTAATTTTGCAGAAAAACAAATTCGTTCTATGCAATCTTTTAGTTTTTTATTAGGATGTGGCAGCACTCCCATGTTCTGAAATTCGTAAAAGAACACGTGCGTCGGAAATTTTATTTTCATTTTGCTTTGTTTCTTGAGCGCACCAAACATGGGATCAGCAATCATGCTCCGGATCAGCTGACGTGCCCCTGAGAAAATTCAAAAAGTGTGCAACACAGGGTAAATGAAAGGTGCGGGTACTAGTTGAGTATAATGCTTTGCACCGTAGCGCCGAGGTCACACTCGTGCTTGAACGGCTCCAATTCAACTATCATATCGTCTCCGTCCCGGTAAAACCTTCGGAGCACGTTCGAAGTTCGCACCATTGTGTTTGTAGTGTTTCGGTTGAGACGGACTCCCGATGAGCGCTGGTATGGCTCTGAGCACTTGTCCCCATAAGGGCTTGTGTCAACCCTCACATGGCCTCCCTGCCCTGCAACGATAGCCATCGGACCAAAAAGGCAACTATACACACGAACGAAGACAGCGGTTCCGAGGGGAGACCCAATAAAATTAGAGCAACCAAAAAATCTAAGAAAAAATTTAAAAAAACCCTAAAAAAAAGCAAAAATTACAACAATGACGACGCAACCAACGGCTGCAGCCACGATGTTAACAGCACATCGGGAGAGGTACTAACGATGAATACAATGACAGTGAAGACGGATGAAAAACAGAAATTAACAGACAGTCTTGTCCAGACTGAGATTCCTGCGCCGTTCGGGTGCAGCAAAAAAATGATGCGAACGCCAGAGCGTCCTAAAAAGAAAAAAAGGGAAAGTTAAGGGCGCGCCAGATGTTCGAGCGATGAAAGAAAATATAAAGGACATCGAGAATTCGATTATGACAGGAAAAGACAGGAGTGACCAAACAAATGAAGCGCCGTTGTGTAATTTCATCGTCACCGTCGAAAATGTGGCGGAAGTACTGTACTTGGAAGCGGAAGCCAAGGTTTTCAATGTGTGAAAAAAAAATTTTTAATTTGTGGTCAAAGACCCATTTATAGGGTTCTTAATTTGATATCTTATGTTAAATAAGTATTTTTCCATTATATTTTTTTTTCAAACCTTCTCAAGGCAGTTTTAGTTGTATGGTTTTTCAGAAATGTTCTTCAAACAAACTCTTTTGCCTTTCGTTCAAACTTCATTCATGATGTTTAATCGTCCTACTAAGTGGACTTTGAAAATCCGGAAATTGAAACTATTTAAAACCCTTTGAAGAAAGAAATATTTAAAAACTCCGTTTTAAGTGCCTTCATCTCATTTTATTTAAGCTTATTAGTTAAAGTTTGCAATTTCATGATAAAATAAAGTAAAAAAATCCCGTTGGCGCCACCAGCCCGAAAGGTAAATTTTTCGTTGGTACCCTTAGCTATAAAAGCAATTAGTTATGTTATTGGCCCCCATTTTCATAGTCAATCACTGTTTAGGGACAAGTGAAAGTAGCAGAAGAGTCCTTCTACCAGAAGAGTATTGTAATATAATTAGTAAATCAAACAACGTCTTCTGAATATCAAAAGATGGCTCATATGAATTGAATTTTGGAAAAATAATAAACGGTTATTATATATTTTAAGTTTCCGCCATTTTATTTTTAGTTTGTTGACCTCAATGTTTGAATAGTCATGATAGACAATGAATGTTTTAAAATATTCCTAAAATTTTCATCAAAACCCATCTCTAGTGTTTGGGTATTTCTGAACGTGTATTTACACAGTATCCCATGTAATTGTTATAGTAAAGGATAAATTTCAAGCGTCTATAACTTAATTTTTATGAAACTTCCAGAAAGCGTCCGTCTGCGTTCTACACCGAATGCAAGCGGTAGTGATAGTGATCGCGGCAATACACGTTTAATCACCACAGTGGAAAGTGCGAGCAAGAGGGAAGATCCAAGCGAGAAGCAGAAAGAGAAGGAGCAAGCGAACAAAAACCAAGGAGTCTTCTTGCTGAGTGATTTTTGCTTTCTCTGGTTGTGGGGCCATATTATTTTGTTTATCTCTCATTTGTATTACAAATATTTAATAGTTGGATATGGTTCAAATTGTTTGAGTTTTATTGCGGTGAGTTGTGGATGTGACGGATATATCCACAATGGACAAAGATTAGCAAATTGCTCTGCTGATTACTCAATTGAAAGCTTTGCAAACTGTGCAGGCACAGCTTAGCGAAGTCTTACAGCAGTTGAGACAAGCTCAAAAGCAATTGTATGACGTTAACTTGGAGTTCGCAGAGCAACGCCGAGTTAACAAAGAGCTTATGGAGCGTTTGAGAGATTTGGCGCTGGCTAAATAAAAAAAAAATACAAACAAAACAGAGGAAAATGGAGTCTTCATCTTCCTTATTAGGGATCTGTCTGCGCTTTCCTCTTTCTTGGTAAGAAGAAGATGAGGACAATGAGTCCATACTCGAAGACTCTGCTAAGGAGGATGGAAACTATGGTTTGGATATAATTAACAACTAATCTATTGAATTGTCGGTTTGCTGTATCATACTCGGCAGCAACAACAACTTACACTAAGCACAATGTAACTCCATTATCGGAATTATCCAAATACCTATGGACATCATCCACGTAGCACGTCAGTAACACTGAATCGCAATGGTTACTGCTTCCACCATAACAAGCAAGTACACCAAGATGAAACAAGTTGAAGTAGCAGGAGGATGCTCCTGCCAGAAGGGTATTGTAAAACAATTAGTAAATCAAACAATATATTCTGCATATCAAAACTTGACTAATATATAGATTCCATAAATTGAGTTCGAAAAATTATTATGGTTATTATAATTTTAAACTCGCCACCATTTTGTTTCAAGTGGTTTGACCTCGTCGCTTGATTAGTCACGATAACACATGGATATTACTAAAAGTTTCTAAAATTTTTATCAAAATTCCTACATATTTGTAGTGTCTCGGTCCGCTGCAAGCGTGTATCTTCCTAGTATCACGTGTTAATGTTGTTGTAATTGTTAAAGATTCAATCGGCTGTAACTTAGCTGTTTATTGTTCAATTATTGTGAAATTTTCGAACCATATACAATCACTTTCAGAAAATTTAAATTATAGATTTTGGGAAATCTAATGGTCACATCTTGATTTTATAGACAAAAAAGCAAAATTTATAAAAGGTACTATTATTAACAAAGTTGATTGAATTTCGACTTCTAAGGTATTTGTTGCCCTTGTGAAGGAAAAATTGACAGTTCAAGCACTGTTTTGAAAAGCTCTTATAAAGAACTTTCATTTGATATTCATATTGGCTACCTTTGATGAAATTTTTTTCAGCGGCCACTCCCCTGTACTGTCATCATCGATTCATTGCCTATTTTTTCGCATCCTAGAATGGTTACAAAGCCCTTTTGCTAGGAGCTCTCTCCTGCCTCCTCGACTTGTTTCACGTATGAGTATCAATTGTAGGTACTCATCTTCAGCCATTCATTAAATTGAATCAAGTGTTAAAAGCATGCGCTTTAAACGTTGAAGTTGGGGCAAAATAATTCAAAATTATTCAATCTTCGCATTTAAAACAGCCACT
Source organism: Odontomyia ornata (assembly GCA_963969285.1). Taxonomy (NCBI): domain Eukaryota; kingdom Metazoa; phylum Arthropoda; class Insecta; order Diptera; family Stratiomyidae; genus Odontomyia; species Odontomyia ornata. The sequence continues at coordinate 452,253,211 of OZ017739.1, read as the reverse complement.
ATTTTGCTTTACGATTACTAATACCGCTAGCTGAGCCAATTCTCAAAGGAATTCATGATACCTATCATTCCTGAAACTTTCATGCAAATCCTAGCAAAGCTGTAGTATCTGAGTCAGTAAAAAGCGCATATTGTTGCATAGCCATATGTTTCCATAGTCATACAGCGCATATTGTTCCATAGTAATACAGGAAAATTCAAATCGCTATAACTTCATTAAATACCATTCGATCTTTATGAAACTTTCAGGACAGATTAATCTTATTGATAGTCATCTGTGCACTGAATTTTATTAAGTTTAAGGGACCCGTTAAGATTTTATTCAAGAAAACATAAAATCTATAAATCATACTATTACTAACAAAGTTGAGTGAATTTCGACTTCTCACGTATTTGTTGTTGTTGTACTCATAAAGGCCTACACTCATGATTTTTTTCAGATTTTTCGGGTCAAAGGTGTCCAATCGCGAGGGGGGGGGACACAAAATTTTCGTACATTTCCCCTTCCCCTGCACCCCTCGAAGCAAAATTTGTCATTTTAAGACCTGTTTTGAAAAGTTCTCATCAAGACCTTTCATTTGATACCCATATTGCCTACATGCGATGAAAACTTTTTTTTCAGGGGCAACTCCCCTATATGGGGAGACCCCCCTTAAAGACCTTATAAATTTTTTTTCGTAGTGGAACTTTGAAGAGGGCGTCACTTTGCACCCACCTACAAAATTTTATGTTTGTAGCTTATGTAGTTTGCGAGAAAAAGTGGTGTGACACACGGACGGACGGACGGACGGACGGACGGACGGACGGACGGACGGACGGACGGACGGACGGACGGACAGACGGACAGACAGGACGCGAAACTAATAGGGTATTGTAAAATAATTTTACAATACCCTAAAAATCCATCCACAAACCAAACCTTGCAAAGATACAATGAACTCATATCGCATAATAACGACCAGACCTTCGGTTTCAGCCCGTTCTCGCAAACTCGCTGGAGATAAAGTGGCAGCGGCTAATGCTCAAATTATGGACATGTTTGAAAAGGCCTAATCAGGCCATCCAGCAGCCTTTACGCCAGTCCCATACATATGAGTATGACCAAGAAAAATAAACGATGATTGGCAACTGCCTGGAGATTACAGGTCTCTTAACACTATAAAAGAAAGATACATCTATGGACCTCCCCTCATGGGCGTTCAGGCGTGAAAAAAGCCTGAATGGAACACACATTTATAGCAACTACGATTTAGACAGGGTCTACTATCAGGATCCAATTCAATCAAACGACATCCAAAAAACCGCTATTATCACCCCTTGTGATGTTTTATGTAGATTTCTCGAGAGAAATTAAACAACTTGGAGTAGCAGGAGAGTGCTTCTGCCAGAAGGGTTTTGTGAAACAATATATCAGAAAATTTATTCTGCACATCAAAACTTGGCCAAAATACAGATTCCATAAATTGAGTTCGAAAAACGAAATCCTGAAATAAAAGAAAAACCCATATTATATCGTATTGTACGAAATCCTGTTTAGTGTGTATTTGAATTTGCCGCCATTTTGTTTCAAGTGTTTTGTCCCCGTTGCTTGATTAGTCATTATGACACATGACTAGGCTCGTTGAGGTTTAACTTAGTCTTATGGCCTATCAGTGCAACCGAAAACTTTTGGCACAGGTACAGAGAAGAGGAGCACTAAGGATTGCATCTTCGTATCCGACAGTATCTGACTTGGCGGTGAGAGTTATTGCAGGTGTGTAGTACCTACGGTGAGAGTTATTGCAGGTGTGTAGTACCTATTGCCCTCCTTGCTATTTACCTGCGTCGAAAAAAGGACGCAAGGGAGATGGTTGTCCGCGAGGAGAGATAGGGCTCGCTCAACGACTGGCAGCAGTTTTAGTTAAATCGAAGGCATGGTGAGACTGACTCCTATCTGGCCCAGCTTTTGAGAGGGTATGAGTCTTTTCAGTCTTATCTGCACAAGATTGGTAAGTCACGATCCCGCTAGGAAGACAATGCCTGCTACATATTTTCACGTGCACAAAATGTAGCAGGCTGCGAAGGGACCTCTGCAGGGAGACGGGAGAGCTCACCCCAGATGATATAGGTGATACCCGAATCGGTTGACAAATGGAACCAGTTGGCATATTATGCTGGGGCAGTCCTAGAAGTTAAAAGGGGCTCACAGCAGCCGGAGGCGTCGAGGCTAGGGCATCGCTTGTCAGGCAATGTCTCCTGCCCCCCCACTAGGGAAGAAGGATCCCCCAGCTTGTAGGCGCCTCATGGCGTAACAAAAGGAGGCCTGGTCCGAAGTAATGTGTCAAATGGTTTCAGGCTGGGTTTTCAGGCCGACAAGGGAGCTGTTTAGTGGGTAGTCCAGTCGCCTTCTTACGAGCACCTCCCAACCATAAAAAAAAAATGGCCTATCAGTGTAAGAAATGAAAAATAGATAGTCTCAGGGCTTCAATCCGATTGAGATATACTATCTTAAATTGAGAGCAGGTCTTATAAGATGATCAAGGTCCTCCTTTCAAAATCAGAGACTAAAATTTATAATATTAAACCTGACTGCCACCTTATGCGCACCATGAAGGCGCAGCGTAGTATGTGCCACGATTGCCAACAATTTATCCATTCTTCCAGGCATCCGTGACCTCGACGCGTTAAATGCAATTCGCTTCGCCATTTCTTGGACTGTTTAAAGAAAATCGCAGATAAGTCAAAATGTGTTAATTGATGTGGTGCACATCCGGCAAGCGACGGGGGTTATGTAAATGAAGAAAGTGAGAAGATCGTTCACACAAGTTACGTGGCCCAATATGCACAATCAATATAAAAACAAACAACTTCGCGCACACAAAAACAATCGTAAAACACTTACGTGCCAAAAGTTAGCCAAAAAGCTAACACAATTTTAAACCATGATTCAAGCCATTGCTGCTGCATCTCAGAATATCATCAACACTAAACACTGATGAGTTTGATGAACCACGTTTCAATTCTAAAGTGGAATGCAAATTCCTTGCTTCGAAATTCTGGTGAACTAAACTAATTTATATTTAATTATATCATACTGATCCGAGATTCTTTTCTGAAGCCTGGAAGATAAATCCGCATCCCTAACGGCTATTCTCGTGATAGCGCAATCGCTTCATCGTAACTGTTGCTCCAGCCTCATTTTCGAAAAAGTAAGGTCCAATGACTCCGCCAGACCATAAACCGCACCAAACAGTCACACGTTGAGGATAGAGAGGCTTTTTAACAATAGTTCTTGGGTTTTCTGAGCCCCAGATGTGACAATTTTGCTTGCTCACGAGGCCACCGAGTTGAAAATGGGCCTCATCACTCAAGATGATTTTTCGATGGAATTCCGGATTATTTTCATGCATTTCAAGGACCCAATCAGCAAATATACGACGTTGTTGATGACCGACCGGCTTGAGTTCTTGTGTTAACTGAACTTAGTCTTAAGACCCAAATCTTTATGTAAAATACGGTGTAATGACGTTTGTGGAATGCCTAATTCCAAGGAACGATGAGGAATGGACAAACCCGGGTTTTCTTCATTCAACACTTTCAGCTAAAGAAGCAAGATTCTCGCCTGTTCTTGAGTGACGTTCACGGGTTTTATTCTTCACATCACTGAATTGTCCCAACAGCTCGAAATTTTCCACCGATTTCTGTATTGCGGCCCGACAAAGTGCTTCACGATGACCCAAACATGTTCGAGTTTTACGAACCGTCTCTGCCAAATTTCCACCATTTTTATAGTGAATTTTAATAATTTTCATGCATTTTTGAAGCATTATCGTTCCATTTTTATTAATGGCGTAGTTTTTACTTGTCAAATGTTAAAAAATGACAGCTTTAAAAGTAACATCTACCGAAATAGCGGGCTATTCAAAATAACACCTCTTATTGGAAAACCATTTAGAAATCATCTTCATTGATGTTCTTATGCAGAAAAAAGGCAAACTGGAAAACATTTAAAATCGCATTTGTCTTCTTATTCTTCATCGTAGCGGTACAGCCCCTCTCGGGCCATCCCTTTCTACAACAAGCGCCTCCAACTGTCTCGGTCCATTGATCGCGTCCTCAAATTTGGAAATCCGAGCAGCAATGAACTGTGTTCGTTGACCGAGTCAAACCAGCGTTTCATCGGTTTCCCCACTGGTCTCCGCCCTTCAGTTCTTCCAACAAATACCTTTTTAGGTATCCGTTGTTCATCCCCACGATTTATGTGGCCAGCCCATTGCAGGATCCGTAGTGTTACAATCGTTGAGACCTCCAGCTTGTCAAAAATTTCATACAGCTCATAGTTGTGTCGAATTCGCCATTGATTCCCGTCTAGCTTCGTTCCGATTATTTGCCTCAGGACCATCTCTTGATGGCACTCAATATGTTTGCGGATGCTTGGTTTAGGGTCCATGTATCACACCCATAGCATAACTCATATCTTATCACAGATTTGTATACTTTGAGCTTTGTTTTCCTGTGTATGCAGCTGGTCGTCAATACCATTAGAACCGAATAAAATATTTTATTTGCAAGTAGTATTTTTTGGCATTTTTCGTCCATTTTATTACAGATTCTCGTTATTTTGGTGCCTAAATATAAAAATTCGTCCACATTTTTGATATTGTATTCCCTAAGTGTGATATTTTGAACATTTGAGATATTTTCCCTCGAATGCAATTCACTAAAACTTTGTTGCGTTTGTTTAGCTTTTCTCAGGGATGCGTGAAAAAGAATTTTAAAAGGATCAGCCGCATGTCCATTCTTAATTCCCAGGTGTGAGATTCGAGATGGGCATAATAGTCGCCCATTTCGGGATTACTCATAGTTTCTGGTGCAATTGATTTATTTTCCCTGCTTCATTCTCACTAATTTTCTTACGAGCCAGAGTTAACTTGATGGTATCGATGGAAGTCATGAGGTTGTGTGTTTTCTCCTGGGCAACGCTCCTTTCTTTTCTCCGTGACAATTTACTTTTTATGCCCAATTGACGATTGACTTTTCATATAGTGATATCTTCGTCTTTCTTATTTTCGGCTGTCAAGTGTCAAGATCTCACGAATAAATCTGTGTTTCAGCGTGCGTACGTTCAATAGCGCTTCACCTTAAGGTGAGGTTAACCTAGCGACTGATGGCAGATCTCTTCTCGAGATCACGCCGTCATAGTATCACATATCGCACTAACTCTATACTCCCCATATTCCAAGAAGAGAGGATCGATAACCCTGATTAAAATACAATTAAAAAAAAAAACCTGTGTTGAAAAAATCTGATTCAAAATTCATGAAGTCTTTATAAAGCTTTTAAAGCATTTTTACACCTGCAATAACTGTTCTTTACTGTGAAGTTAAATGAATATTTTCTTACAATAATTGATATAGTTGCCACATTGTTGACATCAGCTTGAGAATTAAGCTCGAAATCGTATTAAATGAATTGGTTGCACGAAAGACAATCTCCGAAAAAACGACAATTTGAATTTGGCTGGACAGGACTTATGAAAAGCACACATCGGTATCCAAAGCCAGCCCAGTAGGCAAATAGAACATATGGGAATTTACTATTAAAGGGTTTTGCTTTGACAGATCAATTTTATCTATTGATAAAACACAAAAATATTTGAGATATTGAGTTCAAATTTATTGTGAGTGTAGTGCAAGCATTACTCACATGACAAGCCGGTTTACAGCGGTCCATTTTTAGGACCCAATTTTCCACCAGTCTGGCACACATTTCGGCCGAAATAATTTCGCGTTGGATGTTGTCTTTGAATTCGTCTAAAGTTGCTGGCTTGTTGGCATAGACCAGCGACTTGATGAAGCCCCATAAAAAGTAAACCAATAGCGTTAGATCGCATGAACGAGGTGGTCATTCGATCGGACCATTTCTCGAGATAACACGTTCACCGAATTTGCCTTTCAAGAAATCAATTGTGAGGCGTTCCGTGTGGCTAGTGGCACCGTCTTGTTGAAACCACATACTGTTGATGGTGAATTCATCCAATTCTGGCCACAAATAATCTTCCAACATAACCCGATAGCGCTCTCCATTGACGGTAACATGGTTTTTATTCGTGAAAAAATATGGCCCAATCGCACCTCCGGCACGAAAACCACACCAAACAGTAATTTTTTGCGAATGCAACAGTGTCTCAAGAAGCACATGTGGGTTTTTGAATAATAATGAATATTTTACTTATTAGCAAAGTCATTGAGCCAAAAATGAACTTCATCTCTGAAGATGATTTTTCGATGAAATTCTTCATTTTCTTCAAGCTTTGCCAGAGTCCAATTGGAGAAGTTTCGGTGTGTCGAATTATCAAGTGGCTTTATTTCTTGAGTTTATTTGATCTTGTAACCATGTGGATCAAAACTTTTTTGCAAAACAAGCCACAGTGTCGTTTGAGTGATGCCCAATTCTTGCGAACGACAGGGAATAGACTGATTTGGCTGATTTTGAATCGATGCCCTCACGGCTACGATATTTCCCTCGCTTTGGGCGGTATGACATTTTTTGGCACCGAAACGTTCAATAGTGAAAGTTTGGACTCAAATTTATCCACTATAGTACGCACCGCCTGTCGGGTGCGACAATTCTTGTGGCCGAAAATTGGAGTAAGTGCTCTGAAAGTTGCGACCACTGACTCAGAATTTCGGTAGTAATTTTTAATAATTTCCTACCATTTCTGGTTCGTGAACTTAACCATGATAAAAAAGTTGACTTTAACCACAGCCTCCTTAAACCTGGCGATCTTGCTAGGTCTGATAATGCAGAGAAAAGTAAAACTGACAGCCAGCTGTTTTATCAATGAAGTCATTACTTTTTTGCTTTCTTATCTGCTGTCGTGACACTTCTCCAGTAAGTGTCAGATTGTAATCAAATTATGGAAGGAAAAGTTATTAGCGGCACTTTGTTGTCTGAAAAATCGTTCAGTAGGATAGCCTGAATCGTTTGTTGTGAGTTGTGTAGTTATGTTGGAAGTCGCAATGTAGTCAATTAAGTATTTCATACATATTTTAATCAACATTAACCTGAACTTTATTCAATTTTAGATCCTTGACACTTCGTTTAAGTACATTGTTTCAAACTCATATCAAACCGATTCTATACTATTGGGAATAATAAGGCCAATGCTAAATAGTCTCCTATGAAAAGTAAATCTGGTACATCTGAAATGGTAACAAGAATGAAACCCTCGAATAAAAGCGCTGCACCTGGATCATTGACCAAACATCATAACAAAACATCTGACAATGAAATGGATGAGGAAAACGAAAATGAAAATAATCGTGGCTCAACAAGAACTCAAAGTGTACAGCAAAACTCAAAATCACATGAAAATTCAAGTAGACCAATAGCACAAAAACGAGGAAAATCGGTTAAAAATCGCCAGAGTCGTCAGAAGATGAGTTTGATGCATCAGATGTTCGGAGTGACAAAGCAAGCAGGCAAAAGAGATTAAACCTATACCAGAGCATATCTACTAAATAGCAGCTGCAATTAGAACAAATCTTTTTTCTTACGGTACTTATAGAGTAGAGAGAATTGGACTAAATGTGCACATGTATGGTAAACAAAAATTGAATTTGCAAGCAATTGAACCAACATATGATAAACTTTAATCCATCTTTTACACATTTATTTGCCTCTCTTTTCATTTTGACAGCTCCTCGATTGCAGGTGCTAGTTAGTATATATGCTCTGCCTATACCACCGTTGATAAATGAGAATAGAAAGTAAGGAGAACATGGCAGAATAATACCGAAGATAGCGATCATCCTGGGTTCTAGAGAGCCGTTATAGAGTTTGATACCAAACAAGAAGTTACACGACCCACAACATGTAGTATGTGACGTTGTAGAGGTAGTTGGAAATACTGCTGACGAACAAGATGAAGATGAGAACCCAAGACAAACAAGGGTATGTAATCGTGACATTGAAATGATTTGCCTTATTTTTTAAGTATTCAATCAATTTTTTTCAGTGTAATGCAGGTACAATTCAAAGGAGTGCTCAGACAGAAACATCTAGAGCTAATAGTCAAGAGTACCAAGTACCGAAACGAGCAGTACAATACTCCTTTCTTGCTAGTCTAGCTCAACTAGGAAACACTTCTCAGGAGTTATGATTAGTTTGAAATTCGCAGATATTCCTTAAGATAATTGTATTAACGAGGAACATTTTTTTGAAAAATGTTAGGGGTATCATTTAAATGTACTATATACTGGATAAGAGGCTGAATAAGCCCCGAAACAGCTACATGATTTAGGAAAAATTAAATTCAAACTGAGAACGGAACCGATTTTTTCTTTCTTAGTTTTTGAAAGATTGCAAACATCCGAAATATGAAATAAAAAGTTATAGAGTAAGTTTAACAAAGAATAATGTGCCTAAATTTCAATTAGATTTATTATGTTACGAGGTATATTAATTATACACAATGATAAAAGAATTATGACAATTGAAAGTATGGAGTTTAACTTAGGGGCACAGTAGTCTTGGCACTCTTATGCCGAATCGCGTTGATGAGATTGTAATTTAATCGGAACACAAATCTGAGGCAAGATATCTGAAAATTCAATAAAATTCTTGCCTTTCAAAGTAGAAGATCATATCTCGATAACACCAGTATTGATCGACCGTGATTTGTTGCCTTGCAACAAAGGCATATCATCAATATAAATTAACGGTTTCACTTCGTTAGAAATAAAGAAGTCTCCATTACTGCGCAACTTAATAGTTCCTTGCTTCCTCAACACTTTATGAGCGGGTCGTTCTAACGAAAAATCCACATCCATTGTGTATCCTTTTGCGCTCCATCCAAGGAAATAATCCTTGGAACGTATCAAGTATCGAACTGAATACCCTCGCAGTACTGTTAACGTTTGATTATCGATTCCCGCCAAAGAGCCTACAAGAACAGTCCAGCGGCTTAATTCGTTCTCAATTTGATGAATTTTATTTTTGTTTTTCCGATCGGCGCCAATTCTTTTTCCAATGCTTCACCCTTTTTTTTTGTGAAAGGGAGGTGAAGGCATTTACGCCCGCCGAGTCTGGCAGTGTGGGACTCCCATGGAGGATACCCTTGGACTACCCACTAAACACCTCCCCTGTCAATCTGAGAACCTAGCCTGGAACCGTTTGACACATTACTTCGGGCCAAGTCTCGTTTTGTTACGCCGTGGGGCGCCTTCAAGCTGGGGAGTCCCTTTCCTAGTGGGAGGGGAGAGGGGAAGAGGAAATGCCAGAAGAGCGATCCCCCAGCCCCAGCGCCTCCGGCTGCTGTGAGTCCCTTTTATATTTTAGGACTGCCCGAGCATAATGTGCCACCTGGTTCCATTTGTCAACCGATTCGAGCATCACCGCAACTATATTATCCGGGGTGAGCTCTCCTGTCTCCCTGTAGAGTTCCCTTCGCAGCCTGACTCATTTTGTACACGCAAAAAATGTGTGACAGGCATTGTCCTCCTCTCCTGGGCAAAACCGACAACCGGGAGACCGTGACTTACCGATCTTGTGCAGGTAAGACTGAAAACATCCGTGCCCGCTCAAAAGCTGGGTCAGATAGAAGTCAGTCTCACCATGCCTTCGATTTAGCCACGGTCTCACATCCGGGATGAGGCGCGCAGTCCACTTTCCCTCCGTGCAACTCCCCCAAGACTGCTGTAAATCGTTGAGCGAGCGTTGTCTCTCCTCGCGGACAACCATCTCTCTCGCATCCTCGTTTCGGCACAGGTAAATAGCGCGGCGCTCTCTAGCAAGGAGGGCGACAGGTATCACGCCTGCAATCGCTCTCACCGCCGAGTCGGAGACTGTTGGATACGAAGATGCAATTCTCAGTGCTCCTCTTCTCTGTACCTGTGCCAATCGTTTTCGGTATACCTCCTTGCTGAGAGCGTCGCCCCATACCTCTGCTCCGTACAGTAGCACCGACCCTACAGCACTCATCAAGAGGCGTCTTCTTGATGGGCTGGGTCCCCCTATGTTGGCCATAAGTGGACTCAGGGCCGATATTCCCGAAGCAGCCTTCTCAGCCGTTGCCCTGATTTGCTCAGAGAAACTCATCTTCGAGTCGATCAGTAGCTCCAGGTACTTCACCGCTGGCTTCGATTCGATTTGTATAACTCCAATACTGATCATCCTTACTCTAGGGATTCTCTTTTTTGTCAAGATGACCACTTCGGGTTTCTCCAGTGCTAAACTGAGCCCGCGAGCAGTGCGCTTGTTCAACGGTGCGCCCGGCGACCAGAGCCGCAACATCATCCGCATAGCCGACCAAGCACGACTCATCTGGCATCTCAAGTCTCAGTAGCCCGTCGTAAGACACGTTCCACAGGTCCGGACCAAGGATAGATCCCTGGGCAACACCCGATGTAATTTCCATCCTTCGTTGGCCCTGTGTCGTGTCGTAGAGCATTAGATATTCTGGAACTTGAAAAGAGTTTTCCAGCGTGTCCAGAATATCCACCCATCTAGCGGAGTTGAAGGCATTCCTGACGTCAAGTGTCACCAACAGGACGATGCTTCACCCTTGTGATCGAGAAGATCGTTGTCATTGAGCATTTCCTCTGTATTGGAAAAGCTGATTGTGTGATCTTCAATAGGAATTGGTTTGACCGTCTGATCAGGCAGCAACGAGTATTGCTGTGATTTAGGAGTGCCTTAGCTATACAGGCTGGATAGAAAACGGCCGCCGGGTTCATATCGAGACGTTCTTGGAATATTTTGATAGAAAAATTCCCGAGCTGAAAATAATTAAATTAGCAATCTAGTTTGATTGCACCCATCACATTAACCAATTAAACATATATTTAAAGAACAATACTCAAACTCAACAGTTCCCAGCAACTATTCTTCCTGTTCTGTCTATAGTGCACGACTTTGAACATGTTCCACCATTTCTGGGTGTAAATACTCGTATCTTATTGCTGCAACTGCAATTCGTGATTTTTACGCATGCATGGATCATCATACTGACTTTATCTTGCTTGAACTCTTGCTAGAATCTACGAGTTTGATTTTCAAGTTGACTTCAACAGGGGATTAGGAAAAATTTGCTTCGGAAACTTTGCACTAGCTGAACAGCCAGCCAATTTGCAAATTTACTTGCTGCTCGACAGGAAGTTTGACGCCTAATTGTTTGGAACCGCATTAATGGTCAGGAGCTGTCAGTTTCTATGACGTCATGTCACCAAATTTGCAGAGCAAGACGCCCAGATTTAAGGAGGCAGTGCTTTAGCCAACGTTTAGACATTGACAGCTCATTAAAAAAATTGAAGGGTGCGTTCATATAAAGATACGAGATTTTTATTTCCCTAATGGAAAACCCTATAGTAATGTTGGGGATTGGGGCTAGCATGGAGGTTCCCGAACGAGTTTTTTTGTAGACAATGAGAAAGTGGCATCGGCTGTTTCACACAAAATTTTCTTGTCGTTTATAGAAGGCAAATTAAACTAACTTATTTTTCTACGAGTTCAAGGAATATGTGAAATTATTGAGAGAATCTTGTAGCCTCAACGGTAGACTGGACATAGATTCCATAAATATGCCCTCGGTTTCGTAGTGCATTTTGAAGTTTTTTTTTGATGCTATTCAAATGAATTTCTTAGCACAAAGCAGTTACGTATTAAATGCATATTCTGAAAATTAATAAGCAATAAAAGCATTGACTCTTGAAAGCTCCACGTAAATAAATGAAAGTAATTTCAACATATTTAATTAAAACAAATAATCAAGAGTTTTATGGCTAATAGTTAGTGCTTTATTCTAGTATTTAACTTTTTTTGTTCTAGCACTCTTTTGCTGATTCACTTAGAGATAACTAGAGTATCTCATTACCTTGATCGAATGTGTCAGCACTCAAGAAGGTGATATGCTCAGTACTACGCTTTGGTCAGTATCTGTCCAGTTAGTTATAATACGTTCTGATTTTAAACCAATACGTATGTATCATAACTGAACGGTCTTACAGTCCGTGTGAAGAATCACTCGAAACAAATCTTATTGTTACCAATTGGATTTGATCCGAGACTGGCTTACGAGGGTGAGCACTCTGACTACTACACCACGCGTATTACTTTTCAACCTTAAAGCACGAAAAATCCCCTTAAATATACTACTCGAATAACTGAAAGTGCCAATCTATTGACAGCTTTAAAACAAGTGCTAATTGCATCCAACTGAACCTTCTCAATTCATCCCCTAAGTCCCAATTAGCCAAACTATAAAATTAACCATCTACAACTTGTCTATATAAATTATGTAATAGACTAGTTTCAAGATTTGGAACAATTCCATCGGCTAGGAATCTGGTTACAAGTTCGAACTGTCCACATAGTACAGCTGTATCCTTTCCAATGCATCTAATGTCTCATTGTCTACATGGCTTCTCCCCAAGAGTCTTAAAGTCTCATATGCACGATTCTTAAAAGCTCCTTTACTTACAGCGAAGACGTTCTTTTATATTCTTGTACGTCTCAATGGATATGTAATGTTACATATAGTACAAGTGAATACATGTATGTTTTTACACTTGCTCACAGACAGAGGTTTAAACGATATTAGCAGCCTTATCGATCCTTAGTGAATGCTATTCTGGGAATTGCTCAGGAGACAAATTATCCGCAGGGCAATTTGTCTTGGTTTGTCTTATTGGGCGAGGTCTCTTGTTCTCGTATGCGTTGCAAGAGAGTGCCCAAAAAGAGAAAGGACGAGATTTCCAAAGTGTTTACCAACTTGGCCCAAATGAGATTCTTTCTACTCCGTCTACGACGTTGTTTTTTCATGTAAGTAACACCCACGGCATTCATTATAAATGAACTTTGTTGGATTAGTATCTGGCCACATTTGTGGGAAGCATCTAAAAGGGATTCCTCGTATGATTTATTTATTTCTTAACGACGCAGATGATCTAATTTGGGAAGCGTTATTAGCTATGTGAGAATTTAATGAAGGGAGGAAGCCTGGTTAGTTAGGTTCAGTATGCAATAGAAGCTTTTTTGCTCTGGAGAGATATGTACAGTTCAGAACTATGAAGCTCAATGCAAAGAAAGCCGTTTTAAGCAATGATACAGAATGAAAAAATCCTTGCTGTCACATTAATATCTGTAGTTATTTTAAACAGCAGCCTTCATTTCAAACTTAAAATAACCTAGCTAATTAAATCGACGAAAATTAAATACAGCTTTCAAAATTTACTCTAGTTAAATGTACCCTCAAACTCTGCTGACCTGACGAATTTTATTCCTTCTTGTATTACAACGCAAACAACTGGATTTCCCATTAGCTGACTGATTGACAGATAACATCACGAAATAATAAGGACCTGTCCAATCCGTCCATTACGAATTCACACTACCCTTACCATCGCACTAATTATCGCCCGTCAAATTGACTCGTTACATCGCACCTCTAATATTCTCTCAACCTCTCTCTCAACTACTACACTATCATCTTCTGCTTGTCGACAGCAATTTCAGAAATCTGTCACGTATATGGATGAGTTCCTGGCCCTGCTCGAACGGTCCATCAATATAAACGTGTATACGATTTAGTTTGATAGAAACCCGAAACCTCGAGTGCAAGCGTGTTTAATTGAAAATCTCGCAACGCCAAAGGAACTGCATATACCCTAATATCCTTCTTAATACCCTTAAAGCCATTTGCTTCCATCCAATAGACTGTAATACGTCTATGTCACCAAATGTTAGTAATCATGCTACCGCAATAGCTGCATATCAGCATCTCCAATGTCATGCCCTCAGCTGTGCTTCACGTCTGCTTTCTGATCCTTTCTGATAGTTTACATCCAGTCTAATGGCCGCTTACCAAAGAACACAAACCCATATGAAATCTCACGTACAAATTTTTGGAATAGACCTTACGTACTCGTATATCCATTGCTCACATGACTCATTCCAACTCAACACACGATGTAATACTGTGTGGGATGTCCTGTCTGAATCCTTTTTACTAAGGCTACTATTTTGTATGTGCATAATACGCGCTTACGTTAGAGGTCATGTGAATTATAGTAGAGGACTAAAATGTTGAAACAATTTTTTTGAAATGGGCGTTTCATAATGCATTCAGCATAACTCAAAAACTGCATACCTAATAATATTCAAATAATAAACTAAATATTAATTACGTTTCTGGATGCTGTATAATAAAATCAGGTAAGTCATTAGCAGACTGATAATCCAATTGTATCCAGGTTTTGTTGAGAAATCCTCTTTAAAGAGTTACATGCTAGCTGATTTTATTAAAGTGTGTCATGGAAAGAGCCTGTATAAGCCGGCTCAATCGCTTTAAAACCAGTGCAGATATATTATTATGGCGTCTTTAGCTTCCCTGAAGAACACATGCTATCACACCCTTGTGATGGGTAATATAACGGTAATATCCATGCATTAGAAAAGCACCAAAACTAATTCAGCCATGGTGAAAACTACAATATTTAACCAATGCTACTAGAGCTTTTTGAATTGTGTTGTAGCTCTTTTGCCAAGTTAACACTAAATTGAATTTAATTGGAAGAATTGTCTTAGCAGTGGTATTAGTGGCTGTACTTGCGAATAGCGGGAAATTGAATTGACGGTAACGTCGGTACGAGAAGTGAAAACTAGTAGTGAGTTTGCATCAAAGACATATAAATTAATGGTCGAGCAACGAGAATCTGTGTACTCGCCTATGTGGAAAGCAAATTTATCACATAAATACCTTACGCTCTCGGAACTATATGATTCCCTCTGATTCTCCTTCCCCTTTGTTTTGGGAGAGGGTTTTCTTTCCTCTCTTCAGAAGAATCACTTCCCTCACTGACACCCTCGCACACCTACAAAATGTCGTTTCACGTGCAGATTATCGCGCCTTCATTATCATTCGTTGAACGGTTTGAGCACAACACAACAAGTGCCCTCTCACAACACAGCAAACGCAGAGGTTATGAAAATTCGTATCTTTTGAATAAAAAATGTGATCTTCAAAATCAAAAACTTTATAAACGTGAACGTGTTTCGGAGTGAAGCTATGTGCAAAAACACGAGTGAACTTAAGTGCAAAAATATAACAAATGTTCTCTCATAACAGAAAACGTAAAGGTTAGAAAACTCGTATGTGGAAGCTGATTCGTAAGTTTTGAATAAAAAAGAGAGCTGAAGTACCATTTTGTACACGCGATCTACAAACCAAAAACTTTATAGGCGTGAACGTGTTTCGGAGTGAAGTGAAGTGAAAAACGTATTTACGAGTATGTCTTCCCACTCGAACCTCAACTTCGCACAACCTAAGCGAAGGTTGCCTAATTGCTTCTGCTCTCGCGACTGGTTGCGGACCCAGTATTCTCTATGGGCTTTTTCACACGGGAATGGTAAGAACCCATATCCAAACAGGTTTCGCGCTTACGCCCTTATGTTTACACGTTGCATAGTTCAGCCAACCTATTTTTGTATACGATACACGTCTTGCGACTGTATGTGTCAAAAGGATCATTTGATCGTTAAACATCGCGCGGACAACATGAAACCGAAGATAGAGAGATAAGCGATTGAGAATTGATGCTTTAGCCTTGAATTGTGCACGAGGTAATAAAAACTGGAATGAAAAATGTATTTTATGATTGTTAAAGTTTGTCGATTCAAACTTCAGTTGGGTTTATTTGAATCCTCTGTGTTTTCCGTTTCTGAAAAATATATTCCAAATTTGAATATCTTCTTTAGTCGCATATTTTTCTATCAAGATTATGCGTACTGTTAATTTTCTATGGCTTAACATTAGGCAATTTAACTTTATTGTAATCGTGATATTCATCGTGTTGTTTCCTGACATTGAACATGGCCTCCGCTTTCATAAATTTATTAAATAACGCGTAGCTTCTCGCGTCCACGCATCCATTTTTGCACGCAAATTAAAGAAAGGCAATCGTTTCATGACGACTACCTTCTTCACCGAATGTTCAATTCGGAATGATTACCGACGTTTGTATAAAATTTCCTCCACCAAATGATCAGCAATATGCGTTTGTGTATGTGCGTTACGCTCGTTCACCCTAAAATATGTTGGCTTGTTTTTACCATCAGGTCCCCTCAATGCCTCTCACTCTTCTTGCCCATATAACCTGTTTAACGCTCGCTTTTAACGCTGCGTCTGAAAAAGCCCTATATCTATGGTGTGCATGCACGGTTTGGGATTGGTTTACGATTGGAGAGGTAATGTGAAGTTGACCGGGACGAAATGAATCCAGTGCATGCTTTACGAGTATCTGCATTTAAGCACGAACGGAAAAGACAAATGAATCTAAATTAACCCTTTAACGTGTCAAAAACCGAGAAACTTCAAATCTTTACAAAAATTCGTCGTTTGCTTTTTTAAGGGACCCTAATAAAAAAATATATTTACCGGGGATTTTAGGAGGCGGGAAAATAGTATCCCATTCCCTGTTTAGGGAAATGACTTTCCGGCTGTGGGCACTGGGTGATTATATTCCGACCTTCAATTTAGTGTTCAACGCGTTGATAAATAAGAAATACATATATAAAATAATTTAATTCGTATACGAAGTAAAAATTTGAATACACTAAACTCGAACAGCACATTTGTTGATTGATGTAAAAAGAAAATCAAACATTTTGATGCAATCGATATCCGTCAAAACAAAAAAAATTCATGCAAAATACTGAAAACCATACGCATCCAGTTTCTATGTATAAAAAAAATAGTAAATCTTTGGAATAAAATCCAAACACATTTACCAAACAAAAGCTGTACTAATTCCCGTATGAGGTAAAAAATGCGTACACTTACTGCGACGAATGAAAGAGTTGGAAACACTCCTTATACAAGGCAGCATTGCAGGCACCGCAAACCATATTGCTCCTTTTTTCCTTCACTTCGGTACTACAGTGCGCACATCTAGAATACTTCTCTTGCTTCTGAGGCATATGATCTCTGATGTTTGACAAACGGATTGCGTTTTGAATAGTAGGGAAACCACCAGTTTGATGTTTCTTCCTACCCTCTCCTGCCTCAGGACTATAACCCTTGCGTTTCTTGCTACAAAAAATACCAATCAGTTCGTTGACTAATTGAGAGCCGAAATTGAGGTGAGACAAATGCCGGGAACGACATTCGCTAAATCCTTGTACATTATGTAACTATTGACTATTGCCATGTCGATAAAATAATAAAATATATTCATCTACCAGCGACGGAATTTTTAGGCGATCGAATAGACCGACATGAGCTGATCAAATTTATTGACTCCCTCCATAAAAATATTGTAAGCTGCTATAGACTAGGGTCAGTATACTGATACTCTCTCGCCGCACTTGTTTCTTCGATGAACTGATCTCTGCTTGCTTGGGTTGTGCATCGAACTGACGACGACAACCACAGCCAACTTTTCCTCGCGATCTCACCACTTTGCAACGCTTACGTCCCCCGCCTGGGCACAATCACTCTCGCCAACCATCATGCAGTTTTCGGATTTTAGTTGTTTTTTCGGGTAGAATTTGCTGTTCGTCACAAAGGATTTTTTTCGTAGCACTACAGCCCCTTTCGGGCTTTCGCTTAGAGAAAGCTAGAGTATCTCATTGTCATGATCGAATGTATCGGCACTCCACAAGGTGATATGATCATTATCACGCTTTGGCCATGTGTCCGTCCACCCAGCTGCGATACGTTCTGATTTTAAACCAGCACGTATCATAACTAAATCTCGTTGACGTCAACGAAACTCGAACCAGTTTACCGTTTAGTAAAAGTTTCAACAGTGGTAAGCTTAAAAAAAATATTGTCAAAAAATGGACGATAACCTAGCCCACGGAGCATCGTAGATAAATCCAAAAAAAACTCTCTCCCCGAAACCATGATCACTTTTTTCGCTAGAGCGACACGTGTGTATCTCGAAGGACATTATAAAACCGGTAACTGCACACGCTGTAGCCTAAACTTTTCTGGATTTCATGGGTATGTACTGTTTTAGACTGCTTCTCCCCTTGAAACCTACCATGGTATCGTCGATGGGGAGAAATTTTGCAGGGTTAAATACATCTCGAATGACTTTCTGAAAATGTATGATTAGGGGCTGTATTTTGAACAGGCGGCCGTAATTGGGGTCTGTTCTAGGTAGCATCTCGAGGTCGACATTGAGGTGCAGGTAACGCAGTAATTTCAAAAATTATTTTTGACTCATTACTTTAGCTATCCACTCTACGTGAAAGCTACCGTCTAAGATCGAAAGTTCGGTAGATCATGGACTCGTATAAAAACAAGGATACCAGGCATAGCGCGTAATTCATTGAAATTCATACCGAGAATCACACCTTTTTGGGAGGCATACAAGTTCGATTGCATCACAATAAAATTTAAAATTTCAAGGGTCAAGAAAATTTGAAGAACTTTCAACGGGGGATTTAAATCAACGTAATTCCAGGTTTTAAAAAGTGAAAGGTACTGTACAAATTGGAGTCACCGTCTTCCCCAACTCCAGCTGCAGAGTAGTCGGGGTCGTTGACAGAATTCTCCGTCATCAGTATTCTCCACCAAATTTTGTTGAGCTGCGCTTCGAGGCCACGTAAGCCGCCGTCGAGATGACCCCCACGAGGAGCCACGATCACTGCCGTCATTTGAGGATTGGCAAGGAAGGAAATCTTCCGCGTCAGAATCACTTTCTAACTCGGAGTTTTCAGCCTGTTCCTCTGTAATTTCATCTAGAATTCCGGCTGTTGCCTCGTTCTTTAGTGGTCTTTCAGACATGACTGATGATGATAACAATAACGTTAGAATAAATTACATTTTACAATCAGGAAACGTGCAGTCCGCATACAAACATAAAAAATACAAATATGAAAACACCCGCACAAACACTATATGAACAATAAATAAATTTTAGGCAAAATCCCCCCCCCCCCCCACGGTAAAATTTTAGTAATTATTTGAATCAAAATATCGCTTACATTTTATTTTATGAATTATCTCAGTCTGAGATTCAAGAAAAATATTCTATACTACAATATATATACTATATTTGTAGGTTATGGTGGCACATTTTGCAGCTAATAACATATTTTTTCAAACATAATATTTTATTTTAATGGTAAAATATCATAAATTAGATCACTTAGACAATCTGTAAATATTTGCCATTCAAAAAAACACCTAGGGTTGGCCGAAAAATAGTTGTTTTTGAAGTGGTCTTTTTAGTGAAGGTTAGCCGAAATGGTATGACGCAATCAAGAAAAGCTTTTTTACGCTCTCTTTTGCCAATATCATCACAAAATAATACGCTAATGCACACAACAATACTATTATAATTAGATACATACCTAAATTTGAACTTCGAGCACTTCAATCCTGCTTCAAACGGCAACAATAACACACCGGCGTGTTTTAACCACTTTGTATGTTGTTCGCTACGCATGATGGGATACTATCTTCCCATTTTCGCATTTGTCTGTGGCCAGAGCCTTGATGGAATAGTGGAGGGGTACGCCAACTTGCAGCAAACAATTGGAGACACGTCCGATATCATTCCACTGTGATTTTAAAAGACCCGGTGGGAAAATAGTATCCAAAAGGGCGTTAAAAGAAATGGAATGGAATGGTAGTCCTTCGTCCGAGCAGGCAGGCTCGAGTTTGCAATCGGTTGTTGCTCTTTTTTCATTTCTTCTCATTTCCGGTCAGAGCCTTGATGGAATAGTGGAGGGGTGCGCCAACTCACAGTAAACAATTGGAGACACGTCCGATATCATCCCACTGTGACTTTAAAAGAACCGGTGG
The DNA here is from genome assembly GCA_963969285.1 of Odontomyia ornata. Classification (NCBI taxonomy): domain Eukaryota; kingdom Metazoa; phylum Arthropoda; class Insecta; order Diptera; family Stratiomyidae; genus Odontomyia; species Odontomyia ornata. Next base: position 452,233,417 of record OZ017739.1, on the reverse strand, counting down.
GAAAATTGTATCCAAAAGGGTGTTAAAGGAAATGGAATGGTAGTCCTTCATCTGACCAGGTAGGCTCAAATTCGCAATCGGTTGTTGCTCATTTTTCATTCCTTCTAATTGCTGGCCTTCAAGTGCGTACATCCACGCGGATGCCGCATCAACCAGAGTCAATGCAATGATAATAGTTCACCGGAAATTGACGGCCCTCAGCTTAATCCACGCACTATTGACCATCGGTCCAATGACTTCACATTCCACTAACGGATTACACTTCGTAAATTGTGCAATAGATTAAATATTATCTCGCTAGGAAAACTACATAAGCAATACTATTCCGATTTTCATTCTTTTATTGCAGCCACTATCCAACCTCAATGGTCTATGACACGTTAATATGTTAGAAGCTGCTGGGACACTTCTCGCGACGTGCTTGCAGTGACGATTAATGACAGACTTCCCTTTGTTACCAGTTGTCCCCTTGTGTGACTACTTATAACGGTAGTTGACGAGCCTTTTATTCACTCTCAATTGCATTGCGGAAGTGCAATTCGTGGCATAGTAAAAACTAGCCCAATAAATTGCTGGATATTGGTTTCTGTTACCCAGAATGTCATATTAATATCTTTTTATACGATATATAGATTAATTTGGCTTGCAATTATTTCAAAAAGTTCCCTTGTAAATATTTTGAAGGAGAGCTGTACTGGGCTATTAAGTTTCAGAAACTCTGCTGGCAAGTTTTCGTCACCAGTAAATCATAATTATTGCTTATTTAGCTTGGGGTTCTTCTTTTTCCAGCTAAGATTCAATTTTCGCTTAGCTTGACTGCGTCCTGCTTGAGGTCGAGTATAAGTAACAGGCCAATTGAAAAGTCCCCGGTCAAATGGGGCCGTCTTTTAACGATTTCATCCTTTAAACGATCCAATAACGCTATATAATAATCGCTGTGGATGGTCTGGCCCTTTTGGAGAATGAATATTATACCTTGCGCATCCCAGAATACTGATGCCATAACCTTGCTAGCGGACTGTTGTGTTTTTTCTCGCTTTAGATTCGGTTCATCATGTGCAGTCCACTCAGCTGACTGTCGATTGGACTCCGGAGTGAAATTATGGAGCCATGTTTCATCCATTGTCACATATTGACGCAAAAATTCAGGTTTATTGCGCTTAAATAGCTTCAAACACTGCTCAGAATCGTTAACACGTTGTTGCTTTTGATCGATTGTGAAAAACGCGTGGCACCCGTTTTTCACACAGCTTTCTCATGTACAAATATTCGTGAATGATATGATGTACACATTCAGATGATATCTTCACAAAGTCTGCTATCTCGATCAACTTCACTTTACGGTCATTCAAATTTATTTTGTGAACTTTTTTGATGTTTTCGTCAATGATAGCCTCTTTTGGGCGTCCACTGCGTTTGCCGTCTTCGATGCTCATTTCACCAGGTTTAAACTTAGCATACCAATCAATGATGGTTGATTTTCCTGGTGCAGACTCTTCATAAAGCCAGGATTTTGCTTCAACTTTATTTTTTCCCTTCAAAGAACAATATCTTATCAGCACACGAAATTCTTTTTTTCCATCTTTTTTCAAATAACAAAAGTAGCTACACTCACAACGCAATATCTCACAAACTAATGATTGGACTGCTGTCAAATGTTGACACGTATCGTTTGAAGGTTGGTACCAACTGAAAATGGATTTAACACTGGCATTGCCATCTGTGTATCAGACCAGGGGCTTTTCAATTGGCCTGTGAGGAGCTGGCAGTTGGGAAGTGCTATTTTACTCTCAATATTTTCAATGATGGTATCAATTTCCACTCCATCAACCTCTTGAAAATCATCTTCTTCCAATAGCTCCCCCGTATCAGGATCAACGATGCTGTCGTCATCACGGTCGAACCCATATTCACTGTCTACGTAATCAATGAGAAACTTCAATATTTCATCTTCTCGTAAACCTATGGCAGCCATCCTGTAACAAGAATATAGTAGTGCTAAATGTATGACACTAGATGCACTTAGTAATGCAATGTACTGGAGGTGGTAAACACCATAAACAACAATTATTTTAAACAATAACGAAAATTAGTCAATATCTCCGATAGAAAGCAAAGAAAATACACTAACCTTGTAGATCCGCACGACAAACACTCAGTTTTTATTGTTTATACATTTTTTTCGATATTAAAAGCTTTGTTATTCACCGCACTTCACGAAACCGGGACAAGTTTAATTGCAATTCGTTTCTGTCAAAATCATGTACTGAGTATTTTCGTAAGCTGTATTTAGAACTTGAATTGAGTTTTGTTCCAGAGCGGGAACTGAGCTTTATAACGAAAATAGTCTTTTGCATTTTATTTTATAAGCAAAAATTTAGAATGTTCCAATGCTGTCCCATGAAGCGTTAGTAGCCTTTCAAATCAAAACCCTTACGAAAAACGATCCACAAAGCTGTCACTCCCAAATGCTGTGAATGACGACGTATAGTACAAATGAAACACTGCTTTATGTGTAATCGCGTAAGACTTCTGCAATGTTTTGTCATTAAAGCTTGGATGGCTTGTTGGGTGGATCGACTAGGGCCATAAAATGGTTGAAGTATGCGTACCACATTTTACAAAATTTTTATTTCAATAATTCCTCTGATAAAATGAAAATATTGATGAAGCACTTAAGGCTTTGACACATGCGTTGGCTCACGCGTCATTTGTCAAAAATGAAAACTTAACATCCAAATGGCAAAAATCATTAGTTATAATAAAGCACTTAGGACATAACTGTCCCTAATAAATCAGTGTTTATCCTTAAAAATGATATTAGAGTTTCAAAAGCATAAACTCTCTTTGTTACTTCTTGTTTTCAAGATATTTTAAAAATTGTACATATTATAATTAAAAGAGCATCCTTGCAATTCGCTCATGGCAAATAATGCAGTTGATGTACTGCATGACATGAAAACTTCGGCCATTAACTTCCGCCTTAAAAATGTAGTGACGGCGGTATTCCAGCGGTAATCCTTTATAGTCCACTTTTCAAAAATTAAGTGTAAAACTAATCAAACGCTACCACTGTAATAGATAATAACCCTTTTTGATAATCCTAACATGCAACGTGTGAGGCAGAAGGATTGTATGCGAAGTGATGTACGACCTAAGTTACTATTACAATTCAACAATCTGTTTGTTATGGAATTCCAAGGTTTGGGGTGACTCTGTTCATTTCATTCTATTGCCGACAAGACTTAATTGTCGTGCCTAGAGCATATTGATGCATGCGGTAATTAGAATTGAAATTTCTCAATTTGTATGCCCGACATGTAGGTCTAATGTGCGGAATCATACACATGTAGCCAGGATAGTTTTTAGGGGGTTGAATGCAAAATATATCTGTTCGTGTGCAGATAGAATTCACATATACGTGCACTCCTTACCATACGACTCTACACACATATGCATATGTTACGTGGATATGGTCCTAGGAAGCTAATACGAGTATAGTTCAGTGTATGTGAAAGAAGGAAGTCATACTGAATACGAAATTGTAGTGGAATTATATTCAATCGACTTTTGAGATATCGACTGCGAAATCAGTTTCATACTTCAATTTCCTCTGGAAATTGTAAATCCTCACTCTTTTCATGTGTTACGTCAGAAATAGAGTTCAATTCTATAATGCATGAACGAGTGGGGCGTGCATGCCTGAATTTACGTACACAGACTATAAATTTGAATCCTTTTATTTGCTACGAGCATCAATGAAAATAAAAAATATAAAAAAATCTTTACCTGAGGCATCTTCCTACAGCGGCTTTTGAAGAAATGCTACCTATTCAATTTTCACCTTATTGAATTTCCTAGTAACAAATTGAAAAGGAACTGCGAGAAATATACCGACTAACATCCGTAACACAACTGAAATTAATAAAAACGAGTAAGCCCGACTATGTGTAAGCAATCAGTGTAACAATTAATTTAACATCGTGCTTAAACCGTACAACATACTCCTGGATTTAGACAAATATTTGGATACGATATGTTGCTTGCACATATGGCTACTAGAAGTATGAATGGACAAGGATACTATAGCAGAAATACGGGAAATGCATGCTATTAAGTGCTCACCTATCATCCCTTGAACATACGAAAGCATGTACTCGAAATCCCACTTTACTAATTCGTAAGCACTTTACTAGTACAGATTGTGTTCAATGCAATTAGTTGGTAATGTAGGTTTTGGACTTACCTAACCGACCCGAAACTACACCATGCAAATATTGTTCAAACGTTATGAATGTTTGTCCATTAGCTCTTGTATTTGGTTTCAACGTTTGCCGCCTTTAAGATTTCTAGATGACTAAATTATGCTTGGATAGAGATTAATCAGACTTTTGAAGAATTTCCATTGTGAATTCGCTATTATACATATGAAGCAAAAAGGACGCCTTCTATTAGTAAACTATTTTCATTTTAGCATAGTTTCAAATATTGGAAAAAAAATTAATGAATATTCGCATCTCTCGACATTGTATCTGATTCATACGCGTTACAAGTTCAAGTGTAAGGTTGTGGTTATGAATAACCCAACTGACGGTCTCATCGAGATGCACTGATGTAGCTTTCAGTATTTGACAAGAGATTCTTTTTTACGGTTTTGTAAAATAATTTCACAATACCCTACTAAAATCGCGCCTGTTTGTCCGTGTGCCACAGCATAGCCGTATAATCTACAAACATAACGTTTTGCATGTAGGTGTAAAATGGTGCCCTCCTCAAATTTCTACTATAACAAAAATTTTGCAGGGGGGGAGGTGGACCTTAATGAACGAGCGGACCTCATATTACTGCCCAAATTTTCATGTTTTAAGGGCCAAGGCAAATGACCTGCGAGGAGCTTCTTCTATTTATAGTGATAAAATTATATGCTTATCAGAAACTTGGCTGACTGATGATATTTTTGACAATGAACTTCTACCTAACTTTTTTATTTTCCGGAAACTTGATGGAGGTGGTGTGCTTGTAGGTGTTCATAAATCCGTCAGCTGTTCTCTGTTCGCGGACTTCCATGCTTCTCCTCCAGTGGAATGTGTAGCTGTCCGTGTTCCCTTTCCTTATAGTAAAATTTTGGTTTGCTCTGTCTAAATCCTTTGTAACAGTCCAATTTCAATTTATGAGCGATTTTTCTCTGAACTTTCTTCCTATATCCTATGTTTGTGGCGACTTTAATATTGCTTCTGTTGTGACTTTTTCCACAGTTGATTCAACTGGCGGTTAATCTTTAGCTCTTTCTTTGTGAACTTTCTCAGTTCAATATTGTTCCCAAAATTAATAAGAAAATTCTTGACCTTATCCTATCTAATCTCTCTAAATCTTCACTTAACTTCCTTCCCTCGCCCACACCACATGTTAATTCTGATTTGCACTATCCCCCACTGTTTTTTATCATTAAAACACGCCAAGCTTTTCATCGTCAAAAGGTGTCACCTGCTCGCTTCAACTTCTTTAAAGCTAACTACTCCAGAATTTAACTGGAAATCATTTCTAAAAACTGGTTCTCTCTCCTCAAGAATCTAGGAGCCAATGAGGTACTTAGTAACTTCTATACCATACTATCTGAAATCATCTAGGAAAATGCTCATATTGTCATTCAAAAAAGCCAGGCGATCGCCTGGTTTAAAATTTCTGAAAACACGTCTCAAGAGGGATTTTGAACTGTTCAAGGAGCTATACAAAGAGGCCAGAAGAAATATTTAGAGCACATTGAAATCTTCTTAAATGCCAATCACATGAAGCCATTTTGGTCCCATATTCGTTCTCTTAAGAGTTCTTGTAAATTTCCTCAGTTTGTTCGCTACGAAAACATTACCTCTACATCATGACGAGATTCTTGTGATCTGTTCACACGGTATTTTTCGTCCTTATCCTCTTGTTCAAATATCGGCCTAGTTGCTAAGAAGTCCTCTATTCCTTCGTCCTTATTGGATGCTTCTGAGTTTGTTACAAATCCACTCGAGATCGAGCTTATAATGGAGTCCCGGATTTTTTAAATAAATCTTTGTCATCTTCCTTGTGTATTCCTTTATCTATAATTTATAATATCAGTCCAGCCAATGCCACTTTTCCTTTCTACTGGCAATATGCATATGTATTTCCTATTTTTAAGGCGGGTGATATTAATTGTGTTGCTAACTTCCGACCTTTTTCTATCCTCTCCTATTTCAGCAAAATTTTTGAACGTGTAGTATATACGAGTAATAGAGTCAATCCATTAGTTCTTACCTTGTTTTCCCGTGAGAAGCATAGCGTCATCAAAGATTGATAAAGTTTGACCAACCTTATATCTTTTACTGACACTGTTGCCTTTGTGTTTGATAAACAAAGGCAAGTGGATGTTATCTATATGGATTTCTCCAAAGTTTTCAACTCTGTGGATCATAATCTCCTTCTCTCCAAAATAAAAAGCTTCAATCTTTCCCCCTTCCTTATATCCTGGTTTTCCACCTATATCTCGAGCCGTGCATGTGTTGTGTCTGTCAACTTCTAACTCTTTCCTCCATTTCATCCTGTTTCTGGAGTCTCACAAGGATCAATTTCAGGCCCTTTACTTTTTCTCATTTTCATCAATGAACTTCCTGCTTCGGTAGCGTCTGTAGTAATCGAGAAGTCATACAAGCAAACTGCTCGAAAGCGTTTTTAACACTTGTCGGAAATTTTCATTGGAGATTTAGATTTAGATTTCACTACTTCCAGTCATAGTTGCAATTTATAAAATATATTTTTTTCTTATTATTATTATTAAATGTAATTTTATATCAACTTTCCTTTATATTGAATTTAAACGTTTTACTTTAATTCTATTCCTCATGATATTTAACTTTGTATTACTTTTTAACAACTTTTTCATTTTTCTTTTTTTCAAATCTGCAAATTAAAATTTCGGACATGGGAACATTCATTTAGTGCACCCCGTCTATGTATTGCATTGCCGAATGCAATCAAACTCGGCTGAGCGAGGAACTGTATTGGAGGTTTTGCATTATTTGAACTCAACGTTGTCTTCAATTCCACGAGAATTGTCCCAGCTCGACACCGGACCACCCGTTTGCATTTCCCTTGCTCGGAAAACGTGAAAAGTCAGCGCAGGGCATCCCACAATTGTGTTGTTTGTGATTCAGTTAATATCGTCGTCCAAAAAATCCGAAAAATCGACGCAGGATGAACGAATGAGGAGTCACTCAAAACTCCGCGGTTGCCCTAAAACCCAACCAACTCAAGTTATTGCAAATCACAATCGGGGCCCAGAAGTCAATAAGAGGTTCGAGTTCCAAGAGTCGTCGTCCACCTCACAATCATGAGAGCGTGATTCAGTAATGGTAGTCGTTCCCAGTTTTTAGTAGCGGATGGGCACATTCGTCGCGATTTTGGTTGTTTAAAAATATTTGTTTTCTTGAAGTTGCCCAGTGTGATGGTGGAAAATAAATTTATCGTTATACAGCTGCGAGAATGAGAGCTTTGAATTGTCCCACCAAACAACTTCATGCTGTCTCCACTTGGCCTACTATAAATAATTGCATTCGACGTCTCGTCCCAACTCACACAAACTTATGTATGGATGGCTTTCAATCGAGAGCTAAGAGTGAGCTTGAACTGTATTGCTCATAGTTAAATAGTTATAATGAAACGGGCAACGTAGTAATTGAGTGAATTATATTCGCAACATGTATCTGACCTAGATTTTTCACAAAAAGCTCGTATCTAGTTCACGTTCACAGATTGATTTCTCCCTCAATCTATTTGCATTTTGAGTGAATTGTGCGTGCAACGAGAAAAAAATCTCCGGTATGAATAACGCTTTACGAGTCGAACAGCAATTTCCCAAAGGTAAAAAGAAAAACACGTTTGGGGCTTTGTGCTTGCCTGCCTGTGCTTAGTTTCCCAGTAGCGAATTTGTGAAGGATGGGAATCATTTGGTTCCGACCGATGTTTTGATTTCGCGTATTATATATGATATAATATTCGGATACAAGATAGTGTTCTGAACACCAAGATTCTGTCTGTGAGAATAATCAAAGCATGACGAGTACCTCGATCGCGGTTTTTGGTGACGCATTACATTTGAGCAAAGGTGTGTCAACCCACAAGGCTACTTTATTCACCGTATTCCCTGATACTATTGCTATAGTGTTGTAATATTTGTAGCGTATTATCTTTTGTATGTGCTTTTTTGCTTAAAAATTCAGTTACAAGTGATCACTATAGTTTTTGGCGCGAACCCAAATTTGCAAGTGGACTGAGCGCATAGTGATATCGGTACAAGACAAACCATTTGTTTGCTGCATATTATTCAATTACTAATTGCGTTTATTTTGGATTTTTTTTTTGAATTTTCGCGAACCCAACTTTTCACCGTGGATACTTGTAGTGATTTAGGTATGATAAATGTCTGCAAAGGACTGCAGCGATGGTCTGCTGCCTCAGCGGAAGAGGATTTTGGGATCGGCAGAGACTGGCAGACCATCGCTGCAGTCCTTTACGGACATTTATTATACCTAAATCACTACAAAATGTGCGCCCAACGTGGGGCCCGAAATGCCAGGCTGTATCATTAGTCGTGAGCACGAGACAGTCCATCGTCTCTAGGTAACCCTGCAAGGGGCCCAGACTTTTGGGGGGTAGGTAGCCTCTAAGGGATATTGCACTAATCGTGCCCCAGCAAATAATAACTTCCGAACGTGAGTTGTCTTTGGACATCAATATCGTTTGGACCTGCTTCTGATTCGTACATTGGTGGTTTACCAGCATTGTATAACTAGTAAGGGCAAATGTTATCGGAGTCCTTCTGTGTATTCGGAAGTTGTTATCCCAATATCATTTTCGCGGCGACTTTTAATCTGCACCTCAAACCAAGCGGCGCCTAAGTGTCTTCCAGTACATGGATTTTGACTTCACATGATTGGCTACTTAGCTAGTCCGTGACTATCCATGATCAGACACGCGCTGCTTGCGGCTCAGAATTCACCCTGGGCAGACAAATTGTAGCTGGTCGAAAATTGCTTATGAAAGATCACTTCTGAACCCTGATTCTTATGGTGCCTCAAGAGAGTAGTCCCTGTAGAGCAGAGGAGGAGTGTACCATAGGTGACTTTGCCTTGGAAAGGAGACAATGAAATGGAAAGACCGAATTTGATATTGATACCGCAAATCGTTTCTGGTAAAGTTAAAAATAAACTCACTATATTTTTTTTAAATCAATCTGTAGTCACGTATTTTAATATTCATTTGTTTGTACTTATCTATTCGTCTATTGTTTTTGTGGGGTTTTAATTTATCTCACCGCTTACGGCCACTTTTTAAATTAAAACCAGTACTTTTCAGATCTATATAATAAAATGCCGGCATGGAACAAATGTGGCAGCAGTTGGAGCAATCGCCTGGTGCTCCATCTCCGAATCCACCATTTCCGGGTCCATCACCTCCTGATCCACCACCTCCGGAAACACCATCTCAACCCATGCCTAGGGACACCTGGGATCTACAACTCTCAACCCAGCCAGGAGATCTCCACTATCTAAAGTAGCCGAGATAGTGGCTGGCTGGAAGTTCCAACGGAGCCTTTCTGAGAAGGGTCGAGAACATGGCGCGGTTGAATTTAGGGGGAAATATGAGAGCCATCACACGCTGCGCCCAAATGTTATTAACGGGGAGCCAACTCCTTTGGTTTTGGCGGTTTGTGGACCTTTCTCCAACATTTGACTGGGAGACGTTGAGGCGTGCAGCGCTGTAGTTCGCTCAGTCGATGGAGATGACACCTTAAACCGGCGGATAAGAGACAAACACCAACAATCGCATGGGACCGTAGATGACTACTACGAAGTCCTGTGTTGCCTGTTGGAGTGTCTGATGATCTCCATGCCCCCGAGTCTGAGTTTATCAGCCTCTTCTGGGAGGGGATCAGGCCGGAGCTGCAAGAGCGACTGATGTTCGCCCCGCGCCACAACGTGCATGCACTTCGTGCGTTCGCAAAAGCGCTTGAAGCTGTACAACATTCCCAGCGGTCCTCACCTCTAGGTAATTTATCGAGTTGACGAGAGCAATCAAAACGACGCTCAGTAGCGTCGGTAGCTCGAAAACAGCGTGCCTGCTCTACCCGCGCCAGCTTGTCTCAGACCATCTATAATAGACAGCTCGTCGAAGACCATTTCTCCAACATCCACAGAACTAGACCGACAACATCAAACCAAATCACATGAACTGGCCCCTAGGTGTTCGAACTGCCGGCAGACAGGACATCACTTTACCGCATACCAGGTAGAGGCTAAAATCTTTTATCGCCTTTGTGGGGAACCAGATACACATACGCCAGAATGTACATATTGTAAGGAATCAAAAAACTTGCTAGCGAGTGCTCATAACAGCCAGTAGCGTGCGCGACAGACCAAGTAATGGAATGGTATTCAATCCCGTCTACAAGCAGTTTCACCACGACAAGTTGCTCACCAGTAAACCCACTAAAGTCAAACACCACGATACCTCTGCTGGTCCACGATGCAGCAGATGCCACATCTTCTCCGGAGGGCTCTCCCACGACATTGTTGAAGCAACCACCACAGGTACTGTCTGAAGAACCCTAGCAGCCACAGATCTGTGTACTGAAGCCATTTTGTAGTGATTTAGGTATGATAAATACCCGTAAAGGACTGCAGCAATGGTCTACTTCCTCAGCAGAAGAGGATGTTGGGATCCGCTGAGATTGTCCTTATGCTGGGGGAAAAGAACCCGCCCCACGACACCAAAACGCTAGCCTGCCAGCGTCCCCAGACAGGCCAATCTCGGCGGATCTCAACATGCTCTTTCACCGGGGCAGCAGTCCATCTAAATGTCTCCAAAAGAGATTCTCTACCAAAACAGTCCCTTGTTGTTTCCTTACTCCATTCTTGGAGAAGTCCTGCATTAAAGTGTACACATAAAGGATCTAGCTGTGATCTTTGATGAAAAACTAAAGTTTGATCATCATATCATGATGATCGTTCTTAAGGCATCACGCCTTACTGGCTTCATCTTTAGATCCTCTAATAACTTTCGCATTCCTTCTACTTTCATCTGTCCCTTCGGTTCCTTAGTTCGTAGTGTATTAGTGTAGTGTGTTAGAATATTGCTTACTTTTTAACTTGCACCAGCATTTGCTTCCGGATAATCTTTGCTCACTTATCTCTCTTCATAGCTCAGTCAGGTCTAGTCGCTTTCATGACATTTTCCGCGTCCATTTTGCGCGAACAAACTTTTCTTTTGCTCTCCAATTATGCGGTTACCTCGTATACATATAGCATGTGTCTTGGTCCTCTGCCTAATTCTTTTCATATTTTTAAAACTAATCTCAAATAATTTGCTCTCTGATCATTCATTTGATATTGTTTAATAATTTTTACTTGTTTTATATTGCTTTAAAATTTCATCTGCAATTGGATTAACTATTATGATATTAAATTAACAAATAAATATAGGGCAGTGGCCCCTGAAATAAAAATTTCATCTAACGTAGCCGATATGGGTATTAGATGAAAGATCTTGAAGAGAGCTTTCGAAAACAGGACTTAAACTAACTTTTTTTTTTCGAGGGGAGCACAGGAAGGGGAAATACACGATCAATTTATGTCCGCTCTTCGCAATTGGACACCTATGATCTGAGAAATCTGAAAAAAAAAATTATGGAGGCAGTTGTTTATGAGTGCTACAACAACAAATACGTCTGAAGTCGAAATTTGCTGAACTTTGTTAATAATAGTATGATCTTCGAATTTTATATTTTTCCCAATAAAATCGTATGGATACACTTCCACTCAACGAAATTCGATATTTAAGTAGTGTTACAAAAGGTCCTCATACCATGTTACCTTGATGAAACCTAAATTATATTCACGGAAGTTATAGCCATTCGATTTTGGTACTTTGTGGACTCTCCACCGAATCAGACACTGCAGTTTTGATTTGATCTTCTTAAGATTTTCAGATAAGATCAATAACATAAATATTTTTGGGAATTTATTATATGAGGGATTTTTATTACTTTACAACAAAATGGCAACCGTTAAAAATGGAGAAACAATCGATTTTCTGTTAAACATGCACGTCTCTGTGACGTGTTTCTTGACTTTATTCGTTGTTGGTGACTGCATATCGTAGGTTGAGTACAAAACCCTTCTGACATGAGCGTATGTCTGTCTAACCAACTTGTTTTTCATTGCAAGAACACCCAACATATGAAGATTTTACTAGGCATAAACTGATCTTGCCATTTTATTGAGGTGTAAAATTATTGACCATCCATTAAATCACCAAAAAATCTAACTAACTACTTTTGGGTTCATTGGTCTACTGGAAAGCTATTGCTAGGAAACTAAAGAGCAAAAGATGACTTTATTTTAGAAAACATTTAAAAAGTGTATGAACACTACCACCGCGGCCACAAAAGTAGTTTTCGGGAAAACTAATATTAAAACAGGTTCTCTGAAACCTAAAAAGTAAAAAATAAAAATTGCACAATAGCATTGATATGTCGATTTTGAATGTCTCCCATTAAATCGTCCACCATTTATCACTAACGAAACTAATAAAGAGCCTGAAATATTTATTTCCATGAATAAATTTTACTCCAAATATGTTCCCAACTAAAATACAATTTATCCTTACAAAATATTCATTCTATGCACCCACATACAATAAAAGCTCAATTAAAAGTTTCTATGCTTCATTGACGTGATGGAGCGGGCAAACTTTTTTCGCCAGCAATGAATATTTACGTGCATTGCACAAATATTAAATAATAGAAGAAAAAAATGCAGTTCATACTCATGGATGCTGTGACTCGCGATGGAACCCCTTAAATTATCCTAAAGCTTTGGATATATGGATAAACTTCTTTAACGACCATTTAAAACTTTAAATCACCTTCACGCTGCCACCAACTTTTCTTGGTTTTCTCATTGAAAGCTGGTTTTGTCCACGGATTTCATCGACGATGACTGAATTCTGTGCTCGCCTCACATCGCCTTAACGCGTCAGGAGGCAACGATTTCACAAGAACTTTCTTGGCTTAACTTACTTTCTCTTTTGAATATCCTTTAACTTCGTTTCGTCGCCTTCGTCTTCATTTCACGGTCTCTCTCTCACTGGCTTTCTTGTTGCTTAACCTCTTTCAATGTCTGACGTGCATTGTAATCAGTTCATGAATTAAGGCATTAGGATGTGAAGAGAAAATATGAAAAGTGTCTGCAATATGGCTGTGGTTTATGCAATTTGTGATCGTCCTTACGACCAAGTTTGGCGACAGTAATATTGAGTAATAAAACAGATGAGTTTGGCAAGTAAAAATCGTTATTCAGTTTTATTATCACTATACAATGGTTTATTTAAATAATTTCACTATGACAAGATTTAGCTTAGTTGTATTTGGATGCAATGCAAAATGTGCATATCATGGGTCTTGATGGCTCCGAACAGGACATTTGGCAGTCTGATGTGTTACTGTTGTAGATTTTCATACATGGCTCTCTGGAATTGCCTGAAAAGATAAGATATCTTGAAAATATGATCAAAATTATGTGATTAAGTATTAATTGCCTGAATAGAAACAACAAATAAGGGTTTGATGGGCTCAGTACACAAACAACCTACGAGGGCGGTCTGGTGAGTACTTAGCCTTACCACCCAGTGGCGCCACTATCGCAAGAGAGATTCACTATCGTATAGAACGTTCTCGTAGACGGTTACTGTCAAAATTTCTGCTGAATTGGACCCGTCTTTTAGTTTTGACCACGTGTGGGAGCGGGTGGGTCCACGGATTTTAAAAAAATGGAGAATGAGCAATATCGCTCATTCGATTCTTGTTTTTGAAGGGGAAATCGCGCAGCGAAAACAAAGAGCACTTGGATCCTGTTTAGGGTGACTGCAAAGTGGTTTATCGATTTCAACGTTGTCGCACATCGGTTTTTGATAGGCCACGCCCAGGTGTCCCAAAAACGGCTACCACGGAGTATAACGTAAGAAAAATCTACGGGCTCGTATTGGCTGACAGCCGGTTGGAGGTGAGCTAGGTAGCTGAGACAGTAGGCATCTCAGCTCATATCCTGCATGAAATTGTGGGCATGAGAAAGCTGTCAGAGTAGTCGGTTCCTCGTTTGCTTTTTTTTTTTTTTTTTTTGTGTGGTAGGGAGGTGAAGGCATTTATGCCCGCCGAGTCTGGCAGTGTGGGACTCCCATGGAGGATACCTTTGGACTACCCACTAAACACCTCCCCTGTCAATCTGAGAACCTAGCCTGGAACCGTTTGACACATTACTTCGGGCCAGGTCTCGTTTTGTTACGCCGTGGGGCGCCTTCAAGCTGGGGAGTCCCTTTCCTAGCGGGAGGGGAGGGGGGAAGAGGAATTGCCAGAAGAGCGATCCCCCAGCCCCAGCGCCTCCGGCTGCTGTGATTCCCTTTTATATTTTAGGACTACCCGAGCATAATGTGCCACCTGGTTCCATTTGTCAACCGATTCGAGCATCACCGCAACTATATTATCCGGGGTGAGCTCTCCCGTCTCCCTGTAGAGTTCCCTTCGCAGCCTGGCCCATTTGGTACACGCAAAAAATGTGTGACAGGCATTGTCCTCCTCTCCTGGGCAAAACCGACAATCGGGAGACCGTGACTTGCCGATCTTGTGCAGGTAAGACTGAAAACACCCGTGCCCGCTCAAGAGCTGGGTCAGATAGAAGTCAGTCTCACCATGCCTTCGATTTAGCCACGGTCTCACATCCGGGATGAGGCGCGCAGCCCACCTTCCCTTCGTGCAATCCTCCCAAGACTGCTGCCAATCGTTGAGCGAGCGTTGTCTCTCCTCGCGGACAACCATCTTCCTCGCATCCTCGTTTCGGCGCAGGTCAATAGCGCGGCGCTCTCTAGCAAAGAGGGCGACAGGTATCACGCCTGCAATCACTCTCACCGCCGAGTCGGAGACTGTTGGATACGAAGATGCAATTCTCAGTGCTCCTCTTCTCTGTACCTGTGCCAATCGTTTTCGGTATACCTCCTTACTGAGAGCGTCGCCCCATACCTCTGCCCCGTACAGTAGCACTGACCCTACAGCACTCATCAAGAGGCGTCTTCTTGATGGGCTGGGTCCCCCTACCTTGGCCATAAGTCGACTCAGGGCCGATATTCCCGAAGCAGCCTTCTCAGCCGTTGCCCTGATTTGCTCAGAGAAATTCATCTTCGAGTCGATCAGTAGCCCCAGGTACTTCACCGCTGGCTTCGATTCGATCTGTATATCTCCAATACTGATCATCCTTACTCTAGGGATTCTCTTTTTTGTCAAGATGACCACTTCGGTTTTCTCCAGTGCTAAACTGAGCCCGCGAGCAGTCATCCAGTCCCTCACTCGGCACATTAGCATACCTAGCCTAAGTTGTGCTTGTTCAACGGTGCGTCCGGCGACCAGAGCCGCAACATCATCCGCATAGCCGACCAAGCGTGACTCATCTGGCATCTCAAGTCTCAGTAGCCCGTCGTAAGACACGTTCCACAGGTCCGGTCCAAGGATAGATCCCTGGGCAACACCCGATGTAATTTCCATCCTTCGTTGGCCCTGTGTCGTGTCGTAGAGCAGGCTTCGGTCCTTTAGGTAGTTCCTCAAAAGCCGCATTAGATATTCTCGAACTTGAAAGTTTTCCAGCGTATCCAGAATATCCACCCATCTAGCGGAGTTGAAGGCATTCCTGACGTCGAGTGTCACCAACAGGACGATCCGTCGCTTGGTGCGACTATATGCCTCTGCCTTTTGGACCGCGTTCACCACCTCTGCAATCGCATCGATGGTAGAACGTCCTGCTCTAAAGCCGTACTGCCGAGGAGATAGGTCCCCAGCAGCACAAATCGCGTCAGTGAGTCTTCCCTTGATGAGTTTCTCTAGCACTTTCCCAGTCGTGTCTAGCATGCATAACGGGCGGTATGCAGACGGCGATATGGGATTTCCCTTCCCCTTGCTGACCAGCACGAGCCTCGCCACCTTCCATCGTACCGGGAAAACCCCGTCCCGTAGGCAAGCGTTGAATGTGCTGAGCAGCAAGTCAGGACAATGGTGATAGACGAGCTGCAAAACCTCAGCTGGAACACCATCTGGACCTGGAGCCTTCCTCGCTTTCAGGGAGAGGACTGCCTCCTCCAGTTCCAGCTGTGTGAAGAGTGGACACTCGACTGCTGTTTCACCATGGACAGCGTCAACACGGACGGGATGGGCGGGGAAGAGTCCCCGCACTATCGCGTCCATCTTTTCCGCGTCATGTATACAAGGCTTCCGTGGGGCACCAAGTTTCCCCATAACCAGCTTGTAGCCAAGGCCCCACGGATCCCTATTTACATCGTCCACGAGGTCTTGCCAGCATCGGGCCTTGCTCTTGTTAATAAGCCTGCGAAGATATTTCCTGCCGGACCTGTATGCTGCTAGCCTAGTGTCTGCCTCCTCCCGTGTTCGCGCCCGCTGGGCCTCTCGCCGAAGTTTGTGACACTCGCTTCTTTGTTCGGCGATCTCGTTTGACCACCAGTATACTGGAGGCTTACCGTGTCGGGGTCTCCGGCGGGGCATGGAAGACTCGCAAGCAGCTATGATGGCACTCATAGTTGAGTTCACCAAGTCCTTGGCTGTAGGCCCTCCACTCCCTGGCGGAGCTCCCAGCAACGGTGCGCCTGCCGTAAGCGCGTCAGTGAACTTCTCGACGTCCATCCTCCCAGTCCTCCATCCGAGGGTTGAAGTTTGGGCATATGCACGCAGAGTGGCACCCTCGTGAATCTTAACAGCTATATACTGGTGATCACTAGCCGAGTAGTCCTCTAGTACTCGCCAGTTGCGTACTCTAGGTACCAGGGACTCCAAAGCGAGTGTCACATCGGGTATGGCTCCTACGCAACCCCAGCGGCGGAAAGTAGGGGTGTTACCAGTATTTAGGACAAAAAGCGCTGTTCTGGCCGCCATGTCCAAGATTTGCTTTCCCCTTGGGTCGGATTGTGGCATACCCCATTCGATGGCTCTAGCGTTGAAGTCTCCCCCGACCAGCATGTGGCCCTCTGTGTTCGAGACAGCGTCCTCCAGGGCATCGAGTTTGGTTCGAAAGGATCGCATTGCCTCGTTAGGCGTCAGATAAACACTGAAATATGTTATCCCTGAACACCGCACCCACACAAAACCATCCCCGCGTCCATGGCCCTGCACCTGAAGGCGGGCGCTGTCTCGAACCCAGATGGCCGAGGTACCAGTTTTGTCAGGGTACCACGCTTGCGAGTCCTTGTTATGATGTTGCTCGCTCAGCAACAGGAGGTCAGCTTTCTTATCCCTCGCAAACTGCTCAAGTAGGTCCTGGGCGTTTGTGCTTCGGTGCAAATTGACCTGCAGGATACGGATCATTTGAGTATCGATTTGGCTTTAGTTAGGGCCTCCTTGAAAACCCGGCATCTCCCTGTCCCCGGCTCATGTTTGAGGTCGCCGGGTGCTAGCTTAGCATCCTTGCAAAGAATGCATTTTGCCTCGTTCGTGCACTCCTTCCTTTTGTGCCCCGTTTCACCACATTTGTAGCACAGAGATCTCCTGTCGGGTCCCCTACAGCCATATGCGGTGTGTCCGTATTCGAGGCATCTGAAGCAGCGGATAGGGATCGCTCTTCTCCGTATCCTGCAGATCACCCAACCTATCTTAATTTTGCCCTTCGCCAGGATTTGCTGGGCGTCTTTATCAGCTAGTTCGACAATAGCCATGCGTTGCCCCCTTGTGTTTTCACGTGTCAATCTTGCCTTGACTTCACTTAAGCTGGGGAACTCCCTCCTAATGGCATCCTCTACCTCAGCTCCTCGTTTGCTTACTCCTATAACAAACGCAACCGTGAGACCACTTCAAACGTTATGCAAGCGCAATCCGAAGGAGTTTTTGCGTCGTTTTGTCACCGCTCACAAAACATGGCTCCACCAGAGACCAAGAAGCAATCGAAGCAGTGATCTTCATCCGGCGAACGTGGTCCAAAGAAGACTCAAACCGCCATATTGGCCGGAAAGTTGATGGCCACCGTTTTTTGGGATTCACAAGATGTGGTCTGCATCGACTACCTGGAGAAGGGCCAAACGGTCATAAGGCTATATTATGCTGAATTATTGGGTGGATTTGATACTGAATCCTAGAAAAAATGGCCCCCTTTAGCGTCGAAAAAAGGAGTCCTGACAACGCACCGATACCTTCGGTTAAATTGGGCTTTGAACTGCTACCCCATCCACCATATTCTCTAGATTTGGTCCGATGTGTTTTATATTTGTTCCCAAATTTGATAAAGCCACTCGCCGGGCAGAAATTAAAGTCAAATGAGGAGCTCATCATTACCACGGTAGCATACTTTGCAGACTCCGAGAAAACGTATTTTTCAGATATGTTTAAGAAGTTGGAGCATTGCTGGGTCAAGTGTATCGAGCTAAGAGGGGATTACGTTCAGAAATAAATTCCAAATTTTCCGAAATTTTCGTTTTTCTTTTGTAGGCTTAGTACTTATCGGACCGTCCTCGTACAATAGTCAAACTCATTTTCTATTTCGTTCAGTTAGAGCTTTTAATCACATCGATTACGGCAGTAAATTTAGTAATTTTATCATAGGGTTCTGCAAAATTGATCAAAAACAGCCTGTTTGTGACCTGATACCCTAATTTGAATGAAAATTCACAAATATGTTGTACGATTTCCATAAAGCGTTCCTTATTTTCAGAAAGCAAGAACTACATTTCACTTCGCCCAGGCCTTCTGAAACCGACTAAATGGAGCTGTCTCAAATTGGCTATTTTTAAAGGCAATTGTTATAAGCATCGTGCTGGATGGATAAACAGACAAACGGACAGACAGACTGTAAACGAAGGTAAACTTAAACAAGTTAGGTACATAGACCTACGTTCACGTCTAAAGGGTTTTGTACCCAACTTACGAAATGCAGTCACTAGCAATGAATAAAGTCAAGAAACATGTTAAAGAGATGTGCACGTTTAAAAAAAAATTCATCTATTTTCAACGGTCACCATTTTGTTGCAAACTAATAGAAATTGTTGAAACTATTTTGCATATTTTTCTGTTACATTATAACTGTTTGCTATTTTGCTCTCTCATTATCTTTTCTCTTAACAATGAATTCATTTTATACGAAGCAGTCTAAAAGTAGAGTTTGGACAAATTGATCAGACCGTGAACACCACCGCCGCCATTTAATTATATTATCCATTTATTCTTATAATACATAGTATTATAGAATTGAATCCAGTGTTTATTTCTTATTTTCAAAACTGGTGCCGAAACCCGGGACCTTAGCGAAGAAAAAATGGATACATCAGAATGGGCGGTATATTGCTGCCAATTAACGAAGATATCAAAGGTTGCTAGTGATTATTTATCAAATCCGGAGTCAAAACGTGAAGACCATGAGGCTTTTGGTGAGGTCGAAGAGGAATTAGTTTCCTATATCGAACGAATAAGAATCGCGAGTGAGAATCTCAAACGCTTCGATAGCGAATTAAACCCTTTAATAAAACCTGAAGTGGTGCAAAAGGAATACGAGTCCATAGTCGAGTACGAAGACAAAGCAGCCAGCATATTATCTCGACTAAAACAGTGGCTTACGCGTGTTCGCGAACTTTCGTCGTCGATGACTGGTAAACTTTGGACCTCTGTTATCCCGGAATGTGCTGTAAATGTCGCGAAACTTCCTAAATTAACGCTAAAGGCTTTCAGTGGTGAACTTTGCGACTGGTTTCCCTTTTAGAAAGACTTCCGGACAGCTGTTCATGATCGATCAGATAAAATTGGTACCGACAAATTTAATTATCTTGCGAAGCAATTAAGTGGTACCGACAAATTTAATTATCTTGCGAAACAATTAAGTGGAAAGAGGCTGCAGAATCTATTGCCAGCTTCACACCTACTAACGCTAACTACGATTCGGCAATCTCTTTATTGTTGGAGCAATATGGTGATCCCTCTCGGAAGATCAACCATACTATGCAACAATTTATGTGCCTTCCACAAAAACATTCTCGTGACGGCCTAACGAACATGTGGAAACTACCGATCTCCACCTATTACAAGAGCTATCAATTCAACGCTACATCTTCGGCTCCGAGTCACCAGTGGAACGACAACTATAATTATATCTTCGAAGACGCAAGTTGAAAGACTTACGGTACTGTTGCATATGTTCGAAGTACTTATCCTGATGGCCACACTTTCGTCTCTTCTCTATGTGCCAAAAATTGAACTTCTCCTCTCAGATTTAGAGAATCCACGGCTATTATTCTTCCGAGGCTTGAACTTAGTTCTGCCTTACAATCAGCTAAACTGTTAAACTATTTGAAGGGTAATATTTAAATAAAGTTCGAGGCGATGTATTTCTGGACAGATTCCATGATAGCTTTGCACTGGAATAAAAATGAAAAACCTCAACGCGACGTTTGCCTCAACAATCGTGTGCAAGAAATAAAGCAAACACCAGTACTAAATAATTGGCGGCACTGTCCAGGATCTGTAAATCCAGTTAGCTTTCTAACTCGAGGAATCAATGTTACTGCACTCCTTAAGGCAACAAATTGATTTAAAGGACCCAGTTGGCTGTTAAATGAATTAGATTCACCTGCTGAAGCCGACATATTAATCTTAGAGCCTTTTAATTGTTTTTTTCTGTCAGCGGTAGGAAACGAAATTCCCGATAAGGAAAGTTTGCTAACGGTAGAGAATTTTAGCAGCCATCGAAACTTGTTACGATTAACTGCTTACATGTTTCGTTTTGTTGATCGTCTTTGTTAAAATTCCTCTACCCAGCAAATATTTAACTGCTTCCGAAGTTCAACGAGTGGAAATCTACTGGTTGAAACTTAGCCAGTTTAACGCATATAAGAGGGAAGTGACTGCATTGTCTAGTAATCAAATCTGCCCTTAAAAGTTTTCCAATATTATCGCGAAACCCTTTTATCGACGAGGATGGGGTTTTAAGAGTTGAAAGCCGACTTCGAGAATCAGGGCTCAATTTGGAAGAGATTTATCCAATTTTAATGTCTAAAAGATCACATTTAACAAATTTGCTTATTATGTACGAGCACGAGAAGGCACTACATGGGGGAAAAAATGTTACTCTAGTCTTTCTTCCTAAACGATTTAAGGTCATCAGTGCTCGTCAAGCGGTGAAATTCATGTTAAATCGATGTGTCGTTTGTAGACGGCTCAAAGGAATACCCGCGGACCAGCCCTTTGCGCTAATGCCTAAGGAGCGATTACTTGCAACACGTCCCTTCGAAACAGTGGGGATCGTATCAAAAAGTATATATTCAACATGTGCAATCATTCGGGCAGTTCATTGAGAACTGGTGCTCGACCTCACAACGGAATCGTGCATTTTGGACCTTAGACGATTACCTCGTCTTATCATTTCTGATAACGCTAAAACCTTCAAGCAATCTGCTAAGGAATTCAAGGAGTTAGAAATTATCATACAATCCGAAAGCTTCCGAAACTTTTTGACCAATGAGCACATTTTGTGGAAGTTTATTGTTGAAAGAGCTGCCTGGTGGGGTGGCTTTTATGAGCGATTAGTAAACAGGGTCAAGGAAATCCTTAGAGTTTTGGTTCAACGAGCTACGTTAATGTTTAATCGGCTAAATACTTACATCATAGACGCAGAATTTGTTATCAACGCTCATCTTTTGACGTATGTAGGCGACGATCTTCAGGAACTTTCGGCTCTAACACCGGTTCTTTTTATAATCGGAGACTTTCCTTCAAGTTTATCTCCATCATCTTTACGAGGAGCCGATCAACAGATACGCGGTAAGTGGCAGTCAAGGTTTCGATACGCAAACTTATTCTTCAAACGCTTCCGAACCGAATACATACAATCGATCAGATCAGCCCACCATACTCGTACTCCGAAACAATTCCGACGTGAATTAAAAGTAGGCGATGTAGTAATTGTTCATGATCCTGCTACTTCTCGTCTTGTCTGGAAGTTAGCTGTTATACAAGAAACATTTCCTGGACGGGATCTTTGAAAAGGGTCTTGTGCTGTTAGACTGCATAATGGCACAATCCTCAGGTGACCTGTGCAGCACTTGTATCCTTTGGAAGTTTCTTAAATGTTTATTCTACGAATTCGGCGCCGGGAGGATGTTGAAACTATTTTGTCTATTTTCCTCTTGTATTATAACTGTTTGCTAATTTGCTATCTCATTATCTTTTCTTTGAACAATGAATTCATTTTATACGAAGCAGTCTAAAAGTAGAGTTCGGACAGACCGATCAGACGGTGAACACCACCACCGCCATTTAATTATCTTATCCATTTATTCTTTTAATACATAGTATTATAGAATTGAATCCGGTGTTTATTTCTTACTTTCAAAACAAATGACTCAAATCATGAATTCCCAAATGTATTTATATTATTCATCCTATTTGAAAATTTCAAGAAGATCAAATCAACACCTCAGTGTCTGATTCCATGGGAAGTCCATAAAATATCAAAATCACATGTTCTTGTTGTTGTAATTGGAGAAATTTCCAATTAGATTTTCATCAAACTTACAGAGTATTAGGAATTTTTGTAAGACTACTCAAATATCGGATATCATTGAGTTTAAGGGTATCCATTAAATTTTTTGGGGGAAGTGTGAAATTCGATGATTATGCTATTATTAACAAAGTTGAGCGAATTTTGACATCTAAGGTATTTGTTGTTGCCGTTGTTATACTTATAAACATTTAGGTCCATAATTTTTTTCAGATTTTTCAGATCACAGGCTTCCAATCTCGAGGGAGGGCACAAACTTTTCGTGTACTTCCCTTTCCTGTGCCCTCCTTTGAAGCGAACAATGCCAGTTTAAGACCTGGCTTGGAAACTTTTCATCAAGACCTTTGATTTGATACCCATATCAGCTATTTTAGATGAAATTTTTTTTTTCGGGGGCCACTCATCTATATGGGGACATCCCCTTAAATACCTTATAACATTTTTTTGTAGTCGAACTTTGAACATGGCAAATTTTATGTTTCTAGCTTAAATAGTTTGCGAAAAAAATTGCTGTGACACACGGACGGACAGACGGACCGGCAGGACGCAATTTTAGTAGGGTTTTGTAAAATTATTTTACAAAACCCTAAAAAAGAGCAGTGCTGCTTAAAAAAGCAGCAGCAGCAGCTTCTGGCAAGGGAGAGTCCAACTACCTTGCCTGAAACAGCTTGCTTTCAGGGGAAAATTTGTGCTGGACATTACACGGCAAGCATCCGTAGTTTAGGTAGAGGTGAGTGGTTCACTTCAGCCACTTTTAATATCCTTAGGTTTGAGTCAGCCTGTCATTTTTGCAGCACCGTGTGGAAATGCTGGAACTCTCACCAAGGAGGTAGTAGTGCTCGTATTAGCACTCATGAAACCAGGATTCTGCATCGATTGTCGAATTTGAAACTTCAGCTGCATAGCATGTTTGCCCGGCTCCAAAATACTTCAAGAGAAAAGAGTGCATGCTTGGACTGTCTTACCAAATTGGTGTCATTTAATAATGACGATTCTGAATTTCGAGTTTCTGAATCTTTTTGAGGAATTAAAAAGTCACTTTGAGAGCACTCGATTGATGACTTGCTAATATGATGATTTCAAAAGAATTTTAATTAACACTAGAAGTGAGGAATGAATAGCGTCTATCATCCCTGGTATCTATTACAATAGGGTTGGCAGTGCAACCTGAGCGTCACATCTAACAAAACGGCTTTTATAAGGAAATATAAATTTCCAAGATTCAACTTAACGAAACTGAATAGAACTTCTTCCTATAAGCCATATGAATGAAGTAAAATATCTGGGACCTTTCCTGGACTCTAAGCTTCTATGGAAAGGGAATATTGCGGAAAGGGCACGAAACACATTGTATACTCTACAAAGCCTGCATTTTATCTACCCGAGCATAATGTGCCACATGGTTTCATTTGCTAACCAATGCAATCATCTCCCCAATTTTTTGCATCAAAATAATATGTGGTAGGCAGCGTCTTCCTGTGCTACGCAAAACCTACGATCGGGAACCCAGACTTACCAATTTGGTGCAAGTAAGACTGAAAACACCCATGACCATTCAAGAGCTCGGTCAGGTAGAAGTCAGTCTCACCAAGTCTTCGATTGAGCCACGGTCTCAAATTAGGGATGAGGTGCCCAGTTCCCTTTCCTTTCATGCTGTTTACTCCGCACTGTTACCAATCATTGAGTGAGCCTTGTCTCTCCTTATGGGCAACTATCTCCGTTGAGTATTTGTTTCGAGGTAGATAAATAGTATGCAAATAGTAGTAGTAGATAGATATCACATCTGCAATGATCAACACTCCCGAATTAAACACTCTCGGATATGAGGATACAATGCTCAGTACTCCTTTTTTTGTACGTTTGCCAAGCGTTTTCGGTGAAGCTCCTTGCTGAGAGCATCGCCTCATATTTCTGCTCCATTGAGTGGCACCGACCCTACTGACCTCATCAAAACTCACCTTCTTGGTATGTTGGGTCTCCCTACGTTGGCTATAAGTCGACTTAGAGCCACTACTCTTAAAGGAGCTTTATCAACTATTGTTGTGACTTGTTTACAGAAACTCATATTTGACTTGATCAGTAACTCCAGGTATTTTTGTGATGGTTTCAATTCAACGACTACTGCCTTTGCCGGCATACCCACATCGATTTTCTTCAGAGCTATATAGAACCCGCGAGCAATCATCCAGTCTCTTGCCCGGCGCATTAGTATATCTAGTCTAAGTTGCGCCAATACGATGATGCAACTAGTGACGCAACATCATCCGCATAGCAGATCAGGCGCAACTCATCTGGTAGCTCTAGTCTCAGTAGCTCATCCATAGGTCTGGACCAAGGTCGGATCCTTGAACAACACCCGATGTAACTTTCATATTTCGTCAGCCCTACATTGTATCGTAAAGTAGGCTTTGATCCTTCAGGTAGTTCCTCTATACCCACATAAGATATTCAGGCACTTGAAAAGGGGTTTTCAGCGTATCCAGAATTCTCACCCATCAAGTGAGTTGAAGGCACTCCGAACATCAAGTGTCATCAAGCTACTCATCGCTTGGCAGGCTATGTGCCTTCACCTTTTGGACCACGTTCACCACATCTGCAATTGAATCCTGTTCTGAAGCCGCACTACCGAGAAACAGTACGAATTACGTCAGTGAGTCTTCCTTTGATAAGTTTCTCTAGCACTTTTCCATCTATGTCTATGATGCATAACGGGTAGTACGTAGACGCCGATGTTGGTCTCCCGTTCCCCTCGTTGGTCAGTATGAGCCTCGCTACCTTTCAACGTTTCATGAAAACCCCTTCCCGCAGACAAGTGTTCAATGTGCTGAGCAGTAAGTTAGGATAATGGTGAAAGGCGAGCTGCAACACCTCCGTTTTGATGCCATCTGGACTTGAAGTGTTCCGAATTTCAATGATAGGAGCTTCCGCATAACCAATTTTGTAGCCAAGGCGCCAATGATTTCTTGTTTACGTTGTCTACAAGATCTTACCAGCAACGAGCCTTACCGAAGTTAGTCATTTTGCAAAGGCTTTTTCTGGCCAATTCATATACTGCTAACCGCTTGCATGCCTCATCGAGGTCCCATGCGCATTCAGCTTCACTTCTCTTAGTTTTTCAGCAATTTCAGTCCACCACCAGTATACTGGAGGCTTGCCGTGCCGAGTCTCCGATGGGGTATTGAAGCGCTACAAGCAGACATAATGATACTTATAGTTGAGTTCAACATGTCTAGAGCTGCTAGCTCTTCAGTTCCCCGCGAATTTTTGAGAACTTCTTGACGAACGTCATAACGTTCATTTTCTCAATGTTCCGCCCAATGTTGGAAGGTCAAGAGTATGGGGTTTGGAGACAGCATTATGGATCTTAAGTACTATGTACTCAAATTGTGTATCCTCTTTACTAGGAACCCCAAGATGAATATCACGTCGGGTCTAGTTCCTTCATAGCCCACATGGTGGAAAGTCTATCTATTGTCAGTGCTCAGTACGATAAGTTCTGTCCTGGCCACCTACTTTAGGGCTTGTTTTTCTCGCAGAACAGTTTGAGGTATGCTTCATTCGGTCACTTTAGCATTCAAGTCTTCCGAATGATTACGTGGCCATCTACGTTCGAGACAGCTTCCTTCAACACATTAAGCTTGACTTGGAAAGATGATTCCTATTCGTTCAGCGTTAGGTACATACTAAAGAATGCAGTCCTTAAACATCAAATCCATATGAAACCATCTTCCAGTCCATAGCTCTCCACTAGGAACTCAATACTTTTCCAAGGGTAGATGGTGATAGTACTAGATTCATCAAGATAGCGTGTTGGATAGTATCGGTTGTGGTGTTGCTCGTTGAACAGTAGCAAGTCAGTTTGGATGTCTCTCGCAAACTGCTCGAGTAGATTCTGAGTGAGTGTGCTCCAATATAGATTAATCTGCAGAACACGGTTCATTGCAGAAGTGCTTTAAATTTGGTTTGGGCTTCCTGGGAAACTCAGCATTTGCCTGTACCTGGCATGTGTTATCAATAATCTGACCTTTTGGCAGAGGAAGTAGTGTGTTTTTTCTGTGCACTTCCTCTTTTTAAAACCCTGTTTCACTGCATTATAGTACAAGGAGCTCCTTTCGATCCATTTACATCTCCTCAAAGTATGTAATGATTTTCACCTTTTTAGGTTCGAACGCGGAACCGACCTCTCATCGGTTCTAGACGTTAAGTCTGAGTAGTGCCAACGGATGGTACCAACAGGTCAACCAATCCGTGCACCGTAACCCATTCACGCGGTGGCTGCTTGTCGGCCAGCTAGTTCGGAGAGGATTTCGGTCGCGGGTCTCCGAATGGATTACGCTCATTTACAGTATTTTCAGCCACCTGAACATGCCCGTTTTCAAAACGCGTTATCAAACAAAACCATACGGAGAAGAAACCTATTCTACGTTACTCCGTATTTCTTCATTAACCAGTCAAGAATACAAAATCTAATTTTCATTTTGCGTTCCCGAATTTCCGACGCGGTACCGAAAAGTATGCTACTCTAAATCAACCCGACGAAAACTACTCTAAATAAACGACAAAACAACAAAGGTACCGCGTACCGCGCGCGACGCGAAACCGACTTCAGCGGATTTGTCGAAACCCTACCCTCGCGACGGCATACCTACCCTGCACTCACTTTCCCGCTGAAACAAGAAGAACCACTGAAAAGGAAAGTCTTTAGTTAATTAGCATTTCATACTTTTATTCATAATTTTAGCAAACAGGGGTCTGGATACCGAGGATATCATAATTCTAGTTAGACCATATCGTATTTAAAAAAAAAAATATATAACAAAATAATTCCGAACAAATAAATATACATATGTACTTAATAAATGTCTAAAGTAAGAAGACGATAAAGCTCTAGCAAAATATAACGAGAGTAGGCTATATTATTTTCAATTGAATTTGCTTATTACGTCTATTATTAAGAAAGATAAGTTGGATCGCGTAAATTATTGAATTTCAAAATGGAAGCCAATTAAAATGATAGGATTTCCAAAAAAGGAGGTTTATTAAGATGCTTTTGGAATTGATAATGCATTGAATGGAATTGAAAAATGAAAATGCAAGAACTTTATCGGTTTCATCAAACAGGATTTACTTAAATTGAAATCTATCTTAATCGGAAATCTGATTTGATTTAGTTTGACTGTAGTGAGTGCGTTATTTAAAAAATTTACGAATATATCAAAGTTTAACAAAAATGATATCCAAAGTGCACTCTATTTCTATCTTTTCTTCACCTAGATTTTTTTTTTCTCGGATTTTCTTTTCCTTTTTATTTTCTAATTGTGCAAACGGTGCATCGACTAATAATAATATGAATACTGAGCATAAAAACAATCAACAATTCTAAACATATTAAAGGCAACTCATTGTTTGATCACATTTATATCTGCATGGGATAAACCTCTCCATTCCTTTTTTATTATTCTGTGTTGTCTTTAACTGTAGCAATAGATTTCAGATGCAAATATGGTCGACAATATACAACATAAAACTAGCGGGATATATCGCAGCCAAAGACTGATCAACTTTTTTCGTTACACGGCGCGCTCTCCAATGCGTCGTGATTTCAAACGACTTATTTAGAACCCGTTAAATGAACTCATTAGGTTCGAAAACGTTAACGATCGTTTTATATAAAATTAATTAAGTTCATTTTCTTAAGACAAATTCCTACATTGTACACAATAATTGTACAATTTTATCGGAAAGACTTTCAGTCAATATTTTGGTAATAATTTAACCCTAGTAAGGCACTTAGTGACTACCTTATGTGAGTTTCGTAAGAAATTAACAATTAACAAAATTTTCAATAGCAACATAAGAAAATAGTTACGAGTTGCATAATTTGGCGATTAAATATTCGGCATGCAATTATGTCAACACATTGTCTACAATATTTAAATGTGTTTCTTTTTTTTTTTATATATGTCTTTAAGAAAAGGTTAGATTGCATAGAATGGCAAAATCGTTATAAAGAGAATAAATTTTCTTTTGTTGGGCCCAACAAGTCTACTTCTGATATTTTCATTGTGGTTGAAACTTTTTTTTTCTATTATTTTAGTAACGTTGCGTTTTAATTGCTTTTCTCAAGAGTTTCCGTTTCCAACCTTTAACTTTAAAATCGACTACTACGAGATTTCGTATTTTCTAGTCTGAGATCTACGAAATTGTCACGCAACTAGGCGTGAAGTTAACTATAAATGAATATTAATTGAAATAATTATAAATCCCATGCTAGATGCGTTAATGCCAAATTAGTTATACACTTCGGTCTTAAACTAAAATACTAGAATCCTGTGTTTCAGATTCTTTCAATGTCCATAAGATTCTCTATTCGGTGGCCAGAACAGAAAAACTCATCAATGCGTTCTTTTATGAACTCCTCATCTGCATACTGATCTATTAGGACTATGTTATGGGCCAGTTTCTTTGCTAACTTTTTGAAGATGTATCTGTTCGCTATGAGACCCTCCTTTAGGGAATGCATCAAACATTTAACGATTACCGGCGCGATGCGTTTCATACAACTCGACATTAAAATTTCATTTAATTCTAGACTAGGACTGTACGGGGCGAATTCATCTTCACGATCCTCCCCGAACAGCTGCTCGAACCGAAAACGAACAATTTCAGGCTGACGGATATCCAATTCAGCCAATGGTCCAAAATATCGCGTAGTCTTTGTTTCTGCATGTGGAGCTCGCAAGGCCATAGACTTTGTCTCAGATCATAGCTCACTGGAGTTAATTTGTATCGTTTTCTTTTCTTACCTGTACCAGCAGGAGTATCTTGTGTAGTTTTTGATTTGATGACACTCGATGCCTTCGCAACACATTCACCTGGTACTATCGAATTTCCAATTGTGCGCAAAATCTGTTCGTTTTCCGGGTTGTAAGAACCGTCACCGAAAATCTCTTCAATATCGTCCTTAGGTAAGTGCCGTAACTGATCAAAACGTTGTTGTGGGTCTTCTGTCAGGTCGTTGGCCGGAAGATTCGTCTTGCTATCTTGTTCCCACCATGCTTTCTTTGGATTCCTGCCTTGAAAAATCCATTTGCGAATCAGCAGCAGCAGGAAATCCGTTTCACATCTACCAATCCGCCTTAAATCTGATTTTTCCGAAGGGCGCATAGAAAATCACTGCAGAACGTTTGTTGGGAATCACTTTTTAGCACAATAGACGTTGAAAAAAAACTCACTGGCAACAGTTTCCGATCTTGTGAAAATACGCACCTGCTTTCCCGCGTTTTTTCTCCCACGTTGCGTCGGACTGTCAATCTGACAACATCCGACAAAACAGATGTGCGGAATGGAACGCCACATGGTCGCCAGTGGCATAGTGTTTTGATGGCAACGGTGAGGGGGCATTACCAGATGGATATGTCTCGAAATGTATCGGTGTTGGATTGAATTTATGTTTCAAATATTTATAACCACAGATCTAAATATTTGGATATAAAAAAAATATTTTCTGCGCAACGATATCCGCACGAAAGATGAAGTCCGCTTGCACTTCGAGGTCACACCCATCTGGCCGGGTGCAAGGGTTCGGGATCGGAATCACTTCGATTCCCGGGCGTAGGCGTCACATTACAAGTATGCTCACATCCGAGGCACATGAAACACTGGAGCCAGATTGCTCTTCACCTTATCCTACAAATAACTCAACTGATTCTGATTTTCTCCTTTCCTGTTATCTGTTCGGTGTATTTTTCTGAGGTTTCGACAATGGCCATGCGCTGACCTCTATTATTTGGGTTGGTCAACCTAATTTTTGCTTCGGTCAACCTAAGAAAATCTCGTATTAAGGCATCTTCCAGCTTGGGTAAATCCGCAACACATTCAATATCTCTTATTTTAAGAGCAGCACTAAGCTCAAGTGAGGCTACGGTTGACTTTTTTCCAAGGACATTTTTGTAGCATTGTGGAATGCAACTTTGTTAGTGGCTTCTGGCCCAAGCTCCACCAATAGGTCACCTGAACGATTCTACGGTACGGTTTTTATGGCAGTTCATATTTCTTCCGATTTAACCGCCCCCTTGATCTCTCACATACGATCACCATTGGTGGTTTTGAGTAGTATTGTCTGCCCAATAGCTTTGCACTACTTCCCATTCTTCTTCTCCCGAGCCGTATCAGAAGATTCTATGTTTTCCGAATCTTGAGGGTTACTTTTTCTGTTTGCGGGGTAGCAATTTTTTCTGCTGTTTTAGTTACCTTAGATAGCACTGCCTAGAAGCCCTTTTCCAATGAAACTTGAACCTTTGTTAGCTCTTCCCTTCTCCGCTTTTCTCAATCCTCTTTGATTGGGCTGCAAGCTAATCTTCTACTGTTATTAGGTAATGGGAAGATTATCGCGCCTTCAAAGAGTTTGATCTTTTGCTCTTCTTTTTCCATAAAGCATTTGTCCCTGTAATGTCATATTGGAGCTAGGAGCTCCTCCAGCCCCTAAGCTCTTTTTGGATCACCTTGCAAATGCGCGATTGTGTATCGCATATGGAAATGGTGCATTTCACAATTGATTCCGCTTTATGGTAAAGCCGCTCTTTTTTAAGCGGTCCAAGATGATTGCATCGCTCGGTAAATACCGAAATTTGCAGGGTTTATTTTGGTATTTAAGACTCTTGCTTTAGGCATCAATTATTGATTGCTCTGTTTTTTATATCTTCTTCGATCGGCGCACATTTGGCGCATCCGGCTATCCTCGTTGCTTCAATCTTTGGTTTTGTCGTCGTTGTTCGTATTTTCATCGAATGTTTTTGGTTTTTATTTGATTTATTTTTACTTTTTTAAGTTGAGGAGAGTCTAGTTTGATTGGGTTCCCTCGCAGAATCACTATCTCCGTTAATGTGTGCAGTCACCTTTTTAGCCCCACCGGTTAGCCATGCAAGGGTTTTTCACAAGCGCTTATGGGAACGAGTGGTGCTCAGAGCCCGACCAGCGCTAATCGAGAGTCCGTCTCAACCGAACCTACACCACCAACTCAATTGTGCCAACTTGAACGTAATCCAAAGCCTGCCAAGGTTTCACCGGGATGAAGATTATATAATAGCTACATTGTAGCCGTATGATTGTCAGGTTGGTACTACTATGCAAAGCAAGCAGGTCTCCGCCATAATATTTCCATCAGCCCAAAGCATCATTTGTATAGGATGTAGGGACATTAAGGAAAATTATGAGGCAGACAAACTGACAAAAGCAGGTATACTTGTGCCAGAGTTATCTTAGAGTTTTCCGATGGCTTCAATTAAGCTGGCCATGAAACAAAAACACATGCTGTTAAGTTATTTGCAACCATCTTATGATTGCGGAGAAAGGTTTGTCAACTTAAAACTTTATCTAGTAATTGATAAAGTCCTAAGTTGACAAATCTTTTTTTTTGCAATCATAAAACGGTTACGGACAACTTTTAACAACGTTTGCACCAGAGTGCCTTCTTCAATGTGTATTTGTCTCAACTAGACATTGTCTATTTTGTAGGCATGCGATTAATGATGGAAATGCCTTACAACGACTCTTGCCGGAGCTTTCGACTCAAGGAGGAGGAGGTATCATTGCTTCACCTCTTATGTGAATGCCCAGTTTTTACAAGGAGAAGAGTTCTGCCTCTTGAGTTCTACTTTTTTACTGAACTATTCAAAGTATCTTCGGTGAATTTAAGGAAAGTCAGTCAGCTTGTTAAGGGCTCAGGGTGGTGCTTATAATTAAAGCGTTGTGTTCATTTATTTGCGGTATTATGTTGGGCCGTTGTGTATCTAAAAGAGACCTCATTCAAGCGTACCAGTGGAGGCTGTCATTAAATCTAGCAGCCTACCCAGTGTCTTTGTATCGTTTAGAAGTTAGACAATTCTGTCTACATAAAATATTGCAGAGGCAACAAAATTAGGTATTTGCGACTTTTTGTCCTATTTCTTTTGAGCGTCGCCATTGATAAGCATGATATAGTTTTGAGTATTATTGCATGATTGCTAAAAAGAGCCAAAAGTTGATGTAGAGAAAAGCAAGCTTATTTAAAAGTAAATCAAGTAACTTTTTCTTATGGTGAATAATAGTGGATTGCACTCGAATGCAGAAAAGGTTTCTTATTTTAAGCGTCAAAAAATTAAAGGTTATTTAAAGGAATGCTACTTCATCTTAAACTTTACCTGAGTCATAGTTCCGTTTGCAGATTCTAAAATGAGGATGCATACTCTAAACGAATTACTATTTGTTTCTCTAGTGTTTTATATCAAAGCGATGCTAAATCAGGTATTCTAAGGAATTTGTTCCAAGAGATGATGAGGAAAAGACCTATATTTTGATGAAATATGATAATGCGGAAAGTAATTATAATCTTCCAGACTTTAAATGTAAGCTGCGGTGCAAAGCGTCAAAAACTACAGGGAGCATTAAGAAGTTTAAAATGGTTCATATATTAGTGGATACTATACAAATCATGAGTCTACTGTCTTAGTATTTGAATCTAGGCATATCATTCAGAGCCTATCGAGTAGGCGACTTACATGAGTGTAGAATAGTCTATACTACTGTACGGAGTAGAAATATGGGGCAACACTATCACCGATAGGCTTTTCGAAATACCTAACCTAGTTACAGAGATAAGAATCACTGAAGATTGCACTCGCATATCGGAAAATCTATGAGTTAGCAGAACTGTTTGTCGCTGCGGTGACACCCATCACCTTCCCTACTAGAGACTGCAGATAAATTTACCTGCCTTAAAACGCAAACATTAGGGAGATATGTCAGTTGTTCACGAAGAGAAACAATGCTGATTCAAAAGCTGGTGAAAGTCCTGGGTGCATGATAGATGGGGAAGATAGATGGCATGCCTCAACCCAGATTCGAGACCGTGGCTCAAGTGGCCGTCTCCTTACTGTGATTTTACGAAGGAGCCACATATCTTTTATATACAACAGATAGGGCAAGCAGTGTGGGATTTCAGCAACAAAATAGAAGAGCTAGTCGAATCAAAGAAATACTTGGATCGGTGGGTATATGGAACCAGGTAGCACACTACATTGAAGCAGTCATGATAATTAAAAAAAGTGTATTTTAGCAGCCGGAGACATTGAAATTGGGAAGTCATATATCTAGGATTTCTGCAACTCGATGGTACATTAAGGTATAGCAAAACGAGGCCTTGCCCGGAGAAAGTGTCAAATGGTTAGGGGAGCTATTTGATGGGTAGTCTACAAAATTTCCACATCTGTGAGTCCTAAATTCAGGGCACAAATAGCCTTCATTTGCTCATTTGATTGACAGGTGCATCAAATATTCTGTTTGCAGAAATCCATCCATTCTATACTTTAAGTGGCTGCCCTTTTTTTGCAGTATCACTGATATCATTTTCTGGGTTGGATCTTGATATCTATGTTATACGAGTATACTTCAACTGAATTTTTGAGAAAGTCTAATGAAAACCATAGGGCCTGGTTCGATTGAAAGTATGGAGTATCACCAAATTAACAGGCTATATTTAGGCGTGAGTTTTCGATTGTGAATCAAAAAATATTAACAAACAACCTTCTCAGTAATTTTAAATAATTTGAAATAAATATAGCTTGCTCAAAAAGAAAAAAAAAAATAGCAGTCAAATTAAAAACTCATTGAATTATCTTAATGTTTGATAATATTTGCAAAGCAATGCAAAAATTTCCGAGATTTCCGAGAAAAGAAAGATATAATTTTCCGGCCACCATCCGGAAATTATGATGCTAATAAGTTCAACAATGAAATTCAGATAGTAGTTAAAACAAGTTGAGTAAGCAGGAGAGTGCTCCTACCAGAAGGTCTTTGTAAACATCCTAGGGTTAGAAACAAGTTTTCTAATGGCGTGAATCGATAACTTGAATTATTCATCCAATACTTAGATATGAAATTGTTCAAATTTATACAAAAGATGCACAGTTTCTTTCATAAACACAGTGCAGCCGCCATTTTAATCTAGCTTAAATGATTTTTCTGAATGCTCGGCCGATTGAACATGTTCAAGTTAAACACTATTCCTTAAATTTTCATGAAAATTGAAAGAAAATGAAAGTGTCTGTCAATTTTAAATATACTCGTATATAGGGTTTTCCAATAAGAGGTGTTATTTTGAATAGATCTTCTGATTTAACACCTTGCGACTTCTTCCTTTGGAGCCACGTGATAGAGAAGGCCTATGCCAAAAGCCCAGCGTCGATTCAAGATCTCAAAGATGAAGTTCGTGAGGCTATCGAGGACAGAGGGCAACCACTTTGCGATTTGGTTATGGAAAATTTTATGAAGAGGATATGGTCCTGTAAGCGTGTCGTAGTGGTTATTTGCTCAATGTTAGTTATTGCTATTAACGGCATATCTTCTTCTTTATAATGAAATAAATATTCGATCATTTATTTTAAAAAATGGCATTTTTCTTTTAATATCAAAATAACACCTCTTATTGGGAAACCCTATATCAACCATAAACACGTGTTATTGTTGGTATAATTCCATATAATTGAAATGGCTATAACTCGCTTGATTATGATTCGATCTCAATTAAATTTTGCTAACATATATATCTTATGTTAGTCTATATAATTGCGAAATTTCAAGAAGTTTAAAGGTACCGTTTTGATTTTACGGGCAAGAATGTAAAATCTACAAATCATACTATTATTAACAAAGTTGAGCGAATTTCGATTTCTAAGGTATTTGTTGCCCTTGTACTTATATAGGTCCACGTTCGTGATAATTTTCAGATTTTTCGGCTGAAAGGTGTCCAATCGCGAGGGGGGGGACACAAATTTTGCGTACCTTTTGCCTTCCCCTGGACCCCCTAATTCATAAAATGATTTTTTTATTTCAGATTCTAAAAGTTCTAATCAAGACCTTTCATTTGATACCCCACTCGACTACCTTTTATGAAAAAAAATTTTTAAGGGCCAATTCGTTATTAGGGGGGACCCCCCTTCAACATTTTTTAAATTTTTGTTAAGGCCTTAATTTTTGAGAGACCATCACTTCTGACCTTTTCACAAAGTTTGAGCATTCTAGCTTCTATGGTTTCTGAGGAAATCAGCTGTGACGCACGGACAGACGGACGGACGGACAGACGGACGGACAGACGGACAGACAGGTCGCGAAACTAGTAGGTCTTTGTAAAAAAAATTTTTTACAAAGACCTAAAAAAGCAAGTATAAAGTTCAAACAAAGCAAATACTTTAATGAGAAGGTTTGTTGATGAATAATAAATTTTTCCTTTAATAAAAAATTGAAATGTATTTACCTGTTGCAACAACCGCATCCAAATGTTTTATATAACTTCGTGCTAATCTCAATATCTCAATTTTGGATAGCTTTCGGTTTCTAGGTTCCGTGGGTATTAAGTCACGCAACGTATTAAACGCAGAATTCACACTTTATAATTATGAGAAAGAAGGAATTTAAAAATTATAAAATCAATTCAAAATGTAATATTAAATCACAGATTCACTGGCACATAAGAACCAACCTCTGCGTTCGGTACCTTTCACGCGCGTTCACATGATTGCGATCCTTCAACTGATATGCACTTCTATTCGCACAGGATACAACACTAGACGCGATCGGATATCCTTCAGTCTCCAATATACATTGAATTTCGCTGTAATCCATTCCTACAATGTGCATCGGCGGGTACATCTAAATTATTACTAATTTCAAAAATATTCTTTTCCCAAAGGCACATCCTATGGAAAATATTGATGTTCCGATTTTTTGGTGGATTTAACCGCAAAACGACTGGCGAATGAATTAAGCCATTTATTATTTCATTAATGTTAATAGCGTGTGAAGCGACAATCGAAGCAAGAATAATATAATATGAAGCTCAAGTCGAGACTCGACGTCTACAACATCTCATCGACATACTTCCGATGTGATCATTTGCTGCTATGCGTTCTGATTGTTGCTCTCCTATAATGCCTAACTCCAGTACCAAACAGAAGCCATTTATCATACCCTTGTTTGTCAACATTATGGGCAGAAAATGAAGAAGAAATAATGGAGAATATTCTTTTGAGGCAGTCAAATTATTGCGAGGCGATATTTCAATACTAATCAAAATTTTTGAATTAAATTTTAATTTACTATGTATTCTACAAAGTTATTTCGTTTTATTGCTTATTAATGAAATCCTAAGAAAACTATTCGAATCAAATATATTCCTTACATTATCCCATAATTAACATAAACGATTTCTAGTTCCCTACACCCACCCCTATAGAATTCAGCATACATTTCTACGCACTGCAAGCCACTTAATTAGTGACGCAATGCAATGCAGTTCAGCTGCGGCACACTTGTCCGGGGCAGATGCAATTGTGCATCGGAAAAAGAGTTTGGAAGAAAACAAATACTTCCTCTCAAAGACGCGGCCACGCAAGTGTACTAATTGGTTTTATCCTATTACATGGCTGTCATGACATTGACCTCAAAGAAAACACCATGTTAATTTATGACCCCACATTCACAGGATGTAGGATCCAATATCCGAAAGGTTGGCATCGTGCTGAGAGAAATTAGAAATGCATTTTCTTTAAAAAAATCTGATGAATCCGAATTCAATTTTCAGACCTCTTTAAATACTCGTGTATATGAAAATATACTCGTATGTATTTATTTGCGTGAAAGAGATTTGCTCATTCATAGTTGGGAGAAAGGGAAGTAACCACATGATATATGAAAAGGCTTTGTTGCAAACATTCGTTTATCGATAATGATTGCGAAAAAAAGAATATGCAAATTTTTTTCTGAGGGTTTTGCAAAATAACTTTACAAAAAACGTCTAAAATTGCGACTTGTACTTTGTGGACAGCTGAAAAGTGATCTTTTTAATTGATTTGAAAATCAGTTATTAAAAGTATTTTGACAAAGTTGAGGAGCACAGCAAGAGACAAAATATGTGAAAAATTTGCTAAAAGCTTCCTTAAAACTCCTTCGAATCGGAAAACCTGAAAAAAGTCAGATTAGTAGATCTTTATGAGTCAAGTTTGCTTGCAGTAGTAAAATTTGAGAAGTTTGGGGGAAATATCAAGGAGGAGCTTATTTTGGACTTGCTTGCTAGTTGCAAGATGCAACTGCAAGTTCCAGCGGAATGTAGTGAAATGGAGATGGATCAGGGAGGAAGCGCAACGGACAGTGGTGATGACGATAAGAAGAAAGAAAGATGCCAATAGCCAACGCGGGAGCCTAATTCAAAGATATCGAAAACCTTTGAAGTACACGAGAGAAATTTTCCCCAACTAAAAAAAGTGGCAGCAATAGCTTCTGCAAGTTTTATTGGGACTATACCCAAGCTAAGCGTTACGTCAAATATAAAGGAGAAAGTGGATGAGGAGAAAAAAGGAAAGAAAATGATAACCTAGCAGGCAAGCGTGGCTGCTTCGAAAAATGAGAGGTTGCTCCCCTATAGTTTGCTATACGCTTGACTTGAAGGCTTTCGGAGATAGTATTAAGTCGGCATACATTCGAAATGTAACAAAGGACCCAGAGTTTAATGTAATAAGAACAGTTCATTGCGAACTTCACTTCACTCAAAATCGGTAGAGGATCACATTAGCCTGTTTAATTTCCTGATGTGTGCTAAAGTGGCTCCTACACTTACACGCTTTCAGGAGAGAGAAAGGTGATTCATTGGAAAAGTGAACTAATTTATCCCCCTTAGTAAAAAAAACTCAATAATTCTAGTGACAAAAAAGCTGCGTATTTAGAATTTGCTTTCAAAGTATTTTGCCATGATGAGTTCCATTAAAGTCTCCATCCTCAACTTATGTTCGCTAGCTCTAAGTGTTATGAACAGGATAGGAGTCTGCCTTTTGCTTTGTGCCCATAAATCAGCCAATAGCATCGTGCACTATCATCAAATAATAGGCGCTATCATCAAGCCATAAGTCAGTTAATAGTGTCGCGTGTTATAGTTCGCGGCCGATAAGTTTAATGTCCCGGAAAAGTGAAAACGCAATGTCTTTTAAATTAAGTTAAAAGAGTTTATTTACTAAGAATGCACACTCAAATTATTGGCTCCTTCTTGGAAGGCGGAACGTTCCGTGTCAGAATTGACAAACAACTCTCACGCCTGAGACAAATTGATGCTGGAGTTCTTCGAGGCTCGCCCATTTCGCCGGTCCTACCCAATATATTTACAGCAGACTTTTCCACTCTGCCTTCAAAAGTAAAACTATCACTCCCCGCTGATGATATCTGTATATTTATTACAGCGCGACAAGCAAGAGTCATCACTTCAATAAATCAATAAATATTTTATTGGAATATTTTCATAAATGAAAATTTAAGATTAATTCTGACAAAACACAGGCCCTATTCACCACAGGAAAAAAAAACTACAAACTCCACAGAGACTTACCGTTGACAAAGAAACAATAGACTGGACACAATCGGTCAAATACTTTCGACTTACATTCGACAGAAGCCTGACATGGAAACAACACATAAAAAATAAACTAGGACACTGTATTGGACTTCTCTCCTGTCTATACCCACTCATTAAATCCAAAAGACTTAGCCTTAAAAAACGATTGCTCATATACAAGCAAATTATACGACCGACGATACTATACAGTAGATTTGCTTTCTACCAGACGACAAAGACTAACAAAACAGCACTCCAGGCCTTCCAAAATAGAATTATTAGAAAGATCTTAAGAATTCCATGGTCCATTAGAAACACTGACATAAACAAGGACCTAAGACTTCAGACGGTTAAAAAATACGTACATGACAAGGCACTGAAACTCTTTGACACAATTGACAACCATACTAATTCCTTCGAACTGTATGGAGCTGGGTCGATTTAAGGTTCCCAACTATCCGTCGCCAACTCTGTAAAAATGCATTTCTCTTTTTAGACATGGTAACATAATTTTCAGTGAAAATAGTAAAAAGCAATCCTTTCAGACGTGGTTCGTGCAAGTGGACTGCCATAATACTCTGGGGAGGAGAAAATTAAAGTGCCATATCTATGGTACTCTAAGCTTTTGGAAATAGGTGTGCTGATCATCTCGGGTGGAGGAAATGTTTTAAGAGCTCTAGCTTGTTAGTGATAGTGAAGCTATACGCATAGTGTTAGCATCAGAGTGTGTTACAATCGTTCTGTGGAACCAAAAACTGGCCCTTGGCTCCTAGCGGCATCTCAAGGGTTGGCGAGGGGCATAAATCTACCCTTTTTTGGATCTTTTTAGGCCAGATTTATTTTCAGTCGAGTTTCCTTGCCAGGCTTAGACCAAAGGCGACCAAAAAGGAAATTAGGCCGTGTTTGAGCCATGTTTATAATGCAAGGCAAATAAAGGTTCGAAGATGGCCCGATTTGTAGGACATTGTAGTAATCGAGCAGTC
This sequence comes from Odontomyia ornata, assembly GCA_963969285.1. Lineage (NCBI taxonomy): Eukaryota > Metazoa > Arthropoda > Insecta > Diptera > Stratiomyidae > Odontomyia > Odontomyia ornata. The sequence continues at coordinate 452,193,416 of OZ017739.1, read as the reverse complement.
GCCTAAGCAAAGTGCTCGAAAACTGGCATAAAACTGATCCGAATTATAATTGCAGATTTGAAAAATTTGATTATTCCAATTTATGGTTTTATAAATTATGAAATATTTTTTTTATTATAAATATATTATAAATTTTACTTTAACTTATTTTTCTTTCTTAAATTTTTCTTTATATTTACACATATTTTCTTTATGATATTTATCTTTTTATTATTATTTAAATTTTTCTACATTATTATGTTCTATTAAATTAATAATTCAAACCTGCAATTAAAATTTCGGGCATGAGAACGCTGATATAATATATTCCACCCACGGATTGTATAGCCAAATACAATCTACAGTAGCTGAGTAAGAGGCTCGTCTCGGTGGAGGATGGACAAGAAAAGAGGCAAATCTGCTTGGGCGCGATAAAACACGGTTGCGGCATGTAGATTTGAACGGGTCGGGGAGTCTACTTTGAATCGCCACAGCAATTACGTCGGGGAAGAGGGTATTGTGATTTTTCAAGATAATGCGTGGCTGGAAAAATAACTCTGGATGCGATACAAAGCGATTGGGTGCAATTTGTGCGGATAAGGGTGATTAAATAAATCGTTTCGTGTGAAATCGTAAGTTGTCAAAGCACAGTGCATGGGTAAATTACTTTGCGAGAATCCATTGCTCATTCCTATGTGCGGTTTGCATTGGTTGACGCCAATACTGCTCGGTGGTCAGTTGGCACAAGGAGTTGGCGGTAACAGAATAATCAGCAGAGCTCTTATAAGAAGAGATACCGCCATGAATGAAATGCGTTTGATGCGAAATTTAGCCTTTCCTATTTGGGCCCTGTCGTAAGAAGGAAAATTAATTAGAAGAAACAGGAATTCATATTTCCATTGGGAAAGAAACAGTTTTATCGATCTTCATGCACGCCCATCGGTGGGAACGAAAAAGAGTATTTAACACTAGGGATAACTGTAATAACTAAATATAAACGAAAATTGTGGAAAATGACCAAATGGTGACATGCGATAGTACTGATGAAAGAATTTATCCATGTAGTTTATTCAAGCAAGGCATTTCTTAAATGATAAAAATTAAAGAGGGGAAACTTGAACTAATGCTGTAGTGTATAGATTATTGGACAAAATTATTGTGCAAATTGTGAGCACTTTGGGCGGTATGAGTTCGCGAAAAGTGAAATGAAACTTAAGTGCTTCATCAACATGTATGGTGGAAGTGTTTTTGCTTGGGTTTACAAAGGATTCTCCCTCCCTTAAACCATCTGTCAAAAAGTTATTCTTTAGCTCCCAGAAATAATCTGGTCCCCAAAGAAGCACAAGAAATCTGGAAACAACAGCAACGCCATTCCAAAGTTAAGGCTTCTTGGTTATCTGATGGCCTCGATTCTTTTATGAGTTGCCAGTGTTGCAATATTTTGTTTAAGTTGCTTTAAGTAGGAAAAGTCGAGGACGTGGTAATGCCAGATATGATTGAGAAAGTTGATATTATAATATCTGAATGGACTAGGTACAGTTTATTTTTCGAATCAATGTTGGATACGGTGTTGTTTTCAAGAGATAAGGTGCAAAAAAGAAATGGGTCTGATATGAGTTTTATTCGAAAAGTTGCTATAACTGAACCACAAGTTGATGTAATTGACCCAAATTAGCTTGTCTTGACATCATATATGATTAAAGAAGTTAATTTATATACAGTGCAAACGTGTGATCACCCTTTTTGTTACTTGTAAAATGCGATAATTTTTTGCAAGCACTCGTATTTGAGCTTTCAGGCATCACCACATCACCAGCGGGCGCCCGTCGAGGATGTCGGTGAGTACCCGTTTGTTTTTGCTATATTCATATATGTTTATATTTACTTATATACATAGTTTTACATACAAAACAAAAAAGAAAAAAATAAGAAAAAGCGTACGTGAATCCCTCCAAACCTGACTATAAAGAATAAAAGTCTAACGTTTTACATTTGGATTTTTATGTATATTATATAAATTAAAATCTTGACGTCTTGGGGAAGCGGTTGTTTCGTACGCATTAACCCGTGAGAAGGCGCGCTTTTAGCATTTTACTCACGCAAAACTTTTTGTCGTTATTTTCAATGCTAGGGATATCCTATCGTCGCAAGCTTCTCAGTACCTTCCTATAAATTTGTGCCCTTTCATCTGATTTACTCATACCTCACACTCTGTTTAGTGCCACTGTGATCGCGTAGTGAAGTGTTTGTTCGAGTCGTGGCTACAAGTGCGGCATTTTGCTCATCACGCGCCTATCTACATAAGTATTTTAGGTAAATTTCTCGAGAGAAATCTACCTATTGCGAAGAGTATCTTATATATATATATATATATATATATATATATATATAACTATATATATATATATATATATATATAACTATATATATATATATATATATATATATATATATATATATATATATATATATATATATATATATATATATGGGATATAACGAAATATACGACCACGCTAGAAGTTACAATTTTGCTCCGATTTTCACCAAATTTTCAAAAAAGGTGTAATATCTCGGTTAAGTCTGTGAATCAGCTATATCGGCTAGGCGAAAGCAAAATGGCGGCCATTTTAGACGAAAAATCGTGATTTCTGTTCTGACCAAAGTATAACTTCGATTTGGATGAAATTTGGTACAAAGGTTCACTGATGTATGCGATGAATCTTACAATAAAAAATTCAAAGTCGGTACTGCTGAAACAAAATGGCGGCCGCTCAAAGGTCGAAAAACGTACAAAATTTTGTTGTTGTAGTTTTGATCAAAGCTTTCAACCAATGTTAATGAGATTTGATAGTTGGATAGGAACTATAAGTATCTAAAGAGTTATGGAAAAAAACTGGAGGTCAGCTCGTAAAAAACAAAATGGAGGCCAGTTGAAGCTCGAAACTTCAAAGTCTTTTAAAAGTCGCAATTTTGATCCAATGTATATGGAGCTTAAATTTAATATAGAAATCAATTAGATCTAGAGACTTTGACATTTTGGTGATCAAGCATGGGCAATTTTCAAAATGGTGCCGGTTTAAAATGGTGGCCCTCTGGTGTTCACATTTTCCAACGGATTTTGATGAATTTGAGATTATGGATCTCTGTACTAAGTTGTTGTATTATACAAAAATTTTTTTAAATCGTATGAAAAATTAAAAAGTCGAAATTTTAAAACCTAACATTTTAAGCTGCCAGTTTTACTATCAATTGCATAATTTTGCCCTGTCTAGAGTGAAACTCTAGTTTGAACGAGATTTCGCACATTGATTGATGAGGTCCTAGCATACATAGATTTAAAATAATCCAAAATCAAATGCATGCATTCAAAATGCAGCCCCTAAAGGTCAGAAGGCCAGCGCTATTCGCTGTTTTAGTAGCAACTGAATAATGACTTGGAAGTATTTACTATATATAGCAGACCATTATTAGGATATTGTTAAAATATTTTTACGATACCCTAAAAAATTATGAAATGGTGACTTGTCTATTCGTCCGTTTGTTCGTGCGTCGCAGTGTTTCCTTGCAAACCACATTAGCTAGAATGAGGAAATTTGCGACGTAGATCAAAAGTGGTGCCTCTCGCAATTTGCAGTGCAAGAAAATATTTTAAGGTGTTTAAGGGGGGCCTCCCCATACAGGGTGGTGAGTTAAATTTTTTTTTATTTCTGTAGCCCTCTAGCAGCCAAGTTACTCAACAGATAACGATGAAATTTGAAATTATAAGTTATTGAAGCAAGTTAATTTGACCTGCAAAAAAATTATGTAAATCGGATGACGAATGAAAAAGTCGAAAATTTACAGCTTAATATTTTTAGCAGCCGTTCTCAATAAAAATTGAAAATGGTGGCCCCTGATTGCTCAGAAAAGAATTGAAAATATTAAACTTATATGGAAATCTTTTGAAATTATCTATTTGAGCTATTTAAGCTGATAAGTTATCACCTTTGTGTGGTTACCACTATGTAAACAGGAAATGTGAGAAGCACAACACCTGTATTTTTATGTTTATAAAAAATTATTATCTGCCGATTTTCAATATGTGATCCATAAATGTGCAACTCGATTGAATGAGCAAAATATTTGCGCCTCTATAAAGGGTCTTTAAATACAAACGTCGGCAGATTCTTTTTATATCAATAAATATCCATGTGGTGTTACGAAAATTGCAGTAAGAAATTTAGCAGTACGCAAGCCAAATTCTTTTCCGAAATGCTACGCTACACACGGGAAATTTACCTTTCCGGCCGGTGCTGCCAACGGCGATTTTTTTCTTGATGAGAAATTATGTTTCATTATTTATTCTTGTTCTTTTTTCCATTGAAACATTCAACAAGTGATCAATATAGTCGCAATCATATATCTAATAACGCCGAGGAATGTTTATTTTTATTTTCAGTGTACAAATACGTAAAAGATGGATAGCCGGCAAACTCTTCAACTTTTAGCCTGATTCTGATGAAGAATTGGCATTAGAACGTGATGATACAGACCATGGTCGCGCAAATGAGCCTGAAAGCAACTGCTCCGATATCAATAGCCCCCACGAAATAGAAACAGAGCAATCTTCAGATGAAGCGACATATATTGAGTTGCAAGTACAACGAGGTAGGTACTACACGGGCAAAGATAATTCTACAAAATGGCTCATAAATAAGCCATTACCCGACATACGAACCAGGAATTGCAATATAGTGATCCATTTGCCAGGAGGTCAAAAATTTAGCTTAGAGTGCAAATACGCCCTTGCAGTGCTTTTCATTATTTTTGGATGATGAAATGATAGCAAGAATAGTTTCGTATATAAATAAATGCGTCCCAAAATTGCATAACAATTTTCACGAGAACGAGATTGTAAACGAACCGATTCAGTAGAGATAAAAGCACTAGTTGGAGTGTTATACATGGCTGGATTAAAAAAGTATCCCATTCGAATGTAAAGGAAACGTGGCTTGATGATTGGATAGCATGATATTTTTTTAGAGCAACAATGTCAATAAAACGTTTTATGTTTTTACTACGAGCGCTATGGTTTCGAAAGAAAATCGATAACCTTGCCCCTGTCAGAGAAATATTTGAAAATTTTGTCACACATTGCAACGACAACTACACGCCCGAAGAAATGCAAAACACGGCATAAAAGTCTATGCTCTTGTAGATGCCAAGACTTTTTATGCGTGCAATTTGGAGATATAATCTGGCATACAGCCCATGGGGCCGTATAATTTGAGCAATACGGTCACTGACGTCGTCAAGCGAAGAGCAACTCCCATATTGAATACGGAAAGAAATATTACAATAGATAACAATTTCATATCAATAAAACTCTTTGACGAATTAAAATACGCACTCAGAACAACGGCGGTGGGAACTCTAAAGAAAAATAAAAACGAGAACCCTCCACAATTTTTATCAACTAAGGACAGACCAATGCCTAGTTATATTTTCGGTTTCGGTGAAAACAGTGTCATCGTATCTTATGTGCCGAAAAAGAAAGCAAAAAATTATAATACATCTAGAGACAGGTTATAAGCGAAGCCAGAAATCGTAACATTTTACAATTCTACTAAAGGTGGAGTAGATGTTGTGGATCAAAAGAAAGAGGACTATTCCGTTGCAAGAATCACTTGTGGATGGCCAATGTGGTTGTTTTTTTTTTCTATATTAAATATCACTGGTATCAACTTGCAAATAATTTACGAAGAAAATATACAAACTTTGATCGTGAGACGTGTGTTCTTAAAAAATGTGACTCTAGAGTTGGCAAAGCCACATATTTCACGACGGCTTTGTAAACAAAGCATATCAACTGACCTCAAGTTTACCATGAACAGATTTGTACCAGTTCCTCATGCTGAACCTGAGCCTGGACCCAGTGGTTTTTGTGCACTATGCCCTAGAAGAAAAAATAGAAGTTCCAAAAAAGCCTGTTTTTCGTGCAATAAATTACTACGCAGCGAGCACGTGACATTCATGTTCAGTGCATGTTATGTAAGATAAACTTGTCAAATTCCTATGGAGGAATGAATTTTTCGCATATTTACTGTTCTTTTTTTATAATTGATTTTTTTTCCGAAAATGTGAAAAAATTTAATGCCAAAGAAAGGAAGATTTGTTAATATTTGTATAGAATTGAAGTTATGTTACTTATTTCTAATAAAACATTTTATATGATAAACTAAGGCTCTGTTATTTATTAAAATATTATTTTTGTCGAAATTAGTTGCACTATTAATTTTGAAAATGCATTTGAAATAGAGTGAGCATTTTGCTCATGCGCGCCTATCCATGTAACTCCTTCTCACGAGTTAATATCAAGTTTTCAAATGAGCAAAACAAAAGAAGAAATGATATACACAGTTGAGCATTGAAATCATTTCATCCTTATACTCATTCTACATCCTTCAAACTTATTTAATTCTATTCTATTTTTTTGATTAAATTCACATGTTTATTATTTATATGTATGACCCGTATTTTTAACTTATTTTTGTTATTACTGTTAAACACATTTGGCCTTTGCTAGCTATCGGGCTTGTTCACTTATTGCACTGAAATAAAAATGTAAAGATCAGTCATAATCCAAACTCGGTCTTTCCTTTCATCAAACCTGACTGGGTATGGGACCCGCCAAGTTGGCTGGCCCCTCCAGTATACTGAGTTAGCTATCGAGCTCACCCCTTTCTATTTGTTCACAGGTGCTCTTGCAGGGTAAGGTGGCCTTCTGCTCGCGTGACTATTTATGGAATAGGGTTATGAGATTCAGACATAAATTTGCCACGTTTATATTTTTTATTTAAAGGAAAAATTCAAGCAAATTATATTTGTCTGAGTTTGTCTTTTAAATGGAAAATATATGGCGATGCTTACATTTGGATCTTGATCCGGTTAGGGGACGCGAGGGGGCATCGCTTCCACCTGGATGCCCCACTCTTATTTGGGGGCCATAAGTATCGTCAGTAGCGATGAAGTCTCTTAAGTCCGTCTGTTTTCTCCAGGCCCGGATCGTCCTTTGAATCAGCAATTTTGACCCTTTGTAGGTTACCTCGTTCTCGACTTCGGTCGATATTCATTTGAACCTTGAAATTCGTGACTGCGAAATTTCTTTTCTAGTGGGTTTTTTTGTTGGGGAAAAGGATCCTCCCCAAGAAACCGCAATGCTAGCCTGCCAGTGCATTCACGCATCTTTAGACAAGGCCAATCGTGGCAAAACCTACCATCCTCTCTCGTCGAGGCAGCAGACCATCGCTGCAGTCCTTTACGGACATATTTTCTAACCACTATTCACTACAATATTTGGTCCCAACTGGGTCCAATTTCTAATCGAATTGGCCTAAATAAGGCCGAAAAATGCTTTAAACTTGGTCTAATATGCAACAAGTCAGACCAAAAAGTGGCCTGAAAGAGGCCCGAAGATGGCCTGAAACTGGCCCAAACTCGGACCAAACACAACCCAATCTTGGCTGTAAAGTGCTAACTTGGCCAAAAGCGACGCAAACTTAGCCTTAAAGTGGCCTAAACAAGGCCCGAAAATATTTAGTTGATACAAAAATATTTACTTTATCTGAGAAAGCTCTCGGATGTTGCTAATTTTGCTAAGCAGACGCAATTTACACTTAATTATGAATATTGAATTCGTTAAATTTTAATAACCTTACGAAAATAAATTCGGTTGTTGGTTCAATTTTAAGCTTTAGATATTTTTCTCATATCTATGGGCAAATTGTTGCTAATTTCGGCAAGTGTTGGGTCTTTTTAGGCCATGTTTGCTTTTTGCTGATGTTTTGCTACCAAAACAAGAAAATGATATATTTTATTAGCAAATTTTGACCCAAAATTAGGTCAATATCGCTCAAACATTGTCATTCAGCTGATTTTTGGATCTTTTTAAGCGAGTATTATTTTATTCGAGTTTTTGAGCCACGCTTAGGCCAAAGATAGCAAAAAATAATAAACCAATGGTTAGGCCGTATTTAGGCCCTGATTATTTTTATTCAGGTTTACACAAGAGAGCAAACATTGTTTGCGGGGATCTCTATAAGGGAACAGGAGAGTCTTCTCTGTATGGTATAGTCAGGAGGATCATGGATCAGTTGACAAATGGAATCATGTGTCACATTACGTTTGGGCAGTTCTAACAGATAAAAAAGGCTTACTTAAGGAATCAGGGGGTTATTTTTCTAGCAATCTCGGGCTCATTTTTTAGCAATCTCTTCCTCCCTCCCTTCTCGCTAGAGGAGGGGTTCCACCAATTTAATGGAATCTCATATGTAAAAAAATGGAGCCTAGCCCAAAATCATGTGTCAAATGGTTCTAGGCTCGGTTTCAAGGTTCACAGGAGAAGTGTTTGGTGGGTACCCCGTATATTTTGCACATCTGGGAGTCTCACACTCTGGGCAAAAATAGCCTTCACATACCTCAACAAAAACAACATGGTCATTTTTTTCTGTGCCAGTCCTCTTGAGCTTAAATAAAGTTAGTTTTCTACCTCAGGCCAGAAGAGAGATCTGATTCGAAATAAACAAAAGTAATTAAATAATTCACCACTTTTCTAGCAAGGGCCGGAAGCTTGTCCATGCGGAGAAGAAATTGCTAAGATTTCGACGAAAACCATTGAAAGGGATACCTACCTGCTTTGCTTAGCATTCAAACAACTTAGTTTCAATCGTTTTATATGTTTAGCAGCTGTGCAGAAGGATTTTTCTACCCAGGATGTCTGCAGCTAGGTATTCTTACCTCATGGCCAGTTGAACAATTAGATAGTAGGTGGTAAACTAGAAGTATAGAAAGAGTGCCAGTTCATCGGCTTCTTAGCTATTCATTATTTCACTATATTCTTGCACCCATAATCATTCAGATATTTCCATGCAGTTTTCCGACCTTGAACAGTAGTCGTTCACAGTCGGGCAACATTTTAGCTTTCTTATTGGCATAAGACACTCGACACAGAATCCACTGATTTACTCATCACATTTCGATAAATATGTAAAATATTCGTGCTGTTGAAGTGCAATATATCATACCGAAACCAAAATAAAGGATATTATTGCTGTGGCTCTTTAGCTATTAGTCATTAGGGAAAAGTAATATAACACTATCCCGCCAATTTCAGACTAACTCTTCAAGCTATAACACCTTACTCCTACTAATTAAATTACTCCAATAAAGATGAAGAGTTTTCCACATTTCCCTCATCTTCAAATAATTCCCATTCAACCATTTCCATTATATAGCGACTTATTACACTTTTACTAAAATTTCATTATTTACTTCAGCATAAAATGTTAAAAGGCTTCACATTAAAGGCACACGCTTGTTAGCCGATATTCTGTAGCGTACGTTGTTAGGTCTCTGGAAATGGGTCGAGTTCATACACTTCCCAAAAATTTTCCTACAGACTTGGTCGTTCGATGTTTTCTGCACGTCCTTCCACTTGTATTGCTCCACAAGTCCCAGCTCCACCGACTGCTCCCAACTGGTTTGTATGAATTGCTGTCTATATCACATTTTACGATTTCCCGACGATAGGCTTAATTGCTAGTAAAATTTTGGGAAAATGTAATTAATTTGTTGTTTAACACAATCACATTCATGAGCATGAAAATTTATTATTGGATGGATTTCAGACGAGGAAAATAGAAGGGCATTGGACAATATGTTCTTTGTAAACGCGCGTCCAGGACATGGCTACGCGCATTCCTACATATGTTTATGTGCTTATGCAAAGTGATGACGCGTGATTAATGATTATGAATTTATGCTAAAATGGACAATTGAATTCTACGATTTAATTATTAATGAGTTGCGAAGAGATTCATGGGAAAAGGATCATACTGGTAATTCAGAATGCGATTAATACGCGCTGCATACAAGGTTTTCTATTAAACATTAAAATGTAAAAGGAAAAATTATGTACATCCTTTTGGGTTAGATTCCAGTTTGCCTAAAACTATGTACATATGTTTAAGGAAATGATATTTAAATCTAAATATCATCAAAGATAAATAACATCGAACCTACGTTAAGTTTCAGTTCCAATAATATAATTGCAGAAATTCTCTTCTTCAACACATGTACTCACGTAAAAAAATTGCAATTTACATATTCAAATAAATTTTCTCACATTCTCCTTTTTCATTCAATTTGTCAATATGTTTTCAATTTAACAACCCTAATATAGTATTTTGCTACTTTATTAGCGAGTACCTTTGCACATCTATCACTTAAAGTGTATCATTTAAAATCATTTACTATTTCAATATTACTTTACCTAATTCCTTTATTACTTTCCTTTTTTGTAGCATATCCTTTAATACAAACGTGTCTTCCATATAAAAATAAAGATTTCAAGTTGACCTTCCTAAATCATATTGAAATGAAAGTTTTTCAAAAGAATTTCGGTAAGTGTTGAAATAGAAAGGATATCCTTTGGCCAAATTCTATAGCTGTGCATATCCTTACATACTCGTACACTATTTGTTTGGAGGATTTTCTATCGGAAAGTGGAAGGGTATAAAAATTTATTGCTTGTCCCTTCACTCGTACTGTTGAAGTGCAATATATCATATGAGGAAGGTGGACATGGATATAGGTATGCATGTAGGACAGCTATGGCATTTTGGAGAGGTTTTTAAATTTATCAAACTTTTTAAAGCATGTGGGGTAGTGTTTAAGTAAAAGATTTAATAGTGAATAGTTCAATTTGTGTTTCATTTGAAATAAAAATCATTTCTAAAATATTTAAAGTCACCTTAAAGCCATGAAAAGTTCATGGCTTCAATATGAGGTTGAATGTCACATTAAAATGAATGTGTATCAATTTTTTGTTGTTGAAGCACGACAGCCCCTGTCGGGCGAACGTTTAGAGAAAGTCAGAGTATCTTATTATCTTGATCGTATGCACCTGTTCATGGAGTGCTCAATTTCCAGATATAGTTGGGAGACCTTGTGTTTCAACATAATTTTCTGGTCGTGAACATTATGGATGACTGCATTCTTGGAATGGATTTTCTACGGCCACATGGAATCACGTTGAATTTGGGCAAACTGGTATTGAAATGGCGTAATGTTGAAGTATTGATGGAGGAACCCAGCGTCTAAATTCCCTACATGAATGTGGTAGTATGTGCTGACACTGATGTACCGAAATCTTCCGAGACCATTGTATGGGCCAAGCTTGATGGTGATTCTGGAGACCACCGATCTTATCTAATAGATCCAACGAAGATGTCGGCATTGCGTAGTTTGATTGTAGAACGAAGCCTTGTCAGATCTATGAGGAACGGATACGTGCCGGTTAGAGTCCTTAACACCGTAGACTCAACCACAAGCATCAAAGCGGGAGAAGTCATCGGCATCTGCCAGCCTGTTTCCACCATCACCTCTTTAGAAGCCACTCATGACCATCACTGAATAAAGGAGGCAAGACACAGAAAAAGCCCGGGAATCTACGTCTGCAATATTGGAGCAGGTCAAATTGCCAGCGAAACTATTCAAGCGAGCCTTTGATTTGGTCATCAAGTACAGTGACACCTTCTCAACAAGCCCGGATGACCAAGGCCGAACGAGTATGGTAACTCACGTCATAGATACACAGGGAGCAAGCCAATTCGACACGCACTGAAACGTTTTCCTATAGCCTAACAAGGAGAAGTGAATCTCGGACATGGAAAAACAAGGTGTTATCGACCCTTCTGTCAGTCCATGGGCCGTGCCAGTGGTTTTAGTAAAGAAAAAGGATGGTAGCACTCTTTTTTGTGTTGACAACAGGTAGCTTAACGAGATAGTTACCCGCTTCCACACACCGATGACATCATGAACACTTTAGCCGACGCAAAATGGTTTTCTACACTCGATCTCTAGAGTGGCCACCGGCAGGTAGAAATCGACAAGAAGGACCGAGAGAAGACCACATTTTCAGTTGGGATTAGGTTGTGGCAATTTGTGGTGATGCCATTTGGGCTTTGCAATGCTCCAGCGGCTTTTGAAGGCCTGATGGAATACGTGCTATGAGGCTTAACCTGGAAAACCTGCTAGGTGTACCTAGATGACATCATTGTAATCGGGAGAACGTTCGAAGAGCATGTGCGGAACTTAGAAGAGGTTTTCTCTCGATTGTGACTGGCGAATCAGAAACTTAGTCCTGACTTTTTGCAGCTGAAGCAAAATACCTGGGCCACATCGTATTAGCAGGAGGGGTCAAAACAGACCCTGAGAAAATTGAAGCCGTAAAAAGCTGGCCAACACCAAACAACAAGCACCAATTACGAAGTTTTTTGGGTTTGGCGACCTACTATTGAAGATTTGTCAAAGATTTTGCCGAAACAGGTAAGTGTCTGCATCAGTTAACAGAGAAAAATTGTCAATATGTCTAGAATGAACAATCTTAGGCAGCCTTTGAGACCTTAAAGGGGCAGCTGTGTGAATCACCCGTGGTGGCATATCCAAAACCCGGAAAAGTGGTTGTAGTTGACACCGATACAAGCAATGGCGGGATTGTAGCTGTCCTCTCCCTGCAGATCGATGGCGAAGAACGAGTCCTTTTGTATTACGTTCGAGTTCCACAAGTACCTATATGGCCAGAAACTCGTTCTTAAAACAGACTATGCATCCCTGAGATGGCTACTTAACTTTAAAAACCCCGAAGGACAAGTAGCGAGTAGGAAAAAAAATCACGAAGTGTACGAAACGCATTTTGATTTGAACGCCCATTTTCGTAAAAGGCTTCAACAAACTTAACGTGCTGTTCAATTGTGTGCCTCTCCATGGTTGAGTTCGTCAAACACTGAAACAAGGAAACGTCAAATTCAGTGCGGTAAAGAACTCGACGTTAAGGCGTGACTCACAGTTAACATCGTGCATTATGGTTAGTGAAGTTAATTATTGTGCATTCTTAGTAAAATAAACTTAATTTAAAAGACACTGCGTTTTCACTTTTTCGGAATTTTAAAATTATCGGCCACAAACCATAACACTCGACAATATATATATATATATATATATATATATATATATATATATATATATATATATATATATATATATACGGGGTGCGTATGGTATTTGAGGACAACCTGAGAGTAAAATTAACGAGCTTGTATTTTTAAGAAAATTTAATGAAATTTCAGGAATTTTTTATACAACGTTAAAATAAATATATGGCTATAAAGTCATTCAATAAAATCGTCATTAGCACCAATAACCTCTTCGATCCGGGTCCAGAAACGATTATATACCCGAATCAAATGCTCCTTGTTCATATTGACCATAACGGCATTAATAGTAGTCTTCAGCGAAGAAGTGGTGTGATGAAATAACCAAAACAACAAGCGAAAATTCTTCACAAACAACAAAACTATCGTGATAATAGCTAGGGGGGAGGCACCGTTCAATTTTGTTGTTGTTAGAAACTTTTCAGGCTTTTATTATACACATTCATCTTGTCTTGGAGCAATTTTCAGGCAAGGTCTCACTGTTATTATTGGGTTGCTACATTATTTCTTTCAGAGGTGGCTCACACTTCACTACATGCATTAGCAAAAAGCAAGCAAATCGCTTATTAATTATTTAAATCGCAATTGTAATGATTGTTTCGCCAATTTAAACAGAATGCGGGCAGGGAGAGTTCGATTCGCATCCCACGTTATCGATTTGTTCGCTGCACACTGCAATGGAAGGGAACCGAATAAAATGGATGGAGATTGCGCATACACAACAGGCAGTAGGATTTACTTCATTTGAATCAATTCACTTCCACGTTTATACAAATGCAAAACTTTTGATGAAATATCGAAACGGAATTTTTCGCATTTCGAAATGAAAGGGTAGCCGTAAGAGTCTTTACCGTTCGTGGCCTAATAGCAACTCCCGAGTGCCTGATAAACTGTAACGCAACTCGTCACCTCGTTTTTAACTCCCAAAACCGTTATTTTTTTCGGGATCCGCTATGCTTTGAGGATTCCTCGTTACTCTTCCAACGCCCCGCGTCTACTCGTAAGAGACACGACACCGAACCACTACAGTGATTCAATTTTGTACATGCATGATTATGCATTTGAGTAGAGAAATGAATTTGTAAATGCAAATTGTTTCAGAATTTGTGATAAACATAGACCCGACTTCGAAACTAAGGAAAAGCGAAAACACAAGAAGTGCAGCAGTGTAGGGAAATTTTAGACCGAACTAGTCGCCGATAAATTTTTCGAATTATTTAATTTCATTCATTTTGATATACATCAAAAGCATCCGTTAACAGATATTTTTTTGTGGTACCAGATAATTTTCCCAGCTGCTTACAAGAAATCACCAATATATCGAATAAAGATCAAATGCTCTCAATAAAAGGTATCAAAGAAGAAGAGGAGTTCTCTGCTGAAATCCCCAAAATTTTTGAACAGGGAATTGGACGTATGCCAGGTTTTGAAGTGTAGCTGAAGCTTAAAGACCGGGTATGGCCCATCTTCAATCTCAAAGCAGAAGTCCCTTGCGCGTTAACCGACAAACTTGACAAGGAACTTGACTCTCTAGAAGCCGCTCAAATTATTGAAAAAACCAACACCAGTGACTGAGGATCTCCACTGGTGGCTATAATGAAGCCCAACAGAGATGTACGACTGTGTGTTGATCATACAATGGGAGTCAACTGGAGATCAGCAGGAGTACATTACCCAATTTGCAAAACGACAAGATTCTAAACAGTCTAAAAGGCTCAAGATACTTTTGTTGCCCGGATTTTTCAAGGCTTATTCATATGTGACTATAGACTTGAAATCTAGTAAAACACAAATAATGTCCACGCTTCGAGAAACGTACAAAGTGTGTCGTCACTCCTTGGGACTATTCTAATTCCAAGGGAGCGACGATGCACTTTGTACGTTTCCTTCGAAATTTAATCAAATAATGGACCAAATTTTGCACGACATACCAAACACAGAATCTTATTTTGACGATATTGTAGTCCAGGGTGAAACCAGGTAAAAGTACAGGGAAAGTGCTTGGCTCAACTTAAAAAATTCGATCTACATTCAAATCGAAGAAAGAGTTGATTTTTTTCAAAAAAAAGTCAAGTTTTAGGACACACTATCGATACAGTAAGATTTCCAAGTTTTTTCAAAGATGAAAAAAGTAAAAGACATGCCATGGACGTAAACGTTGATAATTTCTGGATAATTTTGGGAATAGTAACATAGTATTCCCGTTGTCCGCGAAGTGTAGTGGTAAGAGTACTCGCTGCATAGTAGAAGGTCCCTGGCTCAAATCTCGTTAGTGACAACGAGATTTTTTTCGTGTGATTCTTCGGATGGACTATAAGCCCGTTCAGTTATCATACGTAGTGGTATGAACTAAGAATGTATTGCAGCTGGATGGATGGATGCACGGCCAAAGCGTGGTACCGACCATATCAACTTGGGAGTGCCAAAATTGTCGATCAAGATAATGAGACACTCCACCTATTTCTAAGTGAAGGCTCAAGAAAAGCTGTAGCTCTAACTCAAAAACTCCGCTCTATGCCTAACATATCGTCATTAAGTTACCCATTACGTAAACTTTTAAAAACGGATAGGAAGTTCTTCTGGTCATCAAGATGTCAATCATTGTTCAGTAAAATCAAGGGAGAGACAGTGAGCGGCCACGTTTTGTGTCTACGATCTGACCTTGCCTCTCCAGCTTGCTTGAGATGATATCGCTGGTGTACTGTCTCACATAGGGAACAACGAAGAGTGACTAATTGCGTTCACCTCACGTGTCTTAACGGAGGCATAACATAACTACTCTTAGTTCGGTCAGGAAACTCTGGCATGTGGGATATTTTTATCAACATCACTTCGCGCGTCCATTCAAATTTTTCTTCTTCTCCGTAGCACTGAAGATTCTCTCGGGCCGTTGCTTCCTGTAGAAAGTGCCTTTGACTATCTCCACCCATTACCGCGTCCTCCGATTTGGAAAGCTTGAGCAGCGATGAGCTGTTTTCATTAGTTGAGTCAGATCAGCGTTTTCTCGGTTTTTCCACCGGTCTCTGCCCTTCAGTTCTCCCAACGAACACCTTTTTGGGTATCCGTTGTTCATCCATACAATTCACGTCAACAGCTTATAGCAGTTTCTGCAGATTTACTATCCTTGAGACCTCAGGCTTGACAAAAACTTGGAGATTCGGTTTTTTATGTATGCAGTTGGTCCTTAGGATCATCAGAATTGAATAAAATATTTTATTTACTAGTTATAGTGTTCGGCATACTTCATTTCCTTCATTACTGATTCTCGTTATTTCACAAACTTGTCCACATTTTCGATATTGTATTCGTCAAGTATGATATATTTGAGGTATTTACTTTGACCGTGTCATCAGTTTTGTTTTTTCTCAATGATTTGCAGCCCTATCAAATTTTGTTACAGTGTCGAGTCTCAGGAAAAGTTCGTGAAAAAGTGTTAAAGTTTTCTGTATAAGATACCACTTGGCTGGGTTTGTGTGGCAACGTACCTCTTGAATCGACAGGTAGCTTTATTCTGACATATTCCAGAGCCAAATTGAATAGAAATGGGGCCAGCCCATCTCCCTGCTTTGGCCCAATATTTGTGTCAAAGCTATCGGTGAGTTGTTTATTAATGCGAACTTGGAGGGTTGTCACTGTCATCGTTATTTTTGAACTGATTTGGCTGGGATGCCAAAGCAAAGCATTATTTGGGACAGTACGTTATGATCAATACTATCGTAAGTTTGCTTAATATCAACGAAAATTCGTGTTCGCCTATGTTGAATTTCCAGCATTTTTCAAATATCTGCTTCACTGTAAACAATTCATATTTCACTGAAACTCAAAATTTCCACGGTCAAAACAGCGTTAAAAACAGGTAACTGGATGTATGTATGTTCTTAGGATTTTCTTTACAGATTTTGCATTAGCAGAAACCAAAAAAGAGCAAGAGCTGAAACGTTTGTGTCAAGAATTGCAAAATAACGATGTACCAGACTCTGAATTTATTATCCATCACGATATTGTATTTAAGGGATAGCGTGAGGTTACAAGCGTCCATACTCTACAAGCGTCCATACTCCAAAAATTACACCAAATACACGCAGGGATTAAGAAAATGAAATAACTTACGAGGAAGTAAGCAAATCGACCAAGATATCGGAACATTAGTACGGAAATGTGTCCAGTGTGCATCAATCTAGAGCAACCCACCGAAAGCCTCACTCTATCCTTGGCAAGAACCAGATAGTAATCGGCAGCGCATACATTTCAACTACAAACAAGTTGGGTAAACAGACCTACGCTCATGTCAGAAGGGTTTTGTATTCAATTTACAAAATGCAGTCACCAGATCGAATCAAATCAAGAAACATGTCAAAGACGATTTTATTGGAGAAAATATGAAATACGAAGATCATACCATTATTAACAAAGTTGAACGAATTTCGACTTCTGAGGTTTTGGTATTGTTATACTCATAAATATCTCCCTTCATAATTATTTCAGATGTCCATCCGTGGCGGAGGGAACACATTTTTCACGTATTTCCCCCCTTTGCCCCCACTGAAGCAAAAACTGACAGTTTAACAACTGTTTTGAAAATCTCCCTTGAAAACTTTCATTTCATACTCATATCGGCTACGTTTGATGAATTTTTTTTTCAGGGGCCACTCTTCTGTACTGTTATCATCGATTCATGGCCAATTTTTTCGAATCCTAGAATGGTTATAAAATTTAAGGGTACTGTTAAGATTTTGTTCAAGAAAACATAAAATCGATAAATCATACTATTACTAACAAAGTTGAGTGAACTGCGACTTCTCACGTATTTGTTGTTGTTGTACTCACCAAGGCCTACATTCCTGATTTTTTTCAGATTTTTCGGATCACAGGTGTCCAATCGCGAGGGGGGGGGACACAAATTATTCGTGTATTTCCCCTCCCTGTGCGTCCCTCGAAGAAAATTTTGCCAAACTAAGACCTGTTTTGAAAAGTTCCCATCAAGACCTTTCATTTGATACCCATATCGGCTACCTTCAATGAAAATTTTTTTTCGGGGGGTCACTCGCCTATATGGGGAGACCCCCCTTAAATACCTTATAAAATTTTTTTGTAGTTGAACTTTGAAGAGATCACCACTTTACACCTACACACAAAATTTGATGTTTCTAGCTTAAGTAGTTTTCGAGAAAAACTGCTGTGACACACGGACGGACGGACGGACGGACAGACGGTAGTAGGGTTTTGTAAAATTATTTTACAAAACCCTAAAAATTGACCATTGGGGAAGAAATTGCCTTGAACAGCTATCTCACGTTTTCTCAAGGCACGGCTATCAGTCAGCGATGGTATCGGATAATGCAACAACAGTTTGCAGTTACGAGTTTTCTAAATTTAGTAAATCAGGTGATGTTTTACATCATCATGTTAATAATTTTGTAATTAACTTCATACCAATTCTTTTATTGAAAATTTGAAAGAAAAATAAAATGTATTGAAGACAATTTCAGGAGGTGAGTGTGTATGCATTGATGTCCTGGAGGGGATCGGATTTGACACATGTTTCTTTAGTAAACCTTTCCTTTCTTTCTAACGTCAGGTCTTCTAATCGTACCGAGTGGTATAAAATAACACAACTTTCTGGTTGCCATCATGCAACCTTTTGCTATTCTCTTGAGAATTTCAACCGATTTTATTGATCCATTTTATTGCTGCGTGGGTGACCTATCAGTCGCTCAGTCAATAGTCTCATATTCACATGATGTTTTTTTATATATCCTCAAAGATTAGAAACAAATACAACAAAATTATACGAGG
Source organism: Odontomyia ornata (assembly GCA_963969285.1). Lineage (NCBI taxonomy): Eukaryota > Metazoa > Arthropoda > Insecta > Diptera > Stratiomyidae > Odontomyia > Odontomyia ornata. The sequence continues at coordinate 452,174,607 of OZ017739.1, read as the reverse complement.
GTAGTTCAAATATGATAGAGACAAACGCTGTAAATGGTTCGCATGTAAGTTTTGAAAGCCGTGGCTTGAGTATGTGATATCTTGATGTCTAACAAACAATGTGGCATAGTTTTTGTCGGGAGTTCTTTTTTCACGCGCGTGCTACGACCATGAGTGAACGTCAAGTGCCGACCGCTGTTGAGCAACGTGTTGTCATTCGTTTTTGAGTGTGAGAAGGCGTTAAAAGCTCGAAAATTTTTCTGCGTTTGCGAAACCAGTTTGGTAGTGAGTGCTTGAGTAGGGCTGTTGTGTTTAAATAGGCCAAAGGATTCAAGAATGGTCGTGAAATCGTCGAGGCTGAGTTGCATGATCGTCGACCGCGAATCAGCATCACACCAGCCAATATTTCCCGCGTAGAACAACTCATTTTGGAGTACCGTAGGATGAATGTTCGAGAAGTTTCGGCTGAACTCGGCATCAGTATTGATAGTGTAGAGTCTATCATTCACGAACACCTTCAATATCGCAAAATAACGCTCGAAACGGAGAAGTATTCTAGCAAGAAGTTCGATTCTTCTCCAGGATAACGCGCGTCTCACACTTGGGATGGGAAGTACTGGCACACCCCCTCTACAGTCCGGATTTATCATCCTGCGACTACCACATGTTTGGACCACGGAAAGAAGCCCTTGGAGGTCAAAGATTTAACACCAACGATGAGGTAGAGAAGTTCATGCGCACATGGCTGTCCGAGTTGCCCAAGGAATCCTTCGATACCGGCATCAAAAAGCTTCCGGAAAGGTGGACAAAATGCGTAACTTGTAAGGGTGAGTACCAAGAAAAACTGTAAATTTTTGAATATTTTTTTGATAGTAAATAAACGTGTCAGAGCATTTGTCTCGATCATATTCGAACAGCTCTCGCAATATTTCTAAGCTACATGTTAAACTTTTCTCTTGTTACTAAATGCTATGTGGCTTAGCAAGGACAGAATGCCTTTCTCAAAAAAGCTCTCAAACCCTGGTCGTAACCGATCTCAGAATGCTTGCTTTCAAGTGTTTGTTAATGCGACCGTGGCAAATTAACTTAATTCCTTGGATTTATCTGGGGCTATCGATAAATTTGGTGTGCTAGCTAGAAGATTTTCTCACCGTTCCGCATATTGTTATATCAGCAAAATTAATAGTTGGCTAATCCTTACCAAGCTAATAGAGGTATTGCGGTAAGTAAAGAAAATTAAAACTTACTCTCCGTGTATTTAAAATGCATCAGAGAGAAGTTTTTGGAGATTTTTGCTATTCATTGCCTGAAATGATGATTATCAAAATAAATTAAATATTCTATTGAAAAAAAAAAACATTAAAATTCCATTCAATAACTATGTGGAAATAGCTATTAGGCTTAATTGATGTAAAGTTAAGTTTCTATTCAGTACTCTATTGTTTTGTGAAAAAATAGCACAACTAAATGATTAATGACTTTTCTAAAAGCTAATCGTATTATCCATTAAAGTCAAACATCATCCTACGGGACGAGAATCCATCAAGGTAAATGTTAGTTTTCTGCAGAAAGTATTCCTGGGCAGTCATTAAAAATGAACACTATTAAATGGCTTGTGTATTTGTTAGGCATATTAAAAGCGGAAGGATTCTCTCACTCACATTTCCGCATGCCCGTCTATAAAACGTCCTTATCAAAAGCTACCGTGAATATTGTGGAAAAGTTCTACACTTTGCGTCAAACCCATCTTCAGGTTTTTTCGTCATCATCCGGCGATCAGATTCGCACCATGTATCTTGTCAATGAAATCCTTTATCATTTTCGCGGTGTCATAAAGTGTACGTACTACAGCGACATAACCGCAAGGAGTATTGGGTTGAGCTCCAACAATCTGATTATTATTGATGACTATCGCTCGTTTCAGAAGATTTACAGGAAACTTGAAAGCAGTTCAATCAACTTTACAGGCTATTTCCTTATCGTCATTTCCTCGAACCTTGGCAACCGGTCGGCGAGTGTGTTGGAAAATATTTTCAAGGATTGCTTCAGTCGTTACATAGTGAATGTAAACGTTTTAATAGCCCGATCTAATTCAATCCGTGATATAATTGATATGTACACATATTTCCCATTTACGGAGCACAATTGTCACTGCATGAAACCTGTGCTCTATGATTCCTTCGAGAATGGAACGTTTGCGACCAACGTTAACATATTCCCATCGAAAACGAGCAATTTTTTCGGATGCCCTATCACAGTCGTCACTTGGCACTATCCTCCACATATGATGCTGCACTACTCGAGAGCTAGCAATAGGATGAGATATCAGGGAATCGATGGCAACATCCTTCGTGTTCTGGTGGAGAAAATGAATTTCTCTTTAAAATTCGATTTGACTGGTGGTCACAGAGGAAACGCTTATTGGAACGGGACAGCCGCCGGAGCACTACAAGTGGTAAGACCGAGCTTTTACTTTATGGATATGTGAGGATGTTATTGCTTAGGATGATGTATCAGATTACATGATTGATTTTGAACGCCTTTTGTTATTATTTTGAAGCATGATTTAATTTTGCATTCATTTTGTCATTTTGTCATTTTTGAAGAAAAAGTTCATGGAATAAGTTAGAAACTCAAAGGTATTATAAATGAGCGATTTAAAAACCTAACGACAGCACGAAGTGTGCAATTGTCAAATCATTTGCGCTATAGAGTTTTCGGTTTTAGACGTTGAAACTGTCAACACTCGTGCGAATTCGTCAATATCAAAATTTTTAAAAATTTATTGGAAAGCGAAAATTTATAAGTATATCATATCATACAAGATTATATACATAAAGTTTGAAATTTGATAGCCGGCTCAAAGTAGAAATTTCATATTGGGCGAGTGCCCATCGCATACACCGTGGACATAAATTCTGAGGTGGCAAAAAGGACTAATTATTGTCAGCAAGTAAGCACAATGGTAGAGCAATTAAAGACCAAAGCCGCCCGTAGGGAAATCCCTTCGGACAGGATGCATGTGGACGATACGAATGCAAGCTTTAACCAAGACGTTAACCTAATTAACTGTAAGTTAAATGAATTTATATTGGCGAAGGGTTAATAAGTCGTAAAACCCCGGCCTAGCGCCCTAATCCTATCAGCGCACTGGCGAACGATAACCAAAATAATCAAACAACCACAAATAACATTCGAACAAAATAAGTGTGGTTCCCGCCAATTTTTGTAGAGAATGTGAAGGCAAAAGTCCTAAAAGACATTGTGGATAGATATACCCCTACCGATGGTACTCGTCTAGAGTACAGAATAACAAAGCTGTCGAGCTTTCGACTGAATATCACAGTAGACAACCTCGAGGCCCACAATTACATCATGAATCTCCTTAAGAACACCGAAGCAGTGGGACACTTGTTCACCACTAAAGAAAGAAAAAAGTGTGTCATAATCCTAAGGGACTCAGACTTTGGAGCTGAAGCAGTTTGAGAGGATATAATCAGCCAAATGCCAACTTTAGGACTCGAGTTTTCAGCCCACTTACCACTACGTGTTTGAGGGCAAATAAGTTCGTCTTAGACTTATTTAGATCAACAGTGTCATTGGAAGCAGATAAGAATGTAATAACAAAATTACTAAACGAAGGAGCCGTATGGGAACACCCTAAAAGGAGCGATCTTGTCCAATGTTACTGCTTTTAGAGATTTGGGCACGTTTCGACCAACTGTGGATTCAACATGCGATGTATAGCATGTGGAGAGGAGCATTCCTCGGAAAATTTCCCGAGGAAAAATAAAGAAAAGCCGGAAACCGCTCCATTCTGTACAATGTGTAAAACCCATGGACGTTCGCCAAATTTTTCCGGCTGCCCGGAACGAAAAAGATTGTTGGACAGAGCACTCAAAGCTAAAGCCAAATGGATGGCACCTCCAATCTTATACTCACCGCTCTCCAGCTATCAAAATAGTTCACCAACCGCTACAACCCCACACCACTTTGCTCCTCTTACCAACTAGATCTCATATTCAGAAATCCTAAGAAACGGAACTCCGCACCACACTTTGATTTTACTGACTCAACCCTATTGAGCGCCTACAACAAATAACTGTAGAGTGGCTGGGAGTCTCTCCCAGTGAACTTCTATCCAAGGTCAGGGCTCTTCTTTCATATTTTGATGCCATCCCTAAGCAAGAGAAGCCAATGGCTCTCCTCAATTTTCGTTTCAATCCTTATGGTTGCAGATAGACTTACCATACTTTTTCTGAATATCAACTTCATAATTTGACCAGATAAGAGGCTCTACATTGCTGATTTGGTTGAATCCTCCCAACCCAACATCCTCTCTCTAAACGAGATAGTTTTTAACGTTCAACATAAAGTCCGTGTGGATAACTACCATGTGCTTCGTAATAATAGTGGCAGAGGTACTGTGATACTGTTTCGGCGTGATTTACACACCCATCAAACCCCTTTTAAATAAAATAATTTCTCATGTACGCAGCAGCTCTCAATACCAAACGACCCAATGGAAACTTAGCCAAAATTCTTTCTGGCTCCCTATAGCTTCCGTGCAATCTAGGTCCCCGGATCTCATTTTCACTTAACCAAATCCTCGCAACAGCCTCATCCCACGACTCATTTATACTCGGAGGAGAGCTTAATGCCAGACGCGAACACTGGGGGGCACTCTATAAGGAACATTAACGGGGACCACCTATTCAAATGGCTCCATGCGGACGTCCTCCTCTCAGCATCCATAGCAAATGCTGGGGTCCCAAGATTTCCCGAGGGAATACATTTTTAGATAATTTCATAATATCATCTGATCTCAAGCATTCCACAATTCTTTTCATTTTCTCTACATTTGGCTCATTAGCGGACCATCATAGCCTCCATCTCAATATAACCATTAGATCACACATACCAGTTCTTACTTGTCACCTCACGACAAATCGTTTAATTCCATAGACTGGCCAAACTTCAGAAAAGACCTCAAAGACCTCCTTCTAAATCTCCCACTGGAAAATATCAATCTCTGTAAATAGACTCTCATATATCGGCACTAAAATTTGCCATAATAGAGTGTCTAGACCAGCATGTCCGCTTCCAGAAACCACGCAGCCCGCTTTATAGGTGTCTACCAGGAGACTCTTCAATTGAAAAAAACTCGGAAGCATATGCTCCAACGGCATAAGCGTATTTATTATCGAAGCTTTAACCAATTGAATGAGGACTGTTTGGAAGTTAAAATGCATATAACAAGTATTTCCCGTGAAATCGAAAAACGTATCAAATCTGAAGTTCACAATTTCTATAAAAGCAGATCACTACGACCATCTTCAGATGTGTTTAAAACTATAGATCAATTCACAGGCCGTAAGAGTTCCAAATTGGTCATTGAGAAAGAGATCTGACAAGATCGTTGTATGTGAGGGATACTTCAAACAACTATATCGTCGCCGTGAGTCGTTCAAAATAGCTTTGAATAACAACTCTAAAGCATAGGTTCTACTAACTAGGAAACGATCCGAGGGATCTTATTTAACTGTATCCTCCAGTATCCCTTGCACCTATGGTTCCATCTAGGATCATTCATTCACTTGATTGGCTCGAGTTAGAGAAGATCCTGAATTCACAACACCGAGTAAAATTGATATTTTACTCGCAGCTGAAGTATACGGAGAACTACTGAAGAGAGGCGTAGTCAAAAATCCATCTAGAAATTTGACTGCTCAGGACACCAGTCTAGGCTGGATTGCATCAGGTCAATTGTCGCCAGATTCAATTTCAGCGAATAGAATGATTAGGATGCACACACAAATCAAAGAAGATCAGGTGTTGAGAAAATTCTGGGAGCTAGAAGAAGAGCCAGAAGTACAGCAGAAGATACTAAGCGAAGAAGAGATAAGATGTGAAGAACTTTTTGAATCAACCACTGTAAGAGATAATGATGGTCAGTTTCTTGTACGGTTGCCGTTCAATTTGGAAGATCCAGAGTGTCAATACGGCAATCGCTGCAAAAGCATCCAGATGGTTCATGTCTATGGGGAAGACATTAAATCAGAATTTAAAACTACGCAAAGAATATGTTGAAGTGATAGAGGAGTATAAAGAGCTTAACCATATGCAACTTGTACCAAAAGAAGACAGAATAAATCCTAGAGCAGTGTACCTACCTCATCATGCTGTGGAAGGTGATGACAAGGATAGGTTCGTGTTGTATTTGACGCTTCCTGTAAAGGTTTAAATAACGTTTCCCTTAATGACGACTTACTAGTCGGACCAAAATTGCAGCAAGATATGCATCACCTCTTGTTAAGATGGCGGGATCACAAAATCGGTATTATTGTAGACTTGATTTAAATGTAACGACAAGTGCGTGCTGTTAAGAAAGACGTTAATTATCAACGCATCGTGTGGAGAACTAACGCAAATGAGCCACTGGAACATTATCAGCTATTGACTTCAACCTTTGGCACGGCTTCTGCCCCGTATAAAGCTGTAAATTCACTACACAAGCTAGCAGAGACTAAGAAGACATAATTTCCTGTGGTGGCAAAACTAATACAACAGGATTTGTATATGGATAATTTAATGACAGGAGCGGTAGCAAAGAAAGAAGCAATCGAAATATTTGAGTAATTAAACAAGCTAATGGAGTTAGGTGGATTTACCTTTCAAAAATGGAGTAACAATTTAAGTTTGGTAGTGAATTATATCGGAAATGAAACGAGAGAAGATGGAGCAGTAAGAATCAAAACGGATACAACACTAAAATTACTAAGACTGATATGGAATAGAGCGAAGGATACACTGGAATATGAAATTAAGCTGTCACCATTAGAGACACCTGCAACAAAACGTAAGGTGTTTTCCGATATAGCACAGTTGTTTGATCCACTGGGCTTGGTAGCTCCAACAATCATAACTGCGAAAATATTCATACCAAGACTTTGGCTGTCCGGAATCGACTGGGATCAAGAGCTACCAGAATCATTACTAAATGACTGGAGTGTCTACAGAGAAGAATTACAAGTTCGTACTAGTTTTTGTATAGCCTGATGGATTGGACTTGCAAATCTGATATAGGTACTGAATTACAAGGATTTTGAGATGCGTCAAATAAAGCGTATGCAGCGGTAATCTATTTGCGAATGATAAACGAGCAAGGTGAAGTACACATCAGTCGCGCCTGTTAAACAAACGTCTGTCCCTTGCTTGGAGTTGTGTGGAACGGTATTACTAGCTAAACTTCTATTAGATGTATCACGAGTGCTAGACATCGCGAAAAAAAATATACATGCGTGGACAAACTCATCGATTGTTCTCGAACGGTTAAGTAATCCACCCAGCAAGTGGAAGAAATTTATTGCGAATAGGGTTTCGGAAATACTAACCATTACGGACAATAGTCAATGCTCGCATAACCGATCTGAAGAAAATCTAGCGGATTGCGCCTCCAGAGATATAAAAGCATCGGAACTGATAGTATTAAATCTATGGAATAAAGGACCTCAATCGTTAAAGGACAAAGAGATCAAGTATATCAAAGGAGATTTTACAACAGTGTTAGAAGAAAAGAAACCCGAGAAAATGTGTTTTGCAGCAAGCGTTAATGAAGACAATGGCACAGAGTTCATAGAGTGATTCTCGTCACTTAATCGAACGCTTAGAGTTGGATCCCATTGCGGAAGATTTCTTAATTTTAAACAATCAAAAGATAAACGTCCTAAAAGGTCAGAGCTTATTATGGTTGAAGAGATAAACTGTACGTTAGTAAAACTAATAGTTTTGGTTCAAGGCAGACATTTTACTGAGGAAGTAGAACACATCAAGCCTCACGGTTGTGTTTTAAAAAGAAGTGTGTTGCACACTTTATGTCCAATATTAGAGGCTGATGGTTTCGATCAGAACTGGATTACGAGCAGAAGCATCCAATAATGTTGCCAGATAAGGAGAATCTCACTCGTTTAATAATATTGGATGCACATAACAAAACTCTCCATGGAAGGCCACAAAATATGTTGAATCAAATCCGCCAAACATACTTTATATTGAGAGTAAGGATCCAGGTTAAAAAGATATATAGAGCATGCGTTACTTGCCGAAGATACTCGTCAGCGCACAGGACACAACTAATGGGACAGATCCCAGAAGTCAGATCAAATCCCAGCAAACCTTTTAAATCAACTGGCGTAGATTATGCTGGACCAATCAATGCTACGTTTTCTCCTGGTAGAGGTTCAAAATCATAAAAAGGGTATATTTGCCTTTTTGTATGTATGGTGACACACGCAGTTCATTTAGGGGCTGTATCTGATCTCTCACCCAAGGGGCTTATTGCAACGTTGCGAATGTTTACTTCACGTCGCGGACACTGCCAGGACTTATATAGCGACAATGGGATAAATTTTGTTGGGTCCAACAAACAGTTGTTGGAGATGTAAAAACTTGCTAATTCTAGATGGCCTGATGGAGTGGTGCAACTTTTGACCCAATCAATCAACTGGTACTTCAATCCCCCCATGCGCCAAACTTTGGTGGTTTGTGAGGGGCAGGAGTGTGCAGTGTGAAGAATCATCTAAAAAAGGTCAAAGGGGATAGTACACTCACAATTGAGGAGTTGACAACGGTTTTGACACAGATAGAAGCGTGTTTAAATTCGCGTCCTATTCGGTTTTGAGTGACGATCCTGATGACCCTCTTCCATTGACATCAGGCCATTTTTTGGTGGGTGAGCCATTGATAAATGTATCTGATGAAAATTATTGTCATCAATCTCGTAACATTTTAGATGGATGGAAATTATGTCAAAAATGGATTTGTGATTTTTGGAAAAGATGGTTAAAAGAATATTTGGTTAACTTAAATCAACGCTACAAATGGAATAGTAAAATTTCTGAGCCTAATGTAAATGAAGTTATAGTTATTAGAGAAGATATGGCTACACCGGCTAAAAGGGTAATCGGTAAAATTATACAGAAACATCCACGCCCTGATGATATCACGAGAGTCGTAACAATCAAATGTAAGAATGGAGTTCTGAAAGGACTAGTTAGTAAAGTTTGTGTGTCTATTGCATCAGGACTTGAATATATCTCGTCACGGTGGGCGGTTCGTTTTTAAATTACTTTGTATGATGATAAAATCTTTTAATTTTGGTTCTTACAAAAGTACATTTATTTGAGTTTGTAAAATTGAAAAGTTATGATCATTTTATGTACATGAAAGACAAGTCCTTGGTGGGCGATTATGTACGATCAAAAACTGTGTAGTGAGCTGTCTATGCATAACGCTTTAGCCATCACATACTAGATGGCGGTGTGCATCTATAAGAACTCGCCAGCAAGTTGTCATCCAAAAAATAATGAGGCTGAGCAATGATCGAATTGTGAGGGTTTTTCTGGTAAAATAAATCAATTGTGTGCTTAAAAGTGGATTAATTAAAACTCAAAGTTCCTTGTTTTAATTAGTGATTGAATAAAATGAGCAATATAGGGTGATGCGCAGTAGCGCATTCGTGATGAAACCAAAGTGCACAGATACTACGGGATTCAATTTCAGGCAGTAAATATCCGTTATCATTGTGCGATAGTGGTCGCCATTGACGGTTACGTTCTGACCGCAAGCATTTTTAAAGAAATATGGACCTGTGATTCCACCAGCCTATAAACTACAACAAACCGTGCATTTCTGTAGTGGTAGCTGTTGAAGCTCTTCAGGTTGTTCATCAGGCCAAATATGGCAATTCTGTTTATTGACGTATCCATTGAGCCAAAAATGTGCCTCATCACTGAATAAAATTTCACGATAAGACAGCGGATTTTCATTGAGCCAATCCCATTCATCAAAAACACGATGCAAACCCAGATCGCCCGGCTTCAATTCTTCCACGAGTTGAACTTCGTATGCTTTGAAACCAAGATCGCCAAATTGTTGCAAACGATAAACCAAGCTGTTGCAAACGACTTCAAATAGATTCATCATGGTCTCGAGCTACGCTCTCAGCTACAGCCAATATATTCTCTTCACTACGTGCTGGATGTGATCTAATCGGTCGATTATCATCCAATAATGTATGCTGATTTCAAATTTGCAGATGGTACTGGCTATAGTGGTTACCAAAGGTTGATGATGCACACCATAAGTTGCTTTAAGTGCACGAAAAATATTTCTCATAGAACGCTGATTTTCGTAGTACAGCTGAACAATTTGGATATGTTGTTGCGGCGTAAGTATAGAAATTACATTACCGTTTGACATGTGTAACGCGTGATCTGTCAAACAAGCCCGATTAAAAATCAAACCTCCCAATGAATCAGCCTTTATATATATATATATATATATATATATATATATATATATATATATATATATATATATATATATATATATATATACATATACATATATATATATATATATATATATATATATATATATAGATATATACATATACATATATATATATATATATATATATATATATATATATATATATATATATGTATGTATAGATATATACATATATATATGTAATATAACGAAATTTTTGACACGCTAGAGGTTGCAATGTTGCTTCAATTTGCAACAAAGTATTTGGAGTGGTGTATTAAGTAAATATCTTGGCTAAGTTAGTAAACTAGTTAAATTGGCCGAGCGAAAAAATGGCGGCCATTTTAGACGAAATGATTTCTGTTCTAACTAGAGCATATCTCAGATTTGGATGAAATTCGGAACATAGATTCAGAGAAGTGTGTGCATTTTATTATTTTGGTAATCATCCATATGCAAGTTTCGAAATGGCGGTGGTTCAAATATGCGATTTTTTCAGATATTTGTGTCCCTCTAGCGATCATGTTTTTGAACAGATTTTTATAAAACTTGGGGTTATGGATTAATGAGTTATGTTCTTGTATTTTACAAAAAAAACCAAAATCGGATAGAAATAAAAATGTCAAAAATCTTATACCTAATATTTTTAGCTGCCATTTCCACTAAAATTTCAATATTTTTGCTGTGTCTAGAGTAAAACTCCGATTTGAACGAAATTCGATATATTAGTTGATGAGACTTTAAGATATGCTTTGAAATAATCCAAAATCAAATGTTTTTAGTCAAAATGGCGGCTCCCGAAGGTCAGAAAGTAAAAGTAGTTCACTGTTTTTATAGCGACTGAAATGCTGGATATTTTTCATGGAAACATTTGAAATAGATTAAATTGGAAGTATTTTTACAACAAAACATTTTCTTTTAACAGTGTTTGTCGTCCAGAGAGGCAGCCAATAAAATTATCTGCTTCTTCTTCTTAGTAGTACAGCCCCGTCAGGTATTCGTTTCCTGCAAAAAGCGCCTCCAAATGTCTCGGTCCATTGACCGCGCCCCCCAATTTTGAAATCCGAGCAGCGATAAACTGTCTTCGTCGACGAAGTCAGGCCAGCGCTTCCTCGGTTTCCCCACTGGTCTCCGGCCTTCAGTTCTCCCAACGAATACCTTTTTGGGTATCCGTTGTTTGTCCATACGATTCATGTGGTCAGTCCATTGGAGCTTTCGCAGTCTTACAACCGTTGAGACCTCCGGTTCGTCAAAAATTTCGTACCGCTCATGGTTGTATCGAATTTGCCATTGGTCCCCGTCTAGCGGGTCCATGTTTCACACCCATAGCATAACGCAGGTCTTATCACAGATTTGTATACTTGAAGCTTTGCTTTCCTGTGTATGCAGCTGGTCTTCAAGATCGTCAAAACTGAATAAAATATTTTATTTGCGAGTTGTATTCTTCGGCGTTTTTCGTCTCTTTCATTGCCCGTTTTCGTTATTTTGCGCCTAAATAAACAAATTTGCACACATTATTATCACTTGCTTTTGAAAAGAAGGTTACCTACGAAAAATTTGGCTAGCGATGCTAACGGAATTTTTTTCTTTTATGACTTTCTTTTTACTGTATCTCTTAAGTGATGACAATTTGAATGTAAATAATATAAACAAAATTACGAAGGACTTGAAAGTTTAAATGGGAAATAATTTCATTTCAGATTCTGGATGGCCGCGGGAATATAACTATTTGCTCTGCCGGATTTATATTCACACAGTCATCTAAAACTTCAGCAAGCGTTAACTATCTACCAATTGGACTCCTATTTGCAATGCCATCGCTGGGATACTACTCATCTTTCGAGAAACTTTTTCTAATATTTACGTGGGGAGTATGGTCTTCATTGTTTTGTGCCTTTGTCGTAGCTGTATGTGTTATTCATTTTTCAAAGAAAATCCGAAGATATATCTACTATTTCATTGCTGGGAAGGAGAATAATTCACCGTATTTTAATATGATCAGGATCACCACAGGCATACCAATACAAAAACCTCCAAAACGAAACTTTGCTCGTTATCTATTCATGCTTTGGACTCTAGGTACATTTGTGGTGCGGAGCTCCTATCAAGGATCGCTATTTGACTATCTACAAACTACAGAAGAACGTGAAGGCTCTCATTCTCTAATATATTTTTTAGAACAAGGTTATACATTGCATGTTCCTCAAGATGCTTTACCGTGGTTTGATAATTTGCCTGAAATTAAAGCTCATTTAAAAGTAATGAACAAAAGCCTTTGGTCATACTTTGATGATATGCAAGATCCTCATTATAAAGGAATTGTTCTCACTACAGGCATTCAAATTGCGTACTATAATACTCAATACAGAAGAATTTCTCCGATCAGAAGTTTGAAGGAACGTTTGTTTTACCTGCCTCAGAGTATTTTCTATCCCAAGCATTCCTATTTGCTGCATCCTGTAAATTTGATTCTGAGTGATTGTGTTGCTGGCGGTCTTATAGAGAATTGGGTCAGCATATATTTAGGTGATAAGCCTTCAACTTTGGGCGCAATGCACAAACCAATTTCGCATTCACACTTGCACGGTTTCTTTTTACTTGTAACTGGCCTTCACGGAATAGCAAATGCCATCTTTATTTTTGAAGTTTTGAGTTCAAAAGTAAAAGCTCTGAACTGGCTGAAATAAGCACTCATTCAAGGGTATTAAAGTCATTTGATGGAACATATATTATTATTGATTGCAGTGTCACTGTATTGATTATTTGAACTAGTAAATAAACGGTGCTTTGAAAAAACGTAAATAAATAAATTCCAGTATTTTTATTTCGTTTTGTCGTTTTTCCAAATATCAAAATATAAATGAATAAAAGTTACTGGACTTTTTCAGGTAGTAATCAGTAGTAGTTAGTATATTAATAATCGATCAGACCTTTAGTTGAATCGTGAAGCTGAATCTCGTTCTAAATCCATGACTTCAAAAAAATGAGGTTCTTAGTTTGGCCCGTATGTTTGTATGTATGGATGTTTATCCGCGATTATCTCGCATTTGGCTGAACCAATTTTGATGCGGTTTTCAGAAAAGTATTTTTTACATTTCGAAGTAAGTTTTGGTGTACAATAAATGGATACACGTGACGTCACATGGATTATTAATATAAAAGGCAAAGTGAGCACCAGGAAGGAAGTCAGCGTTATTGTTTCGCTTCAACCACGAGGGATTGAACCTTCCAACGACGCTCAGGTGAGCACCAGGAAGGAAGCCAGCAATATTGTCGTTTCATTTCAACCACGAGGGATTGTACCTTCCGATGACGCTCAGGTGAGCACTAAGAAGAAAGCCAGCGATATTGTCGTTTGACTTCATCCGCAGGGGATTGCATCTTCTGACGACGCTCAGGTGAGCACTAGGAAGGAAGCCAGCGATATTGCTGTCTCGCTTCATCCAAGAGGGACTGCACCTTCTGACGACGTGAGTGTTTTTTGGTTTCTTTAATATTGATCATGGCTTCAATATCTTCTTTAGGTATTAATTCTAAGAACTTTGGATGATTTGTGCTCCATTTACGGAGTTGGAAACCTCCCTGATAAAGCAGACTTGTAAACTCCAGAATGAGCTTACAAGTCTTTTTCGTGAGGAAGGTTTCTAACTCCGTAAATGCAGCGCAAACATCCAAAGTTGTAAGATACAATACCTAAAGAAAATATTGAAGCAATGATCAACATTGGAGAAACTAAAAATATTCACGTCAAAACTCTAGGCCTAGCTTGGTGCTGATCAGTTTTCAATTCAAACAAATTTGTCGATAATACGACGCTTTACAAAAAGAACAATTTAAGCAGACGTGTCAAGAATTTACGATCCACAAGGGCTCATAAACCCAGTTGTCACATACGGAAAAATATTTGTGCAAAGTTTGTGGAAGATTAAACTGGAATGGGATGTAGCACTTCCCCAGGAACTCCAAAACAAATGGACATCATTCCTTCAGTAATTAGAAAAGATAAAAAAAATGTCCATACTAAGGTATGCATTAGCCAGGAAGCGTCAAAGGATCATAGAAATTCATAGTTTCACCGACGCAAGCGAAAAGGCTTACGGAGCAGCCGTGTACCTACGAACTGTTTCTGATGGTCAACCAATCGTACGGCTTCTTTGTGCAAAATCAAAGGTGGCTCCTCTCAAAGAAGGTGGCTTACATGCTAACAAAATTAGTGTGCCGAGTCAAGACAGTGCTAATTGGCCAATGAGTGGCTAAATTGCTGGCAGTTATAGCACATAGCCTGCGGGCTACGTGGTTTCATTGATTTGACTTGGCAGATGAGATGGCAGATAAATCTGACGTTGTGAATTTCAGTTTCTACTTTCGGCAGAAGGACTTTTACCAGTTTAGAGGAGCCGGATTGAAGTTTTACATAGAAAACTTCAATAGGTCGGATGCCTTGCTACTGAAGATCTTCTTTAATTTCCTACACCGATAGTCTCTGGAGCCCACGAATTATCACGTTTAGCTTTTTATCCTCAGGAAGGAAGTACGTGTGATACTGCCATTTTCGCTCAGTTCATAACTTGATTATTTTCCTGTGATCCGTGGAGGATTGTGATATAATCTGAATGCCCAGATATACGCGGTTGGCAGAGTCATACTTTAAATTTGACTGCTTCATAAGTGCAGCCAGCTTTGCCCATATCTCTGGTTTGCGGAGGATAACGGGGACAGTTTTAGGGCGTGTCTCATCGGGAACATCCAAATATTTTTGTGGTTCCCTCTGTTTGGGAGTTGAGACCGATGTCGATGGTGTGGGGAGGTAAACTTGTTACGGTTTTTTGGCTGCCACTTCTTGGAATAAAACGGTCAGTTTTGGAGATGGCAGAGCCAGAAAATCTTGCAAATTTTCGTTTGAATCCACCATATCCTGATCAGATTCTGTAGTTTCTTCCTAAGACCATTCAGTTCAGAGGGATGGTGAGCGCATAGCTTTCCTCTTTCTGGAGGGGTTTGATCTTGGTGAATCTAAACTATGCACCAAGAGCTTACCCATGAGTTTGTCATACTTCTGACGTTAAGTTTCTCTGAGCTGTTTGTGTTTGTCTCAGCTCAATGAGAACTTCCTCCAATCGCTATTTTCCAGGAGTCGTCTTCTGAGGTTCCCTCTTCTTACTTCTCACGGTTCCGTGCTGCATTTACTTTCACTATTAAGTTTTTTATGTCCGTACTGATGCACGGCATTCACTTTCTTTCTTGTCTAACTGTACTTCTCGAATTCACTTCCCGTCTGCACTATCAGTCTATCCTTCACTTCCACAAAACTTCTATGAACCCTTTGGGTTGCGCACTGCTTTATATAGGCCCATGGGTGGGGTTTATGGTTCGTAGCTGTTCTTAGCAGTCATAGTGCTCGTTTACACAGAGAAGTAATGGCTTGCATAGAGCGGGCCACGGCACGACTAGCACGTGTGATTCCCTCCACTTTGGAGCGGGGCAGTAGTACAAGAACTTAATTAACGAGTAAACGATGTCTTTTTTTATGCAGGTAAGTAAAGCATTCTTCGTTGTCCTAAAATGTTGGATGGCATCCAATGCAAAACCTTATTAAATACCCAGGTAATTATTACAATAGTTTTCTTATTATTAGGTATTAATTTCTTTTTGGCAGGAATTTGCTTTACGGGGTAGGAATAGAGACAGGATAGGGACTAGATAAGGATGGGGGTAGAGTATAGCAAAATTATCATTCAGTGAGTTGTTTTTTTTGAAAGCGGTTCCGTGTTTTTTCAAAAAAATTATTAGATTCAATTTTTTTTGTTTTGATTTTGATTGTTTTTATTTAATTTTTTTTTAATATCTATTTGGTTGATGAATTTAGCTAACTATGTAATAGTAAAAGCATAAAAGTCAATGGAGATAGTAGAGTGAAGGCATGCTATTACGGGTCACCATGGCGGTAGGCACTTAAAAAAATATCTAGCACTTTTCCAGGAAATAGATGCCAACACTAGAGTATATTCCCAACTAGCCGAATATCAAATATAATATAGTCCTGCCTAGTCAATCAGCTGAAAATCAAGCAAAACGGTGCAAATATCAGATAATTATGCAAATAGGTCACTTAGCCTATAACTAGCCAAGTATCAGATACAATATAGTCTTAATTAGCTTAATATCAAACAAACAATTCACTAAATCAATGTAATGAACCCCAAATCGGTTCAACACTAAGCACTACCTGGAAAACAATTAACATTGTCATTGCTCTCATTAAACTAATAAAACAGAAAAGCAGCAAAAAAGAACAGCATCATCATGACGAAACGAAGCAACATTGAAAAACTTTTCCGCAAACAACAAACGTCAAATTGCTCCATGATTTGTTGACTACTGCCTGAACTTGAAAACAAACAATGAGTAACACACTTGGCGTGCGGCTTCACGCGCAAAAAACAAAAAATAAACAACAACAAACATTAGCCTCAACATACATCATGAACCCAAAATACACAGAAGCAATGAATGTCTTTGCGTTAAAAAATGAAAACAACAACAAGACGTTAGCGTGACAAGTTGAAATCATTGAACTTTTGAGTATGGCTTGCAAAAATCGCATAGTGCAAACTAATTTTACGAAATTGACGATTTTTTGCTAAGTAGATTTTACATGGACAACATACAAAATTGCAACAACAAAATATGAAGCTTCGGGTGGGAACAATTGAACTCAAATAAAGCATGTCTTGCAAAAATATTTGAATGGAATTGGCTTAGGAAACATTGTTCACCATGGATTTCCGCTGATTGAGAAATTGCCAATCAGCAATTTTCTGGATGGGAAAAACGTTTTTACGGCCTAAGCCTGGGCGTTCCACCAGTATCCGACCAAAACGCTTCTTCAGCCTTAGCCTGGGTGCTGTGCAAAAAAATCGACCAAATGCTTCTTTGGCTTAGCCTGGGCTTTTGTCGAGCGAATCACCTCTACTATTTAATTCTATGGTGCCCCAGCCTGGTCAATGGTAAGCGCTGTTACATCCTCATTTGAATCACGGCTCTGGGAGCCCTCGTCTCGTACCTACTAACCATTTCTTCCACAGGCTCCAATAGGTGCATCTTCCGGCCATCACGAACAGGAGCACTCAGGGGCCCCTTACGCCGCTGCGCCACGGCCTGACAACATCAGGAGAGTCCTCCTCTGGTGGAAGCGTTAGCAGCCAACTCGCGAGTGGCACCACAGCCTATTACTTGTAGTAATCAAGCTCAAAAGCCGTTATAACTCTGATCCGAGATTTTAATTGCAGATTTGAAAAATTTAATTATTCCAATTTATACAAGTAGTTTTATAAATTATAAAATATTTATTTTATTGTTATTATTATAAATATAAATTTTACATTGTCTTTTCCCTCTTTATTTTAAATTATCTTTGTAATTATATTCTTCATGATATTTATCTTTTTATTATTATTTAAATTTTTTTTATATTATTATCTTCAATTAATTGAAAAATTCAGATCTGCAATTGAAATTTCGGACATGAGAACACTGATATAATACAGCCCACCTACGTATTGTATTGCCGAATGCAATCTACAGTGGCTGAGCTACAAGCTCGTCTCAATCCACCGTTGCGGCGTGACAATACGGTGGACGACGGACGAACAAAGGGTAAATCAGATTATGCTGGGATTTAAACGGATCTGGGAGTCTGCTTTGAATCGCTGCAGCGATCACATCGGGGAGTAGAATTTTTCGATTTCCTAAGACTACGCGTGTGGACGATTAAAAAAAGCACCGTTAAAACTTGTAGAGATTTCCGTATTTTATTCGTTTTTCGCTCTTTCTCTTTATTTCACCACCTTCCGGAATAGTTTTAGTATGTGAAAAGTGGATTACATAAGTTGATAGCGTGCTTGCCGCAAGTAATCAGTGACCGTGATCCATTCCATGGTAACCAGTGGCCGTGATCCATTCCATGGTTCCATAGTACCGGAATGACTTGATTGATACTCTGAAATTATTTGTGGAAGCAATTTTCAACGAACATTTCCATTCTACAGTGGTTGAGCTACAAGCTCGTCACAATCCACCGTTGTGGCGTGACGATACGGTGGACGACGGACGAACAAAGGGTAAATCAGATTATGCTGGGATTTGAACGGATCTGGGAGTCTGCTTTGAATCGCTGCAGCGATCACATCGGGGAGTAGAATTTTTCGATTTCCTAAGACTACGCGGGCGGACGATTAAAAAAAGCACCGTTAAAACTTGTAGAGATTTCCGTATTTTATTCGTTTTTCGCTCTTTCTCTTTATTTCACCACCTTCCGGAATAGTTTTAGTATGTGAAAAGTGGATTACATAAGTTGATAGCGTGCTTGCCGCAAGTAACCAGTGACCGTGATCCATTCCATGGTAACCAGTGGCCGTGATCCATTCCATGGTTCCATAGTACCGGAATGACTTGATTGATACTCTGAAATTATTTGTAGAAGCAATTTTCAACGAACATTTTCACTTTTTTTTTTTGGATAAAGTTCAACCTCTGGTGATTCCATTTGAAGCACAATTAGCAGGAATTCGTCAATATTTAGCTCAACTAAATGAATGAAATCTGAATTGAAATGAAGCTGCAAACGTTTTGGTGGGAATACCATTGGAAACCAAAATCAATTTCGCGAGTTTAAAGTGCTTAAGACCATAAATTACGCGTAAGACCATGAATCTATCCATGCGTCCATGACAAAATTTCATACGACAAGTAAAGATGGTTGAAAAACGTACAATGATGCTCATCCGCTGGTGAAATTAGCTCAAAGAGAACAGGTCCAGAGTGTTATCAACAAAGTTATCAGACTTGACAACTGTCATCAAAGAAAAATGTCAGTTTCCGTTTGTCCAAGTTCACTGGCAATAGTCGGTGTCGCACGGGAAAATATCACAAAACAACGCCCCTGTAAGTAGTGCTCTGCAATAGAATTACACTAAAGTGTTTGCTCAACGAGATAACAGTGAAGTAACATCCGTCAAATTTCATACAAGGCTTCCAAGTGAACTTTATTGAACGGCATATCTTAGTGATTATTTTGCTGAAGCAGAAAAAGGATCTGCCAGCACATACTGCCAAGGATGTTTGGTTTGTCTAACAGCTTATTTACTTTATATATGCATTGAAGCTCATTACGAAAAGACTCTTGGAAAGATATCTAAATTTTTTGCATCCCAAAATGAGCGTATTAATAGTCCAAAAGGGCTGCAAATAACAGGACTTACATTTCGTGGTTTGCGTGAAATGGATTCAGGGGTTGCCCTGCAACGATCTTGAAGCAGAGGCTGGACAGCAATTAAATGATGTTGGCAGAATTAATGTGGTTTTATTTTTTTCGAATAAAAAAATAAGTAAAAAAAAAATTAAAAATTAATCTACCTGCCTGTCAGTCACTTGTACAAATCGCAGACTAGCTTTCTTAAACAGTATTTTCACATTGACGGTTGACTTCTAAACAAATCACTACCACCAACAAGTTTTAGTTAGCAGCAATAGAGGAATTAGTCACGGCATCACCATATCACCAGCGGGCGCCCGGCGAGGATGTTGGTGAGTATTCTACTTTATTTATTAAAATGCTTTTTAAATTATTTATTAAAGAGCATGATAATTTATATTTAAACTTGACAACAATATTCGTTTTCTGCAAAGATAATTATCATTATTTGAAGTAAAAGCAAACAACACGAACATTTTTATATGCTATGATATTCATTTCTTTTTTAATATACAGCCATCAAAGCGTCTGCTAACCGGTCTCTGGTGCTGTAGTAGTGGTGGGGATCTAGGTAAAGGGAACCGGGCTGCAGTAGTTGTCTCCAAGCGCTTGGAGAGATAGCATCGAGCAAGAGCGGAGTGCGTGTTCAGTTACGTCGTCGGAGTGAAAACGGAGCGTACGATCGAGCAACGTGTTAGCATCAAATTTTGTGTCAAACTCAAGAAAACGGCCACGGAAACTCTTCAAATGATTCACGAGGCTTACGGTGAGGATACTCTGTCCAGAACTCAAGTGTTTCAGTGGCACAGAACGTCCATGACAAACAGCGCGTCGGTCCTCCATCAACGGGTCACACGGACACAAATGTGCAAAAAGTGCGTGATGTGTTGAACAGTGATCGTCGTTTGAGCATTCGGGCTATCGCAAATGAGGTTGGAATTGATAAGATGACCGTTAACAACATTATTAAGAACGATCTGGGCATGAGGAAGATCTGCGCGAACCTGGTACCCAAACACCTGACTGATGAGCAAAAGGAGCGTCGCGTTGCTGTCGCTTTGGAAATCCTTGATCGACTGCAAACCGGACCAGAGTTCTTACAGCCCGGATATGGCACCAGCGGACTTCTTTCTGTTCCCCAAGATCAAGAGACAACTTAAGGGGACGCGGTTTGGGACTCTGGAAAACGTTCAACGTGCTACGATGACGGCTCTAGACAGCATCGAGGTTGCCGACTTTCAGGGAGCGTTCGGGGATTGAAAAATCCAGTATCAGTGTGTTATCGACTCCAATGGGGACTAATTTGAAGATTTCCAAAGAAAAATTGTACATATTTTGCCAATAAAAAATTTCCTGAGGTCAGTCCGGTTACTTATAATGCAGACCCTGTATATTATCCTTGGTGAAAGTTAAGGAAAATATAGAAGACGTACTTAAATGTAAGCTTTGCAAAACATGTACGTGAAAAACGGAAAAATCGTACAACTGCGAACTTCCTCTCTTAGCTTTTTTTATAGCTTTTTTTTTAGATCGAACATGCTATATTTGTATGCCTTACAGAATTATATCTACTCGACCCGCACATATGCTTAATGCAGCTAAAATAATGAATAATTCGATTGCTTATTCACAATAATTAATATTATGTTAGAAACGGAAAAGTTTATAAGGGAGAATAATATAATTTTTTTCATGCACTTAGTCTATGAAAACAAAAAATTTGATAAGAGAGAGAAATGAACTCGAATAAAAATGTGCAGATAAATTATAAGCTCGGTCTTTCTATTCGGTTTTCGAACCTGACCGGGTATGGGACCTGCCACATTGGCTGGCTCCTTCGCTATAATGAGCTTTTCATCGGGCGAGCTCTCCTCTTTTGATGTGTTTACAGGTGCTCTTGCAGGGTAAGGTGTCCTTCCGCTCGCGTGCCTTTATGTGATTCCCTCACATAATACTCTAACATAAATTTGCCACGTTTATATTTTTCATTTAAAAGAAAAATCCATTCAAATTATGTTTGTATGAGTTTTTCACTTAAAGGGAAAATATATTTGGATCTTGATCAGGCTGGATGATGCGAGGAGGTATCGCTTCCACCTGGATGCCCTACTCTTATTTGGGGGCTATAAGTATCGTCAATAACGACGAAGTCCTCTTAAGTCCACCTGTTTTCTCCAGACCCGGTTTGTCCTCTGTGTCAGCAATTTGTGACCCTAAGTAGGTTACCTCATTCTCGACTGCGGTCGATATTTGTTTGAACCTCGAAATTCGTGGATGCGAAATTTCTTTTGTAGTGGGTCTTGTGTTGGAGAAAAGAACCTGCCCCATGACACCGCAACGCTAGCCAACCATCGCGTACACGCGTCCTCAGACAATGCCAATGTCGGCGAATCCCAAAATCCTCAGACCATCGCTGCAGTCTTTCACGGACGTTTTTACCTAATCACTATTCACTAAATACTTCGAAGAATACCGGGCGAGGAGTGGGCCTGAAGGGTCACCCCGGGCTAGACGTCCAATACCAGAACCTGAGCCAGAGACCAATTATCATATCAGAAGTGAACGTCAGGTGCAGTTATGTCGGGAACTGGGCGAGCTGATTCGACTAATCAAGGTCACCGTTAGTGAAGGTGAGAAGGCTAAATTCCTGGACCGTGCGAAGGTCCTCTAGCGAGAGAGAAAACGAGCCATCCACCGCTAGGTACACCCGCGTGCCAGGGCCAACAGAATGGATCAACTCCAGAGACCACCACGCCGGCACTAACTCATGCTACGCAAAGAAACTATTTATCAAACTGTGTTTGCTTTAAGAAGCTGGTACGAATTATGACGTTTTTTGAAAAGTGCTACCTAAGGCTTTCCTTTTTTCTGGTTTGGTATTTGCACTCCCCTGATGTTTACAGCAAGTAGTGACTGCTGAATACTCTGGGATCGGAGTAGAAGGCCCCCTCAACGACAACTAAAATACATCTAGCGTTACAATGCTATGAGCATCTTCAGCTAATGTGTGCCGAACGTTAACGCAGGTTTATCGATATTTTGATTCGTGTAGAAAACTGAAATTTTTGTTACTTAATTTGATTAAATATTGTAAAAATTCGTTTGAAACATTACATAGAAAGCATTGAATCATCATCGGAAGGATCTAGAACATGCTTGAATGATTGGCAAAACAAAACCCCACTGATGATGTAATCGCCACCTACGTCATTACAACAACAATTATGAGAACGACCACTTTTATGCTGGAAATGTTTCAAATATTCCCATTCTGATTTGATAGGTAGAAGTGTAAAATTTATAAAATGTACTATCATTAACAACGTTCATCGAATCTCGACTTCTGAGGTAATTGTTGCTCTTGTGCTCTTAAAGACTTACCTCTATGACTTTTTCAGATTTTTCAAGTCAAAGGTGCTCAATCGCAAGGGGGGAGGGGACACCTATTTTCGTATATTTTCTCTTCCCCTGCACTCTCAAAGCAAAATTTGTCATTTTAAGACCTGCTTCCAGTTGATACCCATATTGCCTATATTTGATGAATTTTTTTTCAAGAGCCACTCTCCTGTATAGAGAGACGCCCCTTAAACACCTTATAATTTTTTTTATGGTGAAACTTTGAAGAAGGCATCACTATACACCTACTTACAAAATCTTATGTTTCTAGCTGATGTAGTTTACGCGAAAAGTGCTGTGACACACGGATGCTATTTTAGTCGGGCTTTGTAAAATTATTTTATAAAACCCTAAAATAAGAGTATGTCAGTTTCATTTCTACAGAAGTTTATATTTTTTATGGATCACGTGCCAAATGCAGTTAAAATAGATAATTTGATTGTTAAAATTTCATCACACATTCAAAAAATTAAAACTCCAAAATCTCAACAATGAGTTTGAATAGGAGACACTTTGTTGATAGCACTTCACACACGAATACAAAGGTTGCTAGAACCAGCATGATCCCGCAAAGAATAAAAGCTCCGTCGAAGTCACTGACTCCAATAGGCTTTGGGTCGGATTTAACGTTATCAGCCTTCCCTGTCCTATTGACATATAAAGAAGCCCAATAATCAATTAAACCACTTCCAATAAGATGATGTAGAGTCTTGTCAAAAGCTGACTTTAAATACGAATTTCTTTTATACAGAACTACTAATGGCAACTGGAAAACACGCTGAGGAAGAAGCTCAACTGTCGGACGAGACCAATTTTCACTGAGGTGAATACCAATTTGGAAATGAGTTGTAATCAAAGTTCGCTTAAATTCCGGGTCTTGCGTTTTTTCAATGTATGGCTCGATTGGTAGATCCATCATTTCATATCTGTAAAGATTTATTTTGATGACATATACGTATGTAACTCTGATTTATTAACATACTCATTTTTATCAATACCAACTGACTCAAATATTGACACAAATGATTTTGGTCCGTAAATCTTGTATCCTTCATTGATCAATCCTGGCAAAGTAAGAGGTATCTTTTTGAATTGTGGTTTTTGTAGAAAACCAAACAATAAACCTTGATATGAGCTTCTTACAATAATATTTGCCATAAGCCACGTTATAAAGATCAAACGCCCAAAGTTTTTGATTGGCAAAGTAGTAGCACTTCCGCCGAGCGCTGTGTTAAACATCTGCAACATTGGCGTTGAATTTTCATGAAGATTTTGCGAGCAGAAATATCTGTTATGGACATAACTCATTGCTTTCGTAATTACAAATGCAGCGATATATGTTAAAATAAAGCTCCACCAAACAATGTTTTCAAAAGGGAAAAAGAGACGTTCGAAGGATGTGTAACGAGGTGGTCCAGGTTTCACAATGACGATAGAACTATAGTAATAATTTCGACTGGCTGTTAGAACGGTTGCTCTATAATATGTGTAGCCCCAGCCGCAAATTGTGAAGTTACTGCTTCCTTCAAGCATCTGAAATAAATAGAATATGAATGTTAGATGATTTAAATATAAAATTGGTTGAAACAATATGGTTGTAAAACCTTTAGAATTCTAAAGAACTTTATATTGTATTTATTATAAAAGAATAGTGATCAAGTAATTTCTATGTAAGACCAAGTCTATGCTTTGTATCACTCAGAAGAAGCTTCACATCAAGTTTGAAATCATCATTTACGCCGCATCATCTAGCAATAGCTTATGTAATTTACGAATTCATTGCAACCAAAAATTGTTTGCGAAAAGATTTTAATTCTAGCGAAAAAGAGTCAACAAGTCTAAATAAAGTCGGTACAGCTTATAAAAATGTTTTCAATCTTCTAAAAATTGTTCTTACCATCTTATGAGCTCCAGTTGCAGTGCCATTCGAGTAGATATATCCTCTATCATCCTGTTGCTCAGGTACAATATAATTTATAGAAAAATTGAACTCGGATTGCAATTGCAACAAAATGAACCCATCAATTCCCTCAGGAACAATCCTCCCATTCTTCGCTCTGTTGAGATACATATGCGGTCGTAATTGCCATGTTAAAACATTTAATTTGCAACCGTAGAAATTCGCTAATTTATCCGGAAAAATTTCAATACGCCTCACAAACCTTCCATTGCGATACGAGTTATAAAGAACTGGAACAACTTTATTGCAATATTGGCGTGTGAATGGGAAAAATGTATAAATGTTGGCAATGTAGTCGTTAGCGCAAATAACGTTCGCATGTATGATATACAAATTGAAGAGGGTCTGGAATATATGGTAGAGCGATTTTCGAATTTCCATGGTGGACGTTGTTAAAACTATCAGAAAATATCCTTCGAAATTATACATTTTTTCACTGATATTTTGACTGAGCGCGTTGAACGACTCGATTCCATCCACTATGAATATATTGTAGCGTCGTGGCGTATCGATGTTGCTGTGTGGAGAGTTTTCTATTCGCGTGGCAATGGTATCGTGCGTTTTGGACAGGACTCGATTGAGAATGTTTGTAGTTAGCACTTTTCCGGAGGGACTTGAATGGACTACGCCTATATCCAACGAGTATGTGTGCTTACTATAGAACTGTTCAATTATTTTGAACAGTGCTCCTGCGATTACTTCTTTGAAAATTGGTTCCTTTACTTCAAGACCAGCGGAGCCACTAAGGAAAAATATAAGAAATAATACAGTCAACCTCATGGTTTACGTACTAATGAAGGAAAAGTTGAAATAATTTTTGCTTTTATGCCCAGTGAGTTATTTTAACGCTAATTAGGTTGAATGCAAGGAACTGATTCGAGCGATAGTCAAAAAGACAATGAATTTGATTTATACGTTCATTCTATTGCAATCACAAAGGGTTATGCGTCATCAAAATATCCTTCAAAAAAGTTACAGTGTTAAATTAAGGGTACATGTATGAACCTTGAAATTAGATACTAAGGCACTAATGTGAGCTTTGAGGATTGAAGTACATTAATCGAGCTGTCACACAAATTGCTCGAAAACCTTCCTATCTCCTACTCGGAATTTTGATGCAGATTTGAAAAAATATGTAATCGATTTTATTTGCAAACATAATTTTGTAGAATACTTTTTCGTCTTATTAATCTTATCACATATTATTTTATATCAATTTTCCTTTATATTAAAATTTAAATGTCTCCCTTTAATTTTATTCGTCATGAGATTTAACTCTTATAGCTATTTAAAATTTTCGTTTCTTTACTCTAGTTAAAATTTCTTTACCTCATTTAAATTTCTTTCCTACATTGTAAATTTCCTTACTTCATTTAAATTTGGTCTACTTTAATTAAATTTTGTTTTAAAAATTTCAAATCTGCATGCAGAGTTCCGGGTTTGAGGAACGCTGATGTAATACTCTTCAACGGTGTATTACATCATGGAAGAGAAGGGAACAGGGCTGATGGAATCAGCCGAGGCAATTCATTGTATGCACGGGATGGAAGAAACGAAGAAAGACAAGCTCTGGGTACGGATCGGGGAGTCTGCTATTCACTTTCACGGTGGTCACGTCGCGACGCCAAAGAAAGAAAGTTTTCGAGGAGAATATTGCATTTGAGAGTTTCCGCCAGGCGTTGCGAAATTAAAGCAGAAAAATTAATGAAGTGATTCTCACCTAATTGTGCGTTTTTGAAAGTGAAAGAAATTTATAGGGAAAATAAATATTAGAGTTGTGCAGGAAGCCCCATTCATGGTAGTGATTGCGCGCTGCTTTCCGTTCTGGCCACTGGCTTGGTGTGATAAATTACAGTTGAGCGCTCGTGTGCCGGCTAAGAATTTCTTAAAATCAGGTGTGAGTACGGAATACAATAATGGGAGAATGTTGATTGTAAAGTTCCAAGAACTTTATATCATGCGTGATGTTATCCGAACGGATGGAAAAGTGATGCACAATTAAAAATAGCGCAAGAAATCAGTGAGCCATCATCCTATGGACACTTATCCATCCAGTCGTCGTGCGGAATTAGTTAGAAATCTGATCTCTATCGCGGGTAGTCGATTTCAAAAATATTTGTAAGTATCATAAGAATGTTGGTTAGTCCTAGACGAGGGAGAGAACGGTTTGCAGAGTGTATTGGTGCGAAGGGTTGCCGCTGTTTCATTCGTTTGCCTATTGGTGAGCTCGCCCGCGCCCGTAGTCGATGTAACTTGAGAGAATCCCGTAGTGATGTGATACGACAGGGATCACTGCCACATCTATGCGTTCATCCAAAGGCAACGGAGTTTTGTGATGAAGTGCCGTAATTCATGAATGTTGCGTTCATCTCCCTGACAGAGATATCAACAGTTTTACTGAAAGCCTAGCATTCATAAAAAGGAAAATTGCGTGGTTGAGATCACGGGTCAGATTCTGCTTCCGTCTGAGTAGTTTAACAGTTGCTTCATATTTTATCGAAGCCACGTTTTCTCCTGCTTAGTGCTACGTAAATTATGGTGTGAAATTCATAAGCTTACAAGTAAGACGCTATTTTTGTGAAATGTCCATTGTAGGGAAATCATACCTCTGCGAAAGTTAGAGAAACACGGAGATCGGCCGTACTATCTGTTTGAATCTTGCTCACATAGTGAGCTAACTCGTCGTGTGAAACGCCTTTTCGAAATTGAGTACGACGTAAGCGTGAAGCGAGTGTTTCTTGGGCTTCGACGGCAATCTTCTATTGATGGTCGCGCAGCTCTATGAATATTTATTGGTAATCGAAGAGCTGTTTGCTCCCTAAAATGTGATTAAAGATCAAAAAATTAGAAATAGATAAGTGTCGACCCGAAAGATGTCAGGGCTGAGCAGTAGCCACAAGTAATTAAAGAGAATACAAGTAAAGCATATTGTAACATTCATTTTGCACTAAGAAGAATCACATTTCATGCAATCATTTTGAGATTTGGTTTCGCTAGTATAAATCGTTTCTAGTAATGGGTTTTAATAATCGTTATTATATATATGTATTTCTTTTTGTTTCGTTAGTTTGTATTGTATCGGAATATATCGATTTGCTACCTAATGATTAAAAGATAAAAGCGTATCTAAACTCTCCAATTCAAATAAATATTTGTTGTACTGCGATATCGAAAGTATAAATTTGTATTGATTAAAATGATACTAATACGTAATTCCTCAAATTATTATAAAGGAATAGCTGCAGATCCACCGAATATTCCATTGCTAATGTAGTTTGTCCTGAATTTTTTTTTCGTTCTCTGTTTCTCTTCGGTAATCTTTTTCTTCTAGACTTAGACTAAATAATTTTAATGATAAAAAGGTTAAAGTTATCAATGAAAGACACAATAATTACAAAGAGAAATATTTTGAAATTTACGTAGTTGAAACGATTTTTTTTTCTTTTTTCCTATTTTTCTGATAGTTAGTAGGAATTGGAAAGTTGTTTATTGTTTATTGAAATTTTTAAAAAATAAAATGGATCTTTAAATTTTAAAACATGGGTCTTTCCATTTTATCAAATCTGACTAAGTATAGGATCCGCAATGATGGAAGGCTTTCCGGATAAAATGGGCTAGCCATCGGGCGCGCTCCACCGTTTTTTTGTGTCCAGGGGCTCTTGCCGGGTAGAGTGGCTTTCCGCTCGAGTGCCCTTTTATGGTATAGGGTTATGTGGTTCGATCACATAATTCTATAACATAAATTGGTCACGTCTCTATTTCTCATTTGATGGGAAAGTTCATGCAAATTATGTTTGTATGAGGTTTCCGCTCACAAGTGAAATATATGGCCACATCCACGTTTGGATCTCGATCCGTTTGGGGGGTAGGAGGGGCCACAACTTCCATCTAGATGTCCCACTCTTATTTTTGGGCCGTAAGGATCGTCGTCATGATGAGGTCTCCGTCAGTCTGTTTGTTTTTGCTCGTTTCAACTTGTTCTCTGAACAAGCAATTCCAACCCTTAGCTAGTTTCCTCCTTTTTTCGACTTTTTCTGTGACCCGGGAATTCGTGAATGCGAAATTCTTTTTGTAGTGGGTCCTTGTGCTAGGGGGAGAGAATCCGCCCCACGACACCACAACGCAAAAATCTGTCGATGAGTCGATTAAACCTCGGTAGAATACCGATATTTCCAAAAATAAATGGTCAAGTTCTCTATTATACTCCTAAGAATGAAAAGACACCTTTCAAGAAGGATGAACAAATGACAAATTTTATTAGATAAAAGTTAACTTAAATACTAATTTCGTTCATACCACTGGTCAGCGCTATTCACTTGCTCCCACGATCCAGCGTTCATCATGAGCGAGCATACTGCTGACGCTGCACATACATGCATACATTTAATCCATTCCGATCGTAAGCGGTGAGAACATGCTGACATTGTTTGTGGAAACATGTTTCCGCTGACCGAGCGAAAACGTATTCATGCGCGTTGCAAATTCTCCAGTCTTTAGAAAAGAAAATTATATTTTGTTTTGACTAAAGAATTTGCGACTTGCATGGAATTTCGAAATTAGATGCATATGTTGCAAAAATGTACCGCATTGAATTGCAATGTATACGAATTATGAAATTGCATTACGTTACAATGTATTGCAAGTAATTGAAGGTATGGAATTTTGAAAACTGGAATTTGAAATTATATTTATTATTTTTCAATCTTTTTTTTTTGTTAATATGTTGTCCAATTTTGGTTTTGAACATACTCCCGGCGTTAAACGATAGTTTAATTTGTTTGCCTCAAGGTGAAGGCCTCCGTTGGCATTGATCTTGGAGCTGCTGTCGGAAAAGGTGTTGATGCAGGGCCTTTACGTTGAGCACAGAGCTGATACTAGGTTGTAAGAAGAGGTGAATATTTTATGCGCTTGGATGGTTAAGCTGTCTTCCTTTATCGAACAAGCCTCTGGTAACTCGAGGATTCTGGATTCATTTAAGGTCAAGAGCGATATTTCCTTCCCATAGTCAATGATGGTCATGGAGGCAGCCTTCATAATATAGATCCATTTTTGGGATTGATTAAGGGGATCCATCTCATTGGCTCAGCGACATGTGGTTGGCTTGGCTAAATGATTGATGAAGCTTAGTTCACATGCTGCTACTGGGAAGCTTCGTCGATGTAATGGACGCACTTGATTGCACATGTTGCTATGTTCACTAAAAACCCTTCTTCTTCTTTGCTTCGCTTCCTGCAAACGCGTCTTCAACTGTCTCGGTCCGTTGACCGCATCATCCAATTCTGAAATCGGAGCAGCGATTAACTGTCTTCGTCGACCGAATCAGACCAGCGTTTCCTCGGTGTCCCCACTGGCCACCGGCCTTCAGTTCTTCCAACAAATACCTTCTTGGGTATCCGTTGTTCGTCCGGACGATTCATGTGTCCAGCCCATCGCAGCTTCCGCAGTCTTACAATCGTTGAGACCTCCGGCTCGTCAAAAATTTCATGCATCTCATGGTTGTATCGAATTCGCCATTGGTCCCTGTCTAGCTTCGCTCCGATTATTCACCTCAGGACCCGTCGCTCAAAGGCGTTCAATATAATAGGGGATGCTTGGATTAGGGTCCATGTTTCACACCTATAGCATAACACAGGTCTTATCCCAGATTAGTATGCTTGGAGCTTTGTTTTCCTGTGTATGTCTTCAAGATTGTCAATACTGAATAGAATATTGTATTTGCGAGCGGTATTCTTCGGCGTATTTCGTCTCTTTCATTGCCCGTTTTCGTTATTTTGGCGCCTAAACACTCAAATTTGCTAACATTTTCGATATTGTTTTCGCAAAGTATGATATTTTGTGTATTTGGGGTATTTTTCCTCGACTGCGTCATGAGCTTTGTTTTATTTTCGTTGTCTTGCAGCCCTACTAGTTTTGCTTCGCTGTCGAGTTTCAGGAAGAGTTCTTTGGCAGTTGTTAATGACCGTGACAGAATGTTGATGTCTTCCGCATAGGCTACTACCTGGCTCGACTTGTATAGCAATGTAACTCGCGTATCGACAGGTAGCTTCTGTATGACGTACTCCAGACCCAAATTTAATAGTAATGGGGCCAGCCCATCTCCCTGCTTTAGTCCGATATTTGTGTCAAAGGCATCGGTGAGTTGGTTATGGATGCGGACTTGGAAGGTTGTCGACGTCATTGTCATTTTGGTAAGACGGACTAATTTGGCTGGGATGCCAAAACCAAGCATTATTTTGTACGTTACGATCAATACTGTCGTATGCTTGCTTGAAGTCAACGAAAATTTGGTGTACGTCTATGTTGAACTCCCAGCATTTTTCGAGTACCTGCTTGACCATGAACAGTTGGTCTATTGTTGATCTACCTGCTCTAAAACCACCTTGATACTCCAGAATAATACTACTGGCGTATGATCCGATTTTATTTTCTAAGATTTTAGAAAATATTTTGTACGCCGTACAAAGTAGTGATATGCCTCTATAATTTTCGCACTGTAGCTTGTCACCTTTTTTGTGGATAGGGAGTATAATTGCTTGGCTCCACTCTTTTGGCATATGTTCTTGTTGCCAAAGGTACTGGATGACTTTGTGAATAGCTTGATGAATACTACTGCCACCATATTTGATGAGCTCCACTGGAATCTCATCAATGCCCGTCGCTTTATTATTCTTTTGGGCTTTGATGATGGAAAAACTTCATTCAGAGTTGGTGGGGCCAATGGAAGCTCTCCGCAGACATCATGACAGAGCGTGGTTTTGGGCTGATAACCACGTTTCAGGCTACTTTGTATGCTTGTCTTGTGTTATTGCTTGCTAAACTTACATCTATACTTCTCAATTGGCCGTCATAGTATTTTCTTTTCTTAATTCTAATTATCTTGAAAACTCTACAGGATTTTATTTCGCGTTCTGTAATCAGATAGTAGGTGTCTCGATGTAGCTTTAGAATCAAAAAATCTTCTCGAAGCTCTGTCTGTAATATGGTTCCGTTTATTATTAAAGGAACCGGAACAAGATGCATTGTTTAATATTGATTATACGATACCAATGGTACCTTCAATAGGTACATCATTTTCTTATGGAGTGAGCATCCATGTATAGTAATGATTCTGTATAATTCCGCTCAATTTCCGGATGATATTGGCAATCGGAAAGTAGTTGGTAGCCCTTCCCTTATAGAAGCGATCGTTGATTGTACTTGATCTGGTGTCAATAAAAGTGAATTTAGTTTTCCTTGCTTATTACCGATAAAGAAGTCCCAGCGTGCAGCTTTTGTGCGTTGATAGTTATTCAATATCAGCGTGAGGCATGTGGCTAAGAGCGTAATGGGTTGGAAGGTTTTTTGCTTACGCATCTCTTGCGTCATGTTGTTCGCTTGTTGAATATTGGTGTTGATTGCTTCTTGTTGTTCGGTTAAGCGTTGTTCATTAAGTTTGTATGATTTGGTCATGATATTCATTGTAGAGTTGATCAATAAGGTATAGTATCTTATTAGCTCTCGTAAGTGTTGATTACTTTTATCTAATTGGTTGATAACGTTGTTCATGTGTTCAGCATAATCAGCGACTTTGAGAGCCTCACACTTTGTTAATCTGGTCTTTTCTTTTATTTTGCGCTGCAGCAAGGCATTGATTTTATCGAATTTCTTTATGAACGACCAAAACTGCTCTGAAAGCAGCGTCAGTGTTTAGAAGCTGGTTTAGGGACTGTTGTTCGTTTATTCTTAGCCTTAGTGTATCTAGCTCTTGCAAATAGGACGTTAGATCACTCATTTAGGGTTAAGTACGCAGGCCCTAAGTTTTCCACGTACACGCCAGGAGTAATTTCAAAAGGATGTATTGTAACTGCAGCAGCCTATCCAGGTAAGATAAGTCCTACCAAAAGAAGTGACTGTAAACAAGGTGTCCCAATAGACGTCGTTTCCTACCTGCTTTATTGGAGGTGCTACATGGTTTACTCTGGCCTTGACTTGCTGCTTCTGCAGTCTGAATTGAAGGTTCAGGGTGTTCTCCTACTATTGAGGATGATTGGTCGTTCACGGGTAACGGTGCAAGTTTGTAGATAGGCCGTCTTAGTATAACAGCCGAAGTCTTAACATCAGCTACACGAAATAATCCATCATTCCCTTTGAACACGATTACGATTCTACCTAGGTGCCATTTCAGAACTGGCGTGTTTTCTTCTTTTACGAGAACCATCATCCCAGGTGTTATATTTTTGCACTGCTGCTTCCATTTATATCGATTTTGTAACTTGTTTAAATACTCAGCTGACCACCTGCAACAAAATTTGTACTTCAAATCTATGACTAACCTTCATCTTTGTCCCAAAGACAGACGAGGGATTTCAGCGTTCACATCCACGCAGCTAGTGAGTGGCTCCTCGATTTAAAAATGACCTGGGATCATAGCCTGAAGATCGTTTGGGTTGGATGATATTGGTGTTAAAGGCCGTGAATTGAGGATGGTTTCAGCTTCGATGATCACGGTTTCTAGTTCGTTGTATGTTAAATTGACGCCAGCTAAGTTTTTTACAATCAGGTTTTTGTCTGATTTGACGGCCGCTTCCCAAGCCCCCCAAAGTGAGGAGCTCTGAAGTTTTCTTGCAGTGCAAAAGTTGATAATACTTTCCTGGGAACCTTTTTCGAACATTCGTTGCTTCAATTCAGTCAGCTGCTTGTTCGCTCTCATGAAATTTGTGGCGTTATCACAATGAATGTTTCGACAATGTCCTCTCCGTGAAATAAATCGTTTGAGGGTACACATAAAGTGTTCAATTGTCAGCTCAGTGGCCGGTTCAAAATGAACAGTCTTCGTTGAAAGGCAGCAGATTACTGCTATATATGATTTATGAGGTTATTTGCCACGAGCTTTAAAATGTGTATAGAAGGGTTCTGCAAAGTCTACTCCAGTACTGACAAAGGGCCTGGCTTGATGGACTCTATTTGCAGGTAGGTCTCCCATCAGTTGAGTTAGCAACTTAGGTTTTGCGCCGAGACAAGTTACGCAATTTTGTACTATTGAACGGGCTAGTGTTTTTCCCTTAATCGGCCAATAACGCTGCTGAGAAATTGCTAACAAGGCTCGAGGGCTGGCATGCTGTCGGTCTCTGTGGATCTGATTCAGAATCAGTTTCATGATTGGATGCGCAAAGGGAAGCAGCAAAGGATGTTTATGGCTGTATTCTAAGTTGGAAAGCTCTAGTCGTTCACCCACTCACAACAGTCCGTCGGGGTCTAGGAACGGAGTTATGTTGCTCAGGCAATTACTGCAGCTTAGTTGTCCTGTCGCTTGAAGGGCTTTAATCTCTTCCCTGAATTATTTCTGCTGAATTTCCCTGATAATGGTGGAAGAAGCTGCTTCTAATTCTGATGCTGTTGGTGGACTTGTTTCTTGCTTTGATTTTATCTTCCTGCAGATCACCCTGGTGAATCGAATGCCCAATGCTATGATGCATTTTAGCTTCCCAAATTGAGTTTTCATGATTTATTTTGTATAGAAAGTGTGGTTCTGGTTCGGTGATTACTAGAGTTTTTTGGCTTCTTCTTCTTTTCGAAGTCAATTTATTTTTCTACGTGTTTAGCAGGCTAC
Source organism: Odontomyia ornata (assembly GCA_963969285.1). Classification (NCBI taxonomy): domain Eukaryota; kingdom Metazoa; phylum Arthropoda; class Insecta; order Diptera; family Stratiomyidae; genus Odontomyia; species Odontomyia ornata. Next base: position 452,140,098 of record OZ017739.1, on the reverse strand, counting down.
CTATCAGGACGCCTGTGAAGAAATAATGGCCCATAGAACCACAATGGGCTTTCTTTCTTTTAATTTTGCAGGAACCGTGCCTCGAGATGCTAGATCTGCTGGGTTACACCTTGAACTCATATGACGCCATTGACTGGGGGTTGAATGTTGTTGAATGGTTGCTATCCGATTTCCTACAAACGTTTGGTAGGATGCCGCCTTACTATGTATCCAATGTAACACAACTCCAGAATCAGTCCAAAAAATAACAAGACTGTCCAGGAAGTCCTGAATCTGATTAAAGGTGGTGGACTGGCTCAACTGCTAGTTTTGCGGCACATATCTCCAAATGTAGGATCGTGATGGTTTTGATTGGTGCCACTCGGGTTTTGGCACACAATAGGTGGACGGTTGTTGTGCCGTCATACTGGTTAGCTCGGAAGTAGATAGCGGCTCCGTAGGCTTTTTTGGAAGCATCTGAAAAGGCATGCAACTGCATGCTGCGAGGAGTTCTTGCACCAAATACATGCCACGGTATTTTGGTTTCGATGAGTTCCATTAAACTTTGATGAAAATTTATCCAGGATGAGTGCAGCTCAATTGGTAATGCTGCATCCCAGTCGAGCTTCAATTTCCACAAATTTTGTGTGAAGATTTTTGCTGTTATCGTCGCTGAACCCTAGACAACCAAATATATGTGCTATGGTAGGGAGCAATTTCTCTTTGTCAGCCCTCTTTTGGCTCTTCATAAGTTGGAACCCGGACTACCAATTCATCTCGCTTTGACAACCATATGACTCCAAGCATTTTAACGTGTTCTGTGAAGTGGTCTGTCACAGTATACTGCATTTTGCAATCTTGCAGGTGAATGTCTTTGATTAAATTGGAATGGTTTGCACTCCATTTTAGTAGCTTAAAACTGGTTGTCTTTAAAATCTTCTGGATTTCCTCCTTTTTTCGAACAGCTTCTTGGAGATTGTTTGCTCCAGTTGAAAGGTCCTCCATGTAGAAATCCTTCTGGATAGTGAGACTTCCTAAGGGATATTGATTTCTGGTATTAACTGCTAGTTGCTAGTTAACGGTGTTCAGTTGATAACATCGTAGTGCCTCTTTTGCGTGATTACGCCAGAAGATAATTTGGCACCTTCGATCTCGTTTGTTGATACAGATTTGTCGGTACATCTTCTCAGTATCTGCGGAGAAATTGTGCTCAAACAAGCAAAAGTGGAGCAGGATGGTAAACAGCTCCTCTTGGATTGTAGGACCCGTGTGCAGCACATCGTTTTAGCTAGTTTGAGTGGTAGGTTTTGCAGATGCATCAAAACCTGAGCTTAGTAGTTAAACTATCAGGTTACAGTACGCAATGGTAATACGCGGTTTTCTAATTAATAAAACCGTTTTAAGGTCATGTATTTCGACTGTTCTAGTTGGTTGGGACCCAGTGCAAATGGCAATCTAGCTACGAAGCACCCATTGTTATCCCGCTTTACATTTTGGTGAAAATGGGCTTCACATTGGAGGTCACTGGATGTCATCGTGGTGATTAGTTTCACCGGTCTTTTAGCTTCCAGAATTTTTCCACTTCTGAATCAAGCTTTTCACCTTCGTTACGGTACAATCCACATATAGCATGTGTTAAATCTTCCACCAACAATCCAACGAAGAGGGTACTTTGTAGTGTAGGTAAAAGCTCACCCATTTTAATTTGACCAATTGATAATAACTGGTAATGCCACTCTACTTCGATAAGCATCTCCACTGGTCCCACTTGATTGAAGTTTGGATCAGCCAAGGAGATATTCTCCAGGATCGGTCAGGTTTTAATGTTAAAAGTTTCGGATGGCTGTTGTGTCATTATTTACTTTACCACCCAGGCATCCATATTTATCTTGTAGTTCATCTGCTTGGATTCTATTGATAACTTTATTTGTTAAGTGGCCTTTTGAATAACTCCTGCAACGCTACTGATCACAATGCTAGCTGATTGAGCCTTGCGGCTAAGAATATGACATTTTGTCATAATTTTTTTGAAAACAGTGGATTTTATCAAAACCTTACGAGTGTGATCGCGTTAGATCTCATAGATCACTCGTCGTTTATGGTCAGATATTTATTCGACTAAAATTTTGTTGATATGATGTATCACGAATTCATTTTTTCAGGCTGTATGCGGTAAAAAAAATCCGGTAACTTATAAACACAAGCACTTACGTTTATGGTCGCAGTGAATCTCGCAGATCGTTGACATAATAACGGTGAGGCATAAACAACGAGAATGCTGTCACTTTGTTGTGTCATTAGATATTAACCTAATTTGAAAATAGAAGACGTGGTGTCGCGCCGCATCGTTGTTTTCTTACTCAGGCCCATAAGGAAATCAATTAACGCACCTGACGTCACTTCGCATCCGGAAGCAGCTGCTCAGTAGCCCTAAATCTCCGAAAACAGATGTCCAGAAAACTTGAAAGCAGCATCTCAGTAGGCCGAAAGCAGGCTTTTTAGATGGTAAAATATGACATTTCTCAGATGAAATTTAGGCGATTTAATACAAACGAGAAGGAAATAAATATATTTGCGCGCTAATGTCTTCAACGTCTCATATGTAAAATAAATCGTTGACATAGTACTGATAAGATTTCAAACATACAGTCATATGTACTGTCAAAAATCCTTAGAAAATTTGTTTGAATTGAACAGCACTAGATGGCTCTGATGAGGCTACGCTGTGGGGTTTTTCTAAATGCGATACGCGTTCCCCATACAAGACGAAAAGAACTAGCTCAAAAAATATATAATAACTTTATTAGCAAACAAAAATATGAACTGAAATTAACATGTCAAAAGTTACATGATTACGCGTTTTAACTTCATGGAGGTTACAATTCAAGTGATCGTTTTATTGACAGGAGTTGTGAAATTCATTATATCCGCTAAACGATTGAAGTCGCTATATCTCACCAATAGATGCGCTGCAATTGCTCGAGTGTCGCCACAATATCCTCCTCCAAGTAACTCAGCTATCTTGTTTAGGAGTTTGCTGAGTTGCGAATCTGACATTTTTAATGCATGAAAATGGTCAAACCGGCTTGGGGGTATTTGTAAATGATGTTGTTGTTGGTGTTGATGGTGCTGATTCCTCATTTTTTGTAGTAGTTGCATGTCTTTCAACATATACCGGCTTAATTCTCTCCGTGGAAATTGTTTTCGACTTTCCATTACTCTTGATGCAAATAAACCCGATCTGACAGTCTTTCTTCTACTTCAAAAGGGCCATCGTATGGTTGCTGGCATGGGATTTTAGTCGAATCAACTCGAACAAAAATGTGGCTACAAGTTTCCAGATACTTGAAAGCAAAAGCTTTTGGACGGCTATGGTGAATTGTAGGAGTCGGCTTGATTTCTTTCATTAAAAGTCCGAAGTCCCTCGGACGGGATACTATGGAGGTTCATCAATATGGTCGAAAAAAATTTCACCAGGAACTCGCAATGTTTTCCCATAATCAAGTTCGGCAGCGGTTGGATCAAAATCAAGTTTGAAACTGGTCCTCGGTCCTAAAAGGACGAATGAAAGAATATCAACCCATTCTTTGTTCTGATGACACATTCTGGATGCTTTTAAAGACCGATGCCACCGTTCAATTAATCTATTGGATGCCAGATGATATGCTGTTGCCCTATTCCTGGTGCAACCGATCAGTTTTGTAAATGAATCGATAAGTTGTGATTCCAGTTGAGAACCTCGGACTTTTGTTACAATTTCTAGTGCTCCGAATTTTGAGATCCATTGCTGGAACTGTATCAGCGCTTAAATCAATGATTGGTATTGCCTCAGGCCAATGCGTAAACTGATCAATCATTGTAAGGAAATACTTAAAACCTTTTGATGGCGGCATCACGATAATGTCCAAATGTACATGTCGGAATCAGTTCGGAGTAATTGGAATCGACTCAGGAACATTTTTGACGTTGTGCCCAAAATTTACTTCTTTGACATTCCAGACAATTCCTTGTCTATACTTGAATGTCCTTATTCATTCTCGGCCACACGTATTTTTTGCTGATCATCCGTTTTGTCGCTCTTCCACTGGAATGTGACATCAGGTGGAATAATTCATAAATTTTCCTTCACATCATTCTTGGAATGAAGATACGAGTAGCACTTGCAGATACGTCATAGAAGACAGGCGTCACACAACTTCCAATCCGCACGGCGGTTAGTCGCAATGATGAAGATAATGGCTCCTTTAAAATGTGCTGCAGCTCTTCGTCACTCGCTTTCTGATCTGCGAGTTCTTGCGAATCGATTGTCGGCCACGATGTTATTTTTGCCATCAACATGCAACCATTTTATTGCATATTGTCCTATGAAATCTAATTGTCGCAGTTAACGAGGTGAAGCTTTGTCGAATTTTTGTAGAAATGCATACATAGGCGGCTTATAGTCGGTGAAATTTGTTAAGTTACGGCCTTCCACGAAATGACGAAAAAATTTAACTGCTTGATACACCGCAAGAAGTTCGCGGTTATATGCGCTATATTGCTTTTGCGTGCGAACCAATTTATGTGTAAAGGAACCTAGTAGCATTAATTTTCCGTTGACTTCCTGCTCCAAAACTGCTCAAGTAGCCACACTTGAGGCATCGCAATAAAGCAAAAGTGGAACGTTTCCGTTAGGATGTGCAAGTAAAACTGCATTTGTCACAAGTTCTTTGCATTTTTCAAATGCTTTTTTCGGTTTCGGGTCCATTGTACTGGTCGTTTGTAACGCTTACGCACTCCCTTTATGAAGTCAAGGAATGGTGCTTGCACATAAGCCGCGTGCTGGAAACAGCTTCAGTAGAAAGTGATTATGCGAATAAAGTGACGTAGTTTTTCGACAATTTTTGGTTTTTCAAATTTAGCTAGACGTTCAATTCTGTCCTGTGGATGTATAATGCCTTGTGCATTGACATTGAGTCCTAAATATTGAAGCTCTTGCTGTCAAAAACGCATTTTGCCAGATTAACGTTTAAGCCACATTTCTGGAGACGTTCAAAAATGGCTTTTAAATGATTGCAATGTTGCTAAGAGTATTTAGAGGCAAAGAGAATGTTGTCTATGTAACAATGGAAAAAATGCAATCCACGAAGAACAGTATCCATTAAACTTTGAAACATTTGCGCCGCATTACAGAGGCCGAAAGTCATCACTTTGAATTCAAACAGTCCAAACGGGGTGATAACCGCTGTTTTTTCACGATCCTAATGAGCAGTGGGCATTTGATGCTAGGCCCGACTGAGACCCAACGTTAAAAATATTGTACAGCCAGCTAACTGGGTCGTGGAATCGCTGAAATGGGGAATAGGGTATCGGTTAGGGATGATGATACTTTTCAAAAAACGATAATCTCCGCAAGGCTGCCATTCGCCTGTTTTCTTCCGGACTAGATGCAAGGGCGAGGCCCATTCACTGTCAGATGGTTGGCAGATGTTCTTTTCCAACATAAAATCAAACTCCTTCTTCGCAGCTTTAAGCTTCTCTCCAGATAGCCTTCGAGCACGTCCTGCGACCGGTGCAACTTATATTATAATGTGGTGCTGGATCAAATGCGGCACAGCTTTTTGTACATTAAACCGTGTTATTTGGTCATACTCTGCCAAAAAATGATGATATTCATCAGTTATGTCATACGTGTCGACAGCTGGTACTTTTATTGTGGCTACTGATGAAAAAATCTTTAGATTTGTGTTTTTATCCACTAGCTTTCTAGCTTCTTAGTCGATTACCAGGCCATGATCTTGGCTTCTAGGATTGCTTGTGTGACGTCAGCTACTAAAAAAGCCCAGGTTAAATTTGCGCCTAAGACCTGTGTTATGCTATGGGTGTGAAACATGGACCCTAACCCAAGCATCCTCTAATATATAGAACGCCTTTGAGCAACGGGCCCTGAGGCGAATAATCGGAATGAAGCTAGACGGGGACCAATGGTGAAATCGATACAACCATGACCTGTATGAAATTTTTGACGAACCGGAGGTCTCAAGGATTGTAAGACTGCGGAAGCTGCAATGGGCTGGACACATGATTCGTATTGATGAACAACGGATACCCAAGAAGGTATTTGTTGGAAGAACTGAAGGCCGGCGGCCAGTGGAGAAACCGAGGAAACACTGGTCTGATTCGGTCGACGAAGACAGTTAATCGCTGCTCAGATTTCGGAATCGGAAGACGCGGTCAACGGGCCGAGACAGTTGGAGGCGCTGTTTGCAGGAAACGAAGGCCTGAAAGGGGCTGTAGTGCTAAGAAAAAGAAGAAGAAATTTGCGCCTAAGTCCTAACTCCACTGTCAAGACTTTTGATCCGTAGGTTTTTATAACTAAGCCGTTTGTGGCGAAAGTTTCATATCGGTGGGATGTTGCTTGTTGCATGAAGATCTGGGTATGAACGATATTAGCACTCCCGTAGCAATCAAGAATTCATATCCAGATTTTTTGTCGTAAATGGAAAGACGGCTAGCATTTTCATTCTGGCATGCAACCACAAATTTTCATGCCGTTGAAACTAGTTTTTTTGCTGCACCGATCTAATGCAGGGCGCGCGACATTTTCTTACTCGTTCACCAAACCTGGAGCGGTAAAAATACATGCCATTTTTCTCGAAATTTTTGTTTCGCGAAGATGATCTAAATTTAGATCTTGACTGTGAACGTCCACGCCGTAGATGCTGAATTTCGCGAGATAGCCTTCCGGTTTTCTTTTGTACCATTTCCAGTTGTATAGCCGTTCTTTCATTCGATGCGGTTGTTGATGTAGCTGATATCGATGGATGCAAAATTATTTTATGAGCCTACACCGCTAATTTGGCAATATTCGTCACCTCGCTGACCATTAAGATCCCACAAACGTATTCTGGCATTTGTTCAAGGAACAATGTCTCTAAAACTGCGTCGTTGAATTGGTCACCGGCTAAACTTCATAGTTTTTGTAAGAAAAGGGAAGCTTTTTCTTCTCCAATATCAACACCACGCAATACGCGACGCAATTTCACTTCACTTGATTTCACGAACGATTCTAAAATTCTCCTTTTAAACGCGTCATATTTTCCATGCTCCGGCAGATTACTAGCGATATCCGAAACTTGAAAACCAAAGCGTCCAAATTCACTATGACATATCGAAATTTAGTTTTACCCGACACCACATGGGCCATTTCCACTTGAACGAACCACAAACCCGGACTATCTTTAATAAATGGCGGAATTGTAACTTTGTTTCAGATCGCGCGGGGCTTTCTCCTGTCCATTTTGGTATGTCAGGAGGCGTAGATATTATTAAAGTTTAATCGTTTTTGTGGAAATATTAAACATGGCGTCACTTTTTGTGTTTGGCGTCACTATGCACTTCCTAGCGTCACTATAACTTATATTGTCTTTTTCCTTTTTTGCGCGAATTACATGTACCGACCGTGTGGTTAATAAAAACAAGTTGGGTAAACAGACCTACGCTCATGTCAGAATGGTTTTGTATTCAATTTTCAAAATGCAGTCACCAGAATGAATAAAGTCAAGAAGCATGTCAATGACGATTTTATTGGAGAAAATATGAAATTCGAAGATCATACGATTATCAACAAAGTTGAACGAATTTAGACTTCTGAGGTTTTTGTTATTGTTATACTCATAAATATCTCGCATGATAACTATTTCAGATGTGAGGGAGGAAACCACATTTTTCATGTATTTCCCCCCTGCGCCTCACTGAAGCAAAAACTGACAGTTTAAGAACTGTTTTGAAAAGCTGCCATGAAAACTTTCATTTCATACTCATATCGGCTACGTTTGATGAATTTTTTTTCCAGGGGTCACTCTCCTGTACTGTTATCATCGATTAATGGCCAATTTTTTCGAATCCTAGAGTTGTTACAAAGCCCTTTTGCTAGGAGCTCTCTCCCGCCTCCTTGACTTGTTTCACTTATGAGTATTAATTGTTGGTACTCATCTTCAGTGATTCATTAAATTGAATCAAGTGTTCAAAGCATTCACCTTAAACGTTGAAGTTGGGAAAAAATAACTCAAAATTATTCAATCTTCGCATTTAAAACAGGCACTATTTTGTTTTACGATTACTGATACCACTAGCTGAACTGATTCTCAAAGATATTCATGACACCTATCATTCCTGAAATTTTCATGCAAATCCTAGCAAAACTATAGTGTCTGAGTCGGTAAAAAGCGCATGTTGTTCCATAGCCATATGTTGCTATAGTAATATATGCAGCGCATATTGTTCCATAGTAATACAGGAAAATTCAAACCACTATAACTTCGCTAAATATGACTCAATCTTTATGAAACTTACAGGGTGAATCAATCTTATAAATAGTCATCCGTGTACTGAATTTCATTGAATTTAAGGGTACCGTTAAGATTTTATTCAAGAAAACATAAAATCGATATATCATACTATTACTAACAAAGTTGAGTGAATTGCGACTTCTCACGTATTTGTTGTTGTTGTACTCATCAAGGCCTACATTCTTGATTTTTTTCAGATTTTTCGAATCACAGGTGTCCAATCGCGAGGGGGGGACACAAATTTTTCGTGTATTTCCCCTCCCTGTGCGCCCCTCAAAGCAAACTTTGCCAAACTAAGACTTGTTTTGAAAAGTTCTCATCAAGACCTTTCATATGATACCCATATTGGCTACCTTCAATGATTTTTTTTTTTCGGGGGGTCACTCCCCTACACGGGGAGACCCCCCTTAAACACCTTATAAAATTTTTTTGTAGTCGAACTTTGAAGAGAACACCATTTTACACCTACACACGAAATTTGATGCTTGTAGCTTAAGTAGTTTCCGAGAAAAACTGCTGTGACACACGGACGGACGGACGGACGGACGGACGGACGGACGGACGGACAGACAGATGGACAGACAGGACGCGATTTTAGAAGGGTTTTGTAAAATTATTTCAAATTTTAAATTGGATTGTTTATTAGTCGAGAGCTAGATTACAACTGAACTAAATTTCTTCCTTTACTTTAAAATCCAAAGTTACAATTGCAGCATTTTTGCGTGAATGCAAAAATGCTGAATTTAGAAAATGCAAAATTGTCTAAAGTTCTCAGACAGTAATTTGAGAAAAATGCTGAATTTAGAATACAGAAAATTGTATGAAGTTCTCTGGCCGTAACTTGATGAGTTATCTGCTCGTGGCGGATGTTCCCAAGGTGTTCGAGGTCGATCATATTTTTGGGCCACGTGACAGGTGTGTCGGTTGTCGGTCGTAACACGCGCTCAAAGTCACCACTGTGGGGTTTCGCTAAATGCGTGGCACGGTCCCCATGCAAGACAGAAAAAACCAGTTAAAAAATAAATAATAACTTTATTAGCAAACAAAAATATGAACTGAAATTAACATGTCAAAAGTTACATGATTACGCATTTTAATTTCATGGAGGTTACAATTCAAGTGATCGTTTTATTGACAGGAGTTGTGAATTTCATTATATCCACTGAACGATTGAAGTCGCTGCATCTCACCAACAGATGCGCTGCGTTCGCTCGAGTGTCGCCACAACTCGAAGAGGTTAGTACGCGACGTGACGTAGTGTTTTCGTTTTCGGGCCTGACTAAGAAGGCAACGGCTGCATTCAAACGAAGTCATGCAGTATCGATTGCAAACTTTTGCGATCCCGTAGATCAGAATGCCACCAATGCAGTGTTCATCGATATAATGTTTTTTAGAAATGTCTTTTAATGGTATTGAGTAATTTGACTCAAAACTATCGAATTTGTCCTAGCATGTAACTCAACCAAAAAATTTTACATGATATAGTTGTGCATTCAAACAATCAGAAAATAATATGGAGGGTTTCATCAAAGATTATTAGAAATTTGATTCTGCGTATATCAAAGCTTACACTAAAATATTTGTCTCAACGTCTTGAGTTTTTCCAGTCTCGTTCATTATAATTTTCAGCAAAAAATTAACAAAAGATTCCCGTTGCAATTTTCATTATAGTATCAAATGTTAATTAAAATTTTACGCCACCTATAAATTGTTTTTGCCAGCTATAAAATTTTCGTAAAATTGTTTCCGGAGCATCAGCAAATGTGTATTCACTATCCGGCAATACCACTTTGTCGTCATTTGTAACAATCAATTAACGCTAAAGACTTTCAATGAAATTAATCCAATCGAATTGGAAATGACTATCCCTTACAAGATTATCGTCGCGTCGTAGCTATACCCGTTCTTGCAGTCATCTCTTTAAGGAACTCAGGTTATAAGGATTTAATTGCTATTTGTTCGAGTTTGGCGCTACAATTTGGGTCATGCAATGTCGTCATGTAGTCAACAGGACGTTTCGAATGTCGTCGACGTCGCAGTCGTTTCATGTCTTAAACCCTTTAATGAAAAAGTCCGTTATTTTGTTCGTTTTTCCTATCAATAACGTTACGACTGCAAAGGACTTGTGAAAACTGGTGCTTTCGGCTAGGTTGTAAGGGGGAATCAATGTTTCAGCCATGAAGCAGGATAAGATGTTAGCTGTGGAAATTGAATTGGCAATATATCAGCTTTTGATGGCGTTTGATGGGGAATTTTAATTTAATTACACTGCAATGATGAAATAAGGCTTAAAGGGCAAAATCGATTAATGGCACGAAGTGGTTAAACAATAGCTTATTGTAAGCCATAAGATTTTGTACTAAATAATACATAAAATGTACAAAATGAGATTTTGAGTTTATAGTCGAATGGATGGAGGATTTTGAGAAATTCAACCAATTAGTAGTGATGATGCACTCATCAGAAAAGATTGTATATAACCTAAAGACTGCTAATGTTCTTCACGAGATTCACTGTACTTCGAATTGAATAAAATAATATTTCATTTGAATTTGGGGGTTACGTGCTGATACTTTCTGCAAAATCCTGTGCTTTGGTATATAATTACGAAACTTCACGGAGTTCAAATATATGTCATCCCAAATTCCAGATAATTGGACTTAAGCGTGATTATTTGCTGCTCTAATTACTTGAAACCAATACATTTCTTCTAAAGGTTTTTCATTTCGAAGCTTTTAAATCTCCTCCTGAATATTTAGAGACAGAAAGTATAGTGCTAAGCTTTACTTGGAAATATCCCAAAAGATGAACTTTCTGTTAAGACTTCACTTAACTATGAAAATTTTCTGAGGGTTGCTGATATTTGAAGAGGAGACCTTTATTAATAATCTCAAATAGGTTAATGCTTATGATGCATTTTTTTTTGTAGGAAACAAGACCAACAGACAGATTGATTCGCTGAAAACATACTAGCTCAGCCGTCAAGGGCAAATTTAATTTAGTGTCTGACTTTCCCAACCACTATTTGTGTTGAGGAATCTTTTAGATACAATTTTCACTTTGAAGCTTTTAAGCAAACACATAACATTAAGCAGACCATTAAGTGAACTATTTATTTGCATACGCACGATATGTTTGATAATTATTGCATTCATTTATCTAAAACAAATCATAGTTAAAGCAAAATATGTTGTTACCGACATTGTTATGTTAATATGACATGCAAGGGATTTAATGCAAAGGGATGTGAAATCGTAGGCTGGAAACACGAATTTTTAATTGAAAAAGATACTTATACTTGAGAAATTTTTTGATGCTAGCTCAAAATAAAATCTACTGTTTGGAAAAGGCTAATATTTGATTCAGGTAAAACCACGAAATATTCCACACAATTGTGCTTTAATCAACTTTTAAAATATATGTTATATATGCTCTGTGATCTAAAGGGTCGCAATTTCTTTTTGAATTCTTGTAATCACCTTATAAGTAAAACACGTTGTTGCAGGGTAACGACTAACTATATATTGAGAAAAAAAACAAAAATGTACATGACATTTACAGTGCGCTTCCCGTAGATTCGCCTCATCTGAATAAATGTTGATTGGGATGTAGTGGATGACTTATACCTGTAAGTATCTTTGGCCTGATATAATTGTTCTTTACTTTCTCCATCTAATTGGTCTGTATGCCTTTAGGTTGGCTGTACAATTCTAATCTATCTTTAGAATGAATCACGGTGGAACTGTCGTGGTGCGTGGACGTGTTTTATATTTGCTCCGCAACAAATTCTGAACATTTTCATTAGTTAAATCTAAATAGTGTGAAGTATAAAATAAGATAGAGTTAAATTTGTATCTTTATTTATGAATAAATCCAAGTAGGTATTTAAATTTTAAAGTTATAGCAATCGTGACCCAATTGTGCCATAAACTCAATATCGACGTTTTGTACCAGTGTCCCCATTTCTGTGATCGTCGGACCATAGTACTTTTAATGAAAGTTATATTTATATTTGAATCGTAAGCACATTTTACCGCTTTTTAATTTCATGACGAATCTGCTTTTAATTAATTTATTGATTCTACTGATTTGTGCTGAAATTGCAATTCGTGATAATTGAATGTTGGTTTTAGTATTGAGCAATTAAATAAACAATCATACAACCTTGACTTTGAATTGCCAGAACTCAACTATCCTTTAAAAAAGAAAATGAATTTCAAATGTGATCTCGCCAATTGTGTCGCATTCGATCACACATTTAAATATGTGATATGTAAAAGTTTTTGTAAGAGAAAATTGCATGGTGCGTGTATGGATGCTCCAAGGTTTTGGTTTCATCCCTAGTTGGAATCACATTTCATCTGCTTGGACTGCCAAAACGTTGAGGAGAAACTTAAAGCTGTTTATGATCAAATAACAGGCAGAATTGATGTCCTCATCAATGAAAAAGATCAATTGATTGCCCATCAGAGCTCAAAGTCCCAAGCAAATGATGAAAGCTTTGTGGAAATGGCTACTTGCTTTGATGATCTTGCTTAGACGCTAACAACTAGCAATAACAACATCACAAGAGCTCTTGAATCAGTTGACAAACGCCTTACTTCGATGAGAAGCCTAATTTCCAATCTTCATCTTCCGAGCACTGAAGACTTGAACAAAGACAGCATGAAGAAGTTACTGGAAAATCTATTGATAGATATCAGCGCAAAAACAAAATTGCACACTCCTTTCTGAGGTATTAGCGAAAATTCTAGATAAACGATTCGCCTCTTTGGAAGAAACAGTGCAAGGCTTTTCGGTAACTGTTTAACTGATACACAGCCCAGTAGTCCACTATCATCAAGTCCAAAAAGCCCCAAGTTCATCTACAAACTTGGAACCTTCTGGTCAACAGAAGAGTGGGATAATCGCATCAAAATACTTGCGAATTCAAACCAAGAGGCAAACTTCTGCACTTTCTATGTATAATTCGAAAAACAATTGAAAATGACGTTCTAATCAGTGGATGCAGAGTTGAGCAGCTACCTTCCCGCAATCAGCAAAGACGTAGCTTCAAAGTTTTGATTCCAACGCAATATGCCTGGCTTTTCACGAGTTTCAAGAAGAAGAATGGTATTTGTTCGTGGTGCGGCATGGTTTTCAAGAAATGGATTGATCAAATCGTGAGCCCTGGATCCAAGGACGGTAAAAAAATAAGTAGCGCTAAGTATGCATGTAAGCCCATTACCCTTACTAATGGTCCAATAGCAACTTCTAATATGAATCCTAAACCTCAATCCTTATTTTCTCCTCCGAAACGCTTGAATGCCTTCAATGCTTTGGATAACTGTAGTACTTCAGTTGTCGACCCAAAATGTCACTCTATTAGCGTTAGTGCTGGTCAACTGGTAACAGTCATAGACGCAGAGGCATCTACTGCACAAAACCTAGAAGCAACTTTCTCTTTAAACTATAAATTTTCTACTATACAGGCCACTTATAATAACTTCGTCCGTGGAGAAGATTTAATTCCGAATTCATCCGTATCAATTTTACAGCCCATATCACTTGCTCCTACTAATAACAACCAATCCTTTTTTGACCCTTTGTTGCCGCCTACAGTCAAGGCCACTATAGTTTCGGGTGCTGACCTCGAAAAAAGATATTTAATATCTCGACTTAGAGATAATAAAATTTACGAATCGGTTCGACTCTACCTGTCCTATATGCACAAGGCATCAGAAACCACTTGCATAGATGAGAAAATGAAAACAAGTCTGAAAATCGTGATTCAGAGAGAAGGTCTTCTAATTGATCTGGACGCTCTCCGGCTTCTGTATTTTTCCTACCATGAAGAACTAAGTATCACCGTTAACCAGGCAAAAAAAGATCTCAAAACGTACGCATCACATGTAAGTTCAAATCATATCTTGTCATTGCAAAGGGCAAGGGAACAGCACCATAAATTTTTTCATCCCTAATAAGCAGAATATTTTAAAATTATTTTACCATAACTGTGGTGGTGTTCGTAGTAAGTTAAACAAACTTTTTCCTGACGCAAAGTCACGCCATTTAAGTATCCTAACCCTTTCCGAAACTTGGTTGAATGATTCTCACATTAACGAAGAGATCCTTGATAGTGACTGGAATATATACAGAGACAATAGAGATCGTCACAGCACAGGACAATCACGAGGAGGTGGTGTTTTAATTGCAGTACACAACTCTTTTATGAGTGAGCTAGTAAATTCCACGCAATACAAATTATTCCAGCATAAAGTGGTTAAAGTAAAGTTGGGAAGATCTTATTTATATGTTGGCGATACTGTCTACGACGACGTTTGTCAAATTGTTGCTGAAATCGGTGCAATTACAAATGAATAAGATAAGATTATAATTACTGGTGACTTTAATCGTCCAAACTTAAAGTTTGTGGTCGATGGACAAGAGGGCCTCCTTCTTCCTATCAATCTCCTAAATAGTTATGACCTCAATCTCATGAGCACCTTTTATAGTAACGATTTGCAGCAAGTAGCTCCTATACTCAACCAAAATGGCAGATGGCTAGATCTTATTTTCTCTAACTCTTACGATGAAGTAGTGGTCAGTTCAACTGATGACAACGAACATCTGTTTTCTAATTCAGTTCGTCACTCCGCTTTTACCATTGGATTGTCCACTTCTGATGCTTCTTACTCTATATCGTACAATTCCACTATTGTATATGACTTTCGTAATGGCAATTACGATCAAATCAATTGTCTTTTATCCTGAGTAAATTGGAATGACACTTTGTCAACGTTAGTCTTGGATACAGCATTATCCACCTTTTATAGCATCATCATCATTCAATCATTCATACCTTAAAATAAAAAAAAAAAACAAGACTTCAGAGCCATGGCTAGGAAGAGATCTCCGGCATTTACGCAACGAGAGAAATAAACTTTACAAGCTCCTTAAACGCAATAATGATGCCAGCGATGAGATCAAGAGTAAGTATAACGAGATTGCTCTCGAATTCAAACTAAAATCCCAAGAGGCATATCAAATGTACGTTAACCTTGTAGCGGAGGAAACTATTTCCAATCCAAAAAAGTTTTTTGACTTCGAAAACGTTAAGCGTAAAACTCATGGCTATCCTTCAATTATGACATACAAAGACTCGACGTCATCTTGTGTAGAACAGATCTGCGAGTATTTTGCAGACCACTTTCAGCATGTTTACTCGAGCTCTGCTACTCCACTAAACCTAGAGCCCCCGGAACAATCGTCTGGAACCCTTATAGATAACATGTCGATTTCAGAAGATGAAATTCTCCAAGCTATCGAGGATCTCGTTTAAATAAAGGACCTGGCCTAGATCTGATTCCACCCTGTTTCTTGGCCCTCTGCAAAAGTGAACTGACTAGACCCCTCTTCATTATTTTCAATAAATCCCTATCTAGTGGTATCTTTCCTACAATTTGGAAGCCATCCTATATAACACAAATACATAAAAAAGGTGAAAAATGGCTTGTGGTGAACTACAGAAACATTGCTATCTTATCTGCTATGCCAAAACTGTTTGAAAAAATTATTTGTAGTAAAATTTCTTCCGTTATCGAACCATTTCTTAATGAAGAGCAACATGGTTTCCGTAAAAACAGATCTACTACCACTAATATAATCACTTTGACGTCAGATATTCTTTTTTTTAGAATGGAGCAAGGAAATCAGATTGATGCCATATCCACAGATTTTAGCAAAGCATTTGATAGAGTGAACCATGGAATTTCGTTGAAAAAACTCCGTAGCTTTGGCATATCAGGTTCAATACTAAGCTGGATTCAGTCTTATTTGAAAGGCCGCACACATTTGTTAAGTTTCAAGGGTAGTTGTCGCGTGAGATCAATGTCGCCTCTGGGGTTCCTCAGTGCAGTCATCTCGGGCCACTTCTCTTCAATATTTTCATCTCAGATCTTTCGGAAGCGCTGTCTGACATTTCGCACCTTTTTTATGCTGACGACCTCAAACTATATCACAGTATACAATCTTTAACTGATGTATCTTTTCTTCAATCTAAACTAACCGCCCTCCACCAATAATGCGATATGGACCATCTTGAACTAAATCTGGAAAAATGTTACGTGATAAGCTTTTCAAGAAAAAGGAATGACGACACAAATAACTATGAAATTAACAACACACAACTGCGAAGAGTTGATAAAGTTGTAGACCTTGGCGTAGTATTAGACGCCAAACTTAGATTCAACCTTAACTACGATGAAATTTTGTGCAAAGCTTATAAGATGCTGGGTTTTATTAAACGGAGGGCGAAAGAATTCATGAATATTTGGGTCACAAAATCCTTGTTCACCTCGCTAGTCCGTCCTATTCTCGAATACGGCTGCATAGTCTGGGACCCTATATACGACATCTATAGCCGTAGGCTTGAGTCTGTACAAAAACAATTTTTACTCTTTGCTTTAAGATCTCTGTACGACCCGACTTCTTTTCACAAGAGTCGCTTTGTCTGCATGTCTACCTTTCGACATAATAAGGTACATTATTCAAGTTACTGTTTTGTCAGACAAGGTGCACTTTCACGATCCTATTAAAGTCACGAGACACATTCCCATGTTGACCACGAGTACACACCACACCAATTATGCAGACAATGAGCCGGTTAACAGATGCTGTAAGGCATTCAATAAGTTTAGTGATCTGTATTCCCCAACCACTCCCAAGTCCTGTCTTAAATCCAAAATATTAAAAGTCCTCAATTCATCGACTACATGTATTATTGTATTGGTATTTTACTTCAGTTAAATTTGATTTGTATTTTAATTTAAAATGGGCCTTGTTTGGTGACTGAATAAATAAAAATAAATAATATCACAGTAGCCCCTCTCCACCGCTTAACTATGCTTTCCAATGCTGGACTTCTCCTGGATATCCTAGATTTTATCCTTTTGAAAAAATTTGGATATACTTATATCTTGACCTGGTGATTAAAATCGTTGGAAAGAATTTAGTGTGCGTCGTATATGCTTTCCCGAACACATTTTGCAGCTTACAACCATTTTGTGCAATCCGATTTCACTGATGAGTCCAAATCGTCAATCCTATCCTTTATACTTTAAAAAGCGTCGGGCTTTTCTTTTTTGAGTGAGTGGATGCAAAATGACTCCTTCTAGTCGTCTTTAGGGTCCAACACTGAAGATGACTCAAAAGTGTCGAAACACGTCTGCTCACTCAAAAAGCAAGGCTCGAAGGCTTCTCAAGAAAAAAGAGGATTGCTCTGCAGATACCAAACAAACAAAATAATTGACTCCCTGCCTATATAGCATCATTCACTGGGAAGTGAAGCTTTATTGCAAGAGGAGTTCTCCTTCACTGGTTTCTATATAGCAGCTGTTAGCTTTCTTTAGTGGCTGTCTGTTTCCTTATTTTAGTAAGGCTATATAACGACTTACTGTAGCAGAAGATTCCTTGAAATTCTTACTAAAGTTTGGAAACTGCAGCGTTTTATTTTACGGGTTTCCTTACCTTATTTTGTAAGAGTCTTACATGAAACCTTCGAGATATTTGTGCGTTTTGATACATTGAATGCCTTTCGAATTTTAAATCTGAGCTTTTATAAGCTCTTATTCCACTATTAGGGTTTTCTGACCTTCTGTATGGTTATGAATGGGAGGATTTTGTTCGTAGGTATTAATTATTGCCTTATTGACTTCTTTCACAGAACACTCCATATTGTAGGTTACGTTTAAAAAGGGATCGTTACAAAGCCTGTTTGTTTTTCTAGGCTTCCGGAGTAAAATACTCTGTTGTCAACTCTTTCATCTTTTACCTCAGAATTTTGGGGTCAAACATTCAAAGCTCTATCGACACACTTCATTTGCATATCATGGAGCACAGGTTAAAGCTATTGAAAGTTCCTCTCACACTCTCGTGATGCAAGTGTTGCACTTTGTTACCTCCCTGGTTTCACTCACTAGACCAGTGCATGCATACCACTCACTTCGACCCTAAACACTCATTTCAACTGCCAAGCGAGTAGACGGTTACCAGAACTTTTACCAGCACGGAAAATCTTTTTTTTGTGGTTGCAGGTAAATGCCATTTACGCACTGAGTGTGGGATTTCCATGCTCACAAGTGACTGAAGTACCCACTGAACACCTCCCTTGTCACTCAGAGAACCCAGCCTGGATCTATTAGACACATTGCTTCGGGCCAGGTCTCGTTTTGTTATGCCGTGCCTTCAAGCTTGGAGATCACTCCTCTAGCAGGAGGAGAGAGGAGAAGAGAAATTGTCAGACAAGCAATCCCCCCGCCTAACTTCCGTCCTTGCTTTAAAGCAGGTAAATAGCGTGGTACTCTCTAGCAAGGAGGGCAATAGGTACTTTGCCTGCAATAACTCTCACGTGAAATTAGAGACTATCGGATATGAAGATGCAACCCTCAGTGCTCCTCTTCTCTGTACCTGTGCCAAACGTTTTCGGTATACCTCCTTGCTGAGAGCGTCATCCCGTATTTCTGCTCCGTTCAGTAGCACTGACGCTACAGCACTCATCAAGAGGCGTTTTCTTGATGGTTTGGGTCCCTCTACGTTGGTCATAAGTCAAGTCAGAGCTAATACTCCTGAAGCAGCCTTCTCAGCGGTTGCCCTGATTTGCTCAAAGAAACTCATCTTCGAGTCAATCAGTAGCCCCAGGTACTTCACCGCTGGCTTCGATTCGATTATAATGTCTCCAATACTGATCATCCTTACTCTAGGGATTCTTTTTTTTGTCAAGATGACCACTTCGGTTTTCTTCAGTGCTGGACTGACCCAACGAGCAGTCATCCACTCTCTCACTTGGCACATTAGCATACCTAGCCTAAGTTGTGCTTGTTCAACGGTGCATCCTGCAACTAGAGCAATAACATTAGCCGTGTAGTCAATTAGGCTTGACTAACCTGGCATCTCCAGTCTCAGTGGTCCGTCGTAAGACACGTTCCACAGGTCGGGACCAAGGGTCAATTCCGGGTTTTCAAGGAGGCCCTAACTAAAGCCAAATCGATACTCAAATGATCCGTATCCTGCAGGTCAATTTGCACCGAAGCACAAACGCCCAGGACCTACTTGAGCAGTTTGCGAGGGATAAGAAAGCTGACCTCCTGTTGCTGAGCGAGCAACATCATAACAAGGACTCGCAAGCGTGGTACCCTGACAAAACTGGTACCTCGGCCATCTGGGTTCGAGACAGCGCCCGCCTTCAGGTGCAGGGCCATGGACGCGGGGATGGTTTTGTGTGGGTGCGGTGTTCAGGGATAACATATTTCAGTGTTTATATGACGCCTAACGAGGCAATGCGATCCTTTCGAACCAAACTCGATGCCCTGGAGGACGCTGTCTCGAACACAGAGGGCCACATGCTGGTCGGGGGAGACTTCAACGCTAGAGCCATCGAATGGGGTATGCCACAATCCGACCCAAGGGGAAAGCAAATATTGGACATGGCGGCCAGAACAGCGCTTTTTGTCCTAAATACTGGTAACACCCCTACTTTCCGCCGCTGGGGTTGCGTAGGAACCATACCCGATGTGACACTCGCTTCGGAGTCCCTGGTACCTAGAGTACACAACTGGCGAGTACTAGAGGACTACTCGGCTAGTGATCACTTACGGCAGGCGCACCGTTGCTGGGAGCTCCGCCAGGGAGTGGAGGGCCTACAGCCAAGGACTTGGTGAACTCAACTATGAGTACCATCATAGCTGCTTGCGAGTCTTCCATGCCCCGCCGAAGACCCCGACATGGTAAGCCTCCAATATACTGGTGGTCAAACGAGATCGCCGAACAAAGAAGCGAGTGTCACAAACTTCGGCGAGAGGCCCAGCGGGCGCGAACATGGGAGGAGGCAGACACTAGGCTAGCAGCATACAGGTCCGGCAGGAAATATCTTCGCAGGCTTATTAACAAGAGCAAGGCCCGATGCTGGCAAGACCTCGTGGACGATGTAAATAGGGATCCGTGGGGCCTAGGTTACAAGCTGGTCATGGGGAAACTTGGTGCCCTACGGAAGCCTTGTATACATGACACGGAAAAGATGGACGCGATAGTGCGGGGACTCTTCCCCGCACATCCCGTCCGTGTTGACGCTGTCCATGGTGAAACAGCAGTCGAGTGCCCACTCTTCACACAGCTGGAACTGGAGGAGGCAGTCCTCTCCCTGAAGGCAAGGAAGGCTCTAGGTCCAGATGGTGTTCCAGCTGAGGTTTTGCAGCTCGTCTATCACCATTGTCCTGACTTGCTGCTCAGCACATTCAACGCTTGCCTACGGGACGGGGTTTTCCCGGTACGATGGAAGGTGGCAAGGCTCGTGCTGGTCAGCAAGGGGAAGGGAAATCCCGAATCGCCATCTGCATACCGCCCGTTATGCATGCTAGACACGGCTGGGAAAGTGCTAGAGAAACTCATCAAGGGAAGACTCACTGACGCGATTCGTGCTGCTGGGGACCTATCTCCTCGGCAGTACGGCTTTAGAGCAGGACGTTCTACCATTGATGCGATTGCAGAGGTGGTGAACGCGGTCCAAAAGGCAGAGGCATATAGTCGCACCAAGCGACGGATCGTCCTGTTGGTGACACTCGACGTCAGGAATGCCTTCAACTCCGCTAGATGGGTGGATATTCTGGATACGCTGGAAAACTCTTTTCAAGTTCCAGAACATCTAATGCGGCTTTTGAGGAACTACCTAAAGGACCGAAGCCTGCTCTACGACACGACACAGGGCCAACGAAGGATGGCGGTTACATCGGGTGTTGCCCAGGGATCTATCCTTGGTCCGGACCTGTGTAACGTGTCTTACGACGGGCTACTGAGACTTGAGATGCCAGATGAGTCGCGCTTGGTCGGCTATGCGGATGATGTTGCGGCTCTGGTCGCCGGACGCACCGTTGAACAAGCGCAACTTAGGCTAGGTATGCTAATGCGCCGAGTGAGGGACTGGATGACTGCTCGCGGGCTCAGTCTAGCACTGGAGAAAACCGAAGTGGTCATCTTGACAAAAAAGAGAATCCCTAGAGTAAGGATGATCAGTATTGGAGATATACAGATCGAATCGAAGCCAGCGGTGAAGTACCTGGGGCTACTGATCGACTCGAAGATGAGTTTCTCTGAGCAAATCAGGGCAACGGCTGAAAAGGCTGCTTCGGGAATATCGGCCCTGAGTCGACTTATGGCCAACGTAGGGGGACCCAGCCCATCAAGAAGACGCCTCTTGATGAGTGCTGTAGGGTCAGTGCTACTGTACGGAGCAAAGGTATGGGGCGACGCTCTCAGCAAGGAGGTATACCGAAAACGATTGGCACAGGTACAGAGAAGAGGAGCACTGAGAATTGCATCTTCGTATCCAACAGTCTCCGACTCGGCGGTGAGAGTGATTGCAGGCGTGATACCTGTCGCCCTCCTTGCTAGAGAGCGCCGCGCTATTTACCTGCGCCGAAACGAGGATGCGAGGGAGATGGTTGTCCGCGAGGAGAGACAACGCTCGCTCAACGATTGGCAGCAGTCTTGGAGGAATTGCACGACGGGAAGGTGGACTGCGCGCCTCATCCCGGATGTGAGACCGTGGCTAAATCGAAAGCATGGTGAGACTGACTTCTATCTGACCCAGCTTTTGAGCGGGCACGGGTGTTTTCAGTCTTACCTGCACAAGATCGGCAAGTCACGGTCTCCCGATTGTCGGTTTTGCCCAGGAGAGGAGGACAATGCCTGTCACACATTTTTTGCGTGTACGAAATGGGCCAGGCTGCGAAGGGAACTCTACAGGGAGACGGGAGAGCTCACCCCGGATAATATAGTTGCGGTGATGCTCGAATCGGTTGACAAATGGAACCAGGTGGCACATTATGCTCGGGCAGTCCTAAAATATAAAAGGGACTCACAGCAGCCGGAGGCGCTGGGGCTGGGGGATCGCTCTTCTGGCAATTCCTCTTCCCCCCTCCCCTCCCGCTAGGAAAGGGACTCCCCAGCTTGAAGGCGCCCCACGGCGTAACAAAACGAGACCTGGCCCGAAGTAATGTGTCAAACGGTTCCAGGCTAGGTTCTCAGATTGACAGGGGAGGTGTTTAGTGGGTAGTCCAAAGGTATCCTCCATGGGAGTCCCACACTGCCAGACTCGGCGGGCATAAATGCCTTCACCTCCCTACCACAAAAAAAAAAAAAAAGGGTCAATTCCAGGGCAACACTTGATGTAACTTCCATACTTCATTGGCCTTGCTTCGTATTGTAAAGCAAGCTTTGGTTCATCAGGCAGTTCCTCAGCAGCCGCATCAGCTATTCTGGAGCTTGAAAAAGGATTTCCAGCGTATCTAGTACATCCACACATATAGTGAAATTGTAAGCATTCCTAACGTCGAGTCTCACCAACAGAACGATCCATCGCAAAGAAGTGGAGACTATTGAGCTCCTCCGGCCATGAGGTCTAAGATACCTCTTCTGGATCCAGATGCTCAGGCACTTTGGCCTGATTCGAATTCTCCGGCTCTGGTTTCTCAGAAGATTTGTCCAGATTTGCCTCCTCCATGTTTAGCTTCTCAAGTAGATTGGCCTGATTTCTTCTTCTTCGCAGCACTACAGCCCCCTCGGACCTTCGCTTCTTGTGATAAGCACCTCCAACTGTCTCAGTCCATTGACCATGTCTCCCAATTTCGAAATCCGAGCAGCAATGAACTGTCTTCATCGACAAGTCAGACCAGCATTTCCTTGGTTTTCCCACTGATCTCCGGCCTTCAGTTCTCCCAATGAACATCTTTTTGGGTATCCGTTGTTTGTCTATACAATTCATCTGGCCAGCTCACTGCAGCTTTCACAGTCTTACAATTGGTGAAACTTTCGATTCGTCAAAAATTCAATACAGCAGATGGCTGTAACGAATTCACCACTGGTCGCCGTCTAGCTTCGCTCTGATTCTTCGCCTCAGGAACTGTGGCTCCAAGGCGTTCAATATACTTGCGGATGCTTGGGTTAGGGTCCATGTTTCACACAAATAGCAAAACATAGGTCTAATCGCAGATTTGTATGCTTGGAGCTTTGTTTTCTAGTGTATGCAGCTAGTCTTCAAGATCGTCCAACCTGAAAAAAAAATTTATTTGCGAGTTGTATTCTTCGGCGTATTTGTCTCTTTTATTACCATTTCTGGCTATTTGGCGCTTAAATATACAAACTTGCTCTCATTTTCAATACTGTATTCGCCAAGTGTGATATTTTGTATATTGAAGATATTTCCCCTAAACTGGGTCATGAGGTTTGTTTTACTTTTCTTGATTTGTAGCCCTTCTAGTTTTACTTCGCTGTTGAGTTTCAGGAAACGATTTTTCGCAGTTGTCAATGACCCTGACAAAATGCTGATTCATCCGCATAGGCTTGACTTGTATAGTAAGGTACCTCGTGTATTGACAGGTAGCTTCCTTATGATGTTCTACAGAGCTAAATTGAATAGCAATGGGGCCAGTCCATCTCTCTGCTTTAGTCCGATACTTATGGCAGGTCATCGACATCATCGCCATTTGTGTAAGATGGATTAATTTGGCTGGGATATAAAGCAAAACATTATTTGGTACAGTACGTTACGATCAATGCTGTCGTATGCTTGCTTAAAGCCAACGAAAATTTGGTGTTCGTCTATGTTGAACTCCCAGCATTTTTCAAGTACCTGCTTTACTGTGAACAATTGGTCTATTGTCAATCTACTTGCTCTAAAACCACCTTGATATGCCCCAATAATACTGTTGGCATATGATCCAATTTTATTTTCAAAGATCTTTGAAATTATTTTGCACGCCGTGCAAAGTAGTGACATGCCTTCACAATTTTCGCACTGTAGTTTCACACTTTTTTTGTGGATAGGGAATATAATTGATTGGGTCCGTAGTTCGGCATATGCTCTTCTTTCCAAATGTGCTGGATGACTTTGTGAATAGCTTGATGAACACTGCTGGCACCATATTTGATGTGCTCTACTGGAATCTCATCGATGCCCGGCGATCAGCAATGATATTGCCGATGTCATCATGACAGAGTGTGGTTTTGGACTAATAAACACGTTTTAGGCTTTTTATTACTTTGCATACTTGTCTTGTGTTGTTGCTTATTAGATTTACATCTATACTTCTAAATTTGTCGTCATTGCATTTTCCTTTCTTGTCTTTTTCGCTACTCTTATGAGATTTTCATGGTGTTCTCTCGTTGTCTTGATTTTTATACCTGTGTAATCTTTGTATACCTGATTCTTTTTGTCTAACGCATTCTGGCACTTATCATCGAACAAATCATTTCTCTTGCACCGGACTTGATGTCCGATCATATGTTCTTCCACGGTCTTAATAGTCACTTTCACTTCCATCCAGAGGTCGTTGCTTGTCTTTAATGATGCGTCTGATAAGATGGGAGCCTGCTGGTTGTCGAGAGTTTCCGGGAAATTTTTGGCAACAGACACCGTTTGGAGTCTTTCAATGTCAAATTTTTGTAGCGGGCTTGTCTTCGCTGAATATGCCTTTGACATACGACATCGATAGGTTAATTTGATCAAGTAGTGATCTGTGTTACAATTGGCTCCTCGGTGTTTACGGAAGTCAAGTATGCTCGAGGCCCAACGATATTGGATCAGAACATGATCGATGGTTTTGTGTGTTGCGAGCCGGTAATAACCAGGTAATTTTATCAATGCATCAATTTAGGAGGCAAGTCAAACGTATGAATGGATTTCTGTTACGTGCAAAGTCAATCAGGTGCTGGCCGTTGTCATTTATTTCATCGTTGAGGCTATACCCTCCAGTAGTTCTCTGATGAGATATCTCATTGCCAAACTTAGCATTGAAATCAACCAGAATTATTTTTGTGTCATTTGTAGGCAATGCCTTTCTAGTCTAGTCCTTTTTTGTGATTGTAGAACGTTTGCATCGTTTCTTCGTCCCCTTTTTTCGATCGGGGCGTGAACTTTTATCAGCCAGATTTTGAAGAATTTCGCTTTTATACGGATCGCATACAACCATTCATTTATTGCTTTAAAATCAATAACGTGCGATTTGAACCCCCTTTCCACAATGAAGGCCACTCCGAAATCTCGTTTTCTAGTAGGCTTCCCACTTTTGCATATTGTGTGCGATCTCACGTCTTGAATGTCGTTTCCAGTCCAGTTCATTTCCTGAATTGCCAGTATTTTAAATTGATATTGACTGGCCTGTTGTTAAAGGTCCCTAATAGCGCCAGGATAATCGACTGATCTGATATTCCAGGATACAATGCCATAGTTCTTTTTACGGTTGTGAGGTCGTTACCGTGAGTCTAATCCATTTCGAAACATTTTTTTGTTTCCAGGGACGGGGAGTTACCCCGATGCCCAACCTCCATTACGGCGGCATGGTTATTGTATAAGTTGTCACATTTCATCCTAAATATGATGGTCAGATGGTTAGAAAAATTATAATATATACTCATTTAACATCATCTTCATTGCATTGCACTCAAGTCAATGAATGAACACGATTTACATTGCAATTTGGGTCAACTTATGTACGCACATTTTATCTTGTTATTCCATTACCCTTCGAATTTTTATGAATTATCTGAGCTTAAATCATAGAAAAATTTTTTTTAAAGGGAGTGGTGGCCTAGTTATAACTGTTTCATTTATCACTGATAATTTCAATTTCTATTGCTTGGTTGTCTCTGCCTTGCCACACTCTTATTTTAATGATTATTTAATGTTGTTTCCAATTAAATCACATACACATTTAATTATTATTTTGTTTTCAAGTGTTCAATTTTTTCTCATGTAATGTATTTCGAATACGTTTTGTTTATTATTTTTCTTTTCTTTAACGATAGTAAGTAGAAATAAATCTTTTGTACAATAATATTATTAGTTTTACTTTTTTTAATTCAGTTCATCACGTTTTTCCATTAATTTATTGTTTTTAATTCAAATAATGATAATTATCTTTGAAGAAACACATATCAGTTTTGAAATATGAAATCATGTTCCTTTGGAGTTCCTCCTTTCAACTAGGTTTTTGATTTCGTCCCATATTGAGCATGCACTGGGATTCAGGGTTGGTGTAAAACATGTTTAATATGTGTTAAATTTGCCATTTAGGTTTTTGCAATAGGCAACGCCAGGAATTTTCAGCAATGTGTCGCATATGTTCGTTTCCGATAAAAGGAAATTTCACACTGGTATATTCGTAATAATCATTACGAATATCCTCTATTGTTGCTCCATTCTTAGCTTGCGAAGTGATAACGCTGCAAATAATTGCATCAAACGGAATTTGATCGTCTGATAAATCATTTGCAGAGTTTTCTAGTGTAAGGCCACAATAGTCACTTTTTCTAATACTAAACAATTAAAACAACTACGATTTCACAATTTGCGTAATTGATTGATGTTTATTGTCTGTAAAGGACTGCAGCGATGGTCTGCTGTCTCGGTGAGTGAAGATATTAGGGCTAAATTGGAATTTTCTGACGGAGAGGATTCTTATTCGCTCTAACTTCCACAAAAAATCGACTGAGCAAATTAGGGGCAAGGATTCTTATGCACTCCAGGCATAATTTACGACAACTATTGCTTAGCCGTCTTCACTGAGACTCGTTAACGACCAATCATCGATTCCATTGATGCTTGACCCATTGCAAATTGGAAATATCGATCCAGTGGGACCATTTTCTGTACCGCTATACAACCCAGTTGAAATTCCATCCAAATCTGGTATATTAGGTTCATCATTCGTTCCTCGAACAGATTTGTCTGCAATTTCCGTAATAGCGTAATATGACTGAATCATATAAATCTTTACCATAAATAAGAAACCTGTGCGGAAGGCCACTACTACTCTGCAAGAGCATCTGTAACAACAAAGAAAAAGGGGTGAGCTCACCCGATGGCTGGCTGATAAATTGAGGCACCAGCAAACATGGCGGCTCCCATACTCGGTCAGGGCTTCAGTGAAATGAAAAGATCAAGTTTTTATTTTTTTTCATTTATTCATTCTCCGACAAGAAATTTACTTTATTATTGTATGTTAAGTCTTTAAAAATTATAAAAAAAGTATTTTTCTTTCAGTTACGGGAAGAAAAGAAATTGATGAAAGGTTTGTCTTTATGAAAACAATGCTGAAAATTATAAGAATATAATCCTTAACTATATATAGAACTTATTCTAACTACTTTTAACGAAACTAATTTGCTCATAATTAGTGTAAACAACATAGTTTTTCTGTGCTCCAAATATGTCAACTTTTGCGCCAACAAAACGCAATATGCGGGAACGATTACTTCTTTGCTTCCATTTGAAGAAATCTGCAGCTGAAAGTCATCGTGTGCTGCAGGAAGCCTGTGGAGATCATGCTCCACCAAATTCTACTTGTGAGTACTGGTTTCGATGTTTTAGAAGTGGTGATGTTAATTCCGATGACAAACAGCACGAAGGACGACTAGAAAAGTTTGAGGATGCCGAATCGGGGGCTCTGTTGGATGAAGACTCGTGCCAAACGCAATAACAACTCCCAAAAGTATTGGAAATGACGTATTGGAAATGACTAATTAAGCGAACAGCTTAAAAGACATGGGAATGATCCAGAAGGTAGGATATTGGGTGCCGTATGAATTGTAGCTGAGAGACGTCGAACGACGTTTTTCACTTGTTAACAGCAGCTCCAACGCCTAAAAAGAAAGGGATTTTTGCATCGTATTGGTGATAAAAAATGGGTTCATTAAGATAACATCAAGTGCATAAGATCATACGGGCCATCCGGCCATACGCCAAAATTGACGCTAAAGCCGAATATTCTCGGTGGTAGGGTCATTCCATATATTCAGTGGGACCAATGGGACGTGGTGTACTATGAGCTTTACAACCAGGTCAAACCATCACAAAGCAACTCTACCGACTACAATTGATGCGTTTGAGCCGAGGATTGAAACGAAAACGGCCGTCATTCTTCAGCATGACAATGCTAGACCACATGTTGCAAGGCCAGTCAAAACATACCTTGAAACGTCGATGGTGCATGCCCTTGAGATGGGTCATTTTTCCTATGCAGAATCCGTATGTTATCAGAAAGATGGGAAAAAGTACTGGCTAGCGATGGAAAATACTTTGAAAAATGAATTTGCAACAAATTTTAAGATAGTAACGTGTAGTCTGTGTGGTCTAGTGGTTAGAGCATGAACGCATAATCCGAAGGTCCTAGGTTCAAATATCGTTTGGAGCAACGTGATTTAGTTCAGGAGATTTTTTAGACAGACTACGAGTGTTCAATCAGTGGTGATATATACTGATTTAATCAGATCATATCATAGCTGAGCAGGCACACGGGAGCATGATACTTACCAAACCAACTTCCGAAAAAATCAATACGGTCATGAAAAATGAGATACTCTAACTATCTCTAAGCGAAGGCCCGAGAGGGGCTGTAGTGCTACAAAGAAGACGAAGAACGAGTGAAGCTTGAAAAAAAATTCTTTAAATCTTCTTTGTTCACCAAATAGATCAAATTAAACACGATATAACTGAAAAAAAATTATAAAGGACTAAATAAAGTACCGTTATCACATTATAGGTATAAACCCATTTCAACTTCCTAATCGCAATCAGCAGCTCGTTATAACAGCTTCCAATATTTTTCAACACTGCAAGACCGTAAAAAAGATATCAGATCATCATTTCACGAACATCTTAATTGCAGGCTCGGATGTGAATCCAGAGTCACCCGATCACAGATAAACACACAAAATCTGGTGCACAGTAATCCAACAATAATTTCTCACAGATCACTCGAGCATTAATATTTAAACTTTTTATTCTCATCCGGCGCAGGGACATCCCGTACATGTAGCAAATCTCAATCACAAGTTAAGCACCTCATAACCACAAGCTCACTCCGACGTCCATCCCGCTCATTGTTTTCAATCGAGTCCCGCTTTATATCAAACCCGTCTACCGCCTCCGTCGATGAGCTTCTTCATGGCGGTAGCGGCAGTTTCTTGCTTCCGCAATCTAGCAATTGCTTCGATAAATTGTGTTGCAATGGTGCTGCCATTATCGATTTTATTTGTTAGTTTTACCATCTGTTTGTTTTTTCCGAAAAAACTTTTTATCGATAATGATAGCGGTGATAGTAGCGGGGTTTATACCGGGTTGGTAATGATAATATGAATAAGTTGCGTGACAAATTGTTCCACACTTATTGCTTTGTTATTATTATGAAATTGTTTCTTTTCGTGAAGGTCCCTCGACGAGTTTCCCTAGGTGGACTGATCGATTACTATACTCTGCCTCACTTCCTTGTTTGATCAGTCGGAGTTAGTGCTAGCACTCCTAGCTCTTCCACCAACCCAGATGGGTGTGACTTAGGGGTTTCGCACTTCTTTTTAGGGTTTTGTAAAATAATATTACAGAACCCTTCTAAAATCGCGTCCTGTCTGTCCGTCTGTCTGTCCATCCATCCGTCCGTCGGGAACTACTTAAGCTAGAAACATACAATTTTGTATGTAGGTGTAAAGTGGTGCTCTCTTTAAAGTTCAACAACAAAAAATTTGTATAAGGTATTTAAGGGGGGTCTCCCCATATAGGGGGGTGACCCCCCGAAAAAAATTTAATTTAAGGTAGCCGATATGAGTATCAAATGAAAGGCCTTGATGAGAACTTTTCAAAACAGGTCTTAGTTTGGCAAAGTTTGCGTCGAGGTGCACACAGGGAGGGGAAATACACGAAAAATTTGTGTCCCCCCCCCTCGCGATTGGACACCTGTGATCCGAAAAATCTGAAAAAAATCAGGAATGAAGGCCTTGGTGAGTACAACAACAACAAATACGTGAGAAGTCGCAATTCACTCAACTTTGTTAGTAATAGTATGATTTATGGATTTTATGTTTTCTTGAATAAAATCTTAACGGTACCCTTAAATTCAATGAAATTCAGTACACAGATGACAATTTATAAAATGGATCTATCCTGAAAGTTTCATAAAGATTGAATCATAATTAGCGAAGTTATAGTGGTTTGAATTTTTCAGTATTACTATGGAACAATATGTGCTGCAATTATTACTATGGCATCATATGGCTATGGAACAACATGCGCTTTTTACCGACTCAGACACTACAGTTTTGCTAAGATTTGCATGAAAACTTCAGAAATGATAGGTATCATGAATATCTTTGAGAATCGGTTCAGCTAGTGGTATCAGTAATCGTAAAACAAAATGGTGGCTGTTTTAAATGCGAAGATTGAATAATTTTGAGTTATTTTTTCCCAACTTCAACGTTTAAGGTGCATGCTTTGAACACTTGATTCAATTTAATGAATGACTGAAGATGAGTACCTACAATTAATAACCATAAGTGAAACAAGTCAAAGAGGCGGGAGAGAGCTCCTAGCAAAAGGGCTTTGTAACCATTCTAGGATTCGAAAAAATTGGCCATGAATCGATGATAACAGTACAGGAGAGTGGCCCCTGAAAAAAAAAATCATCAAAGGTAGCCAATATGAGTATGAAATGAAATTTTTCATGGGAGCTTTTCAAAACAGTTGTTAAACTGTCAGTTTTTGCTTCAGTGGGGGCACAGGGGGGGAAATAAATGAAAAATGTGTTTCCTCCCTCACGAATGGACATCTGAAATAATTATCAAGGGAGATATTTATGAGTATAACAATAACAAAAGCCTCAGAAGTCGAAATTCGTTCAATTTTGTTAATAATAGTATGATCTTCGAATTTCATATTTTCTCCAATAAAATTGTCTTTGACATGTTTCTGTATTTTGTAAATTGAATACAAAACCCTTCTGACATGAGCGTAGGTCTGTTTACCCAACTTGTTTATTCAGAAGTTATGCGCTTTCCTTGTTCCGTGATGATGCCTCTTTCTACAACTAGGGTACAAGGATTCATAGGTCAGGAAATCACGGGCAGCTCTCATACTTTCTCAAAACTGCTAGAAACTATTTACAATGGAGTTAGAACATCTTTAAAATCTTATCCTATTTTTTTGATGGGAAAAGCTTCAAAAAAAAAAAAGACATCATTTTCGACATGTTTAAAAATTTCATGCTTTCATCCAATACAGTTTCTGAGAAAAATTTCTGGGACTCATGGATAAGATGGACGAACTGACAAGTCACGATTTCATTAGCATTTTATATACTATTTTACAAAACCGTAAAAAGCACGTTACTTATATAACCGGATGCATGTCTAGTCAAAAGCTAATAAATTTAGCCCATACACGAAGAGGGTGGATGGTCAAAGTCAAAGAACTTCTTATTGTTGAATGCGGCAGATTTCGACTGATATTATCTTCTATTTATTGGATGCATTTTTGTCAGTGAGAATTGCCGGACTTAAGCAGCCTCTCGCCTAAACTCTACAAGGCCTCTTCCCTTTTCACAAGAATCTCATTGTGCAACACATAAATGTTGCCTCGTTTCGTTTCAACTCATCAGTATTCAAAACAGCTTACAATCCGTAAACATGAATTTACTAATTCTATTTTTCCAATCGCTTCTATTAATTCTTTCTTTCTGCCCCAAAGTAAATTCGTCAATATTAAATTTTCCAATAACGGCTCCTAGAACTCAAATGTCGAATGCAATTTTCCAACTAATTGATCGGTATACGCTAACGTGGACGAACACAATAGATGTGGCAATTGTGGCGAAGGATACAAAAGCGCATTTGCTGCAACGCGATATAATTAATAACATTCAATTTCGAAGTGGTGGGTCCAGGACATTTTGTTTCGAAAATATTGAAAACTTAACGGAGCGTCGTCTACGCACCAACAATTTATTCATTGTGGACAGTTTTGAGTCTTTCATGCGAATTTACAAAAAGATGAACGATAAATCTTATTCGCTGCAAGGATCCTACATTATTGCTATATCAGCCGCTGTGCCTAATTATCTCCTTACTGCGCGAAAGATATTTGCCAAGCTTTGGAAAATTTTTGTTATCAATGCTATCATTCTTGTGCGAGAACAAAATACGGACAGAATTACCGTTCTGACTTATTATCCTTATACTAAGCGACATTGCAAGAAGGTCCTCCCGGTTGTGTATAATACGTTTGAACATGGTAAGTTTAAGCGGGACATTCCAGCGTTTCCGAAGAAATTGAAGAACTTCCATGGCTGTCCCATAAACGTCGTTACATGGCATCTAATGCCGTACGTGAACTTGTCGTACTCCAATGACGGGAAGATCTTCTACGATGGAATTGACGGAAAAGTCCTTAGAGTGTTGGCGCAAGCATTAAACTTCACACCTGTCATTCTGATCCCACAGACCGATCCAGCGCGAGGAGTTGTATATCCAAATGGCTCATCAACTGGAGCACTGAATATGGTAAGTCGCAACAAGGATCCAGACGGTAAATATTGTCGAAGAGATCAGAGAAATATATTTTAAATTTTATTAGTGAACGCAGCCTTTTAATTATATCTAATCTCAATCAGGTTATTGAAGGTGATGGCGATTTGACAATGAACGGCTTTGGCTACACATATGAACGAATAGTACGACTAGCCGCTAGCTTCATTTATTTATCATCTGACATGGTCCTGGTGGCGCCCATTCCAGCAGAGTACACCGCGTTGGAAAAGTTATTTTTCCCCTTCAAAAAATATATTTGGATGCTCATAATTCTGTGTTTTGTCATCGGCTTCATTGTTACAACAATTTTGAAAATGATGGGAAGTGGATACCTGGCTTTTGTATCAGGTCGTCCGAATCGCCTGGCAACATTTGCAATGCTTAATATTTATTTTGGTGGATCAATTACAAACGCACCTCGAAGAAACTTTGCCAGGACAATGCTATATGTTTGGCTTTGGGCAACAACGGTCTTGAGAAATTCGTATCAAGGATCCATATTCAACTTTTTGCAATCAAATCCAGCCCGAAATAATTATCAATCAACCAAGGAATTGATCGACGAAGGATACATCATTTACATATTGAACCATCAGACTATGTTAATTAGATCGATGAATCTAAAGGAACACCAGTGAGTTCAACTATTTGACGCTTTGAGATATTTTAATAACTTTATTTTATTGTGCATTGAAAGCTTTACATTTGGACTAAGACAATTTACTTTCTAGATAAAAACTTTATGCAAGCAGATTCTGATTGTGTGCACCTACCTCTAAGATAGATTTTTTAAAGAAAGAATCAGTTTTCAAACCATTCAGCTCATACTCCGATTCCGTATGGTTTTATTGCTATTAAATATCTTTTGCTTAGTTGGAAATTGGAGAACAAAGGAAATTCATTTGAAAAGACGCTGAACAGAAGGTTTCAGCAAAAGTCACATTCGTAAGTTCAATGAAAGTAGAATAAATTGAACGAAAATTAATAATGGGCTGTCACTGTCACGATTCTGGTTAAACGAAACGTTTAACTGTTTGCCGTTCACGTCGATGGTGAAATTTGAGTATGAGATTCTGTTAATTATTCGATGTGGGCCTGTGTGTGGTTACGTAATGCCTGTCTGATTGCATCAACTCTATGAAACACGTGTATTGTGCTCCGGTTAGTTTTCTGGGCAATATGTTAAGGCCTTCTTTTTCGCATTTGTAGTTTGAAATTTTCACTGAACAAATGTGGGTCACTTGGGCCGTTGTTCTCGACCAGAAATTCTCCCGCGAGTCTTAATGTTGTGCCCAACACTAACTCCACACAGCTAGCTCCCAAGTCATCCTTGTCGCAATTTCTTATGCCCAAGAGTATGTTCGGAAGTAGACTAGGCCAGTTCCCGTCATCTTTGTGACACATGATGGTGGCTTTTAGTGTGCGATGCCACCTTTCCACTAGTCCATTCAAAGCAACGTGATAAGGTGACGTTCTTGCTTTACTGAATCCTATAATGTTAGTCAGTGACTTGAGCAAAGCTGACTCAAATTGTGTTCCCTGGTCGGTGACCAGAATTTCTGGCGCTCCGAAGCGAGACACCCAGGTGGCATAGAAGGCTTTAGCTACTGCGTCTGCTGTTTGTTTTTACAATGGCACTGTCTCTGGCCACCTTGAAAACCTGTCAGCCATCGTTAAAACATACCTAAATTAATTCACTTGTGTTAGTGGTCCGACTATATCCAAGTGTACTACTTGAAAGAGTTTGTCTGGGACTGGGAATGGTTGGAAAGTGTTTACTGTATGTCTGCCAACTTTGGACCTTTGTCAAAGAAGGCAACAACGACAGTAAAGATGCACGTCCTTTCTCATTCTTGCCCAAACAAATTTTTGGTCAATCGCCCGTTGCTCTTGCAATCGGGTGGGCACGGCGGGGAAGGCGTCGAGGATCAGTTTAAGAAGGGCAATTGGGACGAAAGATCTTGTGAGACCTATTGATAGATCACAGTACATTTTGCCACTTTGGGTGTTAATTGGTTGCAATTGCAAGGACGTTGAGTTTTTCGAATAAGAACGTTATGTTTGGGATCGTTCATCTGTTCTTTGACAAGCTTGTGATTTTCAATTAATAGCGGTAGTGATATGGCTCCTATGCGAGACAGCGAATCTGCTGTAATGTTGAAACCCGTAACAAATTTGTACAAAGTTGGTGCGATATTGTGAGATGTAATTCAATTGTCTTAACTGCCGAGGCAATGCCTTATCGGATTTGTGGATAAAGGCAAAAACAAGTAGCTTGTGATCAGTGCGTACGACGAACTTTGGATCCTCCAGATAATGTTGAAAATGGCGGATGCTGTATGCGGCAAGTTACTCCCTGTCATCGGTACTGTAGCGATACTAAGCTGTAGTGAGCCTGCGTTGGAAAAATGCAATTGTTTTCAATAGGTTGTCTTGAAGTTGCTCGAGCACTCCTCCGATAGCGGTATGCAATGCGCCGGTAGACAAGGCCAGAGGTTTTTCGAATGCTGCGTTTGTTTCTTTGCTCCAAGTTATTGGAGTATTGTCACTCTTCTTTGATTTGTGCAAGAGTTTATTTAAGGGAGCTTGTATTTCTGCAGCTTTTCTGACAAACCTTCGATAGAAGTTAATGACTCTGAGAAAATAACGAAGCTGTTTGATTATATTTGGTCGCGGAAACTTCCTAATTGCTTCAATCCGCTTTTCCGGGGGACAGATTCTCTTTGCTGAAATTATATGTCCTAGATATTCAACTTCCCTGGCTTCTAATATACATTTTGCAATGTTGAGTACCACTCCGTAGTCGTTCAGCCTCTTGAAAATGGTGTGGAGGTGTTTCTCATATTGCTTGGGTGTATCCGAAGCGATCAATATATCATCAAGACAGCAAGAGCGAAATTCAAGACCCCAGAGAACCTCGTCCATAAGCCTTTGGAATGACTGGTCAGCATTTCCGAGCCCGAAAGACATTACAGTGAATTCTCAGAGGCCGAATGGGATTACTATCGTAGTCCTTGGTATGTCCTCCTCTGCGATAGGAATCTGGTGGAATGCTCTAGGCAAATCTATTTTTGAAATGATTTTCTTGGCAGATAGGTTTGACATTATGTCTTGAATGTGTCACATCGGGTAGCGGTCCGGAATTGTAACTGCGCTTAGAAGCCGGTAGTCCCCACATGAGTGCCATTTACCTTCGTTCTTCGAAACGAGGTGTAGAGGTGCTGCCCAAGGGTTGTTGGATAACCTGCAATAGCCACGCTGTGTTATATGTTCAAATTCCACTCTTGCTATCGAGCATTTTTCTGGTGTGAGTCTTCGAGAGCACTCTGCGACGGAAGGGTCATTGGCTACAATATAATGTAGCACTGAATGCGTTTGAGTTTCGCTAATATGTGGCGGGTTTGTGGTGTTCGAGTATTTGCTTAGGATTTCAAAGTACTTCACGTTGCTACTTAACGTGAACACTGACACGTGCTTTTGTACGTCGGTCTAGGCGTTGGTTGACAATTGTGTCTAAGGATCAAACAAACAACGATTTTTGATCATTTGACCCTGATGGCTCAAGCGAGTCGAAACGCATCTGCTCACTCAACATGTTGAGTAAGTAGGAGAGTGTTCCTACCAGAAGGTCTTTGTAACCGTCCTAGAGTTCGAAGCGAGTTTTCTAATGCTGTGAATCGATGACTTGAATTATTCATTCAATACTTGGATAAGAAATCGTTTAAATTTATTCAAAAGATGCAGAGTTTTTTTTTAATAAATACATTGCAGCCACCATTATGATCCTGCTTAAATAATTTTGCTGAGTCCCGATTGAACATGTTCTAATTAAACATGTTTTCTTAAATTTTTATAAAAATTGGAAGAAGACGAAAGTTTCTAGGTCAATTTGAAATATTTGTCAACCATCAACACGTGCTATTGTTGTTGCAACTGCATACAATTGAAACGGTTATGACTCAATTGATTATGATTCAAGTTCCTTGATATTTTGTGAGCATAAAGATCTTGCTTTGGTTTATACGGTTTGTATAAATTTTAAGAAGTTCAAGGGTACCGTTTTGATTTTATGGGTAAAAACGTCAAATCTACAAATCATACCATTATTAACAAAGTTGAGTGAATTCGATTTCTGAGGTATTTGCTGCCCTTGCACTCATAAAGATCCACTCCCGTGATTATGTTCAGGTTTTTCGGTTCAAGGATGTCCAATCACGAAGGGGGGAGGGGAGACACCGAATTTTGGCACATTTTGCCTCCCCCTGGACCCCCAGATGCATAAAATGACTTTTTTTGATTCAGGTTCTAATAGTTCTAGTCAGGACCTTTTATTTTGTACAGAAGGGTCACGAAACTAGTAGGTCTTTTAAAAAGACCGAAAAGGAAAACAAAATTGTAAATATTGGCTTAGCATGCCAACTGAAACAATTGCTGAGGTAAGATATTTACAACATGTAATCATTGAGTCATTCTCAGCACTGGTCGAAAATTAAAGTCAAAAATCTATTTGATACCAAAAAAAAAAATGACATCAAACTTACAAGAAAGATTTTTTCGCCTGAAGTTCCTGCGATTATATTACCTGCAACGATATAACTCAGCTATATTTTGCATACCAAGAAAAGGTTATACGTAGATGTAAAAAACTCAGTTTTCTGCATTCTAAATATCTCCCTCAAATCTTTTAGAAAATAGTTGGTGGAAACTGTTGCATAGTACACGTAAATCATAATAATACTCAATATAACATCGTTGCTCAATGGTTACAATAGTTGCCTATGTAATAATCTTCTTCTTCGTAGTGCTACAGCCCTTTTCGGGCCTTTGCTTCCTGAAAATAGTGCCTTCAACTGTCCCGGTCCATTGACTGCGTCCTCCAATTTTGAAATCCAAGCAGCGATGAGCTGTCTTCGTCGACCGAGTTAGGCCAACGTTTGCTCGGTTTCCCCACAGGTCTCCGGCCTTTTTAGGTATTCGTTGTTCATGCATACGATTCCTGTGTGCAGCCCATTTAAGCTTCCGCAGTCTTACAATCGTTGACACCTCAGATTCTTCATCAATTCCAGGCAACTCATGGTTGTATAGAATTTGCCATTCGTCTTCGTCTAGCTTTGCTCTGATCATCCACATAAGGACCCGTCGCTCAAAGATGGTCAATATATTTGCGGATGCTCGGGTTAGGGTCCATGTTTCATACCCATAGCATAACACAGGTCTTATCTCAGATTTGTATACTTGGAGCTTTGTTTTCTTGTGTATGCAACTGGTCTTCAAGATCATCAAAACCGAATAAAATATTTTATTTGCGAGCTGTATTCTCCGGTGTATTTCGTCTCTTTCATTACGCGTTTTCATTATTTTGGCGCCTAAATACACAAGTTCACCCATATTTTCAATACTGTATTCGCCAAGTGTGATATTTAGTGTATTTGAGGTTGTTTTATTTTTATTGATTTGTAGCCCTACTAGTTTTGCTTCCCTGTCAAGTTTTAGGAAAAGTTCTTTGGCAGTTGTTAATGACCGTGAAAAATGTTAGTGTCATCCTAAAAGGCTACTACTTGGCTCAACTTGTATAGTAATGTACCTCGTGTATCAACAAGTAGCTTCCTTATCATTTACAGTAATGGGGCCAGCCCACCTCCCTGCTTTAGCCCGATATTTGTGTCAAGGGCATCGAAGAGTTGGTTATTGATACGGACTCGGGAGGTCGTCCACGTCATTATTATTTTGGTTGGACGAAAGAATTTGGCTGGGATGGCAAAGCAAAACATTGTTTCGTACAGTACGTTACGATCAGTACTGTCGTATGCTTGGTTAAAGTCAACGAAAATTTGGTGGACGTCTCTGTTGAACTCCAAAAATTTTTCAAGTACTTGCTTGACTGCGAACAATTGGTCTATCATCGATCTACCTGCTCTAAAGCCAGCTTAATACTTCCCAGTAATACTGTTGGCGTATGAGTTTTCGCACTGTAGCTTGTCACCTTTTTTGTGGATAGGGAATATAATTGATTGGCTCCACTTTTTCGGCATACGTTCTTGTTGCCAAATGAGCTGGATGACTTGACGGATGGCTTTCTGAATACCGCTGCCACCATATTTGATGAGCTTCACTGTTATCTCAGCGTTGCCGGGTGTTTTATTGTTCACTTTAGACTCCGATACTCTGAAGCTGTGTAGAGGATTAAGTAGGTTCTTGAAATATGATGTCATCTTTCCTTAATCCATTTCATTAGCAATCATGTTGACAATGTGATCACGGCTCACCTTCTGGTCCAGCGGCTCGGTTATCACTTTCAATTCTATTTTAACCCTCTTAATTCACCCCAAAGGCGTAGTAAGTGGGATTTATTAGCAGACTTTCAAGTATATTTGCAGTTATTGGGACTTCTCGGTATTTAGTGTCCCATAATTGGGGAACCATAAACCCAGTAGTCCATGTGGACCATGGAGTTAGGGCACACTCTGCTTGCGTAAAAGCTCCCATGCTCGAACCAAGGTTCTACAATAAAAATTTCAATACTCTACATGGGCATGCAATTTCAAAACATAGAAATTTGAAAATTTCACGTTCAAGTTAACGCGACGTTTTGAGTCTTTTGAAATTATGCCAATAGCATGTGTTTAATTAGTTTTTCGCAAACGCAAACATTTGTGCAACTAGAAATAAAGTTTTTATTATGACGGGATAACATGTGGTAGTCAGAAATACTTTTATTTTAGTTGTTTGTGGGTAAATCATCATCATCTTCTTCTATCCGCATTCGAACAAAGTAATGAGAAGTAGATTCGCGAGATACTCCATAGTCTTGAATCGGGGGACCAACGCCCATCGTAACTTCTCCGCAACATGCGATGTATCGCGAAAAACAGAGTGCCGGAGGCGTTCCTTAGATCGCTGTGTTCGGAACGGCTGCCCACAGAAATGCAATGAATATTGGTGCGTTCCAGTGCCCTAGCCCTAGTAACAGCAGCCAACCGCATTACCAAAATCAACAAACCTAATATAAGCTCCGTGGCAAAGCTTACTAAAAGTGAGTACGTAAACACCACGAACATATCAGTGGATTCGCAATCTCGAGACATTTTGGTTATGCGTGTGGATCTCGTCGGTAATGCCGAACATGCATATTGTTAGGCAGCTCACCACGAAGCAACTCAACCCTCTGCTAGTTCCACTCTTGTTTTGGAACCAGAGCATGGAACTGCCAACAGTCGTGTTCCTTCAAGTCGGGAAATGCAATACGACACCGACGAAACAGGCACTGGTTAGTACACAGGAAACAGCCACCTGCACTTTCACGACAATTAGACAAAATCAAATTTTCCAGCTGACACGGGAGCAGAACTGTCCGAACTTCCTCGAAAGTCTTCCCAAGGATAAAAGCTGACCGGCTACAACCTCTACGCTGCCAATGATTTGGAAATAAACACGTTGGGGAGAAGCTCCTAAGGTGAACCTGGGGCTACAGTGTACTTTCAACTAGAAATTCTGCGTGGCTGAAGTATCGCGGCTGATATTAGGCGCAGACTTCCTTCGACATTATTGTCTCTTAATCGATCTAGAAAACAAGAGATTACTTGACTCCGCAATCTTTCTATCAGCACCGGAACGAATTTGCTTTTCAAATCAGCCGGCAATAGCGACGGTGTGTAGAACAAGCAAGTACATATCATGAACTGGTGAGAAAATATGCCGCAATCATGAACTTAGCAGCAATTAACATAGACCGAAATCACGCTGTGCAGCACCACATAATTACAAAAGGCCCCCCGGTTTTTGAGTGAGCACGTCGTTTGGCACCGGACAAACTAAAGATCGCCCTGCCGGAATTCAAAAAACTGAAAAAACAACACCACGTCGAAGTCGACAACTAAGCTTTTTTCGAAATACCTCAGCAACATTGTTCACATCCAGGGGGAAAAGAACAGCGTAGCCGATGCATTGTCAAGAATAAAGACAATCTGCTTGCCCACGGTGATCAACGCTCAGTTAATCCAAAAGCAACAGAAGGACCAGGTGCTTCAAGCGCAGTTAAAGGCAAACAAAACTTCACTAAAACTGGAACGCCACCCCATCGTAGACCGGGGAGAAATATTTTGTGACATTTTAATGGGGTTAGTTTGACCGTTTGTACCGAGAACATTAAGCAGACACGTCTTTGAGACATACAATGAACCATCGCATCCCAGCGGTCATGCAATATGCAAAGCAATCGCCCGGAAATTCGTTTGTACCAGAATAAACAAGGACATACATAATTGGGTTCAGTGCTGCGTACCCTGGCAACGCTCTAAAATTGCAAAACACACTGTTAACCCAATTCAACCGATCACCATACCATACTGCAGATTTCAACACATATACATCGACATCGTTGGGTAAATGATTCCATCAAAAAATTTAAAGTATTGCCTGACGAAGATGGACAGATCCTCTATGTGGCCAGAAGCAGTACCAATGCTGGATCAACAGTCGCAAAAGCATTTTACTCAGGCTAGATATCCCGATTTGGCGCACCGCGCAAAGTGACATCGAATCAGGGAAACGAGTTTTAGCCCGCCTTTTTTCAAGCTCTTGCAAATCGAATGGGATGTGAAAGAATCGCACAACCCCCAATCATCCCGCGGTGAATGGGATGTTGGAGCCCTGGGACAGCTATCTCAAAGCCGCTTAAATGTGTCACGAACAGAATCCCAACCGTTTTACTTGGACTATGGAACAGCTTTAAGGACGACATCGGGGGAGAATTAGTTATGGTCATATACAATCACATCGAACCACAGACATCCATCGAACAGCTGCGAGATGCAATGTGAGCACTTCGACCAGTGGAATTGTGCACCCATGTGTTTCTCCGGATCGACGCGAATTGCAAACCTCTCTCACAACCATACTCCGGACTGCATAAGATCGTAAACAGGCTATCGCAGGTCGTATATACAATTGAAATCAACGGGGAGAGAATCAATGTTTCCAAAGAAAGCTTAAAACCGGCCTTCCTGGAGGCAACCGCATAAAAGGGAAGAAATACTCCGGCACCTGCAAACGACTCAGCAACCGCACCAACTTCAACAAATCCGAAGGTTAAGAGGATTCAGTGGACTCCCGAATACATCACTCAAATCTACCTACTAGCATCAGGAGTTAACAAAAGACAGCATGGGTTTCCTCGCTCAGGGGGAGTACTGTGGTAGCTCAACGACCCAGCAGCACAAGCATAGCTGTCAACAAAGTACTGCCACCAGAGACGATACAGGCAATCAGCTGCAGCAACAGTGACCATCAAAATCACTCACTCACTGACTCGCTCTGAGCAATTGTATCGGCCAGATGTAACCTCGCAACCTTCAGAGTAAATATAGACTTTTATATAAATTATTAGTGTGGTCTTTGATTCCCTCAACATACACGAAACGACACGCTAAACCTTTCAAAGAAATGTGCACGATTAGAAGAAAATCGATTGTTTCGCTATTTTAAACGGTCGCAATTTTGTTAAAAACTTACAAAAATCACTCAAATCATGAATTCCCAAAAAAATTTTATGTTATTGATCTTATTTGAAAATTTTAAGAAGATAAAATCAAAACTGCAGTGTCTGAAACGATGGAAAGCGTATAAAATATTAAAATCGTGTGTTCTTGTTGGTGTAATTGGAGAAATTTCAAATGGCTATAACTTCCGCAAATATCATTAGATTTTGATCAAACTTACAGAGTATTAAGACCCTTTTTAAGACTACTTAAATATTGAATTTCATCGAGGGTGAGGGTATCTATACGATTTTATTGGGGAAAAAGTGAAATTCAAAGATCATAGTTTCATTAACAAAGCTGCGCGAGTTTTGACTTCTGAGGTATTTGTTGTAGTTGTACTCATAAACAACTATCTCCATGTTTTTCAGATCACAGGTGTCCAATCGCGAGCTGACACAAATTTCATGTATTTCGCCTCCCTGTGCGCCCCTTGAAGCAAAAAATGACAGTTTAAGACCTGTTTTGAAAAGTTCTACTCAATACCTTTCATTGGATATCGATATTGACTACCTTTGATAAAAATTTTTTCCAGTTGCAACTTACCCATATGGGGAGACCCCTCCATAAATACAAAATTTAATTTTTTTTGTAACTGAGCTTTAAAGAGGGGACCACTTTACATTTGCATACGAAATTTGATGTTTCTAGCTTATATGGTTTGACACACGGATGGACGGACAGACAGGTCATGATTTTAGTAGGGTTTGTAAAATCATTTTACAAAGCCCAAAAAACTAATCATTGTTCTCTTATTGATAACCAAAACCACAAATTGTCTTCAAAATGTATTCTTTTATCAGGAAGCATATGGTAACTGGAACACATACATCTAATTTTTGCTCCGGTACCAGTTTCAAAGTATATATGAACAATATTCAAGTGTATTAGTTAACGCCTTAAAATAAATTACTTTGGACAACACACTTAAATCTAATTTTATTTCAGGTATGTTATCATGGACACGGATGCTCAGAAATACTATGAACTTCTTTTTCAGCCTGGTTTCAAAGGGCTCGTAATGAATACAGATTTGGACTTAATGTATTATAACACACTGAATCGTACTCGACCAGCTCTTCAAATTAAGGATCGACTTTTTAACTTTCCTGCATGCATTTACTTCAAAAAGAACTCCTACCTTACTGACTCTTTCAATGCTGTTTTGTTGAATTTTATGGGCAGTGGTCTCATGCGAAAGTGGATTTTGCAGGTCTTAAGTCGGCCCTTTAAAGATCATGAAATACAAAGAGGAGGACATAAAAGCATAAGTTTTAAAGATAATATCGGAAGTTTTGAAATGTTTGGAGCATTTACTTTTGTTTCTTGCTTCGTGTTCTTTTTGGAGTTGTTGTCAGTACGTTATGATAGACTTCGCAGGTTAATTGACTTCTATACTGAGTGATAAGTTTATGTTAATGAATATAACTAATGAGATGTACTTTTAAAAATTGGGCTCATTACAAATAAAAGCGTGTTTTATGTTTCAATGAGTTTTTTCTTTAACGACTAAGGCTTGAATCATTTGAGCTATCATTCAAAGGATCATTATTTCAATAGTAGTATTCAGATTCTAACGTTTGCCGTAATTCAAATATTTCATGATTTACCACTCGATGAACTTTATCTGTTATCTTTTCTTGCTCTACTATTTATCCGATGACACGCTTTTTAAATATTCTCTTCCAATTGATTTTACTCAAATTTTGATCTTATTGCTTCCTAGATATTCTATCCACATCTATCTAATGCCTTCGTTCGATTTCCTCTGCGAAGTCGAAGTTCTATTTGGTTTTCCACTTTAACTATTGAAATCTTATGTTTTCACTTCTCTTCTTTCTATTCCTTCGACATAGATATTTTTCGAAAAGATGAAACACATTTTTGAATCATTTACAGAATACTATGAACCTGGTGGATACGACCATCAAAAAAACTGTCAAGTGATGCAAGAAATCCAGTTAAAGGC
This sequence comes from Odontomyia ornata, assembly GCA_963969285.1. Taxonomy (NCBI): domain Eukaryota; kingdom Metazoa; phylum Arthropoda; class Insecta; order Diptera; family Stratiomyidae; genus Odontomyia; species Odontomyia ornata. Next base: position 452,095,903 of record OZ017739.1, on the reverse strand, counting down.
CAGTGACCCGATTGCTTCCGAAACAAGTCAAGTGCTGGAGAATTTAAAAATTATTTTTCAATTTTATAAACAAAAACGTAAAAACGATTTATAAATTTTTCGTCAATACCTTTCATTTAATACTCGTATTGGCTACATTAGGCAAAAAACATTTTTTATGGGTCTCCCCCTAAATCAGAAGATTCCCTTTAAATATCTTATTTTGTACAGAAAATTTTAGAGAGGGCACGACTTTTGACCTACTCACCAGATTGCATGTTTCTTGTTTATGTGGTTCACAAAAAAACTTGATGTGACGAACGGGCAGACGGTGTTACGAAATGTAAAGAATTTCACCTACCATCTCTGACTGAGGCCCCCGGGTCCCGACAAGCTCGTCTGAAGACAGACGTGAGTCCCCCTCATTTGCTCCACGGAACCCTAAATGAGCCACCAAACGAGAAAGTGGCTCACAGGAGTGACTTGTTACTTGGAGTTTTAAGCAACTTAACCCTTTTGATCCTAATGTCGAAAACCTCCTCTTTAACTACCTGTTTTTTTAAACGAAGAACTTTCAACTCAGTTTTTCCACAACTCCAACCAATTCCACACTTCAACTTAAAAGTTAAACTGTAAAATGGAAGAATAAATTTGTAATCGAAAGGCTCCACTTTTCTTCACTCCAACCAAGTGAATCAAACCCCTCATAAACTAAATCAGAATAAAGGAAAAAAGTCTCTTAAATTTTACGATTTCTTTGCTGTTCGAAACACAGAAAAAAATACAATCCACACAAAACTTATTCATAAGAGAAGCAAATATTGGCCAATATTATGTCTTAAATAAATCAAAACTTACTTATTGTGCTCTAACTCCTTTCGCTGACTAGTGACCCCATTACTAACGCACCAGACGTCAATTACGCTGTCACTTTTCCTTTAATTTTCACATACTTTATTCTTAGTCTGTTTTTAAAAGCAAATTTATCTATATTAACAACAAAAATTAATCAACGATATATTCTTCCAACCTTTTGCAATCTTTCGGTAAGCTGGAAAATTCCACGTTCGAAGAAACCTTGGTTTTTAGAAGCGAAGAACTGGTCCAACTTATTTTTAACAGCCTGATCGGAATCGAAAGTTTTACCATTCAAATCGTTTTGAAGAGAGCAAGCTATGTACTATAAGTCAGAGATATAGGGTGAATGCCACGTCAGTTCCCAATTGATCTTATGATAGCTTATCAAAGAGGTGTGGGGGGAGCTGTTATAATGATGTAACATAACGCCTTTGCGATTGGCCAGTTCAGGGCAGTTTTCCTTGATTTAATCGTTCAATTTCGATAGTTGACGACAGTAGACATTCGAATCAATAGCTTGGTTTCTTGGAAGCAGCTCAAAGCAGACTATACTCTTGTCATCACACCGAAAGTATAGTCTTCCTTTGGTGAATGTAGGCTTTGGATGTCGATTGCGGGGGCTCATCTTGCTTGGTTCATGATCGTTTTTGGACAACGTTATTGTTAGTAATCCATTTTTCATCTTCCATTATGATTCGTTTTAGAAATGGGTCGTGTTGGTTACGATTCAGCAAAGAGTTGCATATGTTAATGCGTTTGGTGTGGTAGATTTCCTTTGATACCAGAGGAACCCAAATATCCAGGTTGCTTACGTAATCAAGCTATTGTAAGTGCAAGTAAACGGTTGAATTTGCTATGTTGAGCTTCTCTGCTATCTCTTAAGTTGTCGTACACCGATTAGCTTCGATTAACCCCTTTATTTTGTCATCTGGTGTTGGACGACTAGTATGTGCATTAAATTTCCAGTAGTCCTCCTCCCAAACTTCAAATAATTTCTTTTCAGCTTGCACCGCATTTTTACCCTTTCAGGAGCAAAATAATAAAACAAGCCGATCATGCTCTCTTTGATTATCCATTTTCAAGTTTATTTTTAACCAGCTTGTTGTTTACCAATGATGGTCAGTTTTTGACTGAAGATAGTCTAAAGTCTAATCTTTAAAATAGTCAATTATAATATGATCCACGCAATTACTACAACATGAAATATGTCATGTCACACATATACACATTCATATCACACACAACATGAATTATCGAACAAGCCTATGCATATATATATATATATATATATATATATATATATATATATATATATATACGAGTATATATATATATATATATACATATATATATACATACATATATATATATATATATATATATATATATATATATATATATATATATGTATATATATATATATATATATATATATATATATATATATATATTTATATATATATATATATATATATTTATATATATATATATATATATATATATATATATATATATATATATATATATATATATATGTATATATATATATATATATATTTATATATATATATATACATATATATATATATATATATATATATATATATATATATATATATATATATATATATATATATATATATATATATATATACATATAAAGAGTTTTCCAAGAAGAGGTGTTATTTTGAATAGCCCGCTATTTCGGTAGATGTCTCTTTTGAAGCTGTCACTATTAATATTTGACAAGAAGAAACTACGCCATTGATAAAAATGAAACGCTACATGCTTTTGCAATGCATTGAAATTATTAAAATTCACTATAAATATGGCGAAAATTTGGCAGAGACGGTTCGTAAAATTCGAACATTTTTGGGTCGTCGTGAAGCACCTTGTCGGACTACAATACAGAAATTGGTGGAAAAATTCAAGCTGTTGGGACAACTTAGTGATGTGAAGAATAAAACCCGTGCATGTGATTCAAGAACAGCCGAGAATATTGCTGATGTAGCCGCAAGTGTTGAAGAATACCCAGGTTTGTCCATTCCTCGTCGTTCTTTGGAATTAGGCATTCCACAAACGTCATTACTCCGTATTTTGCATAAAAATTTGGGTCTTAAGGCTTATAAAGTTCAGTTAACACAAAAACTCAAGCCAATCGATCATCAACAACGTCGTGTCTTTGCTGATTGGGTCCTTTTTTTTTGTGGTAGGGAGGTAAAGGCATTTATGCCCGCCGAGTCTGGCAGTGTGGGACTCCCATGGAGGATACCTTTGGACTACCCACTAAACACCTCCCCTGTCAATCTGAGAACCTAGCCTGGAACCGTTTGACACATTACTTCGGGCCAGGTCTCGTTTTTTTACGCCGTGGGGTGCCTTCAAGCTGGGGAGTCCCTTTCCTAGCGGGAGGGGAGAGGGGAAGAGGAATTGCCAGAAGAGCGATCCCCCAGCCCCAGTGCCTCCGGCTGCTGTGAGTCCCTTTTATATTTTAGGACTGCCCGAGCATAATGTGCCACCTGGTTCCATTTGTCAACCGATTCGAGCATCATCGCAACTATATTATCCGGGGTGAGCTCTCCTGTCTCCCTGTAGAGTTCCCTTCGCAGCCTAGCCCATTTGGTACACGCAAAAAATGTGTGACAGGCATTGTCCTCCTCTCTTCGGCAAAACCAACAATCGGGAGACCGTGACTTGCCGATCTTGTGCAGGTAAGACTGAAAACACCCGTGCCCGCTCAAAAGCTGGGTCAGATAGAAGTCAGTCTCACCATGCCTTCTATTTAGCCACGGTCTCACATCCGGGATGAGGCGCGCAGTCCACCTTCCCTTCGTGCAATTCCTCCAAGACTGCTGCCAATCGTTGAGCGAGCGTTGTCTCTCCTCGCGGACAACCATCTCCCTCGCATCCTCGTTTCGGCGCAGGTAAATAGCGCAGCGCTCTCTAGCAAGGAGGGCGACCGGTATCACGCCTGCAATCACTCTCACCGCCGAGTTGGAGACTGTTGGATACGAAGATGCAATTCTCAGTGCTCCTCTTCTCTGTACCTGTGCCAATCGTTTTCGGTATACCTCCTTGCTGAGAGCGTCGCCCCATACCTCTGCTCCGTACATTAGCACTGACCCTACAGCACTCATCAAGAGGCGTCTTCTTGATGGGCTGGGTCGCCCTACGTTGGCCATAAGTCGACTCAGGGCCGATATTCCCGAAGCAGCCTTCTCAGCCGTTGCCCTGATTTGCTCAGAGAAACTCATCTTCGAGTCGATCAGTAGCCCCAGGTACTTCACCGCTGCCTTCGATTCGATCTGTATATCTCCAATACTGATCATCCATACTCTAGGGATTCTCTTGTTTGTCAAGATGACCACTTCGGTTTTCTCCAGTGCTAAACTGAGCCCACGAGCAGTCATCCAGTCCCTCACTCGGCGCATTAGCATACCTAGCCTAAGTTGCGCTTGTTCAACGGTGCGTCCGGCGACCAGAGCAGCAACATCATCCGCATAGCCGACCAAGCGCGACTCATCTGGCATCTCAAGTCTCAGTAGCCCGTCGTAAGACACGTTCCACAGGTCCGGACCAAGGATAGATCCCTGGGCAACACCCGATGTAATTTCCATCCTTCGTTGGCCCTGTGTCGTGTCGTAGAGCAGGCTTCGGTCCTTAAGGTAGTTCCTCAAAAGCCGCATTAGATATTCTGGAACTTGAAAAGAGTTTTCCAGCATGTCCAGAATATCCACCCATCTAGCGGAGTTGAAGGCATTCCTGATTGGGTCCTTAAAATGCATGAAAATGATCCGAAATTCCATCGAAAAATCATCCTGAGTGATGTGGCCCATTTCCACTTCGGTAGCCTCATTAACAAGCAAAATTGTTGCGTCTAGGGCTTGCGTTATTGTTAAAAAGCCTCTTTGTTCTCACCGTGTCATTGTTTGGTGCGGTTTATGGTCCGGCGGAGTCATGGGACTTTACTTTTTCGAGTATGAGGCTAGAGCAACAGTTACAGTGAATGGATTACGCTATCGAGAGATGATGATTTTTATGGCCGGAATTGGATGGTATTGATCTAAACAGCGTTTACTTTCAACATGATGACGCTACGTGCCACACAAGCAACGAAACCATTGATCTTCTACGGGAAAAGTTTCCAGACCGTGTTATCTCTCGAAGAGGTGATCACAATTGGCCGCCGAGATCTTGTGACTTAACACCTTGCGACTTCTCGCATTGAGGCGACGTGATAGAAAAGGTCTACGTCAGCAGCCCAGCATCAATTCAAGACCTCAAAGATGGAATTCGTGAGGCTATCGAGGACATAGGGCAGCCACTTTGCGATTTGGTTATGGAAAATTTCATGGAAAGATATGGTCCCGTAAGCGTGGTCGTAGAAGTTATTTGCGTGATGTTATTTTTTACTATTAACGGCATAATTTTTTCTTTATATTGAAATAAACATTCGATGATTTACATTAAAAAATGGCATTTTAATCTAATATCAAAATAACACCTCTTATTGGAAAACCCTGTGTAAACACATAAATATATATATATATATATATAGTCGCGTGTTATGATTCACGGCCAATAATTTTAATGTTCCGGGAAAGTGATAGCGCAATGTCTTTAATTAAGTTAAAAGAGTTTATTTACTAAAAATGCACAATCATTAATTTAAGAATTTCACCAATTTTATTTTTCACTTGGTCTCTAAATTTTTACTTCAACTGGCCACTAAGATCACTTCACAATCACTCAATCAACATCGCCTTTACCTCGCGCTCCATTCTATCGCAATTTTTACTATCGTGGTTGTAATATTCCATTCATTCAGGTCGCCTTCATATAGGGTCTCTAGCCATTCAATCCATTGCTCGTACATTGGCGAATGTTCTGACGACAGTTACCTGGGATATTCGAGCAATTCTGACGTCACTCTCAGATGTTGATCATGCTTGGTGGATTCTTGTGCTTCCGAGGGCATTACTAATGGTTGTGAATACAATTGCGACAGCAGCTTGCAGAATTATTTGTACATGTAACAATATATATATATATATATATATATATATATATATATATATATATATATATATAAATATACATATTATTTTGTATTTTTTGCTTAAACATTACAACCCCTTTCGGGCCTTCGCTTAGAGATAGTTAGAGATCTCATTATCTTGATCGAATATACAAGGTGAAATGGTGAGTTCCACCATTCAGCTGCGATACGTTCTGATTTTAAACCAGCAAGTATCATAACTGAACGGGCTTATGGTCCGCCCGAAGAATTACTCGATGTAAATCTCGTTTCGGATTACGGGGTGAGTGATCTAAGTACTACTCCACACGGACTATAAATATATATATATATATATATATATATATATATATATATATATACATATATATAAACATATATATATATATATATATATATATATATATATATACACATATATATAAACATATATATATATATATATATATATATATATATATATATATATATATATATATATATATATATATATTGTTACATGTACAAATAATTCTGCGAGATGATCAACATCCGAAAGTGACGTCACTGCCCATTCATTAAGCTGCTCGAATATTCAATTCAAGAGATAAGACTTTAATATGCATGTGGGTACGCGTATTGTCCAAGCAGTTGGAGTGATAAGTGGTATCATATTTCGATAACAATGGGCAGTCAGTTGATGGTGGCTACACAGCGTAAAAACGCATCCAAGCCGAATGAGGTTCGCGGCTCAAGCCTACACCTCACCATCTAACTGATGTGACGGTTTCCTGATATTGCACCGGAACTAGATGCACTTTCTGGCCTCGCTGATCACTTCGCGGCGAAATACACTTTGCGTACAGTTCTGTAACCGCTGTTATTACTACTCTCCGTTTCTCGCTCGATCAATTGTCTTTTAAACGATTCATGCGGCCTCAATTCGCCCTAAATTCGCTGAGTAGTTGAAACGTGCGTTCTCGTTCCACGTAAACTTCTTCCTCCACGCACGTCTCACTACTCGCATGGTGAAGCTTTGCGGCGAATTTGAGAAATGGTTTGAAGTCAGGGTTTAGCATAGTGTCACTCCGCTGGAAACACACCCCGAAGCTTCTCATGTACATGGTCGTTGTCGCCGCTAATGTTATGGCTTATGTAGTATAACACTTGGCGTAACTTGTCGATATTTCTATAAACACACCCCGAAGCTTCTTATGTACATGGTCGTTGTCGTCGCTAATGTTGTGGTTTATGTTGATCGAATTATGAAGTCTTTACGCTTGCCGTTGGTCGACAAGTACATGCTTTGATGACAATGGGCGTAGCTTGTCGATAATTCTATAAGCACACCCCGAAGCTTCTTATGTACATGGTCGTCGTCGCTAATGGTATGGATTATGAAGACTTTACGCTTGCCGTTGGTCGACAAGTACATGTTTTAATGACAATGGGCGTATGCGCTTGGCCGTATACACTTGGCGGAGCTTAGACGATTGACGACGTTGTATATAGCATAACAGTTGGGCAATGTACAAGAAAAGGCGAGCTGAATGAATGGGGAAATTCATTACAACCGCGATATGGTAAAACTGCGATAGTGAGGAGTGCGAATTAAAAGCGATATTGATTGTGAAGTGATAGACACTTGAAGTAAAAATTTATAGACAAAGTGAAAAGCAAAATGAGTGAAAGTGTTAAATTGATGATTGTGCATTTTTTTTTAGTAAATAAAGTCTTTTAACTTAATTTAAATGACATTGCGTTTTCAGTTTCCCGGAACATTAAAATTATCGGCCGCGAACCATAACACGCGACAATAAATATATATATATATATATATATATATATATATATATATATATATATATATATATATATATATATATATATATATATATATATATATACCTATATATATATATATATATATATATATATATACCTATATATATATATATATATATATATATATACATATATATATATATATATATATATATATATATATATATATATATATATATATATATATATATATATATATATATATATACGTGTACATATGTACATATATATTTTTTTAAACTATATAAAAATATTTTAAGCTGCAAATTTCATAAATAAATTCAGAGAAGTTATTAACATTCGAATTTTTGGGAATTACAACAACAAGGAGATCCTAAACATTTTTTGAAAAGAACCAGTCAAACATAATTTCGCCCAGCAGTCCAGGACCTTCTTTGGTGGACCATTTGCACCAACTCATATTTTGGGTCTAACCAGCTGATCATGGAATCTTCTCAGTTAGGAGAGCAATCTATTATAATAATGTATATGTATATATATATATATATATATATATATATATACATATATATATATATATATATATATATATATATATATATATATATATATATATATATATATATGTATATATATGTGCCGACGCAGTTGAAAGTGGCAATGTACTCATCGTCAATTGCTTTTCTAACCACCAATCAGCAACAACCTCACCCCACTCTCTCCTTTTCGGACTTTATCATGACCACGCGCATAATGATTATCGGTGGTTGTTTGCAAAAGAGAGCTCGTTCTTTAATATTTCGTAGACACAATATTGGTGACAATGATGTGAGTTTCTTTTTTAAGAAATACCAAACGAATTTTTCGATGCCGACCTCGCTGGTAATTGTCGGCATCTGAATAGTACTCACACGGGAAAGTGCACCCACGACCTTGTTGCTGGCCCCGGTAATAAAATAGAGATCCGTCGTGAATTGAGAAATGTAGTTTAGATAACTGAGTTGGCACGGCGAAGCTTTGCTAGTGTCAGCGGCTTGTGGTCTGTCAGGACGAAAAATAAAGAGTCTTCTAAGTAGTGTCAGAATTGATGAACGCTGGTATAAATAGCGAGCAATTCACGGTTGTAAATGCTATACTCAGGCTCATGCATAGAGATCTAGCGGGAGTCAACGACCATTTTGCTCCTGCGCCTACGGCTACATTGGATGCATCGCTAGTTAGCCTGAGAGGCTTATCGGTCTGAAAATGTACGAGTGATGTAGTATCCACCAATCTATTCTTAGAATTTATGTATGCTTCCTCCGCTTCCAGGGTCCACTCAATTTCTGTCCTGTCTCCTATACTGTTGCTTTTACATAATTTGTTGAGCGGGCCTGAAGAACCGTGGCGTCATGGATAAACCGCCGACAAAAATTTAACGTTCCCAAAAACCATCGGAGATCCTTTAACGTCTCAAGTCCTTGAAAAGTTCAGATTGCATCTACTCTAGCCGTCGGGGTGCGTACGCCCTTCTCGCCAATAACTCGACAGACGTTGAAACACTATTCCTATATGCTGTAAATGCTCCATCTTTGATTTCGACGCAATGAGCCTATTATGAAGGCTGGAAAAACAGCAATCAAACCCTCGGAGCACGCCGCGTTCCGAAAACCAAACGTCATCTTCGTGTACTTAAAGAGTACCTTCACTGCTATTAGAATCTAGTGGAACACGGGCAATAAGTCAATATTCGAGAAAACACACATCCCACTCGAATTCACAGAAATATCTTCGATGTGTCGTATTGGATACTTATCCGGGACTGTAGTGGCTTCAAGGTGGCGATAGTCCCCGTATGGATGATATGTGCCGTATATATTGCAACGAGATGCAGGAAGCTTGCTCAGGGGCTCTTCGACGGTCGACAGAAACCGTTATCCAGCAGAAACTGGAACTCTTGTCGCGCTTTGCGTGAATGTGCTGGTTTAGTCAATGGGGGTCGTCTGTACCAGGGGGCCCGTAGTCGTTATATAATTCTTTGCTTGATGCATCAGAGAGCACATGGAGACTACCGGATCAGTGAGGCCCGGAAATTTTTTCAGCAGCAATACATACGGCGAATTTCCAATGATGGTTGACACGGCCACCTATTGATGCCAGCTAATCTTTCCAGATACAACCGCCTGACTTGCAGGGTCCAAGAGCTTGCAGTTCTTAAGGTCCACGAGTCGACCGGAACGTCTGAGAAAATTGGCACCTAGGATGGGGCGATACGAAAACGCCAGCGGAACATGCGTGGCAGACCGAGAATTTTGTCACCGAAGGTGCGTATTGTAGTTCCATTTCTAAGGGGAAATTTCACACCGGAATGATGAAGACATCCGCTCCTGTATCAACGAGGAATTTGACTTTTGACATTGGGTGCAAAACTTCGAGGTGACTTGCCGAGGAACCACCAGCTGTCACCTCCTGGGCTAGTGGCTCAATGCGTTCCCCGAACGCTTGTTAACGAAAAAGCATGGCGGGTGGCACTGTTTCGCAATGGCACCAAAACGGCGATGGAAATACCGCTACTGTGTGTAATTTATACGCGAGTTCGGCTGCTGAAATGACTGCGTATAATTTTTACGTGGGGATGGGTGTTGAAACGGGGAGCTACAGACGGAAGAGCCGTATTGCTGCAACGATTCTTATATGCGGCTCACTTCTGTTCTCAGCTCGTCGATGCATTTTAGAATGGCTTCGCTGTCATTTGCCGAGCGTACCGCTGAGTTGTTCTGCACGCACGACACTGTATCTGGTGTGCCGATACTGGCTTTATAATCAGCCGTCATGATTCGATCAGCTTATCCGGAACGGATCCCTTAGTGGAGCACTGCAGGTAACGCAAAAACTGGGATGACCACATATCTTTCATCTCAAGTTCAAAAAGCACCTGGTGCATCCTTTCCTCGTCGATGACGCCACAAATAGGCGTTGGTTGGGCTTTCTACGATACCCGCAATCTGCAAAAGAATTGGCATGTCCAATTCAGCCACGACTTTGTCGAAACGTGCCGTATTCAAGTTGATTTTTTCGCTGTGGAGCTGCATTTCAACGTACGTAAACCATAGTGCTGGTTTGGTATACCAGAAAGGTGGCGATTTGATCATGATGGCGGCGTTGATGTCAGCGAAAGCTCGGTCAACATTGCCTTCATCGGCATCGAAAAATTCGTTTGGTATTTCTTAAAAAAGAAACTCACATCATTGTCACCAATATTGTGTCTACGAAATATTAAAGAACGAGCTCTCTTTTGCAAACAACCACCGATAATCATTATGCGCGTGGTCATGATAAAGTCCGAAAAGGAGAGAGTGGGGTGAGGTTGTTGCTGATTGGTGGTTAGAAAAGCAATTGACGATGAGTACATTGCCACTTTCAACTGCGTCGGCACATATATATACATATATATATATATATATATATATATATATATATATATATATATATATATACATATATATATATATATATATATATATATATATATATATATATATATATATATATATATATATATGTATATATATGTGCCGACGCAGTTGAAAGTGGCAATGTACTCATCGTCAATTGCTTTTCTAACCACCAATCAGCAACAACCTCACCCCACTCTCTCCTTTTCGGACTTTATCATGACCACGCGCATAATGATTATCGGTGGTTGTTTGCAAAAGAGAGCTCGTTCTTTAATATTTCGTAGACACAATATTGGTGACAATGATGTGAGTTTCTTTTTTAAGAAATACCAAACGAATTTTTCGATGCCGATGAAGGCAATGTTGACCGAGCTTTCGCTGACATCAACGCCGCCATCATGATCAAATCGCCACCTTTCTGGTATACCAAACCAGCACTATGGTTTACGTACGTTGAAATGCAGCTCCACAGCGAAAAAATCAACTTGAATACGGCACGTTTCGACAAAGTCGTGGCTGAATTGGACATGCCAATTCTTTTGCAGATTGCGGGTATCGTAGAAAGCCCAACCAACGCCTATTTGTGGCGTCATCGACGAGGAAAGGATGCACCAGGTGCTTTTTGAACTTGAGATGAAAGATATGTGGTCATCCCAGTTTTTGCGTTACCTGCAGTGCTCCACTAAGGGATCCGTTCCGGATAAGCTGATCGAATCATGACGGCTGATTATAAAGCCAGTATCGGCACACCAGATACAGTGTCGTGCGTGCAGAACAACTCAGCGGTACGCTCGGCAAATGACAGCGAAGCCATTCTAAAATGCATCGACGAGCTGAGAACAGAAGTGAGCCGCATATAAGAATCGTTGCAGCAATACGGCTCTTCCGTCTATAGCTCCCCGTTTCAACACCCATCCCCACGTAAAAATTATACGCAGTCATTTCAGCAGCCGAACTCGCGTATAAATTACACACAGTAGCGGTATTTCCATCGCCGTTTTGGTGCCATTGCGAAACAGTGCCACCCGCCATGCTTTTTCGTTAACAAGCGTTCGGGGAACGCATTGAGCCACTAGCCCAGGAGGTGACAGCTGGTGGTTCCTCGGCAAGTCACCTCGAAGTTTTGCACCCAATGTCAAAAGTCAAATTCCTCGTTGATACAGGAGCGGATGTCTTCATCATTCCGGTGTGAAATTTCCCCTTAGAAATGGAACTACAATACGCACCTTCGGTGACAAAATTCTCGGTCTGCCACGCATGTTCCGCTGGCGTTTTCGTATCGCCCCATCCTAGGTGCCAATTTTCTCAGACGTTCCGGTCGACTCGTGGACCTTAAGAACTGCAAGCTCTTGGACCCTGCAAGTCAGGCGGTTGTATCTGGAAAGATTAGCTGGCATCAATAGGTGGCCGTGTCAACCATCATTGGAAATTCGCCGTATGTATTGCTGCTGAAAAAATTTCCGGGCCTCACTGATCCGGTAGTCTCCATGTGCTCTCTGATGCATCAAGCAAAGAATTATATAACGACTACGGGCCCCCTGGTACAGACGACCCCCATTGACTAAACCAGCACATTCACGCAAAGCGCGACAAGAGTTCCAGTTTCTGCTGGATAACGGTTTCTGTCGACCGTCGAAGAGCCCCTGAGCAAGCTTCCTGCATCTCGTTGCAATATATACGGCACATATCATCCATACGGGGACTATCGCCACCTTGAAGCCACTACAGTCCCGGATAAGTATCCAATACGACACATCGAAGATATTTCTGTGAATTCGAGTGGGATGTGTGTTTTCTCGAATATTGACTTATTGCCCGTGTTCCACTAGATTCTAATAGCAGTGAAGGTACTCTTTAAGTACACGAAGATGACGTTTGGTTTTCGGAACGCGGCGTGCTCCGAGGGTTTGATTGCTGTTTTTCCAGCCTTCATAATAGGCTCATTGCGTCGAAATCAAAGATGGAGCATTTACAGCATATAGGAATAGTGTTTCAACGTCTGTCGAGTTATTGGCGAGAAGGGCGTACGCACCCCGACGGCTAGAGTAGATGCAATCTGAACTTTTCAAGGACTTGAGACGTTAAAGGATCTCCGATGGTTTTTGGGAACGTTAAATTTTTGTCGGCGGTTTATCCATGACGCCACGGTTCTTCAGGCCCGCTCAACAAATTATGTAAAAGCAACAGTATAGGAGACAGGACAGAAATTGAGTGGACCCTGGAAGCGGAGGAAGCATACATAAATTCTAAGAATAGATTGGTGGATACTACATCACTCGTACATTTTCAGACCGATAAGCCTCTCAGGCTAACTAGCGATGCATCCAATGTAGCCGTAGGCGCAGGAGCAAAATGGTCGTTGACTCCCGCTAGATCTCTATGCATGAGCCTGAGTATAGCATTTACAACCGTGAATTGCTCGCTATTTATACCAGCGTTCATCAATTCTGACACTACTTAGAAGACTCTTTATTTTTCGTCCTGACAGACCACAAGCCGCTGACACTAGCAAAGCTTCGCCGTGCCAACTCAGTTATCTAAACTACATTTCTCAATTCACGACGGATCTCTATTTTATTACCGGGGCCAGCAACAAGGTCGTGGGTGCACTTTCCCGTGTGAGTACTATTCAGATGCCGACAATTACCAGCGAGGACGGCCTCGTCCAAGAGCAAAGCTGCGACATAGAATTTCAACAGCTGCTCCGAAGCAACAACAACTCGTTGAAACTTACCCAGTATTCATACAGTACGCACCAGAAGTTAATTTTTGACGAGTCCCTGGGCCAGATCAGCCCCTTCGTCCCGATTTTGTTGCGCTAGAAAGTCTTCAAAATCTTACACTGACTGGTGCACCTCAGTGCATGCACTACCTGTAACGAATATGAAGAGAGACATCCGTATTTGGGCTCATTCATGCGTGCCGTGCCAGCCCTTGAAAGTTACTCGTCATCAGGTGAATCCAGTGTAACCATTTCCGGTACCCAATGGCCATTTCCAGTACATTCATTTGGACATCGTTGGACCACCCACCCCATCGCAAGGCTTTAAATATTGCCTAACGGTGATCGATCGTTTTTCGATGTCGTCCCCATCACCGATCAGACAGTGAAAATCGTGGCAGAAGCACTCTTTAATAACTGGATCGCCTGTTGCGGTACACTTGAGCTCATCATGACAGATTATTCGAATCATTACTGTTCAAATCTCTCGCCGCTTTCTCCAAAAATATCAGAATTAGAACATCACCGTATCACCCTTCGTCAAAACGAATTTTCGAGCACTGGTAACGTAAGTTAAAGGCCGCAAGTATGTGTCACAGTGGTGGCGTTTCCTGGCCCAATATTCTTCCAACTGTATTATTGCCCCAATAACATCGCAAAAAACGAAAAACGCACTTTTAGCAGCTCACAAAACGACGCGTATCTCACACACTAATGAATATTTTGGCATGTAAATTTAACATAGATGTCACTGATAGTACTACCAGACAAAAAAAATTAATAATTCTCCAAATCCTTCGACGCGCGCAGCTTAAATTCTAATGTCACCTTATTTTTTGGTCACAGTAGTATGTCGCAAGTCTGATCAGTGCCGACTGCCCACCGAAAAGATCAAACAATCTTTGTGAACAAGAGGCTCAGTGTCTGTTCACATGTCTTCCTACGCGTGTATGCAGTCCGTAAACCCCTGTAGCCGCCTAACTCAGGACCGCATCTTGTGCTGCAGCGACTATCAGAATTGCTGTACAAGATTGATCTTAATGGCCGCTATGTCCACGGAGCATCTAAAGCTGGCGTTAGAAGAGCTTAAGCAGGGTTTGCGTCAACCCACCGATTCATCGAGAGCATTTTGTCCGGCGAATGTTTCCGCGGCAGTCAGTCATGCAAGCCCTGCCGGGCTATGGCATTTGGTACCCAGCGCACGCCTCCCATCATGTAGATAGCAACTGATAGCTGTGAACCCTCTGGCTATAGGCAAAAGGACTTACCCCCCGAGTAAAAAGCGAGAAGGTACGAATGATCAGTGTCATATGACTGGCACTTGGGAGGGAGTATTGTGCTGACGCAGTTCAAAATTGTAACGCAAACATCGTCAATTGATTTTCTGACTACCAGGCAGCCTCTTAGCAGTAGAGTCAACAACAACTCACATCACTCTCTCGCTTTAAGTAGTAATAAAGATTATCTGTAGTTGTTTGCAAACGAGAGCTTGTTCTTTAATATTTCGTATTCACAATATATATATATATATATATATATATATATATATATATATATATATATATATATATATATATATATATATATATATAGAATATTGGTAAGTCTAAAAAGAATTGAGCCTTCCCTGTCATTTTTCGATTGAATATTTCTATTATTTAAAATGGATTTTATTTAACTACATATTGTTCATTATTATCTATGACCTTTTGCCATTTTTTTGGGTGGAGCCATTATTCCATCTGTGTAAAACTTTTGTAGTTTATCGGCGGAAAACTTGACCAAGTGATTTTCACAGTCCCTTTTTGAAGTGAATTTCTTTTCATGAAGGAAGTTTTGCAGAGACCGGAGCAAATGGTAGTCTGATGGTGCAAGGTCTATACTATACGGTGAATGCATCAAAACTTCCCAGCCAAGCTCTGTCAATTTTTGCTGGGTCATCAAAGATATGTGTGGTCTGGTATTGGCATGATGGAAGACAACGCCCTTTCTGTTGATCAATTCTGGCCGGTTTTTTTGAATTACTTGTTGCAATCTGGTTAACTGCTGATAGTACAGAGCCAAATTGAGTGTTTAACTAGGTTTCAGTACCTCAATATAAACAATTTCCTTTCAATCCCTCCATACGCACAGCATAACCATATTTGGTGTCAATCCTGGCGTTGAAGTCGTTTATGATGATTCGCCTTTTTTTGACCAGAGTCTTTTTCGAACGTCATTCTTGTATCTCATCCATTTTTCATCGCCTGCAATCATTTGCTTCATAAATGGCTCGGTTTCCTTGCGTTTTATTAGCGTTTTGCAAATGGAAATTCGGTCGATCAAATTTTTTTGTGTTAATTTATGCGGCACCCAAACGTCGAGCTTGTTTGTGTATCCAGCCCTACGCAAATCATTCAAAACTATTTGTTGAGGGATATTCAATTCCTTAGTAATGATATGTATCGGTTTTCTTCAATTTTTTGTAAGATTTCATCGACTTTTCAGTGATTGGTTGACCTGAGCGAGGTGGATTTTCGACATCAAAATTTCCAGAACGAAAGCGAGCGAACCATCTCTTGGCACCACAAGTTTTTCCACGAGGCTGCGATGCATTCTCATCTTGAACGTAGTGGTATTGTAAAATATAACGAATTTTTTCAGAAACTTCACGCATTTTTAAATGAATACAACTTTTGACACGAATAACGAAATACAATATTGTCCATATGAAAATTGTAGACTGGTATGTCACCTTTTAGGCGCATATCAGTTTGACTCAATCTGATTAGTACTGCCCGGTATATGACAGCGAACACCATCTAGTGACAAAAAAGGCTCAATACTTTTTAGAATATCCAATGTATATATATACCACAGACACTAATGCTTCTGGAGGAATGAAGCCAGTGGTGAGAAAAGTCTGAGTGTACCCGTCTGTATGGTGGAGCAGCTGCAAAATCTAGAGGTTATCGCTTACAGTTGAAAACTTTTCGACAGAATTTTGAAATAGTTTCTAAATGCAAATGTCGACTCTCGTCACTTTGGCAGTTTGATTGATCCAATCCATCCCAGGCTTTCTTTACAGACCAATGTATGAGCAAAGATATTTTTTTTTCGAAAACTATTGACTTTCCCATTATACTAGCACGCTGATTATATGAGATCTGATCTAGCCTAACCAGTGTCTTGTAACAGATAAATTTAACCTTGCGACCCATATATAGTATCTGGAATGAAAGTATCGTCTAAGGGACATGAACACCTTCAGTGATCTACTGAGAAAAATTTTACGTGTTTATTATAGTAAAGGTACTGATAGAGGTGAAAACCGACATACCGAGTACAGTATTTATGTGAAAACCATTCTAAACTACTCTCACCTGCCGAGAATGTGTAACTCCTTCGAATTATACTTCAAGCGCTGACTAGCCGACCACAACGTTGTCTGAAGCAAAATTGTTTCGCAGTTCTGTACATTGAGTTTCATTCGCCAACTGCCCGTGTAGAGCTGCACAAAATTAAACATTTGTTATAGGTTTTCATTAGTTTACGAAGCCCTATTGAGCACTGAGGATTGCACCTTCATGTATGACAGTCTCTGATTCAGTGGTGAAAGTTATTGCAGGCGTGATACTTGCTACCCTCTATGCCAGAGAGCACTACAATAGTTACCTGCGTCTACCCAAGGGAAACGGTTCCCCGTGAGGAGAAACAGCGCTCAACCAATGATTGGCAGCGGTCTTGGATGAATTGCACGAAGGGAAGCTGGACTGCGTGCCTCATCCCGGAGTGGGGACCGTGGCTAAATCGAAGGTATTGTGAGACTGACATCTATCTGACCCAGCTTTGGAGCGGGCATGAGTGCTTTCAGTCTCACCTGCACAAGATTGGTAAGTCCCGATCTCCCGATTGCCGGTTTTAACCAAGAGAGGAAAACGATTCCTGCCACACATGTGACAGGCTGTGGTGGGAACTCTACAGGAAAATGGGAGAGCTCACCTCCCGGACAATATAGTCACGATGATGCTTAGATTAGTTGGCAAATGGAATCATGTAGCACATTATGTTCAGGTAGTCCCGAAAGATAGAAGGGACTTACAGCAGCCAGGGATGTCACGCTGGGGGATACCTTGTCTGGCAATTCATCTTCTGCCCTCCCCTCCTACTGGAGGAAGGATCTTGGAGCTTGACGGTTCCTCACGGTGCAATAAAACGAGACCAAGTTAGGTGTTAAACGAATCCAGGCTATGTTTTCAGGTTGACCCGGGAGATGTTGAGAGAGTACCTATCCGAGCTTAAAGTTCTTCTAACTCCAGGATTCTATTTTTAAATTCTTTGCTAGGGTTCACAGTTATTTTACTTTAAGCGCGCAATAAAAATATTATAAGTGCACATAAAATTAAGATTTGAAATGAAAGAATTGTGTTTTTCAAACACGCACTGACGCTTGATACGCTGGGTTTACGAGTTATTTTATTTTAAAATGCGTTTAACTATACTGAGACATTACACTACCGACATCTATGGAGTTTCTGAAACTACTGTATAAGGCAAAAAGTGAGAATTTCTGAGTTCGTATCGCGTTGGTGTAAGTAGACCGTTTGGGGTGATAATAGTCGCTAGGATAGGAGCTCGGAATTCCAGAAAGCGACTTTTCTACGAATTATACCTGTATAGTACTTGAATATTTCTCCATTGTAATTGTTGAAGATTTAAGTTTTGGTTGAATGTTAAAATTTTTCGGCCAGTATTGACTTATAATACTATAAAATCGGCAACCCTCATTTGCAAAATAATTTTTAAATTCAAACTAATTGTACCATAATACATTAAATTTTATATTTCATTGTTATTCAGATATGTAATAATGGACGACGATAGTCGAAGATACTACGATCTTCTCTTTGAGCCTGGATTCAAAGGACTCATAATGAATATAGATAAAGATGTGCAGTATTATAATACACTGGATCGCAATCGGCTTCCTCTTCAGGTCAAGGAGCGCCTTCACAATTTCCCTCAGTGTATTTACTTCAAGAAGAACTCGTATCTTGTCGATCCCTTCAATGGTGTTTTATTGAATTTTATGGGTAGTGGCCTTGTCCGGAAGTGGACCAGTCAAGTTCTCAACCGGCCCTACAAGGAGGCTTACATCCAACTAAAAGGAGTACGCAGAAGTTTAACAGTCCCCGACTATATTGGAGTTTGGGATTTTTACGGGTTTTTTGTTTTGGCATCTACTATAATGTTCGTTTTGGAAATGCTATCGAGGCGTTTTGTTAGGCTTTCGAGAATTATTGATTTCTTCACCGGCTGATCATTTACAGAAATAATTCTGTCATAGTTAAATAGCTTTAAAATCTGAGAGACATATTCACAAGATTTTGTGTTTTTTAGCGTTTTCACTAAAGTAGACACATTTAGAGTAAGTAGCAACATGTTGAATTGTTGATTATAAGCACTAAATACTATAATAAATATTTTAGACTATTTTGTGGCATTTTTTCTGAGGGATGACGGAATCAATAAATGTCTAAAATGAGTTTAACAATATTTGTAAGGATCATCAAATTCACTGCAATTAGGAGCAAGTCTAGTCTTCCACTATTAAAATGAAGAAATCATACGTTAAATTTGAAGGTGTGAAGGAGTTGGCAGAACTAGTAAACGTACGGCGAATGAGCCGAATCTGTGGATTTCGATCCATGAATCTGACTTCACTATGTTAATCAACTCTTAGCTGAATAATTGAAATGTAAAGGATTAAAACAAAACGTTTCATTTTCAAACGTCATACAATTTATGTATTGCATTCATCACTGGCTAGAACTAAAACTTTACTGGATCAAAGTGTTCCGGAAAATTTAAAAGGATATAATTGTTCGATAAATGCAACTTAATCCCTGACTAATAATCCTATTAACGTAAAGCACATGCAAATATTTGCAATTATCTTTGTGAACATACATTTGCAATTAGCGAGCGTATGTATTGTAGTAGCTTCTAGCCACAATGGGGATACAATTAACATGGTATCGCCTCTTGCGTACAAACTTATATACTCGTATGCACATATGTGACCTGACAAATAGCGGCAGCTAGATATATGTCAGTATGTATATGCATTAATATCTGTTAGCATTACCGACACTGCTAATGGGAGCTTTTCGATTGAGTGAAGCCTGCTAAAATATCCTTTATGTGTGTTGCTGATAAATGAAAATGGGTCGGTTGATTTTTAACATTTAATTTCTTTGCTTGAATAGAAATAACTGATGATGTAGAAAGAGACAGCAGTGAGCGCTTAATATGATATGAATATGAACTTTTTTTTCGAACACAAAGAAGCATTTGAGCTTAAAGAAGCAATAAAACGAATTGTGAGGGTATGATTAAAATTTTACTTCTGAGCTAACTAATTGAAACTAGTACCTTCTTCTCCTTCTTCTTAGCACTACTTAGCACTGCAAATAGCGTCTGCATATGTCTCGGTCTATTGACTGAGTCCTTTCATTTTGAAATCCAAGCAGCGATGAACTGTCTTTGTCGACCGAATCAGACCAGCGTTTCCTCGGTTTTCCCCCTGGCCTCCTGCCTTCAGTTCTCCCAACGAATACCTTTTTGGGTATCCGTTGTTCGTCCATACGAGTCATGTGGCCAGCCCATTGCAGCTTCCGCAGTCTTACAATAGTTGAGACCTCCGGCTCGTCAAAAATTTCATACAGCTCATGGTTGTATTAACTTCGTCATTGGTCCCCGTCTAGCTTCGCGCCGATTATTCGCCTCAGGACCCGTCGCTCAAAGCCGTTTAATATGTTTGCCGATGCTTGGGTCAGGGTTCATATTTCATACCCATAGTATAACACAGGTCTTATCACAGATTTGTATACTTGGAGCATTGTTTTCCTGCGTATGCAGCTAGTCTTCAAGACCGTCAAACTTGAAAAAAAAAAATTATTTGCGAGCTTTGTTCTGTGGCGTATTTTGTCTCTTTCGTTGCCGGCTCTCGTTATTTTGGCGCCTAAATACACAATTTTGCTCACATTATTGATACTGTATTCACCAAGTGTTATGTTATGCCCATGGTTTCTTTTCACGATAATAGGGGCAAAAATATTGATAAACATGACAGAACTACGCTCATGTCAGAAGGGCTTTGTACTCAACCTACGATATGCAAACTCAAGAAAGCTTTAACGACATCTTCAAAAAAAACAAATGAGCCTTAAAAAACAAACAATTCGCCGCTATTTAGTTCCATATTACTAACAACAACTGTCTGAATGAAATTTGATTTATGATCCTGTTCGCTTACAATAGCAAAGTTTCCCGCGAAAAAATAAATTAAATTCTTTTTTCTTCATAGATATTACTCATAGGTTACTCACTGCCCGCGAGCACTTGAGCGCATTTTCATTTTCATGAGAAAGTTTTGCTCATCTGAATTCTGCAGAGTCGCAAAAAATTATAGTATTAAATAGTAAGTTGAGTTGCAATTTTTGTTTCCATGGGAATAAAAATTATTGCGGCGAATTATTTCGAAAAAGCGATTTAGATTAAGAAAATTTTGTATGTATTTGCATTTGAGAAATAAACGACAGTTGTATTTATTTCTTTCCTCTGGTGAGTTTGCCAGAGTTATAGTTTCGAAGATATATTCTAGTAATGCACTAGCAATATACTCACAGTAACTAAACTCCAAGATATATTCTAGCACTGCACTAACAATATATTTATGTACTGAAGTGTGAATCGGGCGGTGAAGAAAAGCCTTCATCGCGGTACAAACCATTAGTAACCCCGACGTGATACAAAACTAGCACAACACAGCAAAGCCGACCGTTGATATTTGCAAGGTTTACGAGAGGTATACGAGAAGCTGCTATATCTACTAAATGATGCAAGGGAAACATTAGCGGGAACTTCTTCTAACAAAACCACCATGGCATCATCATCTGCAACCAAACCTGGAGATACGTCTGCCACAAGCCCAGAACCTCATGTAGATTTCAAGTTTGATAAGCGATGACGAAGAAATAAAGGACGTTCTTCTAGGAATGATAGGAAGCAAAAGGCCTTAATAAGAACCCTTACATACTTCATTCAAGATATTGAGAACAAGGCTCGCAGCGAACATTCTAACGAGTACTACACACTTAAGGTCAACTTGCTTCAAAGGTACGAAGATGTACTGGCAGAGAAGGGAATAAGCTACCGAGAAAAGTGCTTTTGGCTACAAGCCCAAACTCTGCCAAAAACTGCACTGCTGAACTCAAAAAACGAAAATTTCACTCCAAGAACGAGTGAAAAATACTGAACGGGGAAGCGGTAACCCGCAGCCACAATCAAAGGATACCGGAATGCAATTGCCAAAAATCGTACTGCCAACCTTTGAGAGAGATTACTTGCAGTGGGCTCAATTTCATGATTTGTATCTCCAACTGATTCACAATCGTGCAACCGGCAACGCGCAAAAGATGTATTACCTGCTTAGGTATCTATCAGGGTAAACAATGTGATTAGTGCAACACTTGCCAGTTTTCAGTGAGAATTGTTTTGATGCATGGAATATATTAAAGGACACATCTTCTCAATAAACTTCTGTCTCAACCATCGAGCTCTGTCGAATCTGCATCATCAATAAAGGATCTACATGACGACACCTGGGATCCAATACTATTGCAGTGCGGGTAAAAAGGTTGGACCACACTACACACATGTTGTATGAGCAATCATTGGCAGAACCCCGGAAGCTAAGCACGGTGATGCATTTTCCATCATTTCTGGTGAATTGATTTCAAAGTCTTGAAGCGCTGGGCAAAGGGGGCCGGCATCCACGAAGCAATAAATTAAGTCTGCTTCTCTAGCAACATCATTCCAAGGGAGCATATGCATTGTGTGCAAAGGAACGCATCCTCTTTATACTTGCAAACGGTTCCTGGACCAACTGCCAAACTTCTTCAGATTGTGAAGAAGAATAACCTGTGTTATAATTGTTTGAACATGGATATAATACTCAACAGTGCTCATTCTGAGGTTGCAAAAAATGCTCAAATGGCATAATACATTATTGCACATAGACAGTGTTTCAAAGGAGGAATCAATTCCTAATAATCAGGGTACTAAGTCAAGCTTTACTTCACCTAAAGCACAAGCAGGCACATTGACTATGCCATCAAATTCAAAGACCTTAGCAGCGAAAAATAACAACACAAGGAGGAACAACATCTTGCTAAGTATGGTACTCGTTAAGGTATTGACAATGGATGGTCAATAACACGAGTGTCGAGCTGTTCTTGACTCCGGGTCTCAGTTAAATTTCGTCACCGAGCATTTGGTCAAACGGCTTGGTTTGAAGGAAGTTCCCGAAGCATTATGTGTACAAGGAATCGGACAAGGAATTCAAAAAACTCAATCCTGAGTAAACTTCTCAACATGATGCAGGACAACAGGATTCCCAGCTAGAATCGAAGCCTTCGTTCTACCACAGATTATAACATTTTAACCGTCAAAATTCATTGACATCTCATCACAGCCTATTCCACAGAATATGTCGCTCTTGGATCCTGGGTGCGATCAGAATAGTCAAATTGATCTTCTCATTAGAGTGGAAAACTACTTGCCACTATTTTCTGCTGTACGAATTCGATTGGGGAAGAAATGGTCAACTCTACAGAATACCGTGTTCAGATGGATCATCTCCGGTCACGTGGCGGTTCTGATACCCATATATTTAGCTGCGGCATCAGCATTCATAATCAAAGCAAACTTCAAAACAAGCTGCACGAGTTCTGGAAACTAGATGAAGTGGAGTTAGGCTCAAACTTCACGCAGCAAGAAAAAAGGTGTGAAGAACGCTTCACTGCTAACACTACGCGAGGACAAGATGGACGATTGTTGTGAATTATCATCCATGAAATACCTTAAGTTGTTGCGTGACTCCAAGGAGACAGCATACAAACGTTTTTTGGCTTTGGAACACAAGTTGAACAAGAGCGAATCACTGAAACAATAGTACACCGACTTTATGAAAGAGTACCGTCAGTTGGGAGATATGGAGGAGGTCAATATTTAGTAGCTTTCTACACCCCTTTACTTCTGGCTACACCACTGTGGCATAAAGCCAGACAGTACCTCAACTAAATTGCGAGTGCGGCAGGCGAAAATATTTACGAGCATTTCTTCAAATGAAGTTTGCCGGGTCATCAAAGATGTGTGTGGTCTGGCTTTGTTATGATGGAAGACAACGCCCTTTCTATTGATCAATTCTGGCTGGTGTGTTTGAATTGTTTGTTGCAATCTGGTTAATTGCTGACAGTACAGAGCCAAATTGAGTGTTTGGCCAGGTCCTAGCACCTCATGATAAACAATTCGCTTCCAATCCCACCATACGCACAGCATAACCTTATTTGGTGTCAATCCTGGCTTTGAAGTCGTTTGTGATGATTCACCTTTTTTGACCATGATCTTTTTCGGATAACATTCTCGTATCTTACCCATTTTTCATCGCCCGTAATCATTTGCTTCGTTGCGTTTTATTGGCATTTCGCAAATGGAAATTCGGTCGATCAAATTTTTATGTGTTAATTTATGCGGCCCCAAACGTCAAGCTTCTTTGTGTATTCAGTTTTTCGCAAATGGTTCAAAACTATTCAGTGATGAATATTCAGTTCCTTAGCAATGTCAGGGCTGCTTATATGTCGATCTTTTTCAATTTTTTGTTAAGATTTCATCGACTTTTTCAATGATTGGTTGACCTGAGCAGGGTGCATCTTTGACTTCAAAATTTCCAGAACGAAAGCCAGCGAACCATCTCTTGGCTGTGGCTTTTGATAAAGTATCTTGACCGTAGACACTACAAATTTTTTCACAAGCCTGAGATGTATTCTCATCTTGATCGTAGTGATATTGTAAAATATAATGAATTTTTTCAGAAATTTCACTCATTTTTAAATGAATACAACTTTTGACACGAATGACGAAATACAATATTGTCCATATGAATATTATAGACTGGAATCTCACTTTTCAAATACATATCAGTTTGGGTCAATCTGATTAGTATTGCCCGACATATGACAACGAGCACCATCTAGTGACTATCCGATACTATAACAAAGCCTCAGCAAGCTGCGAGCTGCCAAAATAGAACTCCCGACAAGCAAGTCACTTCACGTGCATCATTCCACCATTGGATACTGCGCGCTATCGACTTTGATGATCTGTTTATTGTACCTTGTGTGGAAATTCTACAGAGGGCAATTTACATCCAACCATCATCCAATCCCCGAACCACGCCTACCGAATGCCATGGAATCCCAAGTGAATCCAAAAGTTCATCCTTGAACAGTCCGTTCGTAGGGGGAGGATGTTCGCTTACAATAACAAAGTTTCCCGCTGTCAAATCAATTAAATTCTTTTTTCTTTATGGATATTAGGTTACTCACTGTCCGCGAGCATAAGTTTTGCTCGTCTGAATCCCGCAGAGTTTCTAGTACGCGAGGTTTAAAATTTCTTTCTGCCGCGAAAAGTTATAGTATTAAATAGTAACTTGAGTTACAATTTTGGATCCCATGGGAATGAAAAATTATTGCCGCGAATTATTTAGAGTAAGCAATTTGGATTAAGAACATTTTATATATATAAACTTGAGCGTTTGAGAAATGAAAGACAAATATATTTTCAACGTCAAACAAAGTCTTAATTCTTGACTCTGGTGAGGCTGCCAGAGTTATAGTTTCGAAGATATATTCTAGTACTGCACTTGCAATATACTCACAGTAACTAAAATCACAGATACATTCTAGTACTGCTCTAACAATATATTTAAGGTTAACTTAACACATTTCTAATAGTGTAACATACTGGTGTGTGAATCGGGCGGTGAAGAAAAGCCTTCATCGCGGTACAAACCAAATCCAATTAAAATGTAGTGTCGGGTTCGACTAAAAGCTCAAATGGTAGAAAGACTGTTCTTTGTTATTGTGGCAATCGGTGAAAATTCAAGCGGCTATTACTACCGTAAATAAGATAATATATTTGATTTCGTAAAGTATAAGAAACTTTTAAAGGGCAACTTAAATCTAAAATTTAAATGAATTTAACAGTATATCTGGATTAGTGGGAAAAACGTTAAATTTACAAATCCTACTAATATTGAGTCCAAGTATGGCACGCTCAAACGGCATCTTGTCACCAGATTCTCCGCTAAACCGGTTGCTCACAGAAGCAGACCTCGACGGAAAACAACCGTCACAACTACTTCGAGAAGTGCACAATTTCGCACCTTTGGATTTGTCTAAGGACATCTTCAAAACATTGTGAATGAAACGACTACCAGAGAGCGTGAGGTGCGTTCTGGCTGCTAGCAAGGATTCCGAACTGTATAAACTCGCCAAAATAGCAGACCGCATAGCGGAAAAGAGTGCTCCGGCTTACGTATTGGCTACAGAGCCACTCCACAGGCAGGCGCACCTGATACGTTGGAACTCAACAAACGGATTGAAAAAGTCGAGCGTCAGCTTAATAAAGTTGTCGTTCAGATGACGAAATCAACAAACAATTTCAACCCCTCTGATTTGCGTGGTTCGACAGGTGGTGCAAGAGGCCAGCGCACTTCAACTAACAACGAGGCTTGCTAGCAGCATAAAAGATTTGGCGTAAAAGTGAAGCAGTGCTCGGAGCCGTGCTCGTATCAAGCAAATCAGCATCAGGGTAAACTGAGAAAGTTGCCTTCCATCACCGGAGTGATAGACAACATAGATAAAATTCCGGAATGCAGACTACACATAGCCGATCAGCAGTCATACTTAAATTTCCTAATCGACTCCGGATCGTCCATCTGGATTCTGCCTAAATGCTTCACTCAACATCAAGAGCCGGAAATGCTAACATTATATGCCGTCAACAACACCACAATTACCACATATGGTAAACGACCCTTGAAGATACCCTTACGTTTGAAGCGTGGAATTTTATTGTCGCAAATGTCTCTACACCAATTATCGGGGTGGACTTCTTGACACATTACGGGCTTTTGATCGATTTAAAAACAGACGGCTATTAGATGACAATTCTATTTGCTCCTGCCCGGGACAAATCGCTCTGGTTGATTTTTTCGGGGTGCCCACGACACATGAAAAGGCAACCATAACGGCAACTGTCATTTAGCCTACGACTGGTGACACGTCCTCAACAACAACAACAACAATACACACATCAGCACCAGCTTACTAAGTAGGACATTTCATCAAAACAACTGGATCACCAGTTTTTCAACGGCCTCGATGTCTGACAGGTGAAATACTGAAAGCAGCACGAGCAGAATTCGATCAGATGTTTAAAATGGGTATTTGCCATACATCAAGTAGTCCTTGGGCCAGTCCCATCCATATGGTGGCCAAAAAATCCGAGGGCTGGAGAGTTTGTGGCGACTATCTCAACACTCAGACAGTACCGGGTCGATATCCAATCGCACATAACCATGACGTGGCTGACCGGCTTCACGGTAAAACTATATTTTCAAAGTTGGACCTAGAACGAGCTTGCCATCACATCCCGATGTCCGAAGCCGACATAAAAAAGACAGCCGTTACAACACCGTTCGGGTTGTTTGAATATTAGGTCATGCCTTTCGTTCTTAGAAATGCCACACACAAACTTTTCAACGGCACATGGACAACATCCTCTACGGACTGGAATTCGTCTTCTGCTATGTAGACGATATCATCATCATGTCAGACAATGCTGACCAACATTATCCGTCAACGATTTGGGCAACATAACTTGCACATTAACATTGATAAGTGTGCTTTCGGTCAAACGAAGATAGAGTATTTGGGCTACACGATCAACAAAAACGGTTCACAACCAACACAAGAGCAAAACACTGCGTTGCCTAACTTTAAGCAACCTGAGACCATCGTCGAGCTGTGTCGATTTTTTGAAGCCTTAAACTTCTACAGACGTTATTTTAAACACTCAGCCCACCATCAGGTATCGTTGAACGCTTTCTTAAGCAACAGCAAGAGAAACGATAATCGCAAAGTTCCTTGGACACCACAAATGGAATCAGATTTCCAAATGTGCAAACGCGACCTTGCAACTGCAGCCTTACTCGTCCATCCAGATCACAAGGTACAACTTCAACTTGTCACTGACGCATCTGACATTGCTATCGGAGCAGCCTTGGAACAGCACGATGGTGAACAAAAGCATCTTCTCGGCTTCTTCTCTTGTAAGCTGAGCCCAACGGAAGCTAGATACAGCGTGTATGATCACGAACTACTAGCTATTTATGCAGCAATCAAGTTTCTTAGGTATATTCTGGAGGGTCGGCATTTTATTATCAAAACCGACCACAAGCCTTTAATCTACGCATTCGCTCAAAGTCTCGACAAAGCCAACCTGAGACAATTGAGACAGTTGGACTTCATCTCTCAGTTTACGACGGAGAAAGTCCACATCTCCGGCTTGGAGCATCTGGTAGACGACGCCTTCTCCAGAATTGATACCATCAACATGCCATTCACCTTAGATCCAACTCAACTAGCCGAGGCTCAACAAGAAGACGACGAGCTTCGTGTGCTCCTAGACAACAGCAGTAAGACGGGATCACAACTACAAAAGCTGTCGATTGGTACTGCAACAGTTTATTGCGATATTTCAACGGGACACATTCGTCCTTACGTCTCACCGGAACTTCGTCAATAGGCTTTTGCCTCAGTTATTGGACTCGCTCACCCGAGCGGCAAGGCCACCCTTCACCAACTGCGCCAAGAGTACGTATGGCCCAGCATTCAGAAGGACACGGTAGGATGGACCCACAACTGCATCTCCTGTCAACGCTCGAAAATTCAATGATACAATAGGAACCAGCCAATCTCAATAAACGTACCGATCAAAAGATTTGATCATGTACACATCGACATCGTCATTCTACCATTGATGAGTGGGTATCAATACTTTTTTACCATGGTAGACAGGTTTTCACGGTGGCTAGAAGCAGTCCCCATTCAAGACATCACTGCGAACACAGTCACCAACGCTTTTTACAACACCTGGGTTGCGCGTTTTGGAGCTCCCAGAACGTTCATAACCGACCAAGGCGCTCAATTTGAGGGCGCACTTTTTCGAGCCCTTACCAATCTGACTGGAACGAAACGAATTAGAACAACACCCTATCATCCTGCGTCCAATGGTGCGGTTGAGCGATGGTACCGAAACTTCAAATCAGCTCTTATATGCGGTCAATGAACATCCTGGATAGAACTACTTCCAACTGTTCTACAAGAATTTCGAACGTCACTCAAGGAGGATTTCGGAGCTTCACCCGCCGAATTACTTAACGGCGAACAGCTACGTTCTCCGGGCGAATTTTTTAACAAACGAGGACATGCCAGCCAAACCCTTCTTTTTTGTCGAGAAATTTCGTGAGCACATGTGATTCCTTCGAAAGACACCAACAGCTCACCACATAAAAAGAAGCCTTTTTCAATGTAAGGATCTCTACACTGGCACTCATGTCTTCCTGCGAGTCGATGCAGTCAGACAGCCGTTGGAGCAACCCTACACAGGACCACACGAGGTGGTTGAACGAATCAACGATCACGTCTTCATTATCAAAATAAAGGGACAAGATGCCACCGTCTCAATCGAACGACTTAAACCAGCATATTCTACATAAGATGGGAACGACCAACATCATGACAGGAAAGGGAGTACTGTGGCGATCACAAAAACTTTTTCAACCACTGAGTGGAAGGAAGTTTGACTTTACACATCTGGCAAGCAATCAGCCTGTAACAAGAGGAATTTTTAACAGCTGTTCTCTTTGGATTTTGGTCGTGAAGCAGAGAACTTTAGTTTCATTTAACGAACAGTTATATATTTCGATTATGTTACGTGAGTTTAACGATTGCATTGTGCATTTCTTAATCCCCGAGATTCAAGGCGGCTACAAGTCGAAAATAAAGAAAATATGTAAAAAGGTTTCGGTCAGGGTTAAATCCGTGAATCGTGAGTCTGAGAACCACTTATTTAGCACAAGGACTGAATTTAAAAACAAAAAGATTCAGCATAAATCACAACAGATGGCACTAAGATCAGTAACGATCATAAAGTGAAAAAATGTAAATAAGTTGTACTTAAAAAATTCAACTTTTTTAAAATTTAATATCACAAATTAATTCACTTCCAGTTCATGAATACCCTCAATCAAAAGATCACTGCACTCAAACTATCAAGATAACTGACTGTACAGTAAATTACTTTAGTTAGAAGATATTTAGGTCAAACAAAGTTAAAGGAGCACGAAACTACGATGTTCTTTCAGTCCGACAGGAACTCTCAAAACCCATCGGGCCTTGCTTTGCTTTACTTGCCTAAAAATTAAGGATCGAAAAGTTATAAATGGATTTTAAACCAAGCAGACATATTTTAATCATAAATTCACTTGAAATAATAGCATTTTTTTCTTGATAAGCCGTCGGGTCTTGCTTTGTTGTGTAAGCACACAGAAATGAAATACGATTTCCTCCAGAACTATAGAAGCTTAAGCCATGAAACTTTGTGGAAAGGTCAGAAGTGGTGACCTCTTGAAAGTTTTGGGTTGCAAACATTTTTCAAAGGTGTTTAAGGGGGACTTCTCATATAGGGAGGTAGAATAGTTTTGTTAATAAGCAAATTATGCACATGTTCTTCTTGAGACGCCATTGTATCCGCAAAAATTGCTGCTTGGTGCGGTTTTCATGCGGGAGGTGTGATTGGGCCTTATTTTTTCGTGAATCAAAATGACTGTCATATTACCGTCAATGGAGACCGCTTTCGTGTTACTTTAGAAGATTATTTGTGGCCGAAATCTGATGAACTTGCCATCAACGATATGTGGTTTCAACAAGACGGTGCGACTAGCCACGCTGCATGCCTCACAATCGATTAATTGAAAGGCAAATTTGGTGAACGTGTTATCTCGAGAAATGGTCCGGTCGAATGGCTGCCTCATTCATGAGATCTAACACCATTGGATCTCTTTTTATGAGAAAAATTGGGTCTAAAGAATCAACCGCTATAAACGGGCTTGTGGTGGTGATATAACCGAAATCGAATTTTAAAACCTAAGGCTTGTACTGCACCCACAATAAATTTGAACTCAATGTCTCAAATATTTCTGTGTTTTATTAATAGATAAAATTGTTATGTCCTTACTGGAAAACACTTTACTACAGAGCAGGATCTAGATAAACTTAGACTGATTCCATGGGTTTTAATTAGGATGTTTATTAGAGAAGTTGCAGTTCATATTCCTTCATGATGAAGACTATATTCCGATATTGGAGCGGCAGA
This sequence comes from Odontomyia ornata, assembly GCA_963969285.1. NCBI lineage: Eukaryota > Metazoa > Arthropoda > Insecta > Diptera > Stratiomyidae > Odontomyia > Odontomyia ornata. The sequence continues at coordinate 452,064,759 of OZ017739.1, read as the reverse complement.
CCATGAATAGAGTCTTGCAAGTAGAATGCGTTGCTAAGGTGAAGAGAACTCTTTAAAGATTGCTTAATTTTTGCCTTCTTTTGAAAAATGCAACTGGAATACATTTAGAAACAGAAGGCTCCCTCCTAGTTAGTTAAAAGAAATTTTAGAGGTTTCTTTCACTCAGATAATTAAATACTACCAAGTTATGTTCCGCCATATTTTTCTTTGGGCATGCATTTTAGACTTGGAATTACTGTTCAGTGGTGGTCAATTCTTGTTATTAAAAATTTCATCAACGAAAACACTCTACGTACAATCGTGTAATTCATTTCAATTTACACCTCATTTACTCCAAACATACACAGATTAACACCTGTCTAGTATTTGCGAGTACAACATGTATTTGATACTGTGGTACTTTATTCTAATTTCAATATTACCTGTAGCTATAGAATATTACAAACAGGCACTCGCTATCAGATATTATTATTGTATCAAATGATGCAATTAATTGCATTAGTAATAATCAGCAGATGATCAAGATAATCGAGTTCAATACTCTGCATATTAATTTAGCGCGTTCACTTTGGGTGTGAATGGTAGCTAGGACCAGGGATTTCATTCAATCAATTAGAATAATATGAGCTGCAAATGAAAATTTAACATGTTCGTTGGACACCAATTGAATGAAACATGAAATGTGTACAATTCGCCTAAATTTTGCGTGTACAATGAGGTTTGATGCGTTAATCGAGTTGCAAACTTAATTGGATTAACAATTTGATTCCGGATAATTCTTATGTTGGTTGACTCGAGAAAATTGAAGTTGCAATGAAAATGCTCAGGGTTACTCATTATTTGGTTTTATAAATGAGTATCTTTGCTACGTACAGATACGAAATTCTGGTTTTGACCTTATATAAATTTAAGAGTGTATAAGTTACAAAGGTCCCTCTTTTCGCTGTGAATTACATTTGCTGTACTTTTCCAAACAACAAAATGTTCTATCTCCGATTTTTCCTTACTAACGCTTTATCACATCCTTCAAGGCGGAAATCAATGACTATAATTGGTGATTTGCATACGTCCATGAACTCTCGGCATTAAACCGAAAGTCAAATTTATAAGAGAGTCCCGAGTCGTATCCTGAAGAGATAAAATCCTAACGACACATCTTCAACGGAATAATGCATTTTTAATGGGCACTTGATCGTTATGAGACACAACAAGCATCTTTGCATATTCATACATTAACAATAACATTTATAATGCCAGAATGCAAGGACAATAAATGACGATGTTCCGGATCTTGGCAGGGAGCCGAGATGTTTCACTCTACCTCACTTCCTTCACTTGCGCCAACTACGAGTGTAGTTTGCTTATACTCACTGAGTTGGCTTGCAAGTCACCAAAACACATTCCAAATAATGGAATGCAAATGCAACTTGTGTTTCTCGGCTAGGAAACCGAAGGCGGAAGATGTTTTCCTTATTCTTGCGAAAAATGAAATGTGGAATAGGGAAGAAAATATATATTCTTGGAATGTTTATTTCTTAATTTAATGTGACCAAAAAAATCATGAAAATTACTAGAGAAAACATAGCCCTAACCCTATTTATCCCCTTGAGGAATGGAGGAAATAAGTACACAAAGAAAGACAATGCCAGGGCCACCGCAGTCACTGGAGCCACAGGCCTGAAATTATGGAGCAGACTTTGGAATTTCAGGTGGCATTCGAATCCAGCTAGAACTCAGCCGCGTCAGGGCTCATTTGGGAAAGGCTACTGGGTGCCTTGCATCCCCCATTAATAAGACTAACACCAAAGGAGGAATAGAAAGTGGAAATATCATTTCAAGATACGAAAGATTTGATTTTTTAAACTTTCTTGGCCGTTTATTAACAAGAAGAGGGAAATTTTTACGTCTCTTTCGAGATATTTTCCGAAGGAATTTTCAAATCAACTCTCCTCGGTTCTAAACGTGAAGTCTTGGGACGTGACAACGGACTGTACCCATCAGGTCGACAAGTCCGGACATTCTTAGAACACTCCGAGGTGGCTGCTGGCTAGCTAACTAGTTCGGAGAGGAATTTCGGTCGCAGGTTTTACGCAAGCAGACTAAGTCCGAAGTACAAAAATCAGCCACCGGCTTAAATGCCCAATTTAAACGCGTCGAACAACTTTCAACCAACTCTACTTCAAACTACATTAGCTTCATTCTAAGAAAAAGGACCAAAGACAACCGCTGGACAAAAAATACACGCCCCCAAATTTCACCGAAATAATATTTCGAATTCAAGGCCGAAAAAATCTACTCTAACAAAAAAAAAAAAAAACGCAAAAACAAAATATGGCAGTGGGTACCGAACGAATATATGTGTTTATTTAAGTTTACATTAAATTAACAGAACTCTTAAAAATTAATACAAGTTCATTTCTTTCTTTTTTTTCCAAGCATCATGTAAAATGTATTCACAATTTATAAGATTCTCGCTCTTACTTAAATAAAATATTTATCGCTATGAATAAATACTACAGGAATCCGATATAGCACATATACAGTGTGCATGAGTGAAGTAAAACCAAACGGAGCAGAAGTTGTATGACAAGGATAGCGTACATAGGAAGAAAAGAGACACAGCATGCGCTACTAATGTCATGTTGGCTGTTCTACTGTGATAAGTGTCAGGTAACAATGTAAACAAATCGCGAAATCGAATCAAAACTTACGTTAATTTGGTGAATTTCGTTTGATTATCGCATCGTGAATTCGGGAAACATTCGAAAGTTGCAAAGCGTGGTGTTCGTTTCAAATCGACTTCAAATATCGGTGTTTTTCATTGAAAGTCAAAAAGAAATCGTTGAAAATAAAGTGGTTCGTGAAGAAGTGCGAAAAAATATTTACCGCACGTTAGTGAAAACTCATATTTTAGATAAAACTAATAACGAAATTAATTAATTTGTTTCTTTTCTCGTGCCGTGAATTTTGTTAATTTAAATAAGCTGCGTACTTAATGGTCACGGTTTGAAATTGATGGTGCTAATTTTTGTTTACGTTTCGGAATAAAATGTCAAACAATATTGAGTGACATAATATCTTGGCCCTCTAAATCAATGGCGGCATCAAAAAAATCATTATTTTGAGGGGGTCAAAAGTATGTATATTAACTAAATTTCGATTATTTTCTGTAATTTTTTTTTAGGAAAAAAATTCAAAAACTGATATTTATTTCAAGTTTACGATAAATAAATAATGTAATAAAATTAAATAAACAAAAATCAAAATTAAAAAAATTCCTTTTAAAACCGCTATTTAGTTTATTGTATAGCAATACTTCCCATATACATGTATTTCGAAAACAAATTGTTTTCTTCATCAGTGGTAAGGGTATGAAAAACTCAATCCTTTTGTTTTTTTATCCTTTTAAGTATGAATAGCAGCCGTTATTCATTGAGTTTTTTACACCCTTACCACTGTGAAGAAAACAACTTGTTTGCGAAATACATGTATATGGGAAGTATTGTTATACAATAAACTGAATAGCGTTTTTTAAAAGGAATTTTTTAAATTTTGAATATTTTTCATTTATTTTTGTCATTCTAGGCGCTATTACCTCCGAAATGAATATCATAATATATCTCAGATAATCCTTTTACCTGAAAGGAATCTCAGTTTTCTTGCTTCAAATTTAAACTAAATATATTCATATATACTAGTATATATATATTTATATATATACATGTATATATACATTTATATATATACATGTATATATATTTATAAATACATATATACATTTATATATATATATATATATATATATATATATGTATATATATAAATATGTGTGTATATATATATATATATACATATATAATTATATATATATATATATGTATATATATATATATATATATATATATATATATATATATATATATATATAAATAAATAAATATATATATATATATATATATATATATATATATATATATATATATATATATATATATATATATATAATATATCTATCTATATACGAGTATATATACACACAATGGATAAATATACTTATATATATATATATATATATATATATATATATATATATATATATATATATATATATATACAGTTATGTATCTATAAATATATATACAGTTATATTTAGTAAAGCTAAAGAAAACACATAAAATATTCAAATGGAAACAAAATTTTTTATTCAATATAAAGATTGAACCTTGCCATTATACATGAAACACAACATCATTCAAATGTCTTCCACGGGACCTCTGACGGGCCTTTTGAGGTAATTTTCAATGACTTTTTAGCAATATCTCAGCCATAACTTCACGAATATTGGTTTTCAATTGCTCAAGATTTTGTGGATTGTTCGCGGAAACACGATCTTTTGCATAGCCCAATTAAAAGGAATCCAAAGGTGTTAGGTCGCAGGATCTTGCGGGCCAATTGATATCACTCAATCTCGAAATTACGCGTCCTGGAAATTTCTCTTGCAGAAGTGCTCAATTAGCCTGTGTTGTGTGGCTTGTGGCTCCGTCCTGTTGGAACTTCATGTTCTCCAGATCATAATCTTCAATTTCTCTCCAAAAATAATTGGTTAACATCCGTCCATGGCGGTCAGAATTGACTGTAATGGCTCTTCCTTGATCGTTTTCAAAAAAATACGGGCCAAGAACACCACCAGGCGATAATGCACAACAAACGGTCACTTTTTCCGGCTGCAAAGGCCTTTCTGCGATCACCTGAGGATTTTGAGAGCCCACTATGCGGCAATTCTGTTTATTTACGTAACTACTGAGCGAAAAATGAGCCTCACCACTAAAGAAAATTTTGTTCGAATTTGCATACATTCTGCGTTGTGTATAGTCTTGAGGCTTAAGTTCTTGAGCGAGTTGGACTTTGTATGGATGGAGATGCAAATCCAAATGCGAAATCCGCCACAATGAGCCGTAAGACAAGCCCAAATTTTGAGCACGTCGAGGAATCGAATATTCGGGTCTTCCTCCACATTTTGAGCAACGACAACGATATTTTCAGCAGAACGAATGTTGCGATGATTCACAGGCCTTGCAATATCAACAACCAATCCAGTCTCTTCAAATTTTCTCACAGTGTTCGAAATTGTTTGCTGTGTATGTCGATTATGTCGACCGTAATCGGCTCGTAAGGCCCTAAATGTTGATACAGCAGAATCACCATTTTTATAATAAACTTTAATAATTTAAACGCATTCTTCGACTATTAAACGATTCATATTTCTAAACGGCAAACCTTCAACTAAAAAAAACCGCTTTGGATGACATTTAATTCTGACAGATGTCAAATGGCAGGGTAATACTTTCCTACCACGAAATGGATAACCCTGCATATATAATGGAACTCCAATTATCCAAACCCCAACTATCCGAATCGATTTTCGGCGAAATAAATATTTAAAAACACAGTACAAGCACGTGTGATAGGATAGTGCACAGGCAGTGCCTATGTGTCATTACTATAGCAACGACGCGCTCATTATCCACCGTTCCTCTAATATGCGCTCACTGCATTTCCACCAGTCTTCCTTATCTGCTTTGCTGCTCTCATCTTTTTTGGTTAAGTTTACCCATGCCTGCGCACCAGAGTATCCATGCGCATCCGAGCATCCGACCGCTGCACGTGTTGACATTACGTTTAGCGTCTTCTGCTATCGTTCGTGTTGACATTGCGTTTAGCGTCTACTGCTGGATTGAGTGTCTGAAATGAGTACAAAACGTAAACGTGTTGTGCTTTCACTGAGTGATAAAATGGAAATTGTCAATCAATTAAATAAAGATGTGGCTGGAAAACAACTTGCGGAGAGATTTGGCATCGGAGCGGCTACAATATCGGGCATTGAAACTAACAGCGCTAAAACTTCAAGTTTTGTAAGTGCATTAGATAGTGAAGATGGATGTTCATCTAGGAAAGTAGTGACAAAAGCTAAAAATAGAGAGCTTCAAAACGCGTTTTTTACGTGGTTCCTACGGCAACGTTCAATTGGACAAACGATTTCAGGTCAAATTTCATGTGAAAGAGCACGGATATTTAGTGAAAAATGGGCATGGTTGAGTTTAAAGCAAGCCAATGTTGGCTCCAAAATTTTAAATCTAGGCATGGCATTTGGGAGTTAGATGTAGCAGGAGAAAAACTGTCTGCCGATCGTGAAGCTGCCAATAGCTTTCTGGAAACTTTTAAAAGGCAAACTAAAGACTACGATCCGAATCTTGTTTACAACACCGTTGAAACTGGTTTAAATTAAAAGGCTTTGCCTAGGAGACCATTGACATCTAAAAGAGAGGAAGGTGCTCCAGAGCATTAGGTCAGTAAGGAACGCATCAACATTCTCGTTTGTGCTAACTCTACAGGCAACCATCGGCTACCTTTGCTAATGATTGGCAAAGCAAAGAAGCCAAGAGCTTTTAAAAATGTTAACAACTTGCCAGTGAATTATACAAACCAAAAAAGTGCATGAATAGATTCGAGTATATTTCTCGAATAGTATAATAAAACCTTCATCCCTGATGTAAAAAAATTTAAAAAAGAAACCGGGCAAAAGGGGAAGGTTCTACTTATCATCGACAATGCGCCAACTCATCCGCCAGTTGAGCTTCTTGAAAGTGAGAATGGCGAGTTTAAATGCCTATTCCTCCCACCTAATGTTACTAGTCTACTGCAGCCTATGGATCGGGGCGTGATTGAGTGCACCAAATGACACTACCGACGCCAGTTGCTCCAAAAATTGTTATTGGCTGAGGAGAACAACGAAGAAATAGTTTTGAATTCATATACAAAAATATGGTGAAAAGTGTTTCACTTAAACGAGCTTGGAATAGAATAAATGCCACATCAACAAAGGAACAACTGGAAGCCGAAAACCAAAGTAAACACCAACAACAGCAAATAACAGCTGCCGTTGATGAACAGGAACACGGTCTGTCCATGGTAGAATTTGTTGACATTACCAAGGAAATGATGGGCTGTTCAGAATGCGATGTTCATAATGTGGAGGCGTGGCTTTAATGTAATAAAGGCGACCAAGAATTTCCTATTATGACAGATGATGAAATTGCAGAGAGTGTTATGAACGAACGATAAGATGATACCAACGACAACGATGAAACCGGGGAAAAAACAAATGATGAAAATGATCCCATGCACGGAGAAGCGTTTATTTGTTTTGAAAACGCCTTAAAGTTGATGGAGCGGCAACCGGAATTGGACACAGTACAACTGTAAGCCGTCAAGCGCCGGTGGGACCTCGCCGCTCGGAAACGTTCTACTACGTCAAGGCAACGTACTCTCCACGAAATGTTTAATTAATAAAATCGTGTGACAACAGTATATTTTCAAGAGAACTACATATTAAAATATGTATGTAACATTTTATGTACTATAGCGTTCATAATATATTCTATACGTTGTTTGAAGTGTAGGTATACTAGAGTAATTAATTATAATGCAACAGTACCGAAAACAATCCCTTTTTTTTTAAAATATACTCTTTTTTATCCGAATTTTTGGTTATCCAAATGGGGTCTGGTCTCAACTCATTCGGATAGTTGGAGTTCTACTGCATATGTATATATATATATATATATATATATATATATATTTATATATATATATATTTATATATATATATATATATATATATATATATATAAATATATATATATATATATATATATATATATATATATATATATATATATATTTTTATATATATATATATATATATATATATATATTTATATATATATATATATATATATATATATATATATATATATATATATATATATTTATATATATATAAATATATATATATATATATATATATATATATATATATATATTTATATATATATATATATATATATATATATATATATATATATATGTATATAAATATATATATATATATATATATATATATATATATATATATATATGTATATATATATATATATATATATATATATATATATATATATATATATATATATACATATATATATATATACATATATATATATATATATATATATATATATATATATATATATATATATATATATATATAGGTATATATATATATATATATATATATATATATATATATATATATATATATATATATATATATATATATATATATATATATATATATATATATATATATATATATATATATATATATATATATATATATATATATGTACAAGTTAATACATATTTACAAACAGAGACATTTCTATGTATATATATATATATATATATATATATATATATATATATATCTATACATATATATATATATATATATATATATATATATATATATATATATATATATATATATATATATATATATATATATATATATAGCAAATAAAGAGATTAATGTCTCCTTAGTATTCCTCATATTAAATTTAAATCTAAATAATTTTTCCCCTACTCAAAATAACTTTTTTCCTTACGGCACTGATGCACCAATATTATGAACATGTTTTACTAACACTAAAAAAAATTCTACTACGCGTGAAGGGGAATACTGGGCTTCCTGTAGTACCTATTCCTAGATTTACCGTAACTTTTTTGAAATGTAGTACCTGGTGAAATTGGTTGTCAAAACTTCTAATAAATTAAGCTATATTACTAAAGGAACGCGAATATGAAATTTTCAAAAAAAAAAAAATTGTTAATGCAGTAGTTCGTAACTCAATTGTTGATCATTTTTATATTGGTTACTAGGTAAAATGTTCTATCTTTACTTTAACTTCAAAATGCGTTTCAAATACAGAATAAATGTGTAAAATCAAATATGGAAATTATCTTTTACTTAAATTATGTACATCAAACTTAAATTAATAATGTAAACATTTGATTCCAATATTTTTATTATTTTGTTCATATTCGTGGAAGATAAAAATATCAAGGACTAACAAAAGATACGATAGAACTTAAAAAATGGCTAAAAGTACGTTTAAGTGGTTTAGTTTAAAACAAATTCCTTAAATGATTTCCTGTCGGTTGGTTGAAGGCGCAAATATCAATTCACATCTAAGAATTGTCTCTGAGTTCGAAAACACATCCCATATTCTTACCGTTATTAGATAAAATAGTGTTTAAAACGTAATGTAAAAGTAAAATTATCTAGGGATTAAAACCTTTTCATATATTTAAAATTGCCTCACAGAACCATTTAAAACGCACAGCGAATACTTCTTCTTCTTTGTTACACTACAGACCCTCTCGGGCGTTCGCTCTCATTTTCATGACCGTATTGATTTTTGCGGAAGTTGGTTTGGTCAGTACCATGCTCCCGTATGCCTGCTCAGCGATGATATGATCTGAATAAATCAGTACATTTCACCACTGAGTGAATACTCATAGTCTATCCGAAAAATCCCCTGAACTAAATCACGTTACTCCCAACGGGATTTGAACCTGGGACCTTCGGCTTATACGTTCATGCTCTAACCACTAGACCACACAGCGAATACGGTTGGACTTAATTTCGTTTTGAATTGACAATGATAATTAACTACTGACTTAAATTGTAACTGAACAATTTGTTTTATTAGTTTTATAATGCTTTTTTACTTACAAATTGAGTCAGGCGAAGTTCTGTGTGGAGTTCAGCACATCGAGAATAATAGTCCCAGCCATACCTAATGCCAATACAACTTTTCCTGAGCCACATGGGACAAGGTTACTTCGATTCTGCAGATAAAGTAGCTAACGTCCTATATGACGTAGAGAAAGAGCAAAGCGACTATCCAGGGTACGATAAATCTGTTCGTTGTGTTTAATGTATCAGTAAATCTTAGACGTGACAAATTTTCTCACACCACTCAAGTCGTGCCAAGACTTCGAGTCTGCAATCGCAGTTGGTTAGGAGGAGTTAAGCCGTCGTTGGAGGAGCCACTTAGGAACGGTCATAGATAGAAAATTAAATTCGCCTTGCAATGATATTTGTTCAGTGCTCATAAGAAGCTATTTCTTGGACAATCTCAGGTTTCTTTCCCCACATTCCTGGAGTCATGGAAGAGGTTCTTGACCTAGGTCGACTGCAAGTTTCTTGTGCTTGATCGACATTCTTCTGTTGCACATTGATTTACGAAACTTCCGTTTCTAGATCTTCTTGATTTTTTTCAGCGTCCGCAAAAGCAGAAATTAGTTGTTGGAAGGTTTGTTTGTCTGTAGCTTTACTAAAGATATTTGTAGTCTCCTGTTGCACTTTGGAAGTCAATTGGAGGTTATGTTTATATTTGAAGGGTTACGCGCCGGCAAATTTCATGCAATTTACACATATATTTATCGGAGTACACTGTTTTAATAATCGTAAAATAGTTTAATGCACTCAACACTATTACAAGAATAAAGATGGTTATTATTCGCAGCGAACAAATATATAAATCTACAGTTCCGCGATTACATAAAATGTTGGAAAGGTCACTTTCTAGAAAGTTGCGAAGCGTCACAAAAAGCACTTTTATCTCTTGTATAGTTTCCACTAAAACAATGCCAGGCTTACTTCCACGCTACTCAATACTGATAATAATTGTAAAACTCACCACCGTATCAGAATTCGTACTTTAGATTTCCCTTTTGTTTGGCTTTAGTGATGGATTCGCATTTGGTTCCATTGCGAGCCATAAACTCTGCAAATTTATAAATTATGGTCCATTAGCTGTTGTCTCATGGAGGATTAGATAGGTCCATGTTATTTAACTAGCATTTGACACCGCAAATGTTCAAGTATAGTTTAACGTAGTACTCAAAATAAAATATGTAGAACGTATACAATTATTTTAAAATTGATTCATTAACAGTAAAACGCCCACGCACGAACGCCATTTTGCATCCAGGTGCAGTCGCCACGATCTGTCAGTTTTCTTTTTACTTCCTTCAGCACCGGTCAATTACGGTGGCGTTCACGCGCAGAGATCGGTCAGTGTTTTTTAAATTGTTTTGCCACCCGTTGACGTTGGTGGTGTTCAGTCGCAGAGACCTGTCAAACAACATTATCAGCTAGTTGAAACATTCATATATAGGGGTGACAGATCTCTGCGGAATATCGATCCGCGGGATCGTGATTATCACAATAACAATAATTATAAAATGAGGATATATACACGACAAAAAAGGCATTAATCGAATTCCCCCAATAAAACAGAACTGCAGACACATCTCAAATATCCACCCAACAAATTAAGTGTATTTAAAGGCACCCATGCAAATTTATTGGGAAAAATATCATATTTATAAAACCTATTATTTTTTATAAAGAGCTCAATTTTGTAATGATTTTCTCACGTTTGGTCGAGATTTCCCGAAGAAAATTTAAACCAACCTCTCATCAGGTAATGACGTGAAGTCTTGGTATGTGCCAACGGGCTGTATCCTAAAACTGATCTAGTCTGGACACCCTTAGTCTACTCCAAGGTGGATGCTTGCAGGCTAGCTAGTTTTGGTCACAGGTTTTATGCGTGCAGATTGAGTCCGGATACGATTCCTGAGCCACTGAGTCAAATGCCCGTTTAAAATGCGTTCAGTTATTTCAAATTTATCCAAAGGAGGTCTCAAAATAGCCTTCGGTACATTGGTGCACTTCCAGGTTTCACAAGAAGCCACATACAACTTCACCCACTGGACCATTTTTGGCCAAAAGAAACAAGTCTGCAGGTACCTAAATGTCCAATCGTAACCACCTTGTGTGCTAAATGGATGGTCACACGCTCGTCTGATCAGATCAAGTGTCGATTCCTCAGGCACTCACAGTTTTCACCGTTCTTCTTCCCGCAGGGGTCTCCGAATGCGTGTTTTAGCACTTGTGCATCTATCTTATCGGCCCTTACCCTAGATCGGCGTATGGATATATTGGAGTTGTCGAAGTCCTGTACCAATAGTCGAAATTCCCGCTCATAGAGCCAATCCGGGACCTGTATACAGCCCCGATTCTCTGCTTCCTAGAGGAACACGTCTTCCATGCACTCGGAGTGCCGGAGTATGTAGTATCGGACAATGGAGCTCAAGTTTCGTGAAGTGATGGACAGATACGGCATCATGCACCAATGGACCGCCATTTATTCACCTCTAGCCGCTATACACACCTATATAAATTTAAATCAGGAGAATCGGGACCGCAGGATATCTGCTATCAACTGTGCCCTACGATCTCCAACCCAACTGGGATCTTGCCTTAATCTGCCATGTTCAGCCAATATATGATATGTTACGGTAAATCATATCAGCTGTTCCGACAATTTAACTGTGCGGGAGACCCAACAGTTGCTCTTGAGCCACACCAGAAACTCGTACTACGAGACCAACTCCAAGATACGATCGAATATAACATAGTAGAAGTGCAGGCAAAGAGCGCTACAATCTGCGATCCTATTCTTCTGGTTTCAAGGTGGGTGATAAAATTCACTGACGGAATTTCTGACAAAACAGTGCTTCCCAGCATTATCATGCCAAGTTAGACGAAAAGCTCGTCAGATGTCAAATAGTACCGGTGTTAGGCCCAACGCGTTACTTAATAGCCGACACGTCCGGCAAGGAATTTAGCATCTATCAAGCCAAGGACCTGTGACGGTGAATCAGCCACCTATTCTTTCTGTCCTGAACATATTCCTGTAGGCTCTCTTGATCGAGAACCTTCTTCAGCTATCTTTGTTTATTTTACTGTCCCTTTGTTTTTTTTCTCCACGTTACCGCCATCTGCTCAGTCCTTGGGACAGCAATAAGGGAAAAAGAAGAAAAAACCCAGCTATCCTGTAATAACTTCTCGAAGAGGAACCTGACACTCAGCACTGTGGCAGCTCCAGTCAGATGGTTACAAGTGTCTGAATGACAGATCTCTTTCCGGGATCCAGTCAGACAAGAAGGAGAAGTGGATTGTTAAGGGACCAGGGTTGTCAGCGTAACCGCTTGCCTCGAGTGATTGGATAAAACTCTCCATTCAGTGTGCTGGCTAATAAACTTCCATGTTGTACTGACGTCCTGATCGATCGTTGTAATACTTTTATAAGATTGGTTCCAAATTGTGTCGAAAGCCAACGTTAAACGTAAGTTACTTGACTTTAGATGTAATTGTTCAGCATATCATCGACCTCTAAACTATATGCATGGGTTGTAGCGATTCTGTAGATCCAGTTTACCCTTTGGAAGATATATGAATTGCACAATTGTGCAGATCAAGTTTATGAAGAACGTATTCTCACCGCCGAATTGTCATTGTTAAGTTTAATGGTTCCATCGCCATCTCCTATGTGATTATCTTCAGGCATATGTAACAAGTGCCGGTTGCGTGAAGCAATACCCGACTGAAATTGGTTATTCCTACACAATTACCATCAGCTGGTGAGTGTTGGATGACCGAACTCTGTCACTAAACTGCCACTTGACGTCAGCAGCGTGGTGAGTTGATTCACCTCTTAATCTCTGCCACTAAACTACCACTACTACGTTGACCGCATGGTGAGGAGATAACACCGTAATCTCCTGACTTTCCTGTGCCTCATGAGTAAATATAATAGGTATTAACAGTTTCCAACAGTAGATTATAATGGTGGCTTCCATCTTCCGTTAATAAATGCTTTTTCTGAATGGATTCATTAGCGGAACTTTTTCTGCCCTATTGCTGGCTTTTCCCGAGGCAACAACAGAGCCGCGAGTTTATTTCTCTCTTTGATTTTATTTGTTAAATGTTGTATAAAATTTACTTTGTTGTCTTTATCTGTATTACCTTCGCCATCTTCTTCAATTTCCATATCTTCTATCAGTCCTTCCCACGCTGCAAAATAGATGCGGCCTTCTTTAGTGCTGCCACCACTTAAAATTTCATCCAAATTAATTTGCTTCACATTCTTCTTCCCTTTCCTGTCCTCGGACTGATTATTGATGCATCCGATTTTGAGTCTTGATGCCTTTCTTGACTAGCTCTTTGAGATACTGTATCCGTTGCTTCAGTTCAACGGTTTCCTTTCGTAGTTTATCCATTTGCTATTTACGTTTTCTTGATTGTATTTTCTAGTCATGACCATTGCCATCAGCTTATTGTTTTGCATTACCCCAGGTTCTCCCAAGGATGAGATGGCATCGGGCTACTCCATGCCCCCGGTGAAAATAACTTTTCTGCTTTGTAGCACTTACAATTCTTGAACTGGCTCTTCGAAAAGTGCTAATTGCAATTCTTTCTCAGTCCAATTGATCATTTACAACGGTATAATAAACGCTGAAATGTTTCAAAATTAATTTCCAACTGACGTTTATAAAAATATAATTGTCAAAAAATTAAATAAAAATACGTCTCAACTCTATAAATGCTAGACTTAGTATAAATGAGAGTATGTTGCGCTGATTGTGACGTGTCATACGAAAGGTTACAAACAAAATGCAATCAAGTTGGATATTTAGGGAATTTTGAGGTATAATGCATGCTAGGAGTTAAACGTCCTCCTAATAAAACTTAATACATGTTGTTTAGTGGAATGCGACTAATTGTATACCAATCGTTTATTTAATTATTTTGTTGATTTGATATCCACATGCCAATGCTCTTTTTTCTTCGAAAGCCGTCGGGTCTTGCTTGCAAGGCCCAATAGCTCATTTATAATATAGTCACAATACAGTAGAATAATTATTTAAAAACTCAAAATGTTTTCAAAAACTAATACAAAAATATTGCAAAATTTGCTGTGTAGGTATGTAAGGGTATTGTGTCGAATATTTTAATTTATTTATAAAGTGTTTTATATGAATGTGTCTGTGTCAAAGTATAATGTAGCAAAGTTGTTTTACAAAAATGAAATTGTGTCAATGCAATCACATAGGAGACGTTGATCAGTCGACCTCTCCTGCAATTTGTGAGTCGAATAGTTGGTAGTTGAAGTTGAAAAGTAAGGAGTAAAGAAAAGCGCATACAAGAGAGAAGAAAGAGAAAGAGCGTAGGAAGAAGGAGACAGAAGATAAGGAAGTAGAAGATAGATAATAGAAGTTAGATGATAGAGTGAAACAGCAGATAGAGTGAGACGGAAGACAGAAATCGATAGATGATAGAGTGAGATAGAAGATATAAAAGGAGAAGAATACAGGGGAATCTGGGTGAGTAATTTGGTATTCTTTAGCTGGTCTGGGTCAGTCTCAGTCATATTTTCTTGTTTTTCCAAACTTTGATTTTTTTATATCATATTGAATTGTAAGTTATTTGGCGGATATCAAACAATAGTATACAGATAGTTTCTTTTTGGTGGACAGGATGTCATCGGCTGGTGGCGAGGTAGCCGGATGTGACGTATCCGACAAAGATGAACGATTTGCTTCGCTGGTAGTGCAGCTCAACAATATTACGCTAAAATTAGATCAAGTGTTTGTAACGCTTTTGCAAATACAAGAAACACTTGCAAAAACTAATACGAGCTGATATTCAACATTATAATGATCCAAGAGAATCCCTAGAGTAAGGATGATCAGTATTGGAGATATACGAATCGAATCAAAACCAGCGGTGAAGTACCTGGGGCTAGAGAACTCGAATATGAGCTTCTCTGTGCAAATCAGGCTAGCGGCTGAGAAGGCTGCTTCGGGAGTATTGGCTCTAAGTCGACTTATGGCCAACGTAGGGGGACCCAGCTCATCAAGAAGACGCCTCTTGATATTTTATTTCTGCTACTGTACGGAGCAAAGGTATAGGGCGACGCTCTCAGTAAGGAGGTTTACCGAAAATGCCTGGCACAGGTACAGAGAAGAGGAGCACTGAGGATTGCATCTTCGTATCCGACAGTCTCTGATTCGTCAGTGAAAGTCATTGCAAGCGTGAAACCTGTCGCCCTCCTTAATAGAGAGCGCCACTCTATTTATCTGTGCCAAAACGAAGATGCGAGGGAGATGGTTGTCACTCAACGATTGGCAGCAGTCTTGGGTGAATCGCATGAAGGGAAGGTAGACTGCGCGCCTTATCCCAGATGTGAGACCGTGGTTATATCGAAGGCATGGTGAGACTGACTTCTATCTGACCCAGCTTTTGAGCGGGCATGGGTGGTTTCAGGCTTACCTCCACAAGATTGGTAAGTCACGGTCCCCCGCTTGTCAGTATTGCCCAGGAGAGGAAGGCCATGCCTGCTGATTTTTTTTGCGTGCATAAAATGGGGCAGGCTGCAAAGGAACCTCTAGGGAGACGGAAGAGCTCACCTTGGATAATATAGTCGCGGTGATGCTCGAGTCGGTTGACAAATGAAACACGGTAGCACATTATATTCGGGCAGTCCTAAAAGATAAAAGCGACTCACAGCAGCCGGGGGTATTAAGGCAGGAGGATCACTTGTTTGGCGCTTCCTCTTCCCTCCCGCTAGAAGAGGGATCCCCAGCTTGAATGCACCTCACGGCGTAACAAAACGAGTCCTGGCCCGAACTATTGTGTCAAACGGTCCCAGGCTAGTTCTTCGGTTGACAGAGGAGGTGTTTGATGGGTAGTCTAGTCACCTTCTTGCAAGCATGGGAGTCTCTCACTCTGTGCGTAAATGGGCATTCACTTCCCTACCACAAAAAAATGACCCAAGAAGCCTGGGCGATGATTCTGTATCCCTAAATACATTACAAACAGAAATGACAGAATCACGGCCTGAGGGGTGGAGCGGCCATTCTTTTGAGACGAAATGTGAGTCATTATCTCATTAATACACCCACATTTCAAAAAGTAGAGCTGACAGCAATCAAGGTGTGAACTGATTTTCTAGAGTTCATTATTATTTCTGCTAACAATCCTCGAAGAAATATAAATCTCTTGAAAGATCTTAGAGCACTTGCTGCATTGGAAGGCCCTATCTTCATCGCAGTCTGAATGCCTACCGCCGCCTTTAGGAAGCTGTGAAAAGCAGTAAAGCTGGGACCGAGCCCAATACATTTATTACAGCCAATCACTTCAGCCTAAATATCCCCAATGAGCCAACAACAACAGCTTCGATAAAGTCTTGCATGTAGGATTTATCTTCAAAATGCATCAATTCAAAATGCCACTGCAGCTCACTCAAATTATTGGCTTCTTCTTGGAAGGCTGAACGTTCCGTGTCAGAATTGACAAACAACTCTCAAGCCTGAGACCAATTGATGCTGGAGTTGCTCAGGGCTCCCCGTCTCACCGGTCCTATATAATATAATTACTGCAGTCCTTCCCAACCTGCCACTAAAAGTAAAACTCTAACTCTACGCTGATATTTGTATATTTATAACAGCGCGACAAGCAAAAGTCATCACTTCAAAGCTGCAAAGATCAGTAAATATTTTATTGGAATATTTTCGCAAATAGAGATTAAGATTAGCCCGGAAAAAACATAGGCACTATTTATCACAAGGAAAAAACGACGAATTCCACAGAGACTTACCGTTGATAACAAGACAATTAACTGGGCACCAACAGCTAAATACCTTGGACTTACATTCTACAGAAGACTCATATGGAAACAACACATACAAAACAAACGAGGACACTGCATTAGACTTCTCTGCTCCTTATACTCTCTCATTTAATACAAAAGACAGCCTTAAAAATCTAACGCTCATATATAAACATATTATACGACTGACGCTTCTATACGGTAGTTCTGATTTTTACCAGATGGCAAAGACTAACAAAACAGAATTCTTAGAAAGATCTTAACAGTTTCATGGAATATTAGCAGCACTGACATCTACAAGGACCTAAAACTTGAGATGGTTGAAAAATACGTACGTGACAAGGCACTGAAACTCTTTGATACAATTGTCAACCATACAATAGTAACAGTCCATTCAATAAGTCTATAGGATGACACATAAAGGGTGGTCCAACCATAATGCACGATATCAATTATGAGTCACACCTTAAAGTCAAGTTTTTTGCCCAACTTAATTCAACATTTCTTTGTTTCAGTATTTGAAAAGTTCAACCATGGAGAAGTACACAGTTGAGCAGCACGTTAAGGTTGTTGAAGCCTTTACAAAAATGGGCGTTCAAATCAAAATGCATTTCGTGCACTTCGTGATTTTTTCGGTCAGTATAATCGACCAAATGTGTCCCTTGTCGGGAGAACCGTACACAAATTTCAGAAAACCGGGTCTGCAGGAAATGTGAAATCACCTGTGCATGTTCGCCTAGTTCGTTTTGCGGAAAACATTGCTGTTGTTTGCGATAGTATAGCAGGAGGGCCGTCAACCTCGACTCATTATCGTGCCCAACAATTGAACATTTCACGAGCATAATTGATGCGAATTTTGAATAAAGATTTGAGTTCACACGCTTACAAAGTGCAATGGACTCAAGAACTGAAGCCGACCGGCCATTTCAAGCGTCGGCAATACGCCGAAAGGTTGGTTGAACAGGCAGAAGGGAATGGTGACTTCACAAAGAAAATCATCTTCAAAGATGAGACACACTTTCACCTCAGTGGATTCATTAACAAGCAGAGTTACCGCATTTGGGCAAATGAGAATCCACGAGTATTTCTTGAAAAAGGATGCATCTACAAAGTGTTACTGTTTGGTGCAGTTTATGGGCTGGTGGCGTCATCGGGTGGTACTTCTTCGAAAATGAGGACGGCCAAGCAGTTACCGTGAATGGTGTTCGCTATTGCGAGATAATAACGGACTTCTTGTGGCCAGCAATTGAGGTTATGGTTCCAACAGGATGGTGCCACTTGCAACATAGCCAACGAAACAGTGGCTCTTTTGCGCGAGAAATTCAATGGTCGTGTTATCTCACGTTGTGATGATGTTAATTGGCCGCCACGATCATGTGATTTGACACCGTTGGACTTCTTTTTCTGGGGATATTTGAAAGGAAAAGTGTATATCAATAAGCGAAGAACAATTCAAGAGCTAAACGATGAGACAATTCAGCACAACCTCAATTATGTCTCAGAGTCATTGAAAATATGGACCATCGGATAGAAGTATCACATTGTAGCCTTAGGGAGCATTTGGGCGATATTTCATTTCACACATAAGTGTCATAGATCCTTCTATTATCATAAAAAATATTGATATAATTCTCTGAAAACTTTTTGTTTTGTTTACAATTAAAATAGTGCGTTTTGGTTGGACCACCCTTTAGATGGCATTACTAGAATTTTTTCCTATGATTTTTAGGTGTTTGGAAAAAAATGTTTTACAAAGACCTACTAGTTGTGCGACCTGTCTGTCCG
Source organism: Odontomyia ornata (assembly GCA_963969285.1). Taxonomy (NCBI): domain Eukaryota; kingdom Metazoa; phylum Arthropoda; class Insecta; order Diptera; family Stratiomyidae; genus Odontomyia; species Odontomyia ornata. The sequence goes on along the minus strand of OZ017739.1, from coordinate 452,045,545 downwards.
TCTGTCCGTGCGTCACAGCTAATTTCCTCAGAAACTATAGAAGCTAGAATGCTCAAACTTTGTAAAAAGGTCAGAAGTGGTGGTCCCTCAAAAGTTAAGGTCTTAACAAAAATTTAAAAAATTTTTAATGGGGGTCACCCCTAATAACGAATTGGTCCTTAAAAATTTTTTTTAATAAAAGGTAGTCGAGGTCTTGATTAGAACTTTTAGAATCATTTTATGAATTAGGGGGTTCAGGGGAAGGCAAAATGTACCAAAAATTTGTGTCCGCCCTCCCCTTGCGATTGGACAAAATCTGAAAATTATCACAAACATAGACCTCTTTGAGTACAAGGGCTACAAATACCTTAGAAATCGAAATTCGCTCAACTTTGTTAATAATAGTAGATTTCACATATTTGCCCATAAAATCAAAACGGTTCCTTTAAACTTCTTGCAACTTTGCAGTTAAATAGACTGATAAAAAATTTATACGTTTATAAAATTTAATTGAAATCAAATCATAATCAAGTGAGTTATAGCCATTTCAATTGTATGGAATTACAACAACAATAGCACGTGTTTATGGTTGATATAGGGCTTTCCAATAAGAGGTGTTATTTTGATATTAAAGGAAAAATACCATTTTTTAATACAAATGATCGGATGTTTATTTCATTATAAAGAAGAAGATATGCCGTTAATAGCAAAAAATAACATCAGGCAAATAACCACCACGACACGCTTACAGGACCATGTCCTTTTCATGAAATTTTCCATAACCAAATCGCAAAGTGACTGCCCTATGTCTTCGATAGCCTCACGAATTCATCTTTGAGGTCATGAATCGACGCTGGGCTGTTGGTGCAGGCCTTCTTTTTCACGTGACCCCAAGGGAAGAAGTCGCAAGGCGTTAAATTACAAGATCTATTCAAAATAACACCTCTTATTGGAAAACCCTATATATATTTAAATTGACTTAGGCGCTTTTATTTTCTTTCAATTTTCGTGAAAATTTAAGGAAAAGTGTTTAACTAGAACATGTTCAATCGGCCAAGCATTCAAGAAAATTATTCAAGCTAGATCAAAATGGCGGCTGCACTGTGCTTATGAAGGAAACTGTGCATCTTTTGTATAAATTTGAACGATTTCATATCCAAGTATTGGACGAATAACTCAAGTTATCGATTCACGCCATTAGAAAACTTGTTTCTAACCCTAGGATGTTTACAAAGACCTTCTCTCCTGCTTACTCAACTTGTTTACTAGTACTAACGATGCGTATTTAAATCTGACAGCAGTCGAACTATTGATTCGTGAGTTATAGCGTTTTGTGCGAAGCAACTTTTGTTATCGAAAAAAAATGGAAAACAGTGAATTTCGAGTTTTGATAAAGCATTGCTTTTTGATGAAAAAATACAGTGGAAACCAAACAATGGCTTGATAATCGTTATCCGGACTCTGCTCCATGGAGACAAATGGTAGGGACGTACATTGCTGAATGTAAACGTGGTCATACCAGCATAAATGATGCAGAGTGCAATGGACGCCCAAATGAGGATGTTTTTCCAGAAAACATAAAAAATATCTACAAATTGGTTATGAACGATTGCAATTTGAAGGTGCATGAGCTAGCTGACATTGCAAAGATATCAGATGGTAGTGTTTTTACCGTTTCACATGAATATTTGGGTATTCGAAAGCTCAGTACAAAGTGGGTGCAGCGTGAGCTCACATTTGACCAAAAACTACAACGCATTGATGCTTCAGAAGAGTTTTTGGCGCTGTTAAACCACAATAAAATCGAATTCAATCATCGATTATCTCCAGAAAGGAATCATCATCAACAGTGACTATTACTGTGAACTTTTGAACCGATTGAAGGCTGTAATCGCGAAGAAACGGAAAAATTTGCAAATTGTGTCACAAATCCGATGAAAGCGATGGCAAAATTGAATGAATTGGGCTTTGAATTGCTTACCCACACACCAGATTCTCCAGATTTAGCCCCCAGTGACTTTTTCCTGTTTTCAGATCTCAGAAGAATGCTTGCTGGAAAGAAATTCAAGTCCAATGATGAAATAATTGCTGAATCTGAGGTCTATTTTGATGAGAAAGAGAAATCGTACTATAAAAGTGGTATCGAAAAGTTGGAAAATCGCTATACTCGTTGTACGGCCTTCGAAGAAAACTATGTTGAGTAATGAAATCGAGTTTTGTCAAAATTTTTTTTTCTTGTTATCCTATAGACTTGTTGAATGGATTCTTGCCTTGACATTCCATCGAACAAGGATGAACTAAGGCTTCTAATTATCCGCCAAATAACACTGTAAAAGTTCTTTCTTAAAATCGCATAATGACTGAAACTGGTTCAGGAAGGTAGATGGGTACAGAAGTACTCACAGACATGAGGGAGTTAAGGTGCTTCATCTCACTAACTCCACACCCCACACATTCCACGAATACTGAAATCAAGCAAAGTACTTTGAGTTGCTAGATTAGGCTCATCCCGATTTACTAAGATTCAAGACTCTAAGGTAATATTTGATAGCTTGATGAGAGAGATTGTTCTGTTCAATTTGATGTTTATATTTGTTAAGTCTTACCGTTAAACATGCTTACATTTTTCAAACTTTGTTTGCGTTTTTAAAGATTTGAGATGCACTTTGGTCTCAGCATCATTGTTTCCATAAAATATTCAGAGTCCTAATAAGGTTACGACAAGCAAAACTCTAACACTTGGTAAACAGCGATTTATTTGGATAAATTAACTCACTCTAAGCAATTTTCGAAGTATTTCAAATGAGCTGTCAACAACTCAAGAATGAAAAGCAAACAAGCAAAACTTATAAATACTATATATATAATATATGCTCCGGCAAAATGATGATTGTTCAACTGATTTGGGAACGCTTTTGACGTCGGTTTTGAATATTTCATATCCATAAAATCATCAACCCATTTATCGAGTAAACCACTTCTTGAGTAAATCCACAAGCATTGCTTGAAAGGATCTGTCAAAAAGGAGCTCCGTTGAAAGAAAATAGCAACTGGTTGGACAACGACTCTCTCCTTCAAAATATGCAAGGTTCCATTTTTATGGTTGACAATGTTGAAGTAAGCGACATAGTCACGTGGAACAAGTATCCCTGTCTTAGGCATACCCTGTTGTAGTTTGTGTAAGAACACATGCTGAGACTCGGCTGACTCTACATAGATTTTCCTCAAGTGCTCTATATCTGCTACAATTTCTATGGTTGGAGGATCCACGTGCACAGCTACTCCAGCATCGGCTAGATCAGCTAAGGTATTCAACTCTTCTTTTTCTGCATTCGTTCGAATGAAATCATAGAGTGCTCCTTGGTAACTGCTTCGAATTACCAGAGTAACGCTGATCCACAAAAGAAGCAGGAATCGAGCGAAATTGTGTTTAGGCGAATGATTGGTTTGACCTCCAAATGAACTAACCCACATGTTGTACAGCGGCATTGTGTTGTTATGTCCTAGTACGAAGTGCTCAGTTTTCCGTGAGAAACAAGCTTTCAATACAATGAAAATCAAATAAGCAATTAAAAATAAAATTGCTATTAAAACCCAAATGATTGTATGAAAAGGATAGAACAAGCGCTCCATAGAAGTATAACTGGCGCCTCGCGTCATAGCAATAATCAGTGGAACCTGGTAGTAGGGATGAGTAGACTCGAAGTTTTTCACACGCCGCTCTGAGTATCTGTAGCACCCTATAGTCAAATCAGCTTCAGCTCTGCTCAACTGAAAAGTTTTTTTTTTTTTTGATAAATTTTGTTTTTATATATGAAATGAGTTTACCATTCCAAATGATCCTGTGGAAGTTCCATTTTCGAAAATATAACCCCGAGGATTTTCTTCGGGTGGCGCAACAAGTCGGATTGAAAAGTTTAATACTTCAGCTATATTTTCTAAAATATTTCCTTCAATTCCGTCCAGTCGACGGGAGCTGCTACTATTTTCAGGAATAATGATAAATGGAGGATTTTCCCAGGTTATGACACTCAACGTGCAATTGTATAAGTTATTAAACTTCCTAGGAAAAATTTCCTCACTGATCATGACGCCGTTAACGAATTTATTAATTATAACTGGGGTAAAGTTTCCGCAGTGAAGAGGTGTGTATGGATAGTAAGAATATAAGATGCCCAGGTCTTTTAAAGGGTCAACTAAAATGTTGACGTTGACAATAAGAATGGTCCAGCATATCTGCAAGATCTTTTGCACAACCAGATAAAGATCTGAGTTGTCGATCATAAGGACAATAGTATAGTATCCAGTAGCATCGTAAATGTTTGGATCCTTTAGTCGGCCAACATGATTCCTTGAATGAAATACAAAGGGGTGTTATATTATAAGAGATATTAAGTTTTATACTTACAAGAAAGCTTCATATGAATCAAGGAAGATGATATTATAAAATCTCAATGTTTCGGTTTTAATCGCTTCATTCAGCTCCAGGTATAACGTAGAGCAATCGATTTTCGCCAACACATCCTGGAGAATATTACTCACTCGAAAATGTGTCGAATCATCCAAAGTTAATGCTGTTATAAACACAATTTGCTCTCGGTAGGCTTTTTCAATGATTACTCCAACTGCTTCCTTAAGAACTTTTTCCTGATCTTTAACCAATAATTCATTGGAAGGAAAAACTGCATTAATTCTGAATAGGAAAGGTGAGACCACCAAAACTATACATTGCATCCAATGCATTTTTAAAACAAACTTCAACTTAGCCACTAAACATATGCTTGACTATTATGTCTATAAAGGATTCTACGAGGGAGGTTCTATATAGCGAAACTAAAAAAGGCCTCGCATGTTGCAATAAAGCAGACGAAACTCCGATACTTTTAAGCTTTCGTGATACTTTCCATTTAATCAAACTTTGTCGTAGGATGATACGTTATAACATAATTATAAGGCCGATTTTCGGAAGCAAAGTGCTGACTTATGTCCTGATAATAGATTCATGTGTGGAAAAAATGCAATGAATAAATTTACTAATGAAAGCGTGACCTTTAAGGTTTGACCAAGCCTATATGTTGGTTTTTTCGGTAGGTGATGATTTGATGCAGAAATGAAATAGTATTATAATTTAATAAATTGTTCAAGGTAGTTAATTGGGCAGTAGTAGCTGTGTAATTTTCATAACAAAAAGTTTTCGAACGATAAGCGTATACGAGTATAAATCCACAAAATATTTAATTTGCAGGTTAAATATTGTTGTGAGATGATTATAGGTTTCACAGTGTTGCAACTTCTCATGTAGATAATTAGGGTAAATGCGGGAGAGTTGCCGCATTTTTTTAAAAAACCTTGTAGTTTCGGAAAAATTAGATTTTTCCTTGATTACAAACTTAAAGATTATAAATATATGTACGTTCCGATATTAGAAACTTAACCGGGAGATTGATTGAGGTTATGTATGCAAATAATGTATGATGTAGTTGCTGAAAACTATATTTACAATCACTTACGGAATCTAACATTATAAACGTAATAATTTATCACCTACATAAATCAATACAATTGTCGTTGGTTTTACAAAGTTATTCACAATCAAATATTCTTATGAGTCTTATTTTCACTATGCTTACAGCTTGAATTTATCTCACGTACTACCTCTCCGCTGACAAGTAATTCATGTGTTGGTCGTATGATCGTTAGTATCGTGCGACTAAGTTTTGGCGCTAGAGTTTAAACTTACATCCCCCCTTATTAAGTCAGAGGGTGGAGCCCTATGTATAAGGTACTAGTTTACTAGCATGGAACAAGTTTGATTCATTTTTACTAAATCTACTATCTATTAAATAAATCGTATCAGATATTTTATCTTTTATTCTGTAAGGTCCTGACCTTATTGCATCTAATTTTTCTCTGTTCAGTTTATTTTCATGTTGAATATAAACTAAATCTCCAATTCTATAATCTATTTTTATTGCCTGTTTATCATAATAGGTTTTATTTTGCGTGTGTATTTTTTTTTTGAATTATCTAACGCTACTTTTCTGTTATTTTCTAGATTGTCTATTTTATTTGCCTTTAGATTATCTGGTATAAAAGTATTATCTATTCCTGTTAACAAATAGTTTGGAGTGAATCCTGTTGAGTTGTGTATAGTGTTATTATATTCTTTCATGCATTCCTCTACTATTTTTGCCCATGATTTTCCTTTATTATCATAAATTTTGCATCTAATTCTTTTTACCAGAGTCCATTTGAGAAAGCACAATCTTCTGCTGTAAAAATTAATGATATTGTTACGGATAAAACAGAAGGGCATCAGCATTACCTCATCCCGAACACTGTCGTAGCATTCGCGTGACTCGGTAGATTCAAAAAGCTAAGTCACACTCGACTAATGTTTGTTTGCCACTCTAAATTGTACTCAGAACAGTAGTTTAAGTACGAATATTTATAATTTTAAACAAACAGAAATGTCATCAGGCGAAGGGCAGACTATCGGTAATTCAAATCAGCAAAAGCAGGATATATCACAGCTGGATATCACCAAGTCGACGGCACTTTCGCCGAGGTAATTTCCCGCCAGGCAACGATCAATATTGGCACTATCGGGCGCACGGCAAATCAACTGTGGTCAAAGCCACTTCGGGCATACCGACTGCTCGTTTCAAGAACGAACTCAGAAGGAATAACACGATCAAATCAGCACGTTTAACTGATAGTGAATCGACCGAATTGACAAATTCGCCGAGTAAGCTTTGTAAATTTATATCAGAATGAGTACGAAGTGGTTCACTACAATAAGAAAATCATAGCCCGAAACGGAATCAACAATTTCTTGAACAAACAAGTGAAAATCTGCCAATTTAACAGTATCATCAGAAGTCAATAAAATGTTCTCTGGCTTTAAATCACGATGGATAACATTGTTCAGGTGAGAATAGTTTACAGCATCTGCCACTCGATATGTGTTTGATGTTCACCGAAACGATGCATAGGAGATGTTTATGCAATGCACCCTGAGTAGCTAGTTCAAGAGCTAGATAGATTCTCTTTTCATCATGGAACCAGGTATACAAGCGCAGAATATGTGGATGCTTTAATCGGGATTGAATTTCAATTTCACGGAGAAGCTGCCACTCTACTCGTCCTTTGCTGAGTTCCGACTTGAACATAATTTTCATTGCAACCATGAAGCGAGTGTTAACTTCGCTTGCAATGTAAACACGTCCAAATCTTCCCACGTCCTAAAGGTGCTCCGAGGTCAAAGTCTGCTGTCGACCTTTCATACGGTTTCCCATACGCGGGATGAGCCATCATGTTCGTTGCCATAACCGAGACTATTTCTTTATACCTAGGCGAAACATCTTTAATTATTCCAGGCAAATCATCAATTGTGGGAGCGACATTAATCATTTTCAATCCTGTTTCTCTAATTTACGAAGGTCAACTCACAAAATCTACCTGAATGAATTCCCCAACCGTTGTCACGGGAAATTTACGGCGAGGCCGTCAAGGCCAATTGGGAAGACTCCAGGGCTCGACACTCCTTTCCTGTTGCACCCGGGTATACGGATAGACTGCGCGGAAAAGTACTAAATGCCACCCCAAGCCAGGGTGCTAGAGTATATGAAGATAAAATGTAAGTAAATACTATTCAATTAAAGAAACGGTAGCTCGTAAGCTTAGAATTAAATTAATTAACTAAGGATTACAACACAGCGAAGTAAACGAGCCCAAACGCACCCACGCCCAGCTTGAAGAAATCCTTAAGAAGCAAAGGATAGAAACCTCAGCCTTGTACTGAATTCAACGTTGGAAACAAACGATTCACGAGTACTCAAAACATCATCGGGTCCGGCTACAAAGGATTTTAGCGTGAATTTTCCTAACAAAGCATCTTCGTTATATGTAACACCAATGTGCTGGCTCACAATAATAACTTTCAACCCAACCCATCGTTTATTTACAATTGACCAAATATTGCGACAATTTTGCGGAGTTAGTGCTATATCAGAAGGCATATAATAATGCATCAGCAACTAGTAATGCTCAAGAAGATGACAATGATTTGAACCCTGTGTATTTAAATTTCAGCTTACAAAATATGATGCAATCAATACAAACATTCAATATTGAATTCGAGAAATATGTCCACCAAACAAATTGTACATCGAAGACAAAATCGAGAGACAACGATATAAGTTAATTGGCGTGAAGAGCTAGATGGCGCAGAGGTTGCTTGGTGGAATGCTTATGCGCTGGAATGTTAACGGGGCTTACCGAGAATTGGGGGGAAAGAAGAAGTGGCTTTTTTTGCTTGGTGTGACCTTTGCGGGGTGAGGACGTTCTCCGATCGTACTGGCGGATGTTGATTCATTGTATCGGAGTGGAAATCAGCGATTCAATTTGTGCGGCATCAGCGATTCAATTTGTGCGGCATCAGCGATTCAATTTGTGCGGCATTAGCGATTCAATTTGTGCGGCATCAGCGATTCAATTTGTGCGGTATCAGCAATTCAATTTGTGCGGCATTAGCGATTCAATTTGCACGGCATAAGCAATTCGAGCAGAATCGGCGATTCCAAGAACCTAAAAGTTGATCGAGGAACAGGATTTTCAACCTCGTGCCGGGGCGCCCCAAGGTAGTTGAGTTAAGTGAAATAATTAAGAATTTGTACTAGGGATAATTAACGAATTTGCTCAATGAATAATATTAATTTTGCTCAATGAATTATATTAAAAGCCTCACTCCGACCAGCCTAAATTCTTTCCGTGACTATTCATTTGGTTGGAGAGGTGACGAGGAGGCACATTTATATTTATATTTTAGGTTTGGCGCCCCATTTGTGAACCTGGCTCGGGGGAGTGCGTGCAATTTTGGGATAGAACCGAGCACGTAGCCCTCCCTCGTGCTGAACAACCAGGGGTGCACCAGGAAAGGAGAGTGACGACCACGAAGCAACAGGGCAGTGATCTTGGAGAGTCGGGGCGGAGCCCTAAGTGGGACAAAAGTAATATAGGGGTTGAAGGCGAAAAGCGTTGGTTGGTCCGGGAGGCTTAACCTCGCCAATTGGCTTCCGGGGTATTTTACGGGTTGGCGAGTGGCGCTCATCCACCCCCGTCTCCGCGGGCTGGTCGGGACCCAAAGACCCCAACCGGAGCACCCAACCCCCTTTACCACTAGTGAAAGGTAACACCGACGTTGCAAAAAGAAAATAAAATTATTGCACAGCACCTTAAATATAAACATACACACCTGAAGACTATTCCTTGGGAAAATGGCAAAAAATCGAGAAACCTTTGTGACACACGAAAAGCACTAAATTGGGGCGGATTTCGGAAAGAATTAATGAACACAACCGCGACACGATTTCCCGAAATAAAAGTTCCTCAAAATAAAAATTGATAAACACCACTGACATGCAAAACTGTCAGTGAATTATATTCAGCCAGTTCAGCCGCACTTGGAGTGATCACCACCAGAGCGGAGCGGAAATCAAGTGGCGGCAGAAAGAAACTACCACGCTGAAGAGGTGGATGACCGGAGACAATGGTACAATTGGCCGTTAGGAGGAGATTATAAAAGCGCGCGAAGAATGACGCGCCTCCTCTTTTTCTTTCTTCCCGGGTGTGGCGAAACAGATGTGCTGGGAAGCGACAAGTGCGAAGAAAATTCTAAGTACCAAGTGCGAAGCGACGAGAAGCGGCAAGTGCGAAGAAAATATTTATCAGCAAGGGTGAAGCGACGAGAAGCGGCAAGTACGAAGAAAATATTAAATGCGAAGCGACAAGCAGAACCTAGACGTCGAAGTAATATAAAAGTGCACCAACGGATGCAGATGGCGAAGGGGCTCCTTGTAGGTAGTATTTAGAAGTAAGTTTCTTTTAGTTTAACATAAACCAGATGTTTGCTTGTATACGATTTGGAAATTTTATTATATGATTTGAAATTTTTCCCAACCATATTTGATTGATAAAATTTACGTTTTTAGAGGAAAAGTGAGAAGAAAGGTAAAAAGTTTTCCATATTACAGATTGTGACGGGTGCGGCTTGAGTGGCAAGTCGAAGTGAAAGATTAATAAAAAAGTGAAATCGGTGTATATCAAAGTGTTCGGGGTTGGTGTGGTGAACCCGGCTTGGGTTAGTGTTAGAAAGGAGTGTAGGAGGGTCGCATATGGGCGGCAAGGTTGTGCAGGTGTAAAGGTTGAGTGGTAGTCAGTGTGTGCTCGGTAGGTAGGTTCCAGGTGAATCGTGACGATGGTTATTCCGTCTCGCTTGGCGGTTTATTGGGGCCTTGAGGGACAAGCGAGTGGCGTCCCACGCCCGTCTCCGGACGAGTTAAACCGGGTCCGTAAGCCCCACCGGAGCACCCCAATTTCCCTTGGAGACATAGTGGCTCCCGTGGAATAAAAAGCGGGTGTAGCAATATACTTTTTTTGTCAGTGAATTGTTTGAATTGTGCAGAATTTATTCCCGCGTATTGATCTGTTAAAATGGTTTGAATTTTCCCATCTTTCTCTACATTGTTTACTAAATTAATAAAGTCTTTTGCGACTTGAGTTTCGGATGTGCTAATATACGCAAATCTAGTGAAGTGATCTATAAGTAAATGCAAATATCTTTTTGTGCTGTTTCCTTTAAGTCCTCCAATTGTGTCCAGCGACATTATTTCAGCTGGGCCTAACCGGGACAGTGGAGCTTTAAAGCATCCTATTTTAGATTTGTTCTTAATGCATGTCTCACAATTTCTACATATAGTTTTAATGTGTTTGTACATATTTTTAAAATAAAACTTATGGCATATGATCATGATTAGTTGTTTTGAGCCTATATGTCCTTGTTCTGTATGTATTTTCTTAATAATTGAGACACCGGACTCTTCTGTTATCCATATTTCCTTTTTTTATTTATCAATTTATAAATGATTTCATTTTTAATTTCGTCTGACTTATCCATTTTGATCAATTTTTGATTTTCTATGATCTCTTCAATTTGTAAAGTGTCTGCTGTCTTTATTGTAGATTCGTTATGTGAGCTTTCATGTGACTCCAGTCCAGGGTTTCTTGATAAACAATCAGCTTCTATATTTTCTTTGCCTGGATTGTAAACAATATCAAAGTCAAATTGAGATATATACCTAATTTAAAATTTCTATTAAATCTGGATCATTACTTTTTTTTATATTGAAGTTCTCTAGTGGCCTGTGATCTGTAAAAATAACAAACCTTTTCCCTATTAAATAATATTGCCAATAGAGGATTGCTCTTTAATTGCTAGGCATTCTATGTATATAGCTTTTTTTGTTTTTTATGTCTTGTTCTATTTTTTTGAGAAGAAGAACACTGTCTTTAAAGATTTATCTTCTTGGGGATGTTTTAGTATTGCACCCACTCTTTCTACACTGGCGTCTGTAAATAAATATATTGGTGCTTTTTCATCAAATATTGCCAGTGCTGGAGCTGAATATAAGTATTCTTTTGTTTTTACGAAACTGTTACTACATTGTTTTGACCAATGAAATTCTACATTTTTTCTTAATAAGTTACGTAGTGGATCCAATAGTATCGTGTGTTGAGGTATATATTCTAAGTAAAAATTTATTTTTTCTAAAAAATGTCTAACTTGTTCCTTTGTCTGAGGTATCGGGAAATGTTTTATTGCTATTTAGTTATCATTCATCGGTTTAAAATAATTGTTACCAATTTTATGACCAAGATACGAAATTTCATTTTACGCAAATTGACATTTTCCTTCATTTAGCTTAAAACCTTGATCCTTTAATGCTTTTAAAGTTTGCTCTACATGTTTTATGTGTTCTTCATAAGTTTTTGAATATACTAGTTTGTCGTCTATGTAGTTTACTGCAAACTTATCTAGTCCTTTGTTCCTTATGATACTAGACAGAATTCTTTGAAAAATTGCTGGTGCAGACTTGAAACCATATTGGAGGCGATTCCACTGCCAATGACCATGATATGTCACAAATGCTAATTTGTGTCTGTCCTTTTTGCGCACTGGGATCGACCAGAAAGCCGAGTTTTCATCAAGTTTTGTAAAAAACTTGCAGTTTCTAGCACGTAAAGTCAGATCATCACTCCTAGGAAACGGTTGACTCTCTGGCACAACGATTTTATTTAATTCTTTGAAATCTATACAAAAGCGGGATCTTTTCCCTTCTTCTTTCTTGAATACTATAGTAACTGGAGCTGCATATGGGCTACATGATTCTTCAATTAATTTCGCTCTCAGCAATTCACTTACTTGCTTTTCAATTTTCTCTTTCTCTTGGAATGAGCATCTGTAAGGTTTCCTAGAAATATATTTATATTCCGTCAATTTAATTGAGGCCTCATATCCTTTAATTTCTCCGATATCAAACTTTGATTTTGCAAAAAAACTGTATCTTTCTGAGTTATATTTAAGTTTTCATCTTGACAAAGTTTGAATTTTTGAATTAAATCTAAGCCCATCAATATATCTTCTTTGAAATAATTATTTTTTACTATAAAAAATGGTAAAATTCATTTATATTATGAATTGTAATTTTTAAATGTACTATACCCTCGGGTTTTGTTATTCCAGTTATCCCTTTTAAATTGTCTCCCCCACACATAATTTTATTTGCATTATTCATTTTGTTTAAAAATTCCTGACTTATTAATGATACATTAGCACCTGAGTCATATAGACCTATAGCTGGTTTATTATTAACAAGAATTTTTACTCTTATAAGTGGGATGATTCCTCGTTTTTTGCTTCTTCTGTGCTAGCCACAATTCTTTCACTATCCACATTATTTATAATTTTAATTTTATCATTCTTTGGGCTGGATATTTGTTTATCTTTTAATCTACACCTCTGTTCTGGGTGAAATCTATCTCTATGACCTAACTTTTCACAAATTGCACATGGTTTGTTTCGTTTTGATATTTCATTACTGTCTTTATCGTTTTTCTTAATGCTCAAATTTCCAAAATGTTTCAATTATGACATTAAATCTTCCATGGTTAAGATAGACTTTCTTTCTAGTCTGTTTTGTAAAAATTTAAGGTAATTTAATTAGTATTAACTCAATTTGAGTATTAAAAGTCATGCCTTCATTAACTTTTAGTAATAAATTTCTCTTTTTAATGCGTATTCCAATAACGAACCATTCAGATATTGGTAATCGTATGCATATGCGACGTCAGTCCAGGATTGCACTGAGAAAGTTTCTATAAACGCGTTATTCCAAATCTCCCAATTATTATTTAACGAATTTTGTCTTAAAGAAACATTAAACCAGTCTAGTGCTGATTTTTCTAAAAACCATCTTAAAGTCTCCTCCTCCTGAAGAGGCATCGATAGCCACGTAGTCGCTTTAAAGTTTTCGCCGTTAAATTTCTCCAAAACTATATCCTTAGCTAAACTACGACTGCTTCTCTCCAAGACGCTAGTTTTAGTGATATCGGTAGACGTTGTAGTAACTTCTTCCAAATATTCCTCATCAAGCACAACATTTCCCTCTTCATCCAAGTAAATATTTTGAAGTTCTTCCATCAATGTCACTAACACGTTTCTAAACTTATTTCTGGTTTTTAACTCTTAACTACGTTTTTAACTACAGTTGAGTTAAAGAGTTGCGTATGGTAGGCACTGGTTCTCCTTTCTTGCGGGAATAGAAAAACTTCCTCTTGTCCCGCCAGTTGAATTGTTGTCACTTTCATTACAGTACTCTTTGAATCGGCTCCGGCTTCTGAGATAATCTGGAACTTTACTTTTATAATCATTGTATTGATTTGTAAGTTTCGAAATGAGAAACTTAACCGGGAGATTGATTGAGGTTATGTATGCAAACAATGTATGATGTAGTTGCTGAAAACTATATTTACAATCACTTACGGAATCTTACATCATAAACGTAACAATTTATCACCTACCTAAATCAATACAATTGTCGTTGGTTTTACAAAGTTATTCACAATCAAATATTCTTATGAGTCTTATTTTCACTATGCTCACAGCTTGAATTTATTTCACGTACTACCTCTCCGCTGACAAGTAATTCATGTGTTGGTTGTATGATCGTTAGTGTCGTGCGACTAAGTTTTGGCGTTAGAGTTTAAACTTACAAATAAACAAGTTGGGTAAACAGACCTACGCTCATGTCAGAAGGGTTTTGTATTCAATTTTCAAAATGCACTCACCAGATTGAATAAAGTCAAGAAGCATGTCAATGACGATTTTATTGGAGAAAATATGAAATTCGAAGACCATACTATTATTAACAAAGTTGAAAGAATTTCGACTTCTGAGGTTTTTGTTATTGTTCTACTCATAAATATCTCCCTTGATAATTATTTCAGATGTCCATTCGCGAGGGAGGAAACACATTTTTCATGTATTTCCCCCCTGTGCCCCCACTGAAGCAAAAACTGACTGTTTAAGAACTGTTTTGAAAAGCTCCCGTGAAAGCTATCATTTCATACTCATATCGGCTACGTTTGATGAATTTTTTTTCAGGGGCCACTCTCCTGTACTGTTATCATCGATTAATAGCCAATTTTTTCGAATCCTAGAGTTGTTACAAAGCCCTTTTGTTAGAAGCTCCCTCCTGTCTCCTTGACTTGTTTCACTTATGAGTATTAATTGTTGGTACTCATCTTCAGTCATTCATTAAATTGAATCAAGTGTTCAAAGCATGGACCTTGAACGTTGAAGTTGGGAAAAAATAACTCAAAGCTATTCAATCTTCGCATTTAAAACAGCCACTATTTTGTTTTACGATTACTGATACCACTAGCTGAACTGATTCTCAAAGTTATTCATGACACCTATCATTCCTGAAATTTTCATGCAAATCCTAGCAAAACTGTAGTGTCTGAGTCGGTAAAAAGCGCATGTTGTTCCATAGCTATATGTTGCCATAGTAATACATGCAGCGCATATTGTTCCATAGTAATACAGGAAAATTCAAACCGCTATAACTTCGCTAAATATGATGCAATCTTTATGAAACTTGCAGGATAGATCAATCTTATAAATAGATATCTGTGTACTGAATCTCAGTGAATTTAATGGTACCGTTAAGATTTTATTCAAGAAAACATAAAATCGATAAATCATACTATTACTAACAAAGTTGAGTGAATTGCGACTTCTCACGTATTTGTTGTTGTTGTACTCATCAAGGCCTACATTCTTGATTTTTTTCAGATTTTTCGGATCACAGGTGTCCAATCGCGAGGGGGGGGGACACAAATTTTTCGTGTATTTCCCCTCCCTGTGCGCCCCTCGAAGCAAACTTTGCCAAACCAAGACCTGTTTTGAAAAGTTCTCATCAAGACCTTTCATTTGATACCCATATCGGCTACCTTCAATGAAATTTTTTTTTCGGGGGTTCACTCCCCTATATGGGGAGACCCCCCTTAAATACCTTATAAAATTTTTTAGTAATTGAACTTTGAAGAAACCACCACTTTACACCTACATACAAAATTTGATGCTTTTAGCTTAAGTGGTTTCCGAGAAAAACTGCTGTGACACACGGACGGACGGACGGACGGACGGACAGACAGACGGACGGACAGACGGACAGACAGGACGCGATTTTAGAAGGGTTTTGTAAAATTATTTTACAAAACCCTAAAAAATAAATTTCTTTTGTGTGGTCTAAACATGAATAAAAATTATTTTCAAAATCAATGCAAAGTGGTATCTGTACTCGACCTCCCGTATGGACGCCGCATTAAAACAGATGCGGCGTCTCGCATCTATTTCTTTGAGGATATTCTCCGCTTTTCGGAGCATTCTTTCCTTTAGCATGTGTTACATTTGTTGTCGTACATCGTACATGTTGAATATCATTGAGTAATTAAATAGTACTGGAGTGGACAACCACGTGACAATATGGTCGCAACAACACCTGCGACCACTTTTCCTACTGCTACGCTCTTGTTTACAACCTTAGGGAGAGAGAGCCAAATTGCACAAGCAAACATGGCTGCTGCTCAATGTAAACAAATTTTCATACAATACCAAAAATTTGCTTTCTATTTGAAAAACGTTCAGCAATGTATGAAAAACATGCAAAACATTATTATATTAACTACTCGCTTGTGAAATGAAACACCTGCAGATCCTTTCCCACTATGAAAGTTACACGAAGGAAATTTTAAATAAATTTCACAGTGTCACACGTTAAAGTTACTTGAATCACAAACCGCAGTCGAATGTTTAAATGTTTTCCACAGTTTTAATATCGGATAAAATTCGCGACGAAACTTGCAAATTGGCCAATTTGGCGTCCATTTGTATCAGTCAACTTGACAGACAGATCGCATCTAGTCAGCTTCTGGAACAAGAAAGTGACCAGCAAGAGGCAGATGGGGAGGAAATGACAGACAGATCGTTTGGAAGAGAGCACAAACCTGTCGCATGCTCTCTCATGCATTTTATATGAGCTTAGCCCATCCTGTTCTTATTCATCTGAGTTGAATGTAGCCAATTTTCGCATTTTACGCAGCACATCCAATCAACATGTTTGGTTGTCGTTGAGTACCATTTTTAGCACTCTACATAAAGACAATCACCATCATTTTCTTTATTGTTCACAATTAAAAATTGATCGTCACTATCGCTCCAGCTTTCCTCACTTTGTTTTACAACCGTTTTCTTATGTTTTGCCATTTTTTTATTCAATGCATCAATTTTTGTCTCTTTCTTGATGATTTCTTTCTTTTTTTTGTTATTTGAGACGAATTCAAGATAGTAGCTCCTTGTTTCGATCTTTTCCATAAGTGTGTCGGCATAATGGGAATGGGTGATACTTCATGCAAATATTTTACTAGGAGCAATCTCTGACTGCAGTGCGTGAGTTCTCTGTGAATTCTCATTGGTCTCATTGCTTGCACATAAATATCCTGGCCCTGCATCAAGAACAAGCTGTTCTGGAAGCTGAAACTGCAGAAACAACATCTCCATATGTTGAGACACCACCTCCAGCTTCCAACAATGTTGTTTCAGCTGTTCCAGATTTTGAAGTTGAGGAAAAATGGCGTGGTATCGCATTCGGGTCAAATGGATAAATACTCGTAGCTCTGAACCCACTTACAGCAATCACAATGCAAGCGGTTTGAAGCCACGCTTTGCGAATGACTTCACCGGCTTGACATCTAGTAAAATTTCGGCTGCTGTGATTCCGTATCCACCTTTGCGCTTCTTGATTAAAGTTGGCTTTAAGTGTGTGTTAATCAAGCAGTTTCTCAAGCAAACTGCTCGAAAACCTTCTTATCCTATACTTGTGATTTTATGTGGCAGATTTAGAAAAATAATTATTTCCATTCATAATCGTCATTTGTAAAATAGTTTTCTATCTTATTATTATTATTAAATGTAATTTTTTATCAATTTTGCTTTATATTAAATGTTATTTTATTTACAGAGTATGAACACCTTATCGGTATACTAAATTGGGAATGAAGTGAGATTGATACAAGGTGGATAATTGTGAAATAATTTTTGAGGTTAGGATAAGTGAGGTTTTGCGTCCGTGAGGTGTGCCGGTTGAATATCGCTTTTCCTATCGATTGAATGATTTTTGCATTGAAGCCGCGCTACGCCACCGTATTTGTTTATGTCAGCGCATGTATTCGCGAGTATCGTTTTTTTGTGGAGTGGATTTATAATTCGATCTTCGATCTCCATTCAATTAGGGAATTTTGATTTTGATCGGTTAGTGAGTGGTCATGTTTTGTTGTTGTATGGAATTTCTGTTACTAATAAGAGCTAAACGAAATTCCAGCATTGCGGGATATTATCTACGCTTCATTTCCAACGTCGGTGGCTGCAAAATCTGCGCACTATTCAACCGCATACATTAACGTGGTAATTTGATGCGTGAAGGAGATTATGGTGCATTTGCATCGGAGGCGTCCTGGAAATTCAACATAAATTACATGCGATGTTGACCACTGACTAAGGTACTCTTTATTTACGTGATCTCCACGTATTATCATGCTCAGTTGAGTTAGTGCGAACAAAAGCTTTCATCTTAGTCGAGAGAAATATAACTGCACATGTGTTCCTTTGTTCGCAGTTATGAGGGCTGTCTCGAGTAACCGCGAATCGCTTTGTCGAAGTTGGGGCCGTTTTCGAAGAAGGAGTTCTGCAGCAGCCACAATAGTGGGTAAAGCATCAAAGGATAGTCCCGAGACCCAACAACGTCTACATTAACACCGGCGAGGGCGGTAGCGTTGTCGACAGGCATAGGTTTACCAATACAACAGCTATATCTACTACTGGCGAACTCTCTTCCACGTGATTGCCACTATAGGATATGTCAGCGCCGATCCACGAGATAAGTAGATGCATATTCATGGTTTGTTCGATGAACGAACGAAAATTGCTGCATGCCTGTATTTAGCGCAATTTTAAATATAATTCAAATGTACTTTTCGGTTTTTCAAACATTTATTAAGAACCCTCCCCAAGCAAACAACTCGGCATTTTCATTTCGAGTTGACTTTCGTCACGCATAATTTGCTGTGCAAGTAATATTTCAAGACGAGTTTATTGACCTCTTTCGGATTTTTCTATCGATAAAACCGATTTGAGCAATTGCGCAGTTGCTCTTCACTTTACTACCACGGATTATAGGTGCTCGAGACTCTAGAATTACGGCTAGTGCGAACCGAGTTATAATTTACCTACTTTTGTTGCTAAATTTTTGATTTAGCTGGTAAATGTTATATATAATGCCCTACTTAACTTCGCGTGCGGTCGAAGAAAATCTCGCAACCCGCTGATGGAATGAAATGTTCATGCAATGAATGTGCAAGCGATCTGCATTGCAATCAAGTCGTTTGAATGCATGAATTAAATGCATTAGGAAGTAAAAAAAGAAAAAAAAACTGTGAGCGCAAAGTGAAGGTGTTACCGATCAAGAATATTGTGAATAGCCACGCATTATCATGCTCAGTTAGCTTTTAATGATCTGGGGTAAATGAAAAAGTCTCGTCACTGCTTAATTTAGACCCGGTAATGATTTTCAGTCAAATGCGATATATGATATCCAATATTTTAGCTAACACGAGGATGAATGCTCTGAATGCAAGTGTGCTAGTCCGTGCGTGAATGCGCGAGTGCCTGATTTATGTGTAAATGTATTCGCGTTTTAGATTTATAGTACTTTAAGAAGGAACAAATCGTGAATGAAACTGCGTGAATGAAAACTTTGATCTTAATACTTATGCGATTTAGTCTGTGTGGTCTACTGGCTAGACCATGAGACGCATAAGCGAAGGTCCCAGGTTCAAATGTCGTTGGTGAACAACGTGATTTTATTCAGGGGATTTTTCGGCCAGACTGGACAGTGATATGTACTGATTTAATCAGATCATATCATAGCTGAGCAGAAACACGAAAGTATGGTACTGACCAAAACAACGACCCAAAAATAAATGCGGTCATGAAAATGGGATACTCTAACTATCTCTAAGCGAAGGCCCGAGAGGGGCTATAGTGCTTAAAAGAAGAAGAACTTATGCGATTTGAATGATAAATTATGAAAGGGAATGTCTGGCGATTGGTTATCACAGTGTATGAAATAGGCAAAAAAAATTCAATTTAAAATTTTCTTGTGAAACAAAATTCAAAATTTCTTGCCAAACAAAATGTCCGTTCCGACATTTCGTTTACATAGTTACTTGTTTCAGACTGAAAAATTTTGTTTTGCTTTAAGCAATCTAAATTTAAAGTAACTTACGTTTTACTGTATTTGGAAGAAGTACTTTTTACCGAAAAAATCCTTTTTTTGAAAAATTGTTAGCGTCCAGTTGAAATCATACTTTTTTTTTTAAAAGAAAAAAAAGGAAGTTCATGAAATAAAAACGCAATAGAATCCCGAAAAGCGAGAGGGAAGGACAATGACAGTGTTCATAAAACAGTAGATATTAATATGGAATTTGTGAAATTGCATTTGAATACACGATTAAACATGGAGATTTAAATTCATAATTTCGGTCTCTCCTTTTCACTCGACCTGACCGGGTATAGGACCGGCATCGATGGCAGGCTCCTCCGCTTAAATGGGCTAATTATCGGGTGCGCTCCTCCATTTTTTGCTGTTTAACAGGGGCTCTTGCCAGGTTGAGTGGCCTTCCGCTCGCGTGCCCTTTTATGGTATAGGGTTATTTGATTCGATCACATAATTCAATATCATAAATTGGTCACATCTATATTTCCCGTTTGATGGGAAAGTTCATGCAAATTATGTTTGTGTGAGTTTTCCACTCAAATGGGAAATATATGGCCACGTCTACGTTTGGATTTTGATCCAGTTGGGAGGGTACGAGGGATGCCCCACTTTTATTTGTGGGCCATAAGAATCGTCGGGTAGCGACGAATCCCTTTAAGTCCGTCTATCGTCCCCAGGTCCAGTTTGTCCTTTTTCGCCTGCAGGTTCCAACCCTTAGTTGGTTACCTCCTTTTTTCGACTTCGATCGACCTTTTTGTGAACCAAAAATTCGTGAATGTGAAATTCTTTTGTGGTGGCTCCTTGTGCTTGGGGAAAGAACGTGCCCCACGACACCGCAACGCTAGCCTGCCAGCGCATTCATGCGTCCCCAGACAAGGCCAATCTCAGCGGAAGTTACCATCCTCTTTCGCTGAGGCAGCAGACCATCGCTGCAGTCCTTTACGGATAGCTAACTACCTGCTTTCACTACAAGTGGCCAATAAAACTTCTATCTAAAGGCTGAAGAGCATGTGTGCAATAACTAGGTAGAATAATGTAATTATCGTCAGCAACTTGGAGCATTTCTACGTCGGAGCAATGAGAAGTATGGCGGTCTAAGATTAGTAAACACTTTCCAGTTAGTTCTTGCAGTATGAACTACTCTTTCAGCCAACGTAGAAAAAGGTTTGAACTGATGATTGATGATTTTTTGTTCAAATATACATTGGATCCTGCTGGTAGACCATCAGAAAGTTCCGAATTTCTGTTGACACCTTTAAAAATCAACACAGGTGGAACTAAGCTACAATTTGCACTTCAGCACGCAACTGCGGTTACATTCTCCCCTCGCTCTTCCGTAGTAAGTAAATGAATGTCCTTATTTCTTTTTGACGTTATAACTTTTGCATGTTTATTTAGAAGCTGAACTCCATTTAGAAGCTGAACTCCCATTTCATCCATATGTATATAGGAGGGTTTTTCTAAGAGACTACTTTTCATCATCACTTTTGCCAGCAAGTCAAAAAGGTCTTTGACGTTATCAATATTCATTTCTATGCCTCTAGAGAACGAAAGTCCTGCCCCCTGCCAAAGTGAAAGGTCAGGAATTTTCTCTAAAAAGACTAGAAATAGGCAACTCCGGCTATTGTTGTACGATCACAAAATGTGTGTCGAATATTTCACTTTTCAGCAAATTCGTAGGCAATGGCTCTGACAGTTTTTCTGTCTAGAGCAAATCCAGAGGCTGATAGCGGTTTAATCGTCTTCTACTACTTATTCTTCCTCTTCTTCTTCTTTTTAGCACTACAGCCCCTCTCGGGCCTTCGCTTCCTGCAAACAGCGCCTCCAACTGTCTCGGTTCATTGACCGGTTCTTCCATTCCGAAATCCGAGCAGCGATGAACTGTCTTCGTCGACCGATTCAGACCTGCATTTCCTTGGTTTCCCCACTGGTCGGCGGCCTTCAGTTCTCCCAACGAATATCTTTTTGAATATCCATTGTTCGACCATACAATTCATGTGTCCAGCCCATTGCTGCTTCCGTCAAAAATTTCATACAGCTCATGGTTGTATCGAATTCGCCATTGGTGTTCATCAAGCTTCGCTCCAATTATTCGCCTCAGGACCCGTCGCTCATAGGCGTTCAATATATTTTCGGATGCTTGGGTTAGGGTCCATTTTTCACACCCATGGCAAAACACAGGTGTTATCACAGATTTGTATACTTGGAGCTTTGTTTTCCTGTATATGCAGCTAGTCTTCAAGACCGTCAAACTTGGGAAAAAAATATTTTATCTGCAAGCTGTGTTCTGCGGCATATTTCATCTCTTTCATTGCTGGCTCTCGTTATTTTTGCGCCTAAATACACAAATTTGTTCACATTTTTGATACTGTATTCCCAAAGTGTTATATTTTGCATATTGGGGGTATTTTTCCTCAACTGCATCATGAGCTTTGTTATATTTTCATTGATTTGTAGCCCCACTAGTTTTGCTTCGCTGTCGAGTTTTAGGAAGAGTTCTTCGGCAGTTGCTAATGACCGTGACAAAATGTTGATGTCATCAGCATAGGTTACTACTTGACTCGACTTGTATAATAACGTGCCTCGTGTATCGACCGGTAGCTTCCTTATGGCGTACTCCATAGCCAAATTGAATAGCAATGGGGCCTGCCCATCCCCCTGCTTTAGTCCGATATTTGTGTCAAAGGCATCGGTGAGTTGGTTATTGATGCGGATCTGGGAGGTCATCGATGCCATTGTCATTTTGGTAAGACGGACGAATTTGGCTGGGATGCGTAAGCAAAGTATTATTTGGTACAGTATGTTACCATTAATGCTTTCGTATGCTTGCATAAAGTCAACGAAAATTTGGTGTATGTCTTTGTTCGTGTTGTTAAATGTGCTGGATGACTTTGTGAATAGCGTTATGAACACTGCTGCAACCATATTTGATGAGTGTCACTGGAACCTCATCGATGCAGGGCGCTTTATTTGTTCGGCTTTAGTGATGGAGCAAACTTCATCCAGAATTAGTCGAGCCAACGGAAGCTCCCCGCAGACATCTATAGGCCCCGATGTTCTGGAGCTGTGCGGAGGATTTAAGAGGTTCTTGAAATATGATGTTACAGCAAAGGAAGAATTTCTCCCGTAAATTGCTGTTGCTTTCCTTTTTTTGTGGTAGGGAGGTGAATGCTATTTATGCACAGAGTGTGGGACTCCCATGCGCGACTAGACTACCCACTAAACACCTCCCCTGTCAACCTGATAACCCAGCCTGGAACCATTTGACACATTACTTCGGGCCAGGTCTCGTTTTGTTATGCCGTGGGGCGCCTTCAAGCTGGAGAGTCTCTTTCCTAGCGAGAGGGGAGAGGTGAAGTGGGAATGCCAGAAGAGCAATCCCCCAGCCCCGGCGCCCCCGGCTGCTGTGAGTCCCTTTTATATTTTAGGACCGCCCGAGCATAATGTGCCACCTGGTTCCATTTGTCAACCGATTCGAGCTCCCCCATCTCCCTGTAGAGTTCCCTTCGCAGCCTGACCCATTTTGTGCACGCAAAAAATGTGTGACAGGCATTGTCCTCCTCTCCTGGGCAAAACCGACAATTGGGAGACCGTGACTTACCGATCTTATGCAGGTTAGACTGAAAACACCCGTGCCCGCTCAAAAGCTGGGTCAGATAGAAGTCAGTCTCACCATGCCTTCGATTTTGCCACGGTCTCACATCCGGGATGAGGCGCGCAGTCCACCTTCCCTTTGTGCAATTCACCCAAGACTGCTGCCAATCGTTGAGCGAGCGCTGTCTCTCCTCGCGGACAACTATCTCCTCCTCGTTCCGGCGCAGGTAAATAGCGCGGCGCTCTCTAGCAAGGAGGGCAACAGGTATCACGCCTGCTATCACTCTCACCGCCGAGTCGGAGACTGTTGGATACGAAGATGCAATTCTCAGTGCTCCTCTTCTCTGTACCTGTGCCAAACGCTTTCGGTATACCTCGTTGCTGAGAGCGTCGCCTCATACCTCTGCTCCATACAGTAGCACTGACCCTACAGCACTCATCAAGAGGCATCTTCTTGATGGGCTGGGTCCCCCTACGTTGGCCATAAGTCGACTCAGGGCCGATATTCCCGAAGTAGCCTTCTCAGCCGTTGCCCTGATTTGCTTCGGGAAACTCATCTTCGAGTCGATCAGTAGCCCCAGGTACTTCACCGCTGGCTTCGATTCGATTTGTATGTCTCCAATACTTATCATCCTTACTCTAGGGATTCTCTTTTTTGTCAAGATGACCACTTCGGTTTTCTCCAGTGCTAAACTGAGCCCGCGAGCAGTCATCCAGTCCCTCACTCGGCGCATTAGCATACCTAGCCTAAGTTGCGCTTGTTCAACGGTGCGTCCAGCAACCAGAGCCGAAACATCATCCGCATAGCCGACCAAGCGCGACTCATCTGGCATCTCAAGTCTCAGTAGCCCGTCGTAAGACACGTTCCACAGGTCCGGACCAAGGATAGATCCCTGGGCAACACACGATGTAATTTCCATCCTTCGTTGGCCCTGTGTCGTGTCTAGAGCAGGCTTCGGTCCTTTAGGTAGTTCCTCAAGCTTTTTTATCAATCTAACTATGCTTTTTTTACTTACTTATGATCCATTTGAAGTCTATATGACAGTGCAGCTTCAAGTCAAACAGGCTGCGCATCAGTTGTAGGTACCACTACCCAGCTTGGGTGAAATGTGCAAGTATCCTTTCACTAGCAATTTCCTTCTTAATTTTATCATAACTGATGATATATTTGAGATATAAGGCCAGCATTATAATTTGCTAACATGGTAATTGGATACATAACAATGATAATTGAAGATGAATAAGTTGAACACTTTAGTTCAATTAAAATAGATTCCTTATCGACAAAATTTTAAATAAATACAATCAATTCGTTGATTGATGTTGTTATTTGATAGCAAACCAAAATATTTACCAGCCAACATTCAAACATTCACTGAAGAGGAGGACATAATCTTCGATCCAAATAAATTGATTTCATCCAAAATCTCCTCCCTGGTATATTACTGACGCCAGACAGAATGTCGCCATATCAAAATCGTTTGCCTTGTAGACGGTGCTCTGAATCTCAAGAGGAGATAAAACTTTGAAATATGACACTCTCCGCAGGATTGGCAATCACTCAAATAGTCAGTCATTGTCCTCTTGAGCTACGCCGCCATTCCCAATTCAAGTGTTCCTTTGTACACAAGTGGAGGGAAAAGCTAAATTGTTTTGAAGACTCATGTCCTGTTGGCTGCCAACAATTGCAAGCCAATTCTCTATATCGACTTTGTGGATGCGGTGGGCCTTTGGAAACTACGTACTTCATCCAACTGTTATCCCTACAATTCTACAAAGGAGAAGTTTAACCCCAGTCCGGCCACAGTTGCTCGTCAGAATTGTTTAAGGATTGGGCATTTTCATCTTCATGCAGTACATCACAGGCAGACCACTTTGTGGTAGCCACTGAGAGCTAACCCTACACTGCTTTTATAGTTTTACAGTGGGAACTTTTTGGAAGCAGTGCTTCTCCACTAAAATTATAGAGGGAGAATTCTAAATATTTAATAATCATTTGCATTAACCTATCGATTGTAAATCGAGATGATTAGTATATTCTATCAATTTTAATACTAGCTTTAAACTACAATATTCTAAAAAGTTTGAAAATTTTCTTTTCAGACAAAACTGCAACCTTCCACAGGTTATTTGAATTCGTATTTCATTCTAGCTGAATTACTTTGAGTCAAAGCCCTTAAAAATTTTTGGGTATTTTTTTGTAAGTTATTAGTTGCCTGCCACTATTCATAGTCTACCAAATATAAAGCACAACCAAAATGTAGCCACAAGGAGAATTGCAGTTTCGTTCCACTCAATCCTGAAAATGTTGCGTGCTTGCCACCATTTTATTCGCATTCATTGGAATTTGCTATCGTATCCATTCAAAGCCAAGTCTAGTCCTAGGGAAGATATAAGAAACAACAACGAACAGATAAAACGAATGGATTCCGTTTCAGTGATGTCCTTCTCCGGCCTCATTTGTGGTGAACATTATTTTCCTTTCTTTTGGTATTTTTGGGCTTCCCTTGCAGATTTTTGGGAAAACGGTTTCTATTCGCTTGAATTTTGGTTGAGAAACTGGAAACTGTTTGGTAAAATAAATTGTGGATGCGAGTTTGGAGTTCAATGAACATAGCTCAAGATTTCTTTGTAGAAATCTATTTTGTAGTAAAAGTCAATTCTTTTTAAATCAAATTACTTGCCAGTTGTTATTGTTTGGGATATTAATATCAAAAGCTTTACTTTTTATTCTGTATTGATATTGCAAATATAGTAGGCATTTTAACCCCACTCTATTAAGTAATAACGCATCAGGTATTCTATTTTAACAGCATTCAGTGCCAGCATTACCAACTCATATTGTTCGTCCATGATCCCTCATAGACCGGGAGCTCGTCACAGAATGAGGTTTCCGATTCCTTGCAGCATGCCACTTTGAGGGATGATAATTTACCTTCAAATAGTAAAGATAAAAACATTTCCGACTATCATACGCCTTCTAGTCATAATGAAAATTTAATTTGTATTTGTGAAAAACTTTTGAGTTTTCCGCAAAATAATATTATCTGCCTTGTAATAAAAGACATTAAAATTTAATTAGAGACAAAGTAATTAATAGCATCCGATTCGCATCAGCTCAAAAGTCTCAATATGTCGCATTGACTTGCATAAAAAAAAAATTTTAAAATTCTGTGTTGTTCCGAAGCTTTTTGGTTTCGCACAGGGGATACTCACATAACGACTGCCACGAGTAATCAATTGAAAACCGACCACGCCTTGAATTTTCATATGACTAATGCTTAAAATTAGGCAAAATGAGGGTAAATTTGATCAACTTACTTGAATTTATTAGTTTTTTGCACACAATTTTATCGATAGGATAAAATCTTTTAAATTTAAAACAAATCTCAAAATAGAAGTTATAAGAAACGCCAGGTATGATTTTCAGACAATTTCATATAATAACATAATTGCATTCCTTTCAAAAGTATAACAACAGCAAATAAAACAAATTCTTGAATCAAAAAGTAGTGTAACAAAAGTTAAAGTTTAGTTTACATCTTTTCGCAATTACTATTTAGGTGTTGTTGTATTTTAAAAGTACTAGCATATCCACCTTGTCCGCAGATAATCTGGATCGACGATAATTGGAGAAAACATGCTCACAAGGGACAGAAGTGCTTACCGCAAAATACTTTTTTCCGGCCATTTTGCTTAAATAAGGAATATTATATAGCTTCTCGCTCGCCACCATTTTAAGCGGTCCTCACGTTCCGGCAAAAGTGGTTCTTCAAGATAGTTATTGCGCTAGAATCAAGTGTTCCAGTGGAATTGTAATCCAAAGCCTATCTTTTGAAATTTGATAAAAAATTATATAAATTATAACCTTTTGTAATGTGACGCCTACGCCCGGGAATCGAAGTGATTCCGATCCCGAACCCTTGCACTCGGCCAGATGGGTATGACCTCGAAGTGCAAGCGGACTTCACCTTTCGTGTGGATATCGTTGCGCAGAAAATATTTTTTATCTCCAAATATTTAGATCTGTGGATTTAAATATTTGAAACAGAATATTAATCAAAACCCCGACGCATTTCGAGACATATCCATCTGGGAATGCC
The DNA here is from genome assembly GCA_963969285.1 of Odontomyia ornata. NCBI lineage: Eukaryota > Metazoa > Arthropoda > Insecta > Diptera > Stratiomyidae > Odontomyia > Odontomyia ornata. Next base: position 452,018,133 of record OZ017739.1, on the reverse strand, counting down.
CCCTCCACCGTGGCAATCGAAACACTATGCCACTGGCGATAAATGGAGATGCACATTGCCGCCATGTGGCGTTCCATTCCACACATCTGTTTTGTCCGATGAGAAAACAAGTAGTCAATTTGACAAGTGAAAGCTCCGGTATTACAGAGTGGTAAAGTGATTTTACACGTCGCTGCGCCTTTCGACCCGTCTGTCAGTGAAAGTGAACTTTACCGGGTGTGCGCATATGCTGTAGGAAGCAGTAGAAAGGGCTACAATAGGGCAGGACAACATTGTACCAGTCTCCCCTTGCTGTGACTAGGGATTCATGCCCCTTGGAATTGGAGGAATTAGCCCAGAGGGGGATATTTGGCCCCACGTGCACAAGCGCCAATACATGGTAACCAGTGAAGAAGTGGCGCTGGAGGTGACTGAACTCACAGGTAAGCAATTTCAAATCATCTTTCCTGCGGCTTGACTATTTATGTCAGAACCTGCCGGGAAAAGATCGCTTTTTCTGCAAATACATGCAAAAAAAAATTAGCACTGCTGCAGCGCCGCATTATTTATTACAGTCCCTCCTCTCGGCCCAGCCATCTGGTCGTGTAATTGTTTGGCGACGTGCAACAAGTGGTTCGCATTCGAATGTATTATTCTTTCATTTTGCGTCTTTAAGAAAGGAGCATACGTTTAACCGAAGAGAGATTAGATGAATGGGTATTCAACACAGAAGCTCACCCGTCACCAATAAAAGGCGCCAACTTATTTTATCGTATGGCAGCTGTGCCTTCATCACAGCCTTGAATAAATTCAAAAAGGTTTCGTTTGTTGTGTTTGATCCAAATAGTATTTTTAAAACGGTTGTGTTGATAGTTTCTTAATTTTACGTTGATTTCATTCCTTCTACACTACCAGCTTTCGTTTATGAGTTCTAATTGTTTTTTTTTGCTACGCCTCAAGAACACCAAGACCACATTATTCTAAATAACGCGTAGTAAAATTGTCTCGAACCGATTGAATGCAATAGCGCGAGCTCATTATTGACAAGACTTTATTTCTTGTGCGTGTGTATAAGAAATGCAAACAATTATATTTAGAGTAAAACGAAATAATTTCATACTATTCTAGATGCATGATGTAGAAAATCTAATAAAATTAAGGGATGTTAGAAGTGTAACAAATTGTAGGAATATTTTATATAGGAGTTAACTAATTAGTGAAATTTGCGAAATTTATCTTAAACTTACACTTAAAGTGCGTGAATAAATTGACTTGTATGAATGAAAACGTGGACTATTTGTAAAGATGAAAATAAACTATTTACCGCAATCCGATAATTCTGTTATAGCAAGTCAATCTTATTCCACCTTAATTTATAATCTTTGCTTTTCAAGTTTTGATGGTCTTTGTATTATATCAAAAGTGAAAACACGTAAATTTAAAGGATTGTCTGTAAAAAAAAAAGGAATTTTTTTGTAAATAAATTAATTTTACACCTACGCCAGAATAAAAGTCCGTAAATAATAGAATTTTTGAAAATTGATTATAAAGTAATTGTAGAGTAAAGATGATGGAGGAAACGGTAGTAAAATAAATCAATTATTGTTTATAGTACAATTATAATGGATATTTATTAATGGCAAAATTTTTAAAATCATCTAAAGTGGAGATACATATGATTATGATTTGTACTTAGAGAATAGTGTTCATATATTATTCTGAATTGAGTCCACACGACCCACTTTTATGCGAGAAATTGCTTAAGCAGCGCTAATTAGTTAAATGATGATTTATACCATAACTCAACCAAAAAAAACAAACAAGTCTTCATAATATATTTTTATTATTAGAAAATTTGCGAAAAAAAAAAATTAGTAATAAAATGAATTGCGAATAAATACCTAAAGACTTTCCTTTTCAGCGGTTCTTCTTTTTCAGTGGGAAGAGAGAGTGCAGGGTAGGTATGCCGTCGCGAGGGTAGGGTTTCGACAAATCCGCGGAGGTCGGTTTCGCGTCGCGCGCGGTACGCGGTACCTTTGTTGTTTTGTTATTTTATTTAGAGTAGTTTTCGTCGGGTTGAGTTAGAGTAGCTTACTTTTCGGTACCGCGTCGAGACTTCGGAAACGCGAAATGAAAATTAGATTTTGTATTCTTAACTGGATGAATGAAGAAATACGGAGTAACGTAAAGTAGGTTTCTTCTCCGTATGGTTTGGTTTTGATAACGCGTTTTGAAAACGGGCATGTTCAGGTGGCTGAAAATATTGTAATTGAGCATAACCCATTCGGAGACCCGCGACCGAAATCCTCTCCGAACTAGCTGGCCGACAAGCAGCCACCGCGTGAATGGGTTACGGTGCACGGATTGGTTGACCTGTTGGTACCATCCGTTGGCACTTCTCAGACTTAACGTCTAGAATCGATGAGAGGTCAGTTCCGCGTTCGAACCTAAAAGGTGGAAAATCATTACACTTTTTCGCCTTTTGTGTGACGATTAATTAGTGAGACTGATTACAACAAAATCGTATATTTAAAAATTATTCTACAACTCTGCCATCTTCTTCAAAGCAATCCCCTTAGGCGGCTACACAACGATTCCAGTGCGTTTTTTATGCTTCGTAACATTTCTGGAACATTTCGACTGAGATGTCCACACGTACCTTCGTCATGACCCCCTGGATGTCCGCAATCGACTCAAAATGGGTTCCTTTGACCACCGATTTTGTTCTAGGGAACAAACAAAAGTCACAGGGCGACATATCGGGCGAATAAGGTGGCTGTTACAACACAGCAATCCCTTTAGAGGTCAAATACTGGGACTCACTGAGGGCGGTGTGGCACGGCGCGTTGTCGTGATGAGCGATATCTGGGCGCACACTGTTGACTCATTTTTGCAATCCTTCGAGTACTTGGCGATAGTAGACTTGATGAAGGCCTTGTTAAACGCCGATCTTCACAGATTAGGGCACGCACACGCTGCGCATTTGCGTCAGTCCGCATGTAATGATTTTCTGTCTAAGTCCGTGTAGGACACGGGTGCCGATGGTCTGGCATAAGTGTCAGCGAGCTATTAACAACACCGAGCTCAGCTAACTAGCTTCGCTTAACGACCGCGTACGCGTGCTTGACGACTAGCATTTGCGGGATCATATGAGGCGGGTTCTTGTCGAGCCACGAAGCTACACTACAAAATACTTATCACGCGTACTCTAGTCTACAAGACGCACCGATCAATTTTTATTGTCTTTAGAAAAGTTCTATTAGGTGTCAATTAAGCTACTTTACAGTAATTCAATATTTTTTTTGCCTCGTTAAAGTTAGCGGACACGGAGGCTTGAGACAAACGCAAACATTACACAAAAAGCAACCGTTACTTTCACCGAAGAAGGTCGTTGCATTACAAGGGGAATGTCAAACCAAAAGATGTTAAAGTAGCTGAAGTGAACCACTCATCTCTGCCTAAAGGATGGAAACTTGACGAATGCAGTTTACTTTACACTAGTAAAACAACAAACTAAGCAGTTTCGACGGGGTGACCACCTTATCTCTTCAGGAGCAGCCACTCCTGATCACCACGGGGCTGCTCATGTTTATTACACGCACCTCGACTGGTCTCCCGCTCTACGCCTCGTCTTCCACGCTTTCGCGCTCCTCCTTAAACTCTTTATGCCATCAAAACAACTGGTCACGACTAAGAGCACTATAACCATGCACTTTTACAATTTTAGCATACGTTTCCGATGCTGTTTCGCCCAATCTAGCGCAAAATTTTATCGCGAAGCGTTGCTCTTGATTTCGCCTCTCCATTTACGTGACAAGCACCACCAACACACGTCTACTCAACACGACACAGCAGGCGAACTAAACAAGTAAGACCAATAATAAATAAATCAATAGAGAGGAGAAGGATGCCGAAGAAGGGGAAGGGAGTTTCAAAGTTGCCGGCTTACCACAAGCACGGCAATAAAATCAGTCTCACTACTTAATTGTCACACCTCGTAAATCCACGTTACTAACGTTACTGGGTCCAAAATGTAGATATTGCCGGGTAAGATTTATCCTCCAAATTCGCAAAATGGGTTGAAAGGCCTTCCTTTAGATTATAAATTAATAGTCGACACGTCACATGATTGTAGGCATAATTTGTTTACATATCTTGGTGAGCGCTGAGGGAGCCCATCTATATATACAATTACTGAAGATGCGTTAATATAGTTTTCGCCGCTCATAACATCTGTGATCTTCTTCATTGACTTTAAAACATCCTTTGGAGAAAAGTGAGCACTCTTCAGCATTTAGAGTGATCATTTTTCCATCCAGCAGGACAATAATTGTTTTAACTAACTTTTCAAGCTTCAAAAAATGGTTTATCATATCGTAAGAGGAATTCCACCTTGTAGCTACAATTAATTTGCACACAATACTAAGAAGCGGGAAGTCTACTGGAAAATAAGAATTTGGAATGGCCTTTATTGTGGGTAAGGAGTTCAAATTGCACGTTATTGATTTTAAGGCAGTTAATGATTGGTTGTGTGTGACCCGTATAAAAGTGAAATTCTTCAAAATCTGGCTGTTAAATTTACAAGCCCTGACCAAAGAAAAGGACGAAGAAATGAAGAGAAGGTTTTACAATCACCTGGAAAGACTAGTTGATTCATTGCCTATAAATGACCCAAAAATAATTCTGGGTGATTTCAATGCTAACGTTGGCAATGAGCTATCTCATCGGGGAATGACGGGAGGATATAGCCTCCACGATGAAATAAATGAGAACGACTAGCACCTTATTGACTTTGCACGTGGCAGAAATCTAGTCATACGTTCGACTTGCTTTCTACATTGACGCATTCAGAAAATGACCTGGGTATCACCGAATGGCAACACACAAAACCAAATCCAACATGTTCTGATCCAACAAGCCTCGAGCATACTTGATGTCCGTTCATACCTAGGAGCCAATTGTAACTAGGATCATTACTTGATCAAATTGACCTATCGATGTCGTATGTCAAAGGCATATTTGGCGAAGATCAGCCCGCCTCAACATCGAAAGGCTCCAAACGGCATCTGTAGAAAAAGTTTTACGGAGACCATCAACAACCAACTGGCTCCCATCTTATCAGACGCATCGCTGAAAATAAGAAACGAGCTCTGGGTGGAAGTGAAAGCCTCTATTAAGACTACAGCAGAACACACAATCGGACATCAAGCTCGACGTAAGAGAAATGATTGGTTTGATGATGAGTGCCAGAATGCGTTATATAAATGCTACGTAGGTAGGAAAACCAGGGCGAAGAGAGAGCACTATGAAAATCTCCTCAAAAAACGAAGTTGACGAATTGAGAAGCATCGATGTAAGTCTAGCAAGCAACAACACAAGACAAGCAAACAAAGTAGTGAAAAGTCTGAAACGTGGTTATCAGCTCAAAATCACGCTCTTTCGTGATGACAACGACAATATCATTGCTGAGGAAACAAAGATCAAGGAAAGATGTGTATCATATCTCAAGAACCCCCTTCATCGGAGCCTATAGATGTCTGCGGAGAGCTTCCATTGGCCCTACCAATTCCGGGTGAAGTTTGCTCTACCAGCAAAGCCCCACAGAATAATTAAGCGCTGGGCATCGATGAGATACCAGTCAAGCAAATTAAATATGGTGGCAGCTGTGTTCATAACGCTATTCACAAAGTCATCCAGCACATTTGGCAGCATGAACATATGCCGAAAGGGTGGAGCCAATCAGTTATATTTCCTATTCACAAAAAAGGTGACAAGCCACAATGCGAAAACTATAGAAGCATATCATTACTTTGTACGGCATACAACATATTTTTAAAGATCTTTGAAAATAAAATCGGGTCATATGCCAGCATTATTGGGGAGTGTCAAGGTAGTTTAAGAGCAGGTAAGTCGTCGATTGCAAAATGTTTGAAGTTCAACATAGATACACACTAAATTTTCGTTGCCTATAAGCAAGCATATCACAGTCTTGTTCGTAACATGCTGCACAAAATAATGCTTTGCTTTGGCACCCCAGCCAAATAAGCCTATCCAAAATAACAATGATGTTGACAGCCTCCCAAGCCTGCATCAATAACCAATTCTCCGATGTCTTTGACACAAATAGCGGACTAAAGCAGGGAGAAGGTTTGGACCCATGGCTATTCAATTTGACTCTGGAGTACGTCATAAGAAAGCTACATGTCGATACACGAGGTAGATTACTATACAGGTCGAGCCAAGTAGTAGCTTATGCATATCAACATTTTGTCACGCTCATTGAAAACTGCGAAAGAACTCTACCTTGAACTGGACAATGAAGCAAAGCTAGTAGCGTTACAAATCAATGAAAATTAAACAAAGCTCATGGCGCAGGCGAGGGAAAATATCTCCAAGATACAAAGTATCACACTTTGCGAATGCGGTATCGAAAATGTGAGCAAAATTGTGTATTTAGGTGCCGAAATAACGAGAACAAGTAATAAAATAGACGAAATAGGCCGAAGAATGCAGATCTCAAATTAAATATTTCATTCAGTTTTGACGATCTTGAAGACCTGCTTTAGATACAGGAGTACACAAGTACACAAATTTGTGAAAGACATGTGTTATCCTATGGGTGTCAAACATGGACCCTAACCCAAGCATCCGCAAATATATTGAATGCCTTTGAGGAAGAGGTCTGAGGCAAATAATAGAAGCAAAGCTAGACGAGGGCCAATGGGGAATTCGATACAACTATGAGCTATATGAAATTTTTGACAAGCCTGAGGTCTCCTTGATCTCCAAATTCGCACTAATAACCTTTCGTCGCGTTCGCTCATGATTACCCACCAACCATCACCCATCGTCGTCACTTTGATGCATTGTACATCAGTGGCATTGGTCTTTGGAGCAAGCACGGCTACTGCTGAACCACTGTGCAAACACTCATGGTCCCCAAATAGCCACCAAAAATTATTCGTCGTTGTAATTCCAATATATTGCACATTAGCGACATCGGTGCTAGGACCAAGCACAGCAGCCGCCGAACCATTATGCATTCATCCATGATTCTCAACTGCCCATCAAAGACTGTTCATCGTCACCACTTCAATACAATGCACATCGGCGGCATCAATGCTAGAAACATGCAAGGATACCGCCAACCATCAGGCATTAGTTCATAGTCCCCGAATACCCACCAACGACCAGCCGTCGTCGTGACTTCAATGCAATGCACATCGGCGGCACCATCATCCATCCGCTCATTGTCCCCAATTACTCGTCAACGACCATCCGTGGTCACCACTTCAATAAATTGCACATCGGTGTTGTCACAAAGAGCTAATTTTCACTAACTGACAATGGCTCGCTATCGCCAATCGCATTCATTCTAAATCGGCGGAATTAGTTCTACCACCTTCGTATCACCACAAATGACCTTACTTTTCTCAATAAGGTTTCAGGCGGATCGCGATAATTTAGTCAGACATTTATATCACAGCATGAGTAAACTGCTACTGAAAATAGATTGTCACGGGAATGTCATTTTTCTGCCCGCCCGGAGTGTGAACGGTTCTGATTTTCCATTACATTTGAAAATGTTCACCTCCTAGGAAAGAAATTTCACTTTGAAAACTTATATTCGATCAGCCGGTAATCCGAAGTTTCTTATTGCACAGAACTTAAACTTTTTAAAAAGTAAAAACATACCTTTCGCTATCAAATTATATGATTTGGTAGAAATCGATTAATAATTAGGGCCACTATAGTCTATTAAATAATAAAACAATCTCAAGTTCTTTATTGAGTATCGGATCAACATAAATATTTCTTTGTAAGTTTATAGACTATGTACGGAATACCTTTAATAATAATTTCAATCAATTCGGTTCAGAAATGGAGCCGCACACATGGATTATTCTAGCATCCTAAACTGCCAATCGATTGCTCCTTCTTCCATGAAGTAATTGGCTAAGTCATCTCTTTTTTGCCTTGCCTCTGGTTTCGCTGCAAAGTTCTTCTCAAATCAGTCAGACCTTCTGGTCGGGGATAATTTCACCAAGAACCAGGAATTATTCGCCCTGTTTCATGGTCTTCGATATCAACATATCCTCGTTCTTCTTGTCCGGTTATGCAAGGCGCATGCAGCTTTGACTAACTTGACAGCTGTTTGAGGAGCAAATAATATTGGTGTTCAGAATACTCGAAAACAAGAAGACAGTATCCCAAAGCCATTTTCCACTATTCGCCTTGCTCTAGAGTGTCTATAGTTGAATACTTTTTGCTCCACACTTAATTGGTTTCGTCGAGGATACGGCTTCATTAAGTATGGTTTAACTGGGAATGCCTCGTCGCCTAATATGACAGATTCATTGGGAATGTTTAAAAGGTCGTTTTCAATGGCAGTCTGTAGGGATGAATTTCCAAAAACTCCACCATCTGAACAGCTGCCATATTTCCCAACGTCGATAAAGATGAAATTATAATTGTAGTCCACTAAGGCCAATAAAACAAGACTGAATGATCCTTTGTAGTTGAAGTATTGTGAACCTGAATGTGAGTGACATTGTATCACAATATGCTTCCCATCGATCGCTCCTACATAGTTTGGAAAATTCCATGAAGTTTCAAACCCATGTATAATTTTCTTCCACTCGTTTTCACTCAGAGGAACCTGAAAAAAAGAAATAAGTCATTATTTTTTCGTTTTTATTTCAGACATTAACAGAAAGAGAAGCAAAAAATGGGGAAATTGAGCCAGCCAACCATCGACGAACAACCTCAGTCTCAGCTTCTTCACCGGGAAGGTTCCAGCTATCCCGTAAAAGACCTGCAACTTTTGGCCGGATAAAAAAAGCAAAAGTAGATGACGCATTGTACAATGCTGTTGAAGTGCTAAAGCAAATAGCAGCTCGACCACAGCCTGGAACAAATGAGTTTGCAAGTTTTGGAACACACGTTGCTGTTCAGTTGAGCTGCCTACCACTGGAGGAAGCAGTTTTACTTCAAGAAGCAATACAAAAATTAATTAGTTGCCCGTCTTCGGCATTTAAGAAATACTGGTTTTCAATTGTCTAGCTCAGCAATAGCTACAATGGGTGGCAGCGAACAATGTGAGAATCTTTATTCATCAGCCGCCACATCTGCCAACAGCTGTACGTCAGGCATTGTTTCTTTCAACACTTCAAATGTGCTACCTCATCACACTGACTCTTTTGAAGATTCTTCCAACACTTCAAATGTGCTACCTCATCACACTGAATCTTTTGCAGAAACTGCGGTACACTTGTTTGAGAACTGAGAGGGATGAGAGCGATCGTGTATACGAAATTTTAAGCCCAAAATAATACACGAAATTAATATTGCAATTTGTGTTTTAATAATAACCTTTATATATTCTTTCAATGCATCATATATGGCATCAAAAACATCTGGCAGAAATTTACTGATTGAGCACTTTGGCATTTGATATAGATATTGCAATGATCCCAGTGAATCTCCAGTAGCTAGATATTTGCAAGCGACTTCTAATTTCAGTTTTGCTGAGAGTGGATCTCGCATTACGGTGTTTGCTTTTTGTATCCTTTCTTCTACCTTAAAAATAAAATGAAAAAAAAACTGAATTGAATTTCCATTTCTATAATAAACGGTAGCCTTATAGCGAGATATACACCTTTTTAAGTAATGTATTGAACATATCCTCGTTCATACGTAGAAAATTGCAAAAGCTTGCTAGATCCTCAACAGCAAGCTCCTTAACCAATTTATCAGATGCACCTAGCTCCTTCCTTTTCTGAATCCACTGCCTGATCCATATTCTCTTCTTTGTTTTTCATTTTTATGTTTTATTTTTAAAATCTCACCGATTACGGCAAGCACCGCGGAACACAAGTTGTCATCCATGATAATTCTCGTTATAAACTATTGCTCTATTCTAGTCCGCGTGTAAACACTAAACTATAATGTCAGACTATTGGGTAGTACTATCACGAGAGTACTATCGTGATAGTACTATCATCGTGTAAATGAGGCTTAAGTTAGCCAGCAAAGCCGGCCATCTAATGGTCATGTGTGTGGTAGTAAGCGCTGCTGCCATAAGGCTTCCTATCTATCGTCAGTTTTGGTAACAATCTATCTCGACTCTACACGGCTTTGAGTAAATATGCACTTTTAATTGGTAATTTGGTTTGCTAGAATTTACATGAAAGTTTCAGGAATTATATCTACAATGAATATTAGTGTTGCAACGAATAGTATATTCGGTTAGAAGCTTGGCCGAATACCGAATATTCGGCCGAACTATTCGGTTTGATCAATACACTTACAAACGCTTATGCATAATCAGCATTCATGGTGTTGTTTACACCACAATGTAAATACTTCTCAGTCAAATATTCTTTGCCTTGTAATGTAAACAAACTTTGAAGCCAGTTTGTGTATATTTCCCAGAATTCCTGATGAATTTCGAGCTGCTTGAGATCGTTTTTGCGCTCAATTGCATCGAATTTCTTTACCAGCCGCCTGAGTTCGATACATTCTATGTGGCAAAGTCTATTTTCGATCGGTGATTTTCGCTCACATTTCGCTCTGATGTAAACAATGAAAAGTGTACTTCAGTCAGATGTGTTTTGCGTTCCCTGTAAAATGGTTCGAGCACTATGCCCAGTGATGAACTCGGTTGAATTCACTTTACCAGCTTCGTTCTTTCCCAATAGTGTTTTGCTTTGTAAACGTTAGCATATGCTCGATTTCACGATTCAAACCAAGAATTTCTTTGAAACTGTTTTATTTGTAACCGATCTTGTGACTTTAGAACAGTATGTCGAGTAAAAACGGTCTTCAGTTTGGAATTTCTTTGAGCAAAATGACGAAAATTTACGTAGTGTGCAGTGCAAATTTTGTGATGTTGAAATTTCTCGGGGAGGCATGGGGAAAAAAGCTTCAACGTCGGGATTAATTAATCATCTTAAGAATAAACACTATGCAAGTATCAGAAGATACAAAAATCCAACTCGACCTCAACGAAAGAAAACGCAGCAGATAATGCCGTTCTTTGTTTAAGTAAGTCTGTTACAAACCAGTATACCCTATGTATACTGGTAAGAACTAGGAGCTCAACATGATGCGTATGCTATATACAACATCAAAGCTCCCGGGGAAAGAACCCGCTGTATCACCACTTACCTGCTACTCTGTCCACTTAAATAGAACAACAAAAGACGAGAGTTAATTTTTAATGAATTACTTTAGTTTTATTGTTCATTCTTTTTAAATCACTTACATTACAATCGAATTCAAAAAATAAGTATACTTTCAATTATTTAATTATTTAAAACTCCAACTATCAGCCATCCTGAAAGGGGGAAAAGGTTGGACGAGCTAATGTATCGGGGTGGCCATACGGCGTGAAACGCCAAAAGGCCGATGGAGGATTGCGGCTCAAGCCAACACCTCACCCCTTACCACTTAGTCGAACACTGAACAGCACTTACGTCTTAAACTTCAACCGCGTAATTAATCTACGTACTTAAATAATGGGTAGCAGCACGCTTCCTTTTGGATTTGAATAAGACTCACCCGAATGCTTTGCCGAAGAACTTTAAATACTGTTCTTTCGTGGGCTTTGAACCTAAATTCTCTTTAAAGGTGCTGAGTAGCCGAACACGTGCGCTCTCGTTCCACGAAAGTTTTTCCTCCCCGTTTCGTCTCACTTGCTCGGCTGGTGAATATGCGAAACTGGGAAAATTGAGCGAAAGAGTGTTTTTCGCTTAAGCTTTCGACTTCGAAAGAGTGCTTTTAGCTTAAGCTTTCGGCTTTCTCACGATCTCTCGAGGTGAAATCGCAAAACTGGGGACATTGAGCGAAAGAGTGTTTATGCCGGAACTTTCGGTTTTCCTTTCCGCTTACCTCTCTTCGAAGCACCTCGTTCGTTCATGATGTAAATATCATTGCGGGTTGAACTTTCTCGTTTACTTAAATGCTCGCTTATTTACTTGCGCATGTGTGGTTATGCCTAATTTTCATAGGCGAAGTGCGAGTACATAGGTATTGTTTGCTCGCTACTATTGCAGTTATGAAGCGGGAATATATCCAAGCATGTTTTATGTGTTCACTCGCAACAAGTCCACAAAACAATTAACTATTTACGACTGTCAAGAGAAAACCAAAAAAGGGGATATAAATGATCCTAAGGCAGTAAAATATCACCATCTGATTGCCGAAATGATAGCGGTTGATAATCATCCAGTGAGCATGGTTCAAAAACCTGGTTTTCAAAGATTATTAAATGAGACACTGCCGAGATACACGATACCAAGTAGACCGTGCTTTGCAGAAAAAATTATTCCTGATCTTTATGTAAAAGGAATAAAAATAAAAAAGATGCTTGAAGACATAGACTATATATCAGTCACTACCGATATGTGGACGTGCTTGCAAAACTATGACAGTTTCGTCAGTTTTACTGCACACTGGCTTGACAGCAATTTTAACTTGAGGCATGCTGCACTGAATATACAACACTTTGAAGGACAACATACAGGTCAAAATATAGCTAATGTTTTGCAAGATATACGGAGCCGGTGGGGATTTCCTGCATCAAACATTCATGCTATTGTTCATGACAATGGGCGCAATATTGTTAAAGCTGTCAGTGAAGCTAAAATGAATTCTGTTTGTTGCTTCGTACACACATTACAGTTAGTAATCAAACATTCTTTCAAAATTCAACCGGAGGTTGAAGAAACTATTATTATAGGACGAAGATAGTAACTCACTTTAATCATTCGGGTACAGCAAAACAAAAACTGAAAAGAATTCAGGAAGAGCTGGGGATAGCCAAGCATAATTTAGTGCAAGATATAACAAAACGTTGGAATTCTACTTTCTACATGTTAGAAAGGCTTCTTGAACAAAAACGAGCTGTTTCTCTATATTTGACGGATACATCAAGTATATCTAATCTAAGTGCAGAGCAGTGGGAGATTGTAGATCAATTGCTGAAATTACTTAAGCCGTTTGAAGAGATAACCAAAATAACAAGTTCAAACTTCTCCCGCTTGTCCGAAGTTATTCCTCATGTTGTCACTCTCAACCGCTACTGCGAGAAAGCCGTCTCTTCTGACCTTACACCAAAATTAATATCAATGGCGATTGCATCGCTTGTTGCATGGCATCGCTTGTTGCATGGCGATTGCCATGCAACAAGCGATGAAACAACGTTTTTCACGGATTGACGATGATCAAAACTACCTGATGGCAACTTTGTTAGATCCAAGGTTTAAGATGTATTTCTTCACGAATCAGTTGCAAAAGGAAAGAGCCCGACAATACGTTCTGCTTGAAGGACTAGTATCAGATAATGACACCAGCAGCGAGGAAAGCGCCCGATGTTTTTATTCCATACAGTCTAAGCGTAAGAGAACCAATGAGTCTGGAGAAGGTTGTCCTATTCGAACATCTTTCTGGGAGTGCTATGAAGAAGTAGTTGCTGAGAGCTTCATCGATGATAACGGAGTTGAAATCGCTTCAACTTCAAAGGGCACCATATCACGTGACCTTGATAAGTACTTGAGTATGAAAACTTTAAAGAGAAATGACAACCCATTTGCCTGGTGGGCTACATATAAGTCAAAGTTTTCCATAAGTCTATTCAAACTGGCTGCTAATTATTTATCCACTCCTGCAAGCAGTGTGTATTCGGAGAGACTTTTAAGTGAAGCAAGAGACGTCTACGAAGAAAAGAGAAACAGACTTTTACCTGAAAATGCGGAAAAGTTGATTTTTCTGCACGATAACCTACCACTAATTAACTTCAGTTATGATAAGTAAATTTTATTTTCTCATATACATGAAAAAAAACAAAGGAATCAAATTTAAGCCAAGAATATAAATTTATAACGTTCGAATAAAGAATCTTATTGTTAATTTCACTTGAATTTGATTAATTTCCGAAAATTTCGATTTATTTTAGTTTAAAATAATAATTAGTTACTTTCTATTTGATTCATTACCTATGTACTTTGATCTCTTAAATAAATAACACAGTACATAATGTTAAATTTTAATAGTATTTTTGGATATACTCGTTCCAGTAGCAAAACTGCATTTTCTGAGCCTTAAAATGTATATTCTGCATTAATAAAACTTATTGGATTAATTGCATTCTTTTATGTTTTCTAACACCTGTTTGTATATATTCGGTATTCGGTATTCGGCCGAATACCAAAAATAGGCCGAATACCGAATAGTAACCGAATATTCGTTGCAACACTAATGAATATCTTTAAGAATTTGTCTATCGGTTGATCTTCATAATTGTAAAACAAAATGGCGGGTGTTTTAAATGAGAACATAGCATAAAATTGTGTTACTTTTCCCAAATTATCATGTAAAGTACGTGCTTTTAAGACTTGATTGAATTTATAAATGAATAACTGAAGGTAAGCAGCGAAAAATAATCGGGGAGATATTCATGGAGGCAGATGCAATAACAAATAACTTAAAGGTTGAAATATGTTGAAGTTTGCTAATAATCGCCAGTGAAACTGTATTCTATGATTAAATTGATATATCCTTTAAAAGGTTCTTATATTCTATAAGTTTCAATACAGTTAATAGCGTTTGGATTTCCTCCGACTACAACAACATATATGGTTTTTCTACTACATGGTCTTTCCATCGAACCAGGCATTACACGTTTGATTATATTTTCTCCAAATACATAATATAACAAAAAGATATTTAAGGCTCTGCTAAGTGAATGATTTTGGCAATATTGCAACGAAATGTTGGCCAGTTAAAATGGAGTAACATCGGTTTTTCTTTTAAAGCAAAAATATATTTGTTGTGCATGTCATTAAAGTTTTTCTAGAATCGAATCCTATATGTACTATATGTCTGCATATCCTATGTTAAGTACAAAACCTTTTTGACATGAGCGTAGTTCTGTCTACTTAACTTCTCAGAGGAATAAGAACTGGATGGACTAAGCTCATATAAAACGGATAGGAGAACATGCGACCGGTTTCTGCTCTCTTCCAAAGGATCTGTTTGTCATTTCCTCTGCCTCTTGCCGCTTACTTTCTTGTTCCAGAAGCTCACCCAATTGAATCTGTCTGTCAAGTTGACGGATCCAAATTGAACGCCAAAATTGCAAATTGCAAGTTTCGTCGCAAATTTTATCCGATATTAAAAGTGTGAAAAGTGTTCGCGATCTGAATTCATTCCAATAGTCCAGTCAATATAGACATTCCAGTTTGCATTGATTCCCAACAAACTGAATTTTTGTGCAGGCCTTGAATACTTCATTACAAATGATATGTCAAAAGTCCCCATCTATCCCGCTTGTGCGTTGTTTTTTATTCGAGGTCATAGGTGACAAATTTGCGTTTTTTGCGTATATCTCTGAAACAATGAGAGCTACCGAAAAATAGTTCAAACAAAGTTTGTAGGTCGTAAAATTGTCTACAAAAAAGATCCCAACACTTTTCTTCTACAAAGCATCGCTTTCGAGATATCGTGACTTTAGACCGCAGGAAAGTCGTATTTTCGACTATATGCACACATTTCCGCACCACCTCTGAGGTAGTGTACACGGCGCTTTTTTTTA
The DNA here is from genome assembly GCA_963969285.1 of Odontomyia ornata. Classification (NCBI taxonomy): domain Eukaryota; kingdom Metazoa; phylum Arthropoda; class Insecta; order Diptera; family Stratiomyidae; genus Odontomyia; species Odontomyia ornata. The sequence continues at coordinate 452,002,559 of OZ017739.1, read as the reverse complement.
GCGAATAGGAATACTCAGTAGGAATACTCCACAATATATTTTAATCGAGAGAATGTAATGGGACACTATTTTATCGTTGAAATTTTTTTTTTTATTTAAATTTAACGAAAATTTTAACAGCAAGAAAATTACATCATCATTCATCATCAAATTCTTCATAGTCACTCGTTTCTTCCTCTTCTTGCTCGATTTGTATAGACTGCTCCAAGAAGAGAGATATATTAGTTATATCCTCATCAATTTCGAAACGATCTTCATCTGTTGCATTTGATTCAATGTTGGTGCAAGATTGGCCTCGGCAATTGGTACATACCAGTGAACAATACAATCCAACTTTTCTGCACCCGCAATTGTTTGTGCAGCCCTTTTTTGCAATTACAAAAAATTGTATTGAGTAATTTTTCCGGAGCAGGTGGCAGTAAGGCCTGGATTGGCTCCAAACTTTTATTCATCAATTTCTAGCCCCAATCTTCAGGATTAAGATCATTGCCTAGCCACACTTGCACTTGGTAGAACACACGAAACAAGTGTTGATAAGCAGAAGCAGATGTTGGAGGGAGACAAGATAACTGCACTCTCTTATTGTTTCTTGTATTTTTCACAAAACTCAAATATCTATACTTGTCTATCGATTCCATTTTTTTGGAGCTCCATACATAGCAAGGAGAACACGAATTCCATTGGTGAAGATAACATCTGCTGACGAGTTAATATTTGTAAAAACTTTTGCATTATCAATCAAGTCTTCACGTTTTTCAAACAATTTGAATACTGTATTTTTGCCTGTTTTGAAAATTGCTGATGTCGTATCACAGCCAGTTATCGCATGAAGGAATAATATATGAGGCGGACATTTTGGATATGCAGTTAAACTTTGTGAAGAATATATTTTTGTTTGAACTTGAGCTCTCCCAGGTTTTAAAAAGTAAATGATCTTATCACTAGGTGTTCGTGCAGTTAATATTATTAACAAATCTACATCTTCTCCAACAATGATAGTTGGATTGGTGCTACTGAATTTTACAATTGCGGTTTCAATAATGAGGACATCAGCGTCATTTTGAGCTTGTTTCACAACAATATTGGCAGCTGCAAATTCTTCACATAACATCGAAATCAAACGAGATTTATTATGAGTATTAGCAAGAAACTGCTGTTGGTTTGTCAGAGCAGTCATTGATCGATCAAAAACGGTATCAGACGATGAAGATGTTTGTTTAGCTCGACGACGTTGTTCTGCAGCCTTTTTTTTTGTATAATCAGTGTAACCGTCGAATATTATAGTAACGTTGTGACCAAAGTGTCTACGAACATACTGAAGATATTTGTCCAAAATATCCTGAAATGTGTTCTCTCGATCCCACACAACACGATGCAACAGGTATCCTCCATCGATGATGTAGGTAGCATTTGCACTTTCGATATCAATGTTCACACACTCAAAGCAATCATAAATGGCTGACTTCTGTGTCTTACGCATTCCAATTGCATCAAAGAGCGATAAAGATGGGCTAATTCGTACTTGAAGAATGGTTCAAGCTCATCTTGAAATGTCTTCGTAATACTCATGCGTTGAAATAATAATACAGGATCTAATGGGACCTTCTCATCATGAATCTTCATGGTACTGTTCTTAGATAATAGAGGTAGTACTTTATCAGCACGTTTCAATTTAATATTATTAAATGTTTGGCCCATCATTTTATTCATAGATGCAATACCCACTTCACGAGCATTATGACAATTGGTCATGATTTTGTTCAATTCAGGAAAAGGATCATGTGATGAAAACCATTCACGAAGTTTCTTGATGTCTCCAGTATCTCTCTTTTTACGGAAATCCCTTGCATCGACATGATGATCTGTCATGTCTATTCTTACATCCGCTAAATCCTTCAATCTTTCACACACAGTATTCATTGTATACATGCCATAAATCCATTTACTAATGACGCTCTCTTGCGTTCTTCTTCCTCGAGCAACACCTCCATCTGTTTTCATTGACTTCATCATCGATTGCTCAATGACCATATCTGTTGAAGTTCCACAACTCAAATTATCAGAACGTCTAATTGTGAAAAATCCCCGTGTAAATCTCTTGAAAACCTCAGGACCATCAATCAAGTTTTCCAGTTGTAGCATATCTTGTAGATATAAATGTGCAGATTTAGCATAAGCAAAATGTCCTGATACGTGGAAGTAAGGAAGCATTTCTCGAGTGTTATTCAAATGAGCTTTCCAATCTCCCATACGTTCAGCTCTTATAAACTCCTTAGCAATTGATACCATGTGAAAATATTGCGTCCACAATTTTGCAGTTGGTCCACGTTGTTCATATTCCTTTAATTTTTGATTGAACTGCTCAAGTAATGCCTCAGTCATCTCATCGCCATTTTCAATATCAACGTACAAAATTGTGTTATTCATTATGAGGTTTACAGTATCTTGTAGATTAGCATGCATCTCTTCATCGATGACAAGTTCTTCTGATATTATTGTTGCTAAAGTGAGATGGAGTAATGGGTGTGCTCTAACTGCTCTTGCATAAGCATGGCCATTCAACATTTTGTCTAATGAATTAGTGGCATAAATCAAAGAGAGCACCTCTTTGATGCCACTTCCCTGCATAATATGACCAATTAATCCAAAAAAAAGACATGAGTAAATGGAAACCTCCAAGTCTTACTACGATCTTCGATACCTCAGATCCTTCAGGTGCTGCTGATACGATTTCTCGAGCTTTTGCTTACAAAGGCTGATCAAAAGTAATAATGCATACATCGTGATTATAAAGTTTTGCATTTTCTAAAGCGCAGAGTAAAGTTGTGTAGATAGTATTGTAATTACTTGCTGGTTTCGGAATGAATGGTAAAAAGAGAATTTGAGACATTGAAAAATTCATGATATTACTCGTTAAACGTTCAATGTAACGTTCCAACCAGGTAATAGTAAATCTTTCCATTTCCTATACAACCACAAAATATCAACTTTTTCAGTAAAGATACTGCTGTGCTACTTTCATAATCAAAACTTAGTGCAACTATTTTACTATACCTAACTGCACCATCATTTTGATAGACTTTTATCGGTACATGAGCTTTTGCTGCAAAATCTTTCGCTTAAAGGACTTTATTTACTCGTGATATGGGTTTTTCGGCTATAACTGCTGCTTTTGGAGCTATAATTCGAATGATACCCATTATGTAGAGCGTGTTATGACCGTTTAGAGTACGTACATTGATGTCAGCATTGTCTGCAGCATATTGAATAATTGTTCCAGTTTCTGGTGGTAGAATATGAGGTGGACGATGAAGAACTGCTGCTGCCTCATACATCATAGTTTCACTATACGATGCACGCAAATTAAAAGATGAAAAAATTTGAATAAGACGTTTTGATCCAAACCGTCGATGAAAAAACACTGAGAGACCCAATTGTAACCGTGATTTGAAAGACGTAGGCCGAACAGCAGCCATAATACAGTGGCTGACATTTGTACATATTAATTTCAAGTGTTCCAATTTGCATCGTTTATTTTTCAAAATTATTTGCTCTAACAAATAAGTCAAAGATTCTGGAATACCACTATTGATATCTTCGAACATCTGAGTAGGTGGAGGATAATTATCAGTGTCAGATACTATCGACTGAATATCTTCTCGAGCGATTGCTGCAGCTGCTTAAAGTATTCTCAACCTATCTTCCTTTTTATTTTGCTTTTAATTCTCATACCAAGCATTGCTGAGGACGTCATGCTGATTGTCGATGAAGCAAATGAATGTTGAACTTCCCAATTTCTCAGTTATAATGATTCTACTACCATACTTTAACTTGAGTTTTGACTTAATTGTTCTATTATCGATCGATGGTTCCTTGCAAATATCTTTCAATTCTTGTATTGAAAATTGACAATCATCATGATTTTCAATAAATGCAAATATTTCTTCCATCGCTGAAGCAATAGAATCACTTTCAGGACGACCGATTTTACCTCAGCAGCAATTAAGTCATATTCATACTGAATGCGGGCAATGAAACTTCTTGCTAGCTCATCAAAACGAGTCTGCGCTTCCTTCAAGATGGATTTCCTGAAGTTAAGGGTTGAAGCTTGAGACACTCTTTGTCGAAGATGCCGCGCTTTTTTCATTTCAACCGTTTTATGTGCTTCATTGCCACATAACAAACAGTATTTCTTGAAACAAAAAGACGATTCATTACCTCGTGCTCTAGTACGAGGAGGACTAATCTCAGATGTGGTAGCTACCTCCGCCTCACGCTGTTTTTTAGCTGTAGCGATGCTGCTCTTCCGGGTGTATGCTTTACGACACTGCTTATGTATCGTTACAGATGTTTTGTCCTTCAAATATTCATTGAACCTATCACCCCTTTCAGTACTTGAATCCATTAAAGTCTTTAGCCCACGATCAACAACCACAATTTCACTTTCAGTCAAAGATTCATTGCAAATAACGCAAATTTCTGACATTATTACAAAATTTTGTAACGGCACTGTTTAAATAGAGATATAATTCACAAACACGTCTATTCACTACGAAGAACCGTTCAAAACTGGTTTCAAAAATGGAATGTCGCAGACAGGTGTTTCTCAAGGCCAACCGCCCATTCGAATTAGGGACGGACGATGACTCACTTAAAATTTCGATATTTTTCACGTACTCGTGTGCATGGGGCAAATAAAACTATTTTCTAATATTTTTTGTTCAAATGGTTAACCCGATGATGCATACTGGTCACGTATGAGTGCACATTCGTATATTCTATGTTTAAAATAGCCATAATTCGAGAACAGTGCACCGTAGAAGAAAAAGTGTTGAGATCTTTTTTGTAGACAATTTTACGATCTACAAACTTTGTTTGAACTATTTTTCGGTAGCTCTCATTGTTTCAGAGATATACGCAAAAAACGCGAATTTGTGGCCTTTGACCTCAAATAAATAACAACGCACAAGCGGGATCGATGGGGACTTTTGACATATCATTTGTAATGACGTATTCAAGGCCTGCACAAAAATCCAGCTTGTTGGAAATCAATGCAAACTGGAATCATAATTTAATCTATTTTGACTGGACTACAAGTGTTCAAACAATCTATTGTGCCTTGTGATCCAAATAACTTTAATATGTGACACTGTGAAATTACTTTACAATTTCAAAGTGAAATGTGTAGTGCCTTCGTGTTAAAATTATAGTCGTAAAGGATCTGTAGGTGTTTCTTTTCACATATAAGTAGTTAATATGTTAATGTTTTGCATGTTTTCCTCATAAAGTTTTTTCAAATAGAAAACAAATTTTTAAGATTGTATGAAAATTTGTTTTCATCGAGCAGCAGCCATGTTTGCTTGTGCAATTTGGCTCCCTCTTAGGTTGTAAACAAGAGCGTAGCAGTAGGTAAAGTGGTCGCAGGGGTTGTTGCGACCACATGGTCACGTGGTTGTCCACTCCAGTGTTATATAATTACTCAATGCTTAACTTATTCTTTGTTGATTCCATAAAAAACACAATGAATTACTTTTGTACATTTTGCCTCCCCCTTATGAACAAAATGACTTTTTCGTTTCAGATTCTAAAAGTTCTAATCAAAAGCTTTTATTTGATACTCCACTTAAATTTCTTTGATAAAAAACATTTTTTAAGGGCTGCTCCGTTATAAAGGGGCATCTCCCTGACAAACTTTGAAATGTTTGATAAGACCTAAACTTTTGTAAGACCATCACTTCTGACTTTTTCAAAATATTTGAGATTTCTAGCTGCTATAGTTTTTGAGGAAACTTTCTGTGACGCACGGACAGGCGAACGGAAGACAGGACACGAAACTTGTAGGTCCCTAAATATGATTCAGGTTTAGGTTTAATTTGTAATCAATTCCTTCGTAATATTATAAAGCATCACGTATAATTAATAGTAGAACTTGTACATCCTACATAATTATAAACATGTTACCAGTATACTCGCATGTAATATCCAAGTGTTTATTTCTGAAAAATCATAATCAATTCTTATGAAGGACTTTTCATGCAATTTAATTCACGAATGCGATTTGAAGCCTAATTAGAATTACATTAATACGAGCATTCTAACCTACTCGTATTTCGATATATTAGCTTCCCTATGCCCCAATTCATAAAATATTGTCTCCATAAAATTACTCAGGGGGATCTCAGCAAGAATTTACAGAAAAGGTGTCGACGGATAAACACCGGGAAATTCGGTTAGAAAAATTGTTTTAAGGCATAAATTGTGTTATTTTTGAGGGGGATACTAAAACCCCAAGAGTAAAAGTGGGGCTTAGAGACCGAACGATGGAGTAATAAGGACACAAAGGATATCGACATTTATGACTTTATCCCACTTTTTCACTTGTCTTATGATGCCACAGGGCGATTTTGATGGCAACATATTCCAAGCAAAGAACATTAAGGACGTACGTTGGTTGTTGTGTCTGAGAGAACACTTTATTCGCTCCAGTTTGCTCCGAATTTTTCGAAGCATACAAGTACGCAATTGATGTGAACCCCGAAAAGAACGATTTTTTAAAAATCACTAAGTCCTTGTAGCAAGAATAGAGAAGATGAATGAATGTCCTACATTGTACATGTGTTTGTCAGGCTATGAGCATGTTGACTTGTAACGATATTTGATGCGAAAGATAGATGGGTGTTTGTGTAGGGTGGAAATGTTGGTATATGTAGTTGTTCCGGTTTCATGCGATCCGAGAAGGCTGAAAATGATATTTACATGACAAAGCCAAGTTTATGTCTTTGACATGATAATGTCGTTATACGAGTTAATTCTGTGATTCAGTGATGAATAATGTATGGATGTGCCATGGTGAAAGTGTATCTGCTGTTTGCTTGCAGATAGCATGTTTAGTTAAATTGTCATTTGAATGTAATTGCCATTAGATCGTTATTTCATAGAGTATTTTTTGGGCTTTGAAAGGAAATGGTATTTAATTTGCCTCGATATATTTCCATATTTTACATTTAATTTTTACTTTGCTTTCCCTTCAACATTCCTTTTCAGAGTTACAACTTACAAAACACTATTGGTATACATTCTGATTGTGCGATGATAAACTTTGTGACAAAAAAGTAACCGGAAATTGCAAATAAAACGCAAAATATTTATTTATTCATCAATAGTCATTCTGTCGCCTTCAAAGTAATCCCCATCAGATGCACTACACTTCCGCCAACGATTTTTCTACTCCTCGACACTTTTCGTAAGCACTATTTGGGATGGCCTTCAGCTCCTTCAGCGAGTTTTTTTTTACATTGTGACAAAAAAGTACCCGGAAATTGCAAATAACACGCGAAATATTAAATTATTCATCAAAATCACACGGAGTCAAATCTGGTGAATACAGCGGTTGAACGATGGTATTTCGGTCAAAATAAAAAAAAAAACATAAAGTCACGAAAATTGCAATGCACTACTGGGGTTACCAACTTAAGCTGCTGCTGTAAACAAACTGGCTGACAGATCGCGCTCATATTTGGCATAGTATTTAAGGACAGTCCTACCAACTTGAATATCATTTAACCCTGTAGTGAATAAGTAAGTTCAAATGTCCATGAAGGACTGCAGCGATGGTCTGCTGCCTTGGCAGAGGAAGATGTAGATATCCACCGAGAATGCCCTTGTCTGGGGACGCGTGAATGCGCTGGCAGGCTAGCATTGCGGTGTCGTGGGGCGGGTTGATTCCCCCAGCACAAGGACCCACTACAAAAGAATTTCGCATTCCCGAATTCTTGGGTCTCAAAATAAAGGCGACCGAAGTCGCAAAATTGTATGTCTATGAAAGATTTTGCGCTGAGTTGTCCTCGTTTATTAACGATTTTAGTTCTAAAACTTTCGTCTTGATTTGTGGAGACTTCAACCTTCCTAACATCTCATGGAATGAGTCATATACTGACATACTTTCTAATGACAGTTTTTCGATTTCTCTTTCTTCTTTCATCTCATTTTGCTCCCTTTCACAATTTAATTCCATAGCAAATATTAACAATAAAATTCTAGACTTAGTTTTTACTAATTTTCCGAAATCCTCCCTCTTTTTGGACTCAGCCTTCGAGTCTTACGTTGCCTCCGACCCCCATCACCCTCCTCTTCATCTGGTGATATCTGTGGACTTAGAATCCGTTGGAAAGAGTATCACTCCTATTCGATACAACTTCAACAAAACAAATTACTCAGCTATAGAAAGAGAGATTTGCTCTGTCAATTTTTTTATGTAATCTAAATATTGAGCAGGCTGTACGTAAATTCTATAAGTTTCTTGACTCTCTAATAGCAGTACATACTCCTACTGTCCGTCCCAAAAAAAGTAAAGATGCACCGTGGTTCAATATGAAAATTGCGGCAGTTTTAAATGCCAAGAATAGGGCTCGTAAAGCGTTTCTAGTAAGTGGTTTGTGTTCGGATTTGCAGCTATTCAGAAGGCTTAGACTGGTAGCTAAAAGACTTATAACTGAAACCCAACTAGATCATCTTAAGTATGTGGAAGGTTCAATATGTAATAACCAATCGAAATCATTTTGGGCTTACATTAAGTCTCTAAGAAATGGCAATAACTTTTCCGGCTCTATGATTCACGAAGGCATTGAAACGTCAAATAATGAAGAGATTTGTGAGCTGTTTGCTCAATATTTTTCATCATTTTATGCTAAGCAGACATCTTCTTCCAATGTCGAGTTTTTCCAACAATTCTCGCCAAAAGATTCCTTTTCTTATATTAGCCCACTTGAAGTAGAATTGCTTCTTAATAAGTTAGATACATATGGCAGTAGCGGTCCAGATGGCATTCCAAACATCTTCGCCAAAACTCTCTCTTCATCTTTATGCGTACCGCTATCAATTCTGTTCAACAATAGCCTGGCCTGCGGCACTTTTTCAACTTTCTGGAAGAGATCAGTTGTCCTTCCTATTCAAAAAGCTGGGAATAAAGCTGCAATCTCAATTTACCGTCCTATAACCCTGCTGTCTTCTTTTAGCAAGACTTTCGAATGCATAGTTTATAACAACTTATATTCCCTTCTACTTCCTAATTTAGCTATTCAGCAACACGGTTTTATCAAAGGCAGATCCACTCTTTCTAATCTTCTCTCCTTCTCTCATACGGTGGCTTCTGCTATAGATCAAAGGAATCAAGTAGATGTTATTTATACTGACTTCTCAAGAGCTTTTGACTCTGTCAACCATGGTCTTCTACTAAACAAGCTCAAGGCATTAAATATTGACTCGACCCTTCTCCACTGGCTATACTCCTACTTCTATAGTCGTGAGTGTGTGGTAACGTATAAATCTTGTAAGTCTTCCTCCTATTGTCCTCAGTCTGGTGTTCCTCAAGGCTCAACACTTGGTCCCTTATTATTCTTAGCTTTCATAAATGATCTGCCATCCTTATTTAACTCTTCGTCGCTTATCTATGCTGACGATTTGAAGATTTTCAAAATTATTCATTCTCTAGATGACTGCTTGTGACTGCAAGCAGACCTAGATAATCTTGTTTCCTGGACCAGCTCTAACTTCCTTCCTTTAAATATTAGCAAGTGTCTCCTTATGTCTTACTCACGTAAAAAATCTCCATTTTCTTTTGTTTATTCGATCAGTGGCACTGCTCTTGGGGTAGTGATCACTCATAAAGATCTTGGTGTAATTTTTGATGATAAACTCCGCTTTGATCACCACATTTCTTATACTGTTTCGAAGGCATCTAAAATGTCTGGTTTTGTTTTAAGAACCTTTAAAGGCTTCAATAATATACGGTCTTGTACCTATCTATTTCTATCGCTGGCTCGTAGTCTATTGAGTATTGTGCTCAAGTATGGTGTCCTCATCAGCGTTATTTAATTAATGCGCTTGAGACAGTGCAGCGTAGATTCACAAGATCTCTTATTTTCAAATTTCAGATTGCATACGTTTCCTATAGTGAGCGTCTCGTTATGTTACAGCTCCCCTCTTTATTATCTCGCAAGATCTTCCTGGATGAATGCCTCCGGTACAAACTTTATTACCATCTTTGGCCACCAGCTTTGTGCGACAATATATCGGCCTTTACTCCTGAACGTATGAGTGGATCTTCAGTAATCTTTAATATCCCGTTCGTCCGAACCGAGATTTTTTTTAACTCGCCTTTTGCTCGGATGCCCCGCAATCACAACATTCGTGGTCTTGGTCCTATACCTTCTTCTTTTTACGAATACAAATCTCGTTTAAAACGGGATGTTCTTGAATTCGTTTTTATTAATTAAGTTTTCATTTTTACTGTTTAACGGATTATCAATTACTTTATGCTTTTAAATGTTTTAATATAAATTCTTTTGCTTTTTTATTATTCGTAATTTTTGCCTTTTTTCATTGTTTTTCTTACTTGTCTATATTATAATTGGAGTTAACTCTGTGCATATAGATATTACAATAAATAAATAAATAAACTACAACAAGGGGAAATGACTTGTTCCGAGAACAAGTTGAACAAGTAAAAGCGGACGGACTTTGGGTAACCCCGTCGTTACCCGACGATGCTCATGGCCCATAAATAAGAGTGGGACAACCGGGTGGTGATGGTGCCCCCTCGCACCCGCCCAAACGGATCAAGATCCATATATGTTGTGGTGGCCAGGTATTTCCCTTCTGAGTGGAAAACTCATACAACATAACTTTATGAGCCTTCCCATCAGAGGAGAAATACCCCGGTGACCAATTTATGTCATAGAGTTATGCAATCGGATCACATCACCCTATGTTATAAAAAGGAAACTTGCTCGGGGCCACTCAACCCGCGATAGTACCTGAAACAAAAGGAGGTTAGTATGTGCGTTTGATGGTGAGAGCCTGCCACCGTACCGGGTCCTATACCCAGTCAGATCCAACGGAATGGAAAGACCGAGATGTCCATTTAATTCAACATTTGTTTATTTGTTAGTTTTGGCATAATTTTTCATCAATATTTGGTTATTCTCTAAATTCTACAATGACGATTTTAAGGCACTTTTGTGTTGATTCGATATAAATTTATAGTTACTGTATGGACTTTAAATATGTATGTAAACGTTTACTTGGCTAGAACGTGTTTTAACTATTCGGCATTTGGATGATTATTTTTAGATAATTAAACATTTATCCAATTCTATATTTTGGTAGACAGACTTATAGTTGATCTTGGTTAGCCAAGAAAAGGAATTTATATAAAAAAAAATAATAATATGTAAATAAACAGTCAATGGCCATTGATTGTGATTCGTTACTAAACAATCCAGCGAAGTACGATGTGTTAAAACTTTTACACTCATTTTTGTTATTTTATACAATATGTCTTATAACATTGATTCTTATTTAGAATTTTAAATTATGATCGCGATTCCCATATAACCGATTAACTGTTATTAAATATTTGTTTTTTTAATCATATCATTAAATATATATATTCTTCTATTTTAAATAATTCAAATTGGACATACAACTTTTTTTTTTAAGATGTAACGACGATGCTCATGGATCATTTTTTTTTAAGATGTAATTAATCTCGTATAGGTTTTTTTTTCTATCTTCATCAATTTTGTTGATTTCGTGTAATTCTTTCAAACTAACTCGAATTTATACAAGTTTAAGAAAATTTTGATTATCTTTATGTAACTACTATTTGATACGGATGACACATTTAGTATTTAAAGTTTCCAGATAGAATATATTCAAAAAAAAAATGTAACGAGGACTTAATTATTTCAATAAAATCAAGTAAAAAATTTAATCTTTTCCTTACTTCCTACAAGAAGTACAAGTTTTTCTCCAACAAATTTGATGGAGATTGGTGAATACTCTACGCCACCAAAATGCGAGTTCGTGAGCGTATTGACAAACGGCTGGAACACGAGTTGTGCCCGATCAATTATAATACAAATGTGTCATCTTATAAGTGAGAATCTGCATTTTATCGGGATCCGGCCCAATATTATCATTTACAATGCTATAGTGAGTTGGAGTTCCAGTACCTTGGCGAAATGATTGAGATACTAAGAAGAAATCATATCTCTCCGGTAGAGTGATGATATCATCAACAACTGTCCCCGGAGGCGGATTATTTTGATTTAGGAAATATCGAGTATTGATACACTTGGAAACGATTACAAAGGCAAATTTGGGGCCTTCCACTACTCCAGCTTGGGTATAAATTTCCGTGAGACGTTTCCGGATTTCAATCTTGGCTACTTGATGGAATTGACCATCACCAACACCATCTCTATAGAGGAGAATACGGGATGGCAACGGTCCGCTAGTTTAAATGGATTCGCCAAAGTGCCAACTGTACTCCGTAAAGCGGAAGGTAATCCAATCATGAATACGAAATAAAGTCTTAGGAGTACTTATAGAGACATGCATACAAGAGCTAGTATAAATTCCTATTACTTGAGATAATACACTGATGACTGGTGTACATTGCCAGTGAAGCGTTCGCACGGCAACGGTGTGAAGACTCCTATTAGCAGTAGCCGCTGCGAGTCCAACATTCCGTATGGACGATGACTTTCCGGTTGTTAGTGCCGAACGATTTAACAAACAGCGCACACCTTATGACAGCGAAATCTTCCACAAACGGAACTATTAAAGTTTTCTGCGGCCAAGTTGTGTAAAAGCCTCTTCTTCTCTCAAGACTGCAATATATGTTAAGGAATTAGGTTGGAACGGAGATCAAAAACGGTTTGAATTCTTACTTTTGGGTGGTGAGTATGCAATCCTGCCTTCGCCCATGAGCCAGAGACCTCCACGACCAATTGTCCTCTCGCTATGGCGCTGCTTTTTTGGGGTGGTTTTCGTTTTCTTCCCAAGACGCTTTTCGAACATTCTTGTATCACAAATAAAAGGAATTTCCTTCAGCAAATATTCCACAAAATACAAACTACTCAAACCATTTTCAGTTTCCAATAAACCAGTTGTTACACACACCCACAAGCAAAAATTAGCGCTTTTACAAGCTTCACACACTCGGAAACGTTAAACTCAGATAAAGTTGCAATCGCGCATTTCTTCGTAATTAAAACCCGCACACATTCAAATCCAAGAATTTTCCTATTGCAATTGGATCTTTTCCTCTTCAGGAATCAGATACGATGCTTTTCTTCGAGTGGAGATGAGAGAAAAGTTGGAACGTGCCGTAAATCGCGGAACCGGCTTGACAGAAAACTAATTTGCAAAGATATGAACAGCTTGGCGCCACCTTTATTGCGTCAATTTAACGCGTCAAATTGTTATTAACCGTAAATTAGGCACGAGATTCTGTCCAAACAGTATGAGTATGCAAATGCCTTCTTTCTTTAAATCAAAGTTGGTAGCTGGAAAATAGAAACCCCTTCGCGAAACACCCGTTCACGATACTGATTCCACAAATGCGAATGTCACATTCTACAACGTGAGCGAAAAAATATGATAGAAAATTTCCTAGTAGCGTGGTTTCTCTAAATTAAAGCACTTTACCGAGTCTAGCTCATATTTCTTTGAGTCTGTGAATCGAAAACTGCTCGATTTGGTACGGCACATCCGTCGGTTGAGCGGTGAACTCACAGTTTATGAAACGAAAACATCTTATTTTGTTAACTCTCAGTACCGGTTTATTGAAAAACATGGTAGTAGTAGTTTTACGAAATAAATGTAGCATGTGACCAGTTTAGTGAAGTATTAAATCTATATGCTTCGATAAACTCCTCTGCGGCAAATTCACTAGCTTCAGAATGATATGCAAAACCCAGTCAGAAAGAGCTTTTGCAAATGAATTCCAAAAGAACAAAACCCACCCGCGAAGCAGACTTCCAAGTCGGAAATAGGATGATTGAAGCCATCAAGTGAATGTGACACCGATTTCTTCGCTCATTTACCTACCAAAATACGCAATAATTCACTGCCTTTTGTGCTATGTCCTGATAACAAATCCAATTTACTAATTTCACTTATCTGTCGACTGAACACAATTCCGTTTCTAATCACTTTGTTTAAACAATCCAAACTTATTAGACTATCTCCGACACCAATGAATACTTGTGCACCCTCGACATCCGTTGGCAACCAACTGACATCTCGTCACTTTAGCCAACCTTCTCAATACGTCGAGGAACATCGAAACAATTCACACCTATCCTTCCGATGCAAGCCTCAAGGTAGGTTGCATATGATATTTTTTAGGGTTTTGTAAAATAATAATCTGTCCGTGTGTCACAGCACTTTTTCTCGCAAACTACATAAGCTGGAAACATCAAATTTTATATGCAGGTGTAAAGTGGTGCTCTCATCAAAGTTCAACTACAAAAAATTTTATATGGTATTTAAGGGGGGTCTCCCCATATAGGGGAGAGTCCCCGAAAAAAAAATTTCATCAAAGGTAGCCGATATGGATATCAAATGAAAGGTCTTGATGAGAACTTTTCCAAATAGGTCTTAATTTGACACTTTTTGCTTCGATGGACGCACAGGGAGGGCAAATATACGAAAAATTTGTGTCTCCCCCCTCGCGATTGGACACCTGTGATCCGAAAAATCTGAAAAAAATTATGGTGGTAGGAGTTTATGAGTACAACAACAACAAATACTTTAGAAGTCGAAATTCGCTCAACTTTGTTAATAATAGTATGATTTTCGAATTTCACATTTTTCCCAATGAAATCGCATTGGTACCCTTAAACTAAAATAAATTCGACATTTACGTAGTCCTACTAAGGATTCTTAAACTTTGTAAGTTTGATGAAAATCGAATGATATACACGGAAGTTATAGCCATTTGAAATTTCTCCAATTACAGCAACAATAACACATGATTTTGGTATTTTATGGACTTTCTATCGAATCAGACACTGCAGTTTTGACTTGATCTTCTTGAAATTTTCCAATAAGGTCAATAACATTGATATTTTTGAGAATTCATGATTTGAGTGATTTTTGTCGGTTTGTAACAAAATGGCGACCGTTGAAAGTAGAAAAACAATGGATTTTCCTTTGAACGTGCACATCTCTTTGACATATTTCTTGACGTTATTCATTGCTGGTGACTGCATTTCTGAGGAGTTGGGTACAAAACCCTTCTGACATGAGCGTAGGTCTGTTTACCCAACTTGTTTTTATATGTGTGGGTGCGCACACTTAATGAGTATAAATGCAAACTATGTACGAATAAACAGAATTGCTTCATGGTGGTTGTTTATGTTTCTAACTTATATTATTATCATACGGTTTTATTGATAAATTTGAATTCATTTTCAATGTAAAGAAACAATAATGACTAATGCGTAATAATATATCGCAGTTTTTCTTTGATATCACGTTGATTCGAAACAAAATTGGTGTGCGAGGTGTTTATTAGTTCTGGATTATTTTAAAAGGAGACAGTAGAAATATGGGAAAAATTCTAAACGGAATAATCATTAATGTCTGCTTGCCACCGCCCATAGCAATATGCGTTTAATCGAACTATCTTCACTTTTCTAGTAAGAATTACAATTTTCTTGATCACCATGCTGTAGGGGTGATGGAGATAGGAAAGTTTTAGAGCAGTTTGATAGGGTGACTGCTCTATTACTACAACCCGGGGAACTTAAATTACGATTTCTTGGTACTTAGTTGTCACAATGTATAGACATTAGTCTTTCCGCCGTTTGTATGTCAAAGTAGTTTTTCTCCAAAACTGTAGCAGCTAGAGACCAAACTTGGTACGAATGAGTAGATCAGAAGAGATGACCCCTTGAAATTTGAATATTACTATTTTTTTCAAAGGAATTTGAGGGAAGATGGCGTGCCCCATATGAGAACGATGGTAGTGATGTGGGATGTCAAATGAAAGGCTTTCCAAAGTCAAGCAGTGCAATCGGCTTCGTGGAATATAGGGGGAGGGAATATATGCAAAAAAATTGTGTCCACCCCACTCACGATTGATCCGAAAATTCTGAGAAAATCTTGGAGGCAGGTCTTTATGGGCACAGCAACAAATACCTTAGAAGTTAAAATTCACTCAACTTTGTTAACAATGGTACGGTTTACAAATTCCACATTATTCCCAATAAATTCGTGTGGGTCAAAGAAATTCTATATCTAAGTAGTCTTATGAAATATCTTTGTGTTTTATACGTTTTGAACAAATTTAAACAAACAAACAAAAGTCATATCCATTTGAACTTCTTCTGAATAGAAGAATAACAACAGACTATATTGCCATTCTTTAGACTTTCTATCGAATCAGGCCTTACAGTTTTGGATTGATCTTCTTAAAATTTTCAGATAAGATAAATAACATAACTTGTTACGGATGAACATTGAGGGTTCATAGTGTTGCTCTCTCTGAATCATACCATACGCGATTTCGTAAGATTTAAACTTACGCAATACCGAGCCACACGTTATTCAATTTTGTGATAATCTAAGAATGTAGCCAACAGCAAGAAATTTTTATAAAGTGCGGCTCGGTATTGCGTAGAATTAAATTCCCTCTTGATAAAGTTACTGCCGGGTCTCAGTCGTCTCGTAAGAATTCCTTGTTCAAATTCCAGACTTTTAAATTCGAAAAATGATCTCGTCATGTTTCCGCTCCGTCTTATGTAGTGAATTGGTGGTATTGAAGTGTCCGTGAAGGACTGCAGCGATGGTCTGCTGCCTCGACGGAAGAAGATGTTAAGATCCGTCGAGAATGGCCTTGTCTGGAGACATGTGAATGCGCTGGCAGGCTAGCATTGCGATGTCGTGGGGTGGGTTCATTCCCCCAGCACAAGGACCCACTACAAAAGAATTTCGCATTCACGAATTCTTGGGTCTCAACAGAAAAGATCGACTGAAGTCAAAAAATTGTAGGTAACTACAAAAGGACGGAATTGCTTGTTCAAAGAACAAGTCGAAACAAGCCAAAACAGACGGACTTAGGGGAACTTCGTCGTTACCCGACGATTATCATGGCCCACAAATAAGAGTGCCCCCTCGCACCGACCCAACCAGATCAAGATCCAAAATGTTGTAGTGGCCATATATTTACCTTCTGAGTGGAAACTCATACAAATATGCTTTGCATGAGCCTTACCATCAAAAAAGGAAATATAAAGGTGACCAATTTATGTCATAGAGCTATTTGATCGGATAACATAGCCCTATGCCATAAAAAGGGCACTTAAACTGGAGGCCAGCCAACCCGCAAAAGTCCCTGAAACTAAAAAGCATTTGGAGCGCGCCCGATGGCTAGCTAACTTTTATTTTTTTTTTTTTTGTGAAAAAAAGCCATTCACCGTGCCGGGTCCAGTACCCGGTCCCGCAAGAGTCCCTGAAACTAAAAAGCATTTGGAGCACGCCCGATGGCTAGCTCATTTTTATTTTTTTTTTTGTGAAAAAAAGGCCATTTACCGTGCCGGGTCCAGTACCCGGTCCGAAGAACAAAATGAAAAGACCGAAGTTTAATATTTAATAATTCATTTTTAATTCTATTATTTTATCTTTGAGCAATAGAACTATTTAAATCAATCTGACAATTAAACTATTTTTTCATTTCAATTATTCTTAATTCTGTATATCTCGAAATATTTTCTCGCACACCAGCTTTCCTCTCACTCTTTCAAGTTATTCTCACTTAACTTTTTGTTTCGTTTTTATAATTTTTCTTCTCGCTCTCTCTCTCTCTCGCTCTCTCTCTCTCTAAATCCAAAAAACTTATTGCAGCTAATTTTGGCATTTAAATTTAAATTCCAATTGGCATGTTCGCTTGAATAATGAATACGATTCCCTCTCGAAGTAAACTCAAGATTTCAAACAAAACGAGACATAAAATCTATTTTCTATTGTATAAAGAATGTAGAACGATTTCATTTTCTGTGAAATATGTAAAGTATAATAATTGTTAGCATTTCTAGCTTATAAAATACAGTGTAAGAATTGAGAAAGATAGTTCCGAAAATCTATAGTATTGAATTCTGAATTGAAGAATATTGTGAATCTTTCATATTGTTACAAAATCATAATCATTCATATATGATAAAATTGTAAATTGAATAGAAATAATAATTATGATTCCAACGTTATTTACTCTGACTGACTTTTCAATTGTCCGTTTCTGACTTTTCAATTGTCCGCTTCTGTCCTGTCGGTGTCCCCCTTTTTTTTAAATTTTGAATCATAACTTATTAATCAATTTGTTACTCATTCTATAACTACTATTGTTAACAAAGTATTTATAAAAATTGTAAGCGATAGCAAAAAAAGGTAGTTTTGCAATTGATTCTATGGAGAAAAATGGTATTCTTCAGGTGATGTTAATCAAAGTAATATGTTCTTCAATTCGCAAATCATATAAAAAAACGGAATCATAATATTAAAAAATACAACCAAAGAAACTCATTTTTTTGTGGTAGGGAGGTGAATGCTATTTATGCACAGAGTGTGGGACTCCCATGCGCAACTGAACTACCCACTAAACACCTCCCCTGTCAACCTGAGAACCCAGCCTGGAACGATTTGACACATTACTTCGGGCCAGGTCTCGTTTTGTTACGCCGTGGGGCGCCTTCAAACTGGGGAGTCCCTTTCCTAGCGGGAGGGGAAAGGTGAAGAGGAAATGCCAGAAGAGCGATCCCCCAGCACCAGCACCCCCGGCTGCTGTGAGTCCCTTTTATATTTTAGGACTGCCCGAGCGTAATGTGCCACCTGGTTCCATTTATCAACCGATTCGAGCATCGCCGCAACTATATTATCCGGGGTGAGCTCTCCCGTCTCCCTGTAGAGTTCCCTTCGCAGCCTGACCCATTTGGTACACGCAAAAAATGTGTGACAGGTATTGTCCTCCTCCCCTGGGCAAAACTGACAATCGGGGGACCGTTACTTACCGATTTTATGCAGGTAAGACCGAAAACACCCATGCCCGCTCAAAAGCTAGGTCAGATAGAAGTCAGTCTCACCATGCCTTAGATTTAGCCACGGTCTCACATCCAGGATTAGGCACGCAGTCCACCTTCCCTTCGTGCAAAGGAATTCATTAGATGAATGGTTTTTTACATTGGATATAGTTCGGAAGTTTTATGTCCCGCCCCCTTTTCAATATCTTGGTCAAATATCTTCAAAGCAATTTTGGCATTACTACTTCCAACAGATCGCCAAATTATGATTATAGCGACAAATATTAATTGAATTCCATTAGCTTCTGCATAGCAAAAAAACTTTCAAAGACAGCGAAACAATTTTGCATATTTAAGATGGAGACAAAAAAAATATGTTTCCTCTAGCATAAGCAATAACAAAACTAAAATATATAAAATTGTAGAAATTTGATATCTCGTACAAGATATTTTGTGATACTCAATAAATTGCATAAAATATAACTGTTAAATTAAAGAGAAAAACTATATGTCAACAACACTGCTCCATTCTATATAGTGCATTTGTAAGAGCTCTCCCTTTATTATAATGATTTTCTTATAGGCGGGGAAGAAACAATGCTTCCATGTGATACTTATACAAACAAGCTATTCATATAACTAGTAGTATGGTTTCTCTTCCACATAACGAAACGGATTCATATTTGGATTTGGAATATCAACTGACTGTGAATATGCATCTTCTTATCTCGTGGATCGGCGCTGATGATACATTCGATAGTGGCAATCACGTGGACGAGAGTTTGCCCTTACCAGGGAACGCTGTTGCATTGGTAAAAATCTGTGCCTATCGCTAACTCTGCCGCACTCGCTGGTGTTTGTGTTGAGCGTTCCGGGTCTCGGTTAACTTCAACGGGACTCCCTTTGGTGCTATACCCACTACTAAGGCTGCTGTAGAACTCCTTCTCTCGGCGGCAAACGACTCCTATCGATCTCCACACCACCGCTACTTCACTGAATTTCGCAGCGCTCGAAGATAATTGACACTCATCACCTCCTTTTGTCCTGGTTTGTTTGTGGTTTTCGGGGTGGCTGTGCAGTTAGTAGCCGGTGAAATTCTTCAAAATAGCGGTGGATTCTGCCAAACTATAACTTCCTGTGACGTATGTTCAGTCATTCAAAAAAAAAAAAAAAATTCGTGGTAACAAGAACACTTAAAAGATCGGTCTCATAAGCATTTATCCGTGCAGAAATGTTTTGCCGCAAAATACTTGACCAGACGGACCTGTGCATATTCCCAGTAGCCAAACTCGATTACTTGATGCACGTTTATGATTGACCACAAAGTCCAAAACAAATGTGTCGCCATAGTGTAGCAATGAACCTCCTCAATTATACCATCCAGTTCCTCTTGAGTCGGCTTGCAGCTTTCTGAATCGTTTAAAGTTTTCAAATACTGCAGAATAAATGCATCACGCTCTGTTGGCGTCGGATATTGATGTTTACGGTGCAAATAAAAGGAAATTTTTCATATGGGTAGTCAAATGTCCATTCTACAAAATGATTAGCCAGGTCAAACCCACGATAATTGTAGGCCCAGTATTCATAATCAATTATGATAAGTTCCGGATCACAGTCTTTTTCATTTGCATTTTCGTAGTCTGCTGCCAATGTGGTGCTAGTAGAGGCATTTTTCCTTTCTAATACAGGTTGTGTTAAATCCGAGCTGATATTGCCATTTAGCGTATCCTTACAATTCTCAATGGTACCAGTTTCTTTTCTCTTTGACCTGCGTAGTTCGCTTTGAAGATTCTCAAAGGGTACTGCTTCGTTTTCACTACTGATCGTATCACTAATATGTATGTGGGATTTTGCTTGCAGTCATGTTGGCAGGAGGTGGCAGTCCTTTGAGTAATATATATTATTCTTGCAAATCATCGTGACAGAATTTTACTGGGTGATTGGTACTCTCAATAACGGATTTAAGCAATTTTTGATGGTTTGTGTTATTTTTGGTTAAGATAGCTGTTTTCGAGCAGTTTAATAGTGTAACTGCTCAATTACCACACTTATTCCTTCGCCAGTAGATAGAAAAGTCCAAAAGATAAAGCGAGCCAACTTTCTCGGGCTTAAATAACCTCCAGTTAAGGTTTTCCTCCCATCCACCGCAAAAAATCTTGTTTCAGGATTCACCACACTTCAGAAGTGGTTTTTTCCGCTTGTGGGAGAAGTTCCCTACACTTTTTCAGTTTTCCTCATCCCCGCTGGTAGTTGTATTGCTTTAACAATATGTGGTGTGTCATGCGTGTTATTTATCCACCAGTTCCATTTAATTTCGGTCTGCTCATTTGCCCTTCTGTAGATACTAGTGAACTTGTGCGGGGAAAGTGAATAGTGTGCATCAGCACGATGTCACTAGCCAGTCAGGAGACTGGTAAATTATTCAATGGCTGTATCCGTATTTTATCACTATTAAAAATCATTTAGTCCTCGCAGAATGAAAGTCGTCACTTGTGGGCGCTTGATTAGGAAAGTGCGAATTCATTTATTTAAATGTTACGGGAGAACATTGACGTTTCATATTATTGCTCACTAGGAACAATGACATACGCGGTTTTGTAAGATTTAAACCTGCGCAATTCTTAACCGCACTTTATTAAAGTTTGTGATAATCTGATCTAAGCAAAATCACGACATTCCCGAAGGGAGATTCGACCACTGAAATTAAGTGGAACCGGTGGATAAATAACACGCTCGACACATCTTGCATTGGTACAGTAATATAACTACCGGCGGGGATGAGAAAAACTAAAAATACTAACGTCGTGGCTCGAAAAAAGAGAAATGTGAGGATTACCGACGGAATCTTCAACTTGAATCGAGATGTGAATAAACATTACTGACATTCGAACTGTCAGCGCAATGCATTCAGTACATTCAGTGCGTAGTGTACTTTATTCGTACCAGGATTGCCACCGAAAGGAACTCGTTGTGAGTGAAACCGAAGTAAGGGAAACTACTCCCACGAACGGAAAAAACTACTCCTGAAGGGCGATGACCCCTGAAACAAGATTTTTCTGGCGGATGAGAGTAAAACGTTAGTCGGAGGTTATTTAAGCCCGTGAAAGATGGCGCGCTTTCTCTTTTGGAGTTTTCCATCAACTGGTGGGAGTATAAGACAAAGCGGTAATACGACGTTCGTTGGGAGAACTGAAGGCCGGAGACCAGTGGAGAAGCCAAAGAAACGCTGGTCTGCCTTTGTCGACGAGGATAGTTTATCGCTGCTCGGATTTCGAAATTGGAGGACGCGTTCAATGGATCGAGATAGTTGGAGGCGCTATTTGCAGGTAGCGAAGGCCCGAAAGGGGCTGTAGTGCTAAGAAGAAGGAGAAGAAGGTCATACGACGAGAATATTTTTCGAATCGGAAAGTCTGAAATTTGAACAAGAAATTTGTACGAGACCCAGCAGTGACTTATTAAGGAGCGGAAGTGAAGG
This sequence comes from Odontomyia ornata, assembly GCA_963969285.1. Taxonomy (NCBI): domain Eukaryota; kingdom Metazoa; phylum Arthropoda; class Insecta; order Diptera; family Stratiomyidae; genus Odontomyia; species Odontomyia ornata. The sequence continues at coordinate 451,980,218 of OZ017739.1, read as the reverse complement.
GCGCCTTGCTAGCGTAGGAAATAAACGTATGTAAGAAGCTTGCATTTTATTAGAGGAAATTTTGTGTTGGAAGAGATTGTTGAAAACAAAGAACTATAATGGAAAAAGCAGAACTCGAGAAATGTTAAAATTAGATTTTCTTTGCGTGCTATCATATATATTTCATTCATTTTCTGCGTGTGAAAAACGTGGTTCGGGATTTTTTTTCTCAGGATGGTAACCAAGAAGAATGACCATGGCAGTTAAGTAAGGTGGTGGAGTTCAGCGAGTGGAGTGAACGATATTGTGGTTTAAATTTTTTCTCGTATTGTCGGTACTCAGAGATGAGGGGGAGCGTTAATTTCAGTTGTAATAGTATAATAATAATAATAATAGTGATATATAATATAGTATAATAATAAAAGTAGTAATATACAATAGTAATAGTAATATTTTAAATCGCACTGCTAGGTAGGGTGTTTGGAAAGTGACCTCCGCGGTAAGGTGGTGGCAAGTGCCAAAACGTTTTCAAGTGGTAATTTCGCTCCGGTCCGTTTTTTTCTCATTTGGACGATCTTTTGCAAGCTCGGTGAATCGAACGAATGGCACCCACGCCTGTCTTTGGGTGAGCTAGTTGGGTAGGTGGAGTCTCAGCTGGAGTAGCCCTAATATATCGGTGGGCCGGCTACGGAATCGGTAGTAAAATAACATAGAAAATGTATGATTCTAATGATTTATATTGTGGAGCAACCAAATAGTGGCCGTTCAAAGTGGAGTAACAATGGTTTTTCTTTTCAACATGTGAATCTCATGGAAGTGTTTCTTGAGTTTTTTCATTGTTCATGTTTGTGTATTTTAGGTTAAGTACATAATCTTTCTGAAAGGAGGCTAACACTATCCACTCAGCAAGTTTACCTCTACCTTGGAAAATACTGTAACTTTATATTGAAAAATTTCAGAAACTTCCATATGATGTTTTGGGCTTTGTAAAGTTTTTTCTGCCTCACTAAGAAGCTCAAATCAACTTACTCTAAATTGATTTAATTACTCCCTCAATAAAAATTTCATATGAGCCCAAAAAATATAACGAAGATAACGATCACAAATCGCACAACATCTTCACTAACAGGGAAATGGAATGGGATGAGAGAGATTGGATAGTAGTACACTTTAAGTCGATCAATGAAAGGTTTTATGTGGTTCGATTGAAAATGAAGTTCTCCAACAAGTGCCTTATCAACTATCGCATTCAAAGCACGGATAAACATGATGAAGCTGAGATTGAATATATCTTAATTCTCGCAAAATATTTGATAAAGTGCCCTCCAACAAATCAAAATATTATATAGAAACTTCAGCACTAAAGGTTCATGAAGAGATGTTCCACAGAGGAACTACAAAATGAAGTAGCTTGCTCGGTTACCTCCACTACAATGATTAGCGGCTCATCTGCCTTAATAGAGTAATAACCTTATTCAAGGCTCAATTTGCTTCACACATCTTCTTTGGAAGAAGTCTTTTTACCCAAAATTGGTAAAAAATTCAAAGCAATATTTTACCGACTATATATTAAACTATATATAGATAATCCCATTGTTATTGACTCACAAAAAAATAAACAATCCCATCGTTATTGACTCACAAAAAATAAACAAGATAAGCTACCTACATATATGAACGAAATACTTTTTCTTCTTCTTAGCACTACAGCCCCTTTCGGGTCTTCGCTTTCTGCAAACAGCGCCTCTCACTGTCTCGGTCCGTTGACTGCGTCTTCCAATTCTGAGATCCCAGCAGCGATCAAATGTGCTCGTCAACCGAGTAAGACCAGCGTTTCCTCGGTTTCCCCACTGGTCTCCAGCCTCTAGTTCTCCCAACGAATACCTTCTTGGGTATCCGTTGTTCGTCCATACGAATCATGTGTCCAACCCATTGCCGCATCCACAGTCTTACAATCCTTGAGACCTTGAAACAAAATACACCCAAATATAAATTCAACCATAGAAAAAGAAACAAACGGACAGCTCAACTATATGGACCTAGCAGTGACACACGAACAAACTATTTTATGGTTTCGTGAAATTTGAACGCTTCATAGGTGGTACTGAGTTAGCCATGTCAGTTTACCTTGCATTAACTCATCGATTTCAAGGAACGATTTAAGAATTTCCACTTTTGTTTTGAACACCGTCTTATAAATCGGTACGATAATTCGTATACTCCTGACTTCGTTTCAACAATTTAATGATTTCATCTCACCAAGAATAACATCTGATCACCTTTCAGAAAGTTGACCGAAATAAATAATGCAACAATTCTTTGAAAAACAAGCACGAAGTACCAAATATTTCAAAAGAAATATCTCTATAGCACAAAAACGAATCCCAATAATCGCATCAGAAAACTTTAATTGCCTTAAAATACAAACTTTCCCCGACACTTTCCGTATCTTTCGTCGTCACTTGTTGCGAATTTCATTGGCAAGAAAATTTCACATGTACGTTGAATATCCAAAATGATTCGCTCAACATTACAACGCGGCGTTGAATGCTCGCAGTCTACCAAAATGTCTTTGCTATAATCCTTATCTTCACGCAACCCTTTCGGCACCATTGCGGCAACGTCTGTAGCCTCAAATTCACTGGGACCTATTTAAATTTTCCTCAGTTTGTCGTTAATGAAAGCGTTAATGGGCTGCAATGAAAATCCGTGATGATGATGTTGATGAGAGACTTGAAGGAAAAGTTTCATTTTAATGTAATTTGTTTGTTTGTCTGCCACTTTATACCGTGAGTGCCAATGGAAACGGCTGACACCAGTTCTCCAGAGCAGAAAAAAGAACTCCCTAACAGATTAATTAAATTAATTTTCGTAATCATTTTCGGTGAGAAGTCGCGCGGTAATAGAACTTGACTGGCTACATCAAGTCACCGATTCAAAGGAGTCCTTTCGTCTCGGCCCAACTCAACGCTTTAACACTTCAAATTAGCTCGCAGACTGAAGCCATAAAGTCGGAAAGTTTGGTGTTTGGGGAATCTTAGATTCGATGAGCATCTTGCGGTACTTGAAATTGAAAATACCTAAATTGATTAAAACTTTCCCGGCCATTTAATTAGTCGACAAGTGGACTTTTAAGACTTTAAGTGAGGCTGTGAATGGACAATGATTTTGGTTTGAGGGCACGTGGGAACACTGAGCAAAGTTATTTGTGGCTCTTTACATAGTTTCGATATCACCACAATTACTAAGCTTGCGATGATTTTCTGTTCAATGATTTTGATGTGCTTCTATTCTAAACTGTTACCACTTTTAGTAAATCTAAGTTCCTGAAGATCTAGTTTTAAATATTCTAATAGATTCATCTTAGTGTGGCATTTAAAATTCTTTGATACGAGTATATCCTTTTCATTTGAATTTCCAACGATCCACAAGTTAGCAGGGATTCATGTGATATTGTGCGAAATATAGTTAGGATTCTTCAATGTAATTGAGAAGAGAGGATATTAGACACGTTTTATTCCTCCTGCTCATAAAACATCCCTAAAATAGCCATAACGGCAATGAAACAAGACAAAATTAAGAAATTTAAACTTAGTCGACGGTGAATTTTTCTCAAAGGCAAACATGAGAATTTGAGAATGGTATTTATGAGGAATGAAATTTTCGTAGCAATAAGAATGATACTAGTACACATTGAACCGATAAGAATAAAGTTTGCCCAAGTCAGCGGAATTAAAATAGCGGTTAGATAAAGAAGTGTATCACGTCTTTTAAATGTATTAACTCGACTTGTCGGTAGAGTTAAATCGAGAAGTCACTTGTTTTACCTTCTTTTTCTTCGTAGTTCCTTCACTTCCTGCGAAAAGTGCCAACAATTGTCTCAGTCCATTGAATGCGTCCTTGTCATAATTTTTCTTCATCCGTCTCATTTCAATATTTCCCGAAGAAAATCTAAGCCAACCTCTGGTCGGTTATAGACGTGAAGTTTTGAAATATGTCAGTGGACTGTACCCATCAGGTTAACCAGTGCGGACACCCTTAGCTTACTCCGAAGCGGCTGCTGGCAGGCTAGCTAGTTCGTAAAGACATTTCGGTCGCAGATCTTCCGTGAGCAGGCTAGTTCCGAATACAAATTTATCAGACACACAATTAAAATGCATCAAATCAACTTCCAAAAACTCTATTTTACTATACTTCATTTTTATCTCTTTCCGGCCATACGTTAAGTCCAAAAGAGAGACACAAGAAAAAGCCAATATCAATCAAAATCACGCGTTCCCGATTATTCACCGAAGCCATGCCAGAATCACACTACTCAAATCTGAAACCAAATCAATCTACTCTAATTGAAAATGCAAAGCTAAACTACGGCAACGCGTACCGAACCCCAACACCGAACTGATGAGCCGTGGATTATTGAAACCCTACCCCCTCGGTGGCATACTCACCTTTCGCCTTCCTTTCCTTCTGAAAAAGAACCATTACCTACTGAAGTTAGTTTTGTCTAGCAATTCTTATTTATTTTTGTTTATTTGTGTATAATGATATTTAATTAAATTCAAAACCATTTTAGCCTTTTCTAGCAATTTTGACTTTGTATACCGTTTGTTTTGAAGTGGCAAATGGTGAATAAAATTTGTAGTAATCGAGCAGGTAAGGTTCATGAAGATACGGAAATAAAGGGAATGCAAACGAAATATAGTTCGATTTCTCCAAGCGATGTGAAAACTTTCGACGATTTGCCGCTTTCACCTAAAACCAAGCAAGGATTAAAAGCATGCAATTATAAAGTGCCGATAACGATAGATTCTATAGTGCTGAACAGTATCCGGCTCTAGAGAAAGCAGTGAAAAGGCATTCAACTCAAAACTCGATTCGTGATATTAAATTATTGCAAAATCCAAGCAGTGGAACCACAGGCATAGCGTTTCCTGCTGCAAACCAAGTGATCTCAAACAAGCAGCGTTCACCACCAACGTCTTCAGTGCAGATATCACAGCAGCAACAAACGTCAACGCCGATGCCCCGATCGGCGTGTAACGACAGTCCTACCGGATCAACCGATGTTGCATCGCTGTCGTCAAGCAACTCTGTTGCATCTGCATCTACATCCTCTGCAACCTCTGCCTTGAGTGATACATCCAAAATAGTCATTAATAATAATTTAGATATGAATACAAATCTAGCTGCTACCTCATCATCAAATAACCGTAGCATCTTCTCAGAATCAATGGACCAAACAAATGTCTCTTCTACTGGCACAATGCCTCAAAAGAGTTTGGGATTGGTGTATGTTGCGTCCGACGCAGATGTAAATACGAATTCGATTCAAGAAGGCAGAAGACTATCGATGAACGTCTCACCGTTTCCCAATGACCGTGCAATCATTATGGGAACTACGAGCACTGCCTCCATGTTATCACAATTCAATTCGTCGTCTCACTTGCAATCACAATAAAACATTGTCGTGACCACGTTCGGGACATCCGAAATTTATCCACAATCACTATTTTCATCATCAACCGCAACTAAAGTGCTTACTAATAATTTCGCGAATAGTACGAATAGCAACAAAGTTAAAGAAAATAAAATTAACGAATTAATGTACGAAGCTAGTGTAACGAATAATGATGTTAAGAAAAATTATAACGCAGAAAATGTAAAAATTAGTAAAATAACGAATAATACTAGCGGTAATAATAATAGCAACAGCATCAGCTACCGGTAAAATCACTTCATTGTCCACATCATCGTCGTCGTTGACATCAAATAACAATTCAATGGGTGGAAATGAAACGAAAACAATTTTTGAACCAAACGTTGTGATGGATCGCTTAAATGCATAGCCAAGACTTGCATGCCACCAGCATCCACGATAGTTGGTTTATTGCTCGAACACACCGACAAAACCTTCAACACACGCGAAGTCGTCCAAAGAAGCTTCTCGTGATCATACGTACGCATTATTCGTACTAGCTCTCCACTTCTTCCACCACGATAGCATCGTTCGATGTATATGGAACGGTAAACGCTAGTTCGTCATCTGTTGACCTGCTCGATACAGACATAGAAAATAACGATTCGCTTGTTTTGTCGAATGGGGCCAAGTGAGGAGTTTCTTGCTGATCGTCACCGCGGGCACATCGCTGCTTTTGAAAAATTGAGGAAAATTTTTTCTTAGGGTTGGAGAAGAGGTAACTGTCCTCAATATAGTCAAATAAGTGAAACCAATCCCTTTATTCATTTAGCGCCTGAAATAATCGAATTAATGCAAGTAAAATTCTAAAATTTAAATAAAACTGTGCTATCATTCCTAATAGAAGAAGAAGATAAAATATTCATAAGGAATATACAGTTAACTTTCCCCACGGGCACATTTATCAATTGAATTGTTTCCGTCGAATCACGACTTTTCGAGTCGCCCTCACATACAGGGCGGTCATACAAGAAACGCTACAAGCCACACGAACCAACAACAGACTGCAAATACTGGCAGCAGCAGTAGCCCAAATTTAAGTGCAATCTCTTTTGCAATTCAATCCACAACACGTGCAACTACTTCCAGAAAGTGACCCACGAACATTCTACGCAGCCTTAGTGTGTAAAGTCATTAATAACGTTTTGTGCAAATTGTGTTAAAGGTAAAGATACAAATCAGTCGGGAATTTAAATATTTATCATAGAAGTTCATTGGAATAGGCTAATTAATTATACAGCTGAACGTAATAGGATACCTGCATCGTCTTCGAGCGCTCGACGGACCATGTGGGTAAGTACCCCTTTCTTTTCAAATTTTTTTTGCATGCTTTTTGAATTATATACAAATATAAATTTTATGTTTTAAATATCAAAAAATAAGAGAAAAAAAAGAAAAGGGAAAAGAAAATTCAAACATTGTGGAATTAGAAATGTGTGTCTGAACGTTTCCTAGTAATCGCATTTTTTTTCAATATATTCCAATTTGCACACAAATTCACCGAATTAGAATTGTATGGGAAACACATTTGTGATATAATAAAAAGAAAAATGTGGAATTAAACAATAACCTCGGTCTTTCTATTTTGCTTCCTTTGGACCGTGTATAGGACCCGGTACGGTGGCAGGCTTTCCCTATCAAACATGAGCCAGCCGCCGGGTACAATATAATCTTCTTTGTTTCAGGTGACGTCGCGGGTTGAGTGGCCCAAGCAGAGTGCCTCTTTATGGCATAGAGTTATGTAACCGAATTGCACAATTCTATGGCATAAACTGGTCACCGGGGTACTTCTCTTCTGATGGGAAAGCTTATGCAAGTTAAGTTGTATGAGTTTTCCACTCAGAAGAGGAATACCTGGCCACTGCAACAAATATGGATTTTAATCCGGTTGGGTGGGTGCGCAGGGGCTCCATCACCACCCGGTTGCCCCTCTCTCATTTGTGGGCCATGAGCCTCTCCGGGTAAGGACGAGGTCACCCTGCTCCACTTCTTTTTACTTGATACTCTTGTTCCACGAACAAGTCAGTTGTCCCTTGTGTAGTTACCTACACTTTTTGTGACTTCGGTTGCCTTGTTTTATTCGACCCCAGAAATTCGTGAGTGCAAAATTCTTTGTAGTGGGTCCTTGTGCTGGGGGAATGAACCCGCCCCATGACACCGCAATGCTAACCTGCCAGCGCATTCACGCGTCCCCAGACAAGGGCATTCTCGGCAGATACCGACACCTTCTTCTGCCGAGGCAGCAGACCATCACTGCAGTCCTTCACGGACAAGCTTGAAACTTAAACATCACTACAAATTACAAAACATACCAGTATACACTAAATTAGCAAAATACATAATAAAGTGTTGTATATTTTTATATAAAATGGCAATGTATTAAATATAATCAATAACTTCGTTTATTTGATATCCGCAGAGCAATTCTCTTTTTTCTTTAAAAGCCGTCGGGCCTTGCTTTGTTGTGTGAGCAGACGCGTTTCAACTACTTCGAGTCGAGCAAATCGAATATTTCCATCTTTCCATTCATTTTTGATTCAATAGAAATGTACTAGTCAATCTTAAAAATAATGAAGTAGTGCATTCATTCAAAAAATATTTTATACTGCAAAAATAAATGGCATCCAAATTATTTCATTTCGTACATACAAATATTTTCTAAAGATTATGAATTGTTCACATATTGTTCTGAATGGAATAAAATAAACTACACATTGTATAAAAAAATACCTTTAAACTCGTTTGGGAAAGGAGTAGGGAGCCCCTTGTTTCTCCAACCCACAGATTCGATGATTCCGCATAAATGGTAATAAAAGCTCTCAGGATCGCACATTGGATTTACCGGTTCCCCAATGATGGGACATTAAATGCCGAGAAATGCTAACAACTGTAAATACGTCTACAGCTCTGCTACTAAAACCTACTTAAACCTCCTTTATGGGGGCGTAAGAGGGAATCTTCCGCGCCTGATAACGGAATCGAAGTAATAACCATGCCGCCGGGATGGATGTTGGGCGACGGGCTAACTCTCCATCCCTGGAAAACCATACAATGTTTCGAAACATGCAGACGGGCCTCGGAGTGGATTGGACTCATGGCAATAACCTCGCAAACGGAACATGGACTATGGCATTGGGTCTTGGAATATCAAATCTCTCAATTACCCTGGCACTGTTAAGAACTTTTTGCAACAGGCCAGTCAATATAAACTAAAAATAATGGCAATCCAGGAAACGAAATGGACTGAAAATGCTTTCAAGACATGAGATCGTACACAATATTCAAAAGTGGGAAGAATCAGGGATGGCATGCATTGTAGATAGGGAGTTCAAATCACAATGCTATTGCTTTTGAGACACTCCATGGATGAATGTGCGTGATCTGTACAAAAGTGAGATTCTTCGAAATTCCGCGTACCCGCTCCAACTGAGGGAATGGACAAAGAAACGAAAAAAAAGTCCTCTAATTATCTGAAGAGACTAGTAAACTCAATCTCTGTAGACGATACATAAATAATTACACTAAGGCAGGCATTGAGGTATCTGATCGATGAACGACTGGAGGATATAACCCCCACGATGAAACAAATGACAACGGGTAGTGCCTGATTGACTTTGCATGTAGCAAAAATCTAGTCATACGTTCGACTTGCTGCCCGCATTGACGTATTCATAAAATGATCTGGGCATCACCGAACGGCAAGACACAAGACCAGATTTATCATGTTCTGAACCAACAACGATGGGCCTCGAGCATATTGCCAGCTCCTCCTCGTAGTTTTTAATCTGTGGGGACTTCAATATGCCTCTCGTTAACTGGAATGCAAAAGCGAAAGCCATTGCTTCTTCTGATGACCTTTCTATAGCCTTATCCTCGTTTTTATTCTTCTGCAGCCTAAAACAATTAAACTATGTAATGAATGCCTCCGAACGCATTCTTGACCTAATTTTCTGTAACAACCCTGCTGCAGATCCTGTTTTCCCTGCTGCTTCTCCATATGTTAAGCCAGACCCTTACCATCCTCCTTTAGAGATCCGATTATCATTGGATCCAATACGTGGCAAGCCTAAAGAGAAACCAAATCGATTTAACTTCTTCAAGGCTAACTACGAAGGCTTAGCTGCTGATTTTGACGTCATTAATTGGCAAGCCACCCTCAATCAAGACAACCCCAACCTCGCAACACAGCAATTCTATGCAGTGCTTAACAGAATTATCCCACAGCATACACCGACCACACGACCACGCAAAAATCTTCCTTTGTGTTTCACGATAGAAGTTGAATCTGCTTTGTCCTTGAAGGACTCAGCCAGGAAACGCTACTTACGTTCGAGATCAGAACTGGACCTCTCTGAATTTTGCCACCTACGTACTAATGCAAAAAAAGTGTGTAAATCCACAAAGTTATCTTATTTGAGAACAATTGAAGCATCATTTGCTAATAACCCTAAATCCTTCTGGTCTTATGTCAACTCTTTAAAAGACTCACGTCGGCATATCAATGCATTGTCATACCAGAACCACTCAGTCTACAATGACCAGGCCATATGCGACATGTTTGCTGACTATTTCTCCGCCGTCTATAGCTCCCCGACCTCTACTTCTGATGAAAACCCTCAATCCACTCCAGACTTAATTGTTGATTTACACACTAACCCCTTAGAGGTCGCTGAGGTAATTCAGTCCCTGAATTCTAGCAGCGCAGTCGGCCCTGATGGAATCCTTAATATTTTTATCAAATCCCTCTCTTCATCCTTATGTATTCCCCTCGCCTATATCTTTAATTCAAGTCTCGAAAAGGGTACTTTTCCAGATGTTCGGAAATGTGCAAATATCCTCCCCATCCATAAAGCGGGTGACCACTCCCAGGCCTCTAATTACAGACCCATTTCACTACTATCGTGCTTTGGAAAAATCCTGGAACGCATTGTTCACTGTAAACTTTATAATGTTTTGCACCCCAACTTATCCGAAAATCAACATGGATTTGTAAAAGGACGTTCTACCGTAACCAACTTAGGGGAATTTATCAACACCATTGCAATCACCCTTGACTTAGGAGGTCAAGTTGATGTGATCTACACTGATTTTGCGAAAGCATTCGATAGTGTGGATCACAACATCCTGATCAACAAGCTCCGCCGTTTCGGCATTCAGGGATCTCTTCTTTCCTGGATTCACTCCTTTCTCTTTCATCGTTCCTGCACAGTTATCTGCAACGAATCTTTGTCACACTCTTTCCTCCCAACCTCCGGTGTTCCAGAGGGATCAATTTTAAGTCCACTTCTTTTCAACCTCTTTATTAATGATCTCCCAGCTATCTTCACATCCAACCCCTTTCTATATGCTGATGACCTGAAGATATTTCGAGTCATTAATTCAATTCAGGATTGCCAAGCTCTTCAGGATGACTTAAACTTTTTGTCCTCTTGGTGTAATAGAAATCGACTTCAACTTAACATATCTAAGTGTCTTTCCATGACCTTTACCAACAAAACTTACCCCATTCAATTTTCATACTCTATCGAAAGCTCAGTTCTCGTTTCGGCTGAGAGTTTCAAGGATTTAGGTGTGACATTTGATTCTTAGTTGAAATTCAATGTTCACGTTTTGGAAATAACCAAGAAAGCTTCTCGGATCGCGGGCTTTGTCCTACGTTGCTCTCATAGATGTTTCAGTTTTCAAACCTGTGTTCGGTTGTTCGTCATGTTGGCTTGCCCAATTCTTGAATATGCATGCCAGATATGGTTCCCACATCTTAATTATCTCATGGTGGCGGTTGAATCTGTGCAGCGTAGGTTCTCCCGCACACTTTTCTACAAATACAACATCCCGTATCGCCCTTATGACGATCGCCTGAATTTCCTTGGTCTACCTTCACTGCAGGTAAGGAGGCAATTCCTGGATCAATGCTTCTTATTTAAATTATCGAGAGGAATGTTACCGTTGAAATTATACAACGCCATTAGCATACGTCCCCCTTCTCGCACTAGGTCGTCGCAATACTACGCTATACCGTTTGCCAGAACCGTAACTTACAGTCACTCACCGATGGTTCGTATGGTAAGAGACCATCTTAATCTCCAGCTTGGTCCTCCTTCTGGCTCATTTGAATCATTTAAAAACATGCTGCGGAGAGTACTCTACGAGCAATAAATTCTTTTGTCGTTAATTTCAGTCACTACTTAATTTGTTAACTTTAGATTAATTCTTACATGATATTTATATTTTAACGTTAACACGTAATCTATGAGCTCTATTTTATAATTGGGATTATTAATTCTGTAAAATAGTGAAGAAGTAAATAAATAAATAAATAAATATTTGAGGTCCATACACACCGAGGAGCCAATTGCAACTCAGATCAAATTAACCTTTCGATGTCATATCTCACAGGCATATTCGGCGCAGGCTAACCCGCGACAAGAAATTGACATCAAAAGGGTCCAAACGGTGTCTGTGGCCAAAAATTTCACGGAGACCCTCGAAAACTAGCTGGCTCCCATTTTATCACACGTTTCGGTAAAGACAAGCAACCAGCTCTGGATGGAAGTGAAAGCAGTTATTGGGAACGTGGCAGAGCAGACAATCGGACATCAAACCCGGCGCAAGAGAAATGATTGTTTCGATGATGAGTACCAAAATACGTTCGATAAAAAGAATGATGCGTACAAAGAATACGTAGGTAGAAGACCCGGACGAAGAGAGAACACTATGAAAATCTCAGAAGAGTAGCGAATAAGATAATTAGAATTAAGAAAAGAAAATATTTTGACGACCAATTGAGGAGTAAAGATGTAAGTTTAGCGAATAGCGACCCAAGACAAGCATAACAAGTTAAAGTAGCAGAAGAGTGCTCCTGCTAGAAGAGTATTGTAAAACAATAAGTAAATCATACAATATATTCTGCATATCAAAACTTGATTAACATATAGATTCCATAAATTGAGTTCGAAAAATTATTATGGTTATTATGATTTGAAACTCGCCACTATTTTGTTTCAAGTGTTTTGACCCCGTCGCTTGATTAATCATGATAACACATCAATATTACAAACCATTTCCAAAACTTTTATCAAAATTGCTACGTATCACGGTGAATGTTGCTGTAATTGTTAAATATTCAATCGGCTGTAGCTGTTTATTCTTCAATTATTGTGAAATTTTCAGGACACACACAATCACTTTTAAAAAACATAAATTGTAGGTTTCAGGAAATTTAAGGGTCCCATGTTGATTTTATAACCAAAAATGTAAAATTTATAAAATGTACTATTATTAACAAAGTTCATCGAATTTCGTCTTCTGAAATATATGTTGCCCTTGTACTCCTAAAGTCACACCTCTGTGATTTTGTTTCAGGTTTTTCGGATCAAATGTGTCCAATCGCGAGGGGGGGACACAAAATTTTCGAACATTTCCCCTTCCACTGCACCCCTCAAAGCAAAATTTGTTGGCTTAAGACCTGTTTTGAAAAGTTCTCATTAAGGCTTTTCATTTGATACCAATATTGCCTACATGCGATGCAAACTTTTTTTTTTCATGGACAACTCCCCTATATGAGGAGACCCCCTTAAATACCTTATAAATTTATTTTCGCGATGAAACTTTGAAGAGGGCGCCACTTTGCACCCGCTTACAAAATCTTATGTTTCTAGCTTATGTAGTTATGAAAGAAAAAGTGGTGTGACACACGGACGGACGGACTGACGGACGGACAGACGGACAAACAGGATGCGATTTTAGAATGGTATTGTAAAAAGATTTTATAATACCCTAAAAAGTAGTGAAAAGCCTGAAAGGTGGTTATCAGCCCAAAACCACGCTCTAGCGTGATGACATCAGCAATATCATCGCTGTTGAAACTAAGATTTAGGAAAGATGATCGTCAAATTTCAGGAACCTCCTTAGTCCCCCACTCGTTTTGCTACGCTGTGAGGCGCCTTCAAGCTGAGGGATCCCTTTCCCAGCAGGAGGGGAGAGGGGAAGAGGAGAAGAGGAAGTGCCAGGAAAGTGGTCCCCCAGTCCCAACGCCCCCGGCTGCTGTGAGCCCCTTTTATGTTTTAGGACTGCCCGAGCATAATGTTCCACCTGGTTCCATTAGTCAACTGATTCGAGCATCACCGGGACTATATTATTAGAGAGTATAAAGGTGGGTTTGGAGCAGATAAATCGACGATAGACCAATTGTTCACAGTCAATCAGGTACTTGAAGAATGCTGGTAGTTCAACATAGACGTACACCAAATTATTGTTTACTTTAAGCAAGCATACGACAGTATAGATCATAACGTACTGTACCAAATAATGTTTTGCTTTGGCAGCCTAGCCAAATTAGTCTGGCTAACCAAAATGACAATGACTTCGACAGCCTCCTAAGACCGCATCAATAACCAACTCACCGATGCCTTTGACACAAATATCGGACTAAAGTAGGGAAATGGCCCATTGCTATTCAATTTGGCTCTGGAGTACGTCATAATGAAGCTACATGTTGATACACGAGGTACATTACTATTTATGTCAAGCCAAGTAGTAGCCTATGTGGATGACATCAACATTTTGTCGCGTTCATTAACAACTGCCAAATAACTCTTCCTGAAAATCGATAGCAAAGCCAAACAAGTAGGGCTACAAATCAATGAAAATAAAACAAAGCTCATGACAAAGTCAAGGAAAACGATCTCAAGCACACAAAATATTATACTTGACGAATACAGTATCGAACATATGAGCAAATTTGTGTATTTAGGCGTTAAAAATAACGAGAACAAATGAAAGAAACGAAACGCGCCGAAGAATATAGCTCGGAATATAAATATTTTTTTTTCAATTTTGACGATCGTGAAGACTAGTTGCATACACAGGAAAACAAAGCTCCAAGTATACAATTCTGTGATAAGAACTATCTGTAACCTATGCTATCGGTGTGAAACATGGTTCCTAACCCAAGCATCCGCAAATATATTGAATGCCTTTGAGGGACGGGTCCTAAGGCGAATAATTGGAGCGAAGCTAGACGGACACCAATGGAGAAATCGATACAACTATGACATACGACAGTATAGATCATCATGTGAAGTTTATGGCGAAGACCACCTTGCTGAACGCTAGTGTCAGCGTTGGTTTGCTCGCTTTCGTTCTGGAAATTTTAATATGCAAGATGCACTAGATACTGGTCGTGCAACAACTACTGAAGGCGTTAATCGAAATTAACTGGCTATGACAACTTGACAGATAATAGAGAAGCTTGAAATAACAAATTCAACTATTTACTTGTTGTTACAATAGTTTGGTTATGTAAACAAATTGGATGTTTGGGTTCCTCACGAATCAGAGGAAAATCACCCCACCAAACGTATTAGCACTTTAACCGAAACACCCGTCTCTGAGACGGATGGGGAAGTTTCGTTATTGAATGTTGGTAGCAACACTCATTTCTAAAGGCTATGCTCTGCATACCTTTTCGCCACCCTCTCCCCGCAAACTCAAACCGGTTTTCAGTTTATTTTCGGCCATTGTTCATGACTGACATAATGTTTTCGTGAACCCTACCCGTCTCGCAGAAGGGACGTTTCGTATTACATTTGGCACTGACCCGTCTTAGAGGCGGGATACTTTGAATTGTGTTTTTGAATGATTTAATTAAACGTTGAAGTGGTGTGTATTGCACAAATATTTCGTGCATGTACAAATGTATATACAATATATGTTTATTTTGTAGTTTTTTCCTAGTGTTATATTTTCGTAGTGATTATTATTTTTTCTCTCATTGGGTGCAAACATAGATCGTCCGTCCACTTCCAGTGGTAAAGCCAGTGTCATGGATCCAAACTTTGAATACCGCATAAGGCGAATGCTTCACGATGTGGAGTCAGACAGTACCATTGAAAGTTCTGTGGATGATTCTGATGAAGATCCTGACTTCGATCCAGGTAACAATAGTGAAGAGTATGTTATTGAAAGCAGTGACGATGATGCAACGTACTAGACGAAGATTTACAGGAGATGAATAAAAATGAGGAAATGATTGTAGATGGACCACAACGACCAGAATAAATATTTGGCCGTCTTAAAAAAGGCGAATTTGGGCCTCCTTACTACTGGAGAACTACAGAACCGCAAAGAGATGTGAGAGCGCAAGCGAGGAATATAATGGGAGGAAGACTGCCAGGGTTATTGCAACCAGCTAAAGCTTTGGGAAATTTTCCCAGCACAAAAGATGTTTGGTCCATTATTTGATGATGGAATCGTTCAAAATGTTGTTACTTACACCAATAAAAAACTTGCATCTGTGCGCAGCGGGTTACATGCATGTACCCACAAATCAAATCATAGAGCTACAGATGAGTTAGAAATAAATGCCTACATTGGTCCTCAATTATTGGCAAGCATTCTCAAGTCTAGTGGCGAGGATATGGCATCTCTATTCTCAAAAGATGTGACAAATAGGCCATACTTCAATGCCACTATGTCAGTCAAGCGTTTTGAAATACTGACATCCTCTATACATTTACATTACATTTAATTTCGGTTTTAGAATAAGGAACCGTACTACAATTACATTTTAATATCAGTTTTAGAATAATGAACCGTACTACCAAGTTTGATGAATTACATACTCCATGACTACATGTATGTCACACTATGAATTTTCAATATGCATTTCTGATGCTTGAGAGCGCTTTCAACTGTGGTTTGAAACAAAATAGCTACTCGGAGTTGAGGTAAGATGCAATTATAGCTTCAAAAAAGATCTAGCGTTTAAAAGTACTAACTTGAGCCATATGGGCGACAAGTTTTAGAAGGAACTCAAAAGTTGATTAACGTGTGTTAAGACAAGAGAACCCTTCGGCATCTGAATACCTACTTAAAAATGTTTCATTCTCCGTGCTATAGGATGACGGTGATTTATCTAACTCGTACAGGCAAAATCTTGGTAGACATTGCTGGGTAAATTTTTTTGGTATATATGTGCTTTGGCTTATGTACTTATTTTATCTTAGTTGCAGCTACTCTTTCAGGAGAGAAAAAAATTGACTCTCCTTCTCAAAGGTGAGAACGATGTCGTAGAAAAGGTATCCTATCAGCTAAAAGGTTCTCGATGATAACTTTTAATAGGAAAAATAGGACGCTTCCCTCTTTCTTAGGCTAGTTTCAAACCATACTCTGAAGGGATGAAAGTGATCGATATAAAATTCCTACTGTATCAGAAAATACAATGGGAACGTCGAAAGCCTCCTTGTACTTCAAGTGCCAAAGGTTTAGATGCATAAAATGCGATGAGCCACACAAACTCCAGATGTTGTCCTAAAGCATAAGAAGCTGATAAGAGGAGGATGAATCTCCAGAAGAAAATGCAGGAAGGGAGGGATTTCATCACCACCTCTATAAAAACACTGTATGGTTGGGATCTCGTACTCTAGTCTTTTGCAAGGTGCAAAGAAGCAACGTATATCACAGATTATACGGCAACCCAAACATCAGCTAATTCAGTAACCCCAGCAGTAACAGAATGATCCAAATACTATTTTGAGCACTGACTGCCAACGATTTTTTTGGTATAACATGTTCATACTCGTTCGAAAAGTGAACTGATTCCTTCCCCGCTATAAAAAAAACTTACTAAACCCAGTAAAAAAGGCCGCGTACTTAGAATCCGCCTTCAATGTATGTTGTCCCCAATATGTGTTCACTGGCTCCACGCTATAAAAAAATTCTGTTCAAGAATACTTGAATGGCCATAGATAATACTTCCTGTTTACAATGGAAACAAGACTGGGGAAAGCACAGAGTGCACCTGGAAAAATACAATCGATCATCAGGAGTGATAGTCTAGAGGGAAGTCTTGGAGTGGCTATGGCTCACAAAGATCATCTGAAAGTTCAAAGGTACTACCTTTTAAGTCTGAAATGCATCGAAGCAAATATAATAAGCTCCATGCTGGGAGGGTACACCTTTACATTAGTCGGGATCTATGTTTGACATAAATATCCAGTGAGAGAAGTGATTGACAACTTGGAAACAGTGCCTATTCTGTGCAAAAAAATCGGTTTCTATTCCATGGAAGCGGATTTTAATGCAAATAATCTCTCATGGGGAAATATTGTATAGAATTGCTCCGGTATTGCTACCTTTGACTGAGTTCAATTAAATATGGATCTCATATTAACTGCCCCAAAAGAGCCCACCTTCCACAGAAGGTTGTTCATTATTGACTTTTTCATCATGTCTGCCCATCTAGTAAATCTCTCCCACAGTTCGAAGGACTGCGAGTGGGGAGTTCTTGATGCAAAGCCGGACCATCTTTTCGTTGTACTGATCTTAAGAGTGAGAAATGGTGTGAAACCTGAGGTTGCAGATGTTCAATTTTTCACTCCACACAAGCAAGTCAATTGGGTAGCAGTTAGTGCTGACCTTGATCAAAAACTGAAGGAAATTTCAATCAATGCAGGGTCTGAATAATAAGTAACCGGACTGACCTCAGGAAATTTTTTATTGGCGAAGTATGTACAATTTTTCTTTAGAAATCTTCAAAGTAGTCCCCATTGGAATCGATAACACGCTGATACTGGATTTTCCAATCCCTGAACGCTCCCAAGAAGTCGGCAACATCGTTGCTGTCTAGAGCCCTCGTCGTAGCACGTTGAACGTTTTCTAGAGTCCCAAACCGCGTCCCCTTAAGGTGTCTCTTGATCTTGAGGAATAGATAGAAGTTTGCTGGTGTCATATCCAGGCTGTAAGGAGGCAGTGGCAACGTTGCCCTCGACTGTTTGGCCAACTGCTCGGCGACGAGCAGGCAGGTGTGCAACGGAGCATTGTCGTGATGGAGGATGCACGAATCGGCAATCTCTGGACGGACTCGGTGAACCCGGGCGGTTAGTCGACGGAGCACCTCTCTGTAGTACTGGCCGTTTACAGTTTGACCGGGTGGCACAAACTCTTTGTGAACAATGCCTTTCACGTCAAAGAAAGCAATGAGCATCGACTTCACCTTCAATTTGCTCATGCGCGCTTTTTTCGGTCGTGGTGACGCCGGTGTGTGCCACTCCGAATTCTGCCGCTTCGTCTCAGGATCGTATTCGAAAACCTACGTCTCGTCTCCTGTAATAACGTGGTTTAAAAACTCTTGTTCGGTTGCTCGATCGTACGCTCCATTTTCACTCTGACGACGCACTCCGCTCTCGCTCGATGCTATATCTCCAAGCACTTGGAGGCAACTGCTACAGCCCGGTTTCCTTTACCTAGACCCCCACTACCACTACAGCACCAGATATCGGTTAACAGACGCTTTGACGGCGCGGAGCAGGCTCAGTCCGGTTACTTATTATACAGTCTTTTCTATTCCTGAATTTGGTGAGGGAGTTTGATACGGTCATCTCAAAGGTCTCCGTTAAGAAATCCCCGAGAAATGACTTTTATCAAGATTAACCAGAAGATGTCTTGGAGCTTCATCCTAGACGCAGTTGGGTTCGAAGCTTAAGTATGGTCAACTGGGAGTATGAACGTATTCATCTTTAAACTGAATGATCTCGAGGAGAACCACGGCTTTTGCTAACGAGCCATCTGAGCAAACCCTGCGAAGCATTCAACCAGGTCCTTGTATATTTTCTCATATCAATGGGATAACTGGCAAAAAAAGGCTACCCAGCGTCCTCACTTATGATGGTTTTATACTCATGGATGACAAATCTATTACTGACTCTATCGCAAAACATTTTGCGCAATTTCTTCAAGGAGAGAAAGCAAGTGAGGACTCTTCTATTACTTCGTTGGAGAGTAGTACTACAACGAATTTCGACAAGGACTATGAGCAATTTTGCTCAACCAGGTTGTTTGATGCGAATCTCCAGGGCCATGGTCTATTTTTCAGTCCTGATAGACTCATTTTGTTGGCACTCGAGTGAAATTCCAAAAAAATAGTAGTGGTTGATGGAATCCCCAATTAAATGATACAAAAGCTTCTCCATATTTTCTTTGCTCTCCTTGAGATCATTCTGGATAAGTGCATCAACACTTGCTATTTCCCTCAGCAATGGAATCACGCAAAAATATTGCATTTGCAATACCCAAAAAGACGAGCAGTACTGACGTAGTCGATACTCGTCCGATTCCGCTGCTTTCGAATATTGATAAGCTGCTTTAAAAGGCAATACTTGAAGGCATCATACGATTCTCTGTAGGGACAAATATTACGCAGTCGCAAAAATTGTGCAGGGGCAAAAATTGTGCCAGAAGACAATTTGGCTTCAAAAAAGCGCCCCTCCACGGTGGATGCAAAGGCCGAATCCCAAGCCAATATAATGAGAAATTTGCGCAACAACAAGCTTTTTGTAGCTTGTCTGATTAATGTGGAGAAAGCTTTTGAACCTGTATGGATCAATGGGCTTCTCTACAAAATGATAAATTTTAGGTTTGTGGCTCATATTGTGAAAATTATAGGCAGCTTCAAGAGGGCATGAACTACATTTGCGGTGGCTAGGTCAGACCCGTTTCGTATTAGCTCAGGGTCCCAGAGGGTTCTATATTAGGCCCATATCTTTTCGATTCATTGAACTCTGATAACCTTAGTATAAAAGATAATTATAAGCCTGGAATCCAGGTGAATCTCTTCGCTGACGACTTGCTGGTGTGGTCATCTGAGTACGATTTGCGCTTTGCTAAAACGAGGCTCCAAAAATATTTGCAATCTCTTACTGCATGCTACTGGAAATGGTGAATCAAAGTAAACACAAAGACAAGTGAATTAACTGTGTTCAAGGACCCCCACAAAACTTTGTTTGTCGTGCAAGAGGCACCTGAGAATAAAGTTAAATGGAGAGATGGTGCACTGCTCCAGGCTACCTTTAGTGCTCACGTTGACAATGTTTTGAAAAAGTCACTTATGCGTACCATCTTTTGATACCTCTTTTAAGGAAGCAGTCAACAGCGAGCAAGTGAGTCAAAGTTTTGGCCTATAAAACCCTGATTCACCCGGTCGTCACATACGCGGTGATGATATGTCAAGGAGTTTCAAAATCGAAATGGGATAAGAGAAGATTAGTGGAGCAAAAAATCATTTGGACTTGCATAGGACTCTAAACAAGGGAGGACGGACGGTCTTACCCCAACGAGGTGCTTTATCAAGAGGCAACAATGGAGCCAATCAAATTGTATGCGGAAAAGCTAGTGGTGTCAACATTAAGGAGATCAGTAGCCACAAGGCCGAAGTAGTTATGTCAACCAAAAATACTCGTAATCTTTCAATGGATGCAGTAAATGAGTGATTTTAAGGTAGTCTTAAGTAAATAATGTGTTTATTTTCAAGAGACTAAATTTTTAGAACTTCAATTATTTAAAGCTAATTAATTTAATACTTATTTCATTTGTAATCTATTAAGGTTTGATCATATTGTGGGTGTTGACATTTTAAAGTTTTGTTTTTATTGAACAGATTAATATTGTAAATTAAAGAAAAGTACTCGGAACTCCGACAAAACCCTAAGGCACAACCCGTATGAATAGTGCTAGGCTAAGTTATCTATTCATTGTATATAGTTTAAAATAAGAAAAATATCGAATAAAGAACTTGAATCATGAACTTTATTTTGTCTTAAAATTCCTTACAAGGCATTTACGTGCTAATGTTTTCAATTATTGTCCAAATAGTGGAGAATACCTCCTCTTCAATGCCTTTTAAGTTTATATCCTGTCAAATACTTTCATCTTGATAAACATTATTTCAACTTTCCTGGATGTATTTCATAATAATATTTCTATCTGTTATTTCTCCAACATTTCAAAAACTGAAGTTCTTCTATCATCCACGTAAGGATCCTTTCGAATACTTCAACTCAGGTCTGTTCTGCTCCATTCTTCTTGGATGTGGACAGCATAATTGTCTTATTAAGTGCTGCTCTCCAAAGCAAGCATATCGTTGTCCTGCACAGCAAGTCAATAACCCCCGATTGATTGATGGTTGTCTGTTGTAAGGACTCTTCAGAGACTTGTTATGAGAAGGATAATGATGATGTGATCACAACTTATGATATCTTATCGGGGAGAGTGGATAATAGTAAGAAGTTTGTACGAGTATTGAAACGGTTGTGATTCATAGAGTGTGAGTTTGAGAGGACAATACGATCATGGATAGTGTTCAATCTTCATTAGTGACAGAAAGGAAAGTTTTAATGGAAAATCCTACTCGTATCGAGGGTGAAGCGTTCAAATTGTTTATTGGTGATTATATTTCAAGGAATTGATTTATTGGCTGAGTTTCATGATGATTCTTATTTTGGCATGAGCTCAGGATGGAGATAGCTTATTTCGGAAAGGATAGCGATGATTACATTGATTAATAGGAATTCTAAGGATTTTTTCGTGTTATTGGAAAACATTTTGGTAAGTGTCATGTCCTTTGATTTTATTAATTTTCGGCGGGTGGTAAAATTTGTTTGGAAATGATTGAAACATGGTTAAACTAACAAAGCAAACATAAATTGCATAATTTAAAAGCTCTTTGGCTCCCTAGAAAATGGTGCTCTAGATGGTGCATATTAGGTTCCGCGTTTACCTGTCAGAGAAAGAGTGTGGGTGCCACTTGCTCACCTTTCCTTTTCTATAGAGTCACCAAGGTAGCTTTCGAGTTTCGTTTCTTCACACGAGCCGCACAACACAACACTGGCTTTTAGCCGAGCCTTGCCCTGGGGTAGTTTGAAGGAAGTTAAACTTGGCGGCTACAGATAACATGCAAATGTGCCCACCTTCTTATCGCAATTCCACCAAACATTACTCATAGCACTGGTAAAAAATTTCCTTACCGTAGCCTTCTTCACCCAAGTACCACTATAAATCGAAAACAACATTCAACTTAATATTCAATAAAAATACAAGTAGGTATTCCTAATAGTTCACAAAATTTGATAACTGTAGCTTCGCAAGTTCCTGAGAAAACTTGCTTTGATGCATTGACGGGCGGATGGACAGGTACCAATTTTAATAGGGTATCGTGAAACAATTTTTTTTACAAGATCCTGAAAACGAAAGTTCAATTTCTTCATGAAGACGCCCCCACATAAAAAATTCAAAATTCAAAAACATTTAGTTAAACTGACTTCAGTATTCTCTTGAATCCACTCTGATTCTTTTCAATCTGATCAATGTACATTTCCTACATTTTCTTGTCTAACACAATTTAACCAAATAAAATCTTCTAAATGTGCAAACATTTGCAGACAATAAAAAATTTATCAGACAATTCCTTGCCTATCTCCCACCACCAACGTTGCCGCGATGACACGGCATCGCTCGTGGTTGTCACAAATAATTTCATCCCCGAAAAAATCCTCAGAGATTTGACACACAAAAAAGGCGAAAGATGAAGTAAGGCACGGTGAATGAAAAGTCAAGTGGGTATATTACCCGGTGTAATCCGGAAAAGCTCTGGAAATGTAGTGATAGAAAGACCCGCGAAGATTGAGATTGAGAGATTCCTTTGTTGTCGGAAGGATGGCAGGGAAAGTTGCTGGTATTATCACACGGTCGCCGCTCAGGATTGGTATCGTCCTGAATCCTTGCTGTGAATCAAAGAACGAGCGCTCACAGGTACAAATGAAATGAACATAAGATGGGGAGCTATTGCTGTCATTGGCCCCAGGAGGGATAATGATTTACTTCGTTCGCTGGCAAATAGGCAACAATTGGATTTGGCAAGCATGGAAGGATTTCTCTTACAAATGCGATAGCATCAATTTTCATACGGGCTGTTCACATGCCCAACAAAGTGGTACAAATTGAGAATTTGAATGGTTGGTGTGCAAATGGCATCAATTGTTTTTTATGAGATGCTTGAATATTGTTTAAGTTTTGGGGATCGCAACAGAATATGCATCTATTTCGTCATGAACTTAATCGATTTAATAGTAAGTTGAGTAGACAGCAGAGTGCTCCTACCAGAAGGACTTTGTAACATCCTAGGTTCGGAGAAAATTGTCCGACGCAAGAATCGATGGCTTGAACTATTCATCCAATATTTCCATAAGAAATAGCTCAAATTTATCCATAACAGAAATTTTAGAAAAACAAGTTGGGTAAACAGACCTACGCTCATGTCAGAAGGGTTTTGTATTCAATTTACAAAATGCAGTCACCAGATCGAATCACATCAAGAAACATGTCAAAGACGATTTTATTAGAGAAAATATGAAATACGAAGATCATACTATTATTAACAAAGTTGAACGAATTTCGACTTCTGAGGTTTTTGGTATTGGTATACTCATAAATATCTCCCTTGATAATTATTTCACATGTCCAGCCGCGACGGAGGAAACACATTTTTCATGTATTTACCCCCTGCGCCCCACTGAAGCAAAAACTGACAGTTCAACAGCTGTTTTGAAAAGCTCCCATGTAAACTTTTATTTCATACTAATATCGGCTACGTTTGATGAATTTTTTTTTTCAGGGGCCACTCTCCTGTACTGTTATCATCGATTAATGGCCAATTTTTTCGAATCCTAGAATGGTTACAAAACCCTTTTGCTAGGAGCTCTCTCCCGCCTCCTTGACTTGTTTCACTTACAAGCATTAATTGTTGGTACTGATCTACAGTCATTCATTAAATTGAATCAAGTTTTCAAAGCATGCACCTTAAACGCTGAAGTTGGGAAAAAATAACTCAAAATTATTCAATCTTCGCATTTTAAACAGCCACTTTCTTGTTTTACGAATACTGATACCACCAGCTCAACCGATTCTCAAAGATATACATGACACCTATCATTCCTGAAATTTTCATGCAAATCCTAGCAAAACTGTAGTGTCTGAGTCGGTAAAAAGCGCGTGTTGTTCCATAGCCATATGTTACCATAGTAATAAATGCAGCGCATATTGTTCCATAGTAATACGGGAAAATTCAAACCGCTATAACTTCGCTAAATATGATTCAATCCTTATGAAACTTTCAGAATAGATCAATCTTATAAATAGTCATCTGTGTACTGAATTTGATTGAATTTAAGGGCACCGTTAAGATTTTATTCAAGAAAACATAAAATCGATAAATCATACTATTACTAACAAAGTTGAGTGAAATGCGACTTCTAACGTATTTGTTGTTGTTGTACTCATCAAGACCTACATTTTTGATTTTTTTCAGATTTTTCGGATCACAGGTGTCCAATCGCGAGGGGGGGGACACAAATTTTTCGTGTATTTCCCCTCCCTGTGCGCCCCTCGAAGCAAACTTTGCCAAAAGAAGACCTGTTTTGAAAAGTTCTCATCGAGACCTTTCATTTGATACCCATATCGGCCACCTTCAATGAAATTTTTTTTTCGGGGGGTCACTCCCCTATATGGGGAGACCCCCCTTAAATGCCTTATAAAATTTTTTTATATTTGAACTTTGAAGAGATCACCACTTTACACCTATATACAAAATTTGATGTTTCTAGCTTAAGTAGTTTCCGAGAAAAACTGTTGTGACACACGGGCGGACGGACGGACGGACGGACGGACGGACAGACAGACGGACGGACAGACGGACAGACAGGACGCGATTTTAGAAGGGTTTTGTAAAATTATTTTACAAAACCCTAAAAAAAGAAAACCAAGTTCATAATGCCATAAAAAGGATGAAATAAATTTGAATCATATTTAGCGAAGTTATAGCGGTTTGAATTTTCCCGTATTACTATGGAACAATATGCGCTGCATTTATTACTATGGTAACATATGGCTATGGAACAACACGCGCTTTTTACCGACTCAGACACTACAGTTTTGCTAGGATTTGCATGAAAATTTCAGGAATGATAGGTGTCATGTATATCTTTGAGAATCGGTTGAGCTGGTGGTATCAGTATTCGTAAAACAAGAAAGTGGCTGTTTAAAATGCGAAGATTGAATAATTTTGAGTTATTTTTTCCCAACTTCAGCGTTTAAGGTGCATGCTTTGAAAACTTGATTCAATTTAATGAATGACTGTAGATCAGTACCAACAATTAATGCTTGTAAGTGAAACAAGTCAAGGAGGCGGGAGAGAGCTCCTAGCAAAAGGGTTTTGTAACCATTCTAGGATTCGAAAAAATTGGCCATTAATCGATGATAACAGTACAGGAGAGTGGCCCCTGAAAAAAAAAATTCATCAAACGTAGCCGATATGAGTATGAAATAAAAGTTTACATGGGAGCTTTTCAAAACAGCTGTTGAACTGTCAGTTTTTGCTTCAGTGGGGCGCAGGGGGTAAATACATGAAAAATGTGTTTCCTCCGTCGCGGCTGGACATGTGAAATAATTATCAAGGGAGATATTTATGAGTATACCAATACCAAAAACCTCAGAAGTCGAAATTCGTTCAACTTTGTTAATAATAGTATGATCTTCGTATTTCATATTTTCTCTAATAAAATCGTCTTTGACATGTTTCTTGATGTGATTCGATCTGGTGACTGCATTTTGTAAATTGAATACAAAACCCTTCTGACATGAGCGTAGGTCTGTTTACCCAACTTGTTTTTAAGTTCTTTTAGTTCACCCTCTTTAGTGGCAATTATTTTTCATTTCAAATCTTGTAAAACTCAGTTTCTTGAATACATTGTACCATGACTACTTGTATTAAAATATAATTTTTGACTGCAATGCAAAACTCACTTCTGCTAAAATTTGCAGCGTACATAGGAATTAAATTTAGTTCTGCTACATTTTAGTACAAAATCTCGGCAACATCTACGTGGATTCACGTTTCATAAAAATCCAATATAAATAGAGGCTTTAAGAAGTTTTCGAGCTCCGAACATTCCTACCCGCCATTGTGATATTCTGACCTGACTCTGAATTGTTTTTTACTATTCAACTGTTCGACTTGGGATTTTCCCAAACATCAAATTTGAATGAAACGCACTTTATCAATCTTAAATCTACTTTCTTTTATTCGCCATCCAAGTGCCAGCCACACTCCACGCCCCCCAATTTACAGACTCCCTGACTCGACTCACCGAACAATGTATAGAAAAAATGGTGCTGCCATTACCGCTCGTTTAATTTTATATTTATCCTAAACATTTTTCCCGGCTGGACCGGGGAATCCAGGATCGTCGCCAATTAGCTTGCATACCTTTTAAACCGATCGGGTGCATGTGCCATGAGTATTCTGTTAGTAACAACCCTGATGAGACCATCGTCACCGGGGGTGAACAGCAATGATTCTGCCCAAATGCCATTATGTGGGTAGTAAATTCTCATTTCGTATTACCACAATGCCAATCAACTCGAGATTTCTTGGTGCTTAATGCCATTTGCTCTTAGTTTGCAATGAAACCAGGTATTC
This sequence comes from Odontomyia ornata, assembly GCA_963969285.1. Taxonomy (NCBI): domain Eukaryota; kingdom Metazoa; phylum Arthropoda; class Insecta; order Diptera; family Stratiomyidae; genus Odontomyia; species Odontomyia ornata. The sequence continues at coordinate 451,953,456 of OZ017739.1, read as the reverse complement.
GTCATGCCATCGTTGCCAAAAATGTTGATGCATCTGACGAATTTATTGCCATTACTTAAGTCGACAGGTTAGTCCAACGGATGTGGGTGCCTCTGGCATGGCAATTGACGATTGACCGATGAAGAAATCGGCCGGACTGAGCACCAAGTGATCTTCATATCCGTCATGCAAAGCCAATAACGGACGCGAATCAAGGCAAGCCTCAATGCGCACAAGTAAAGTGCTAAGCTGGTCGAAGAACATAGATTGATTGCCAACAATGCGGAATAAATGCTTCTTCGCTGTCTTGACCGCAGCTTTCCAGAGACCGCCTTGTAGTGGTGTTCTAGGAGGGATAAAATGCCATGTAGTACCGCCATTCGCCAGTTGCTGCTGCGTGTGAGTACAATGTCATTCCACCAAATCTAGCGCCGACCACAGTCCCATTGTTACTCTATAGATGATGACAAGTGCCACGCCGACTAATGAAGCTGTTGAAAACGTTTAAGAAGGTGTGCCTTCGTAGCTATACAGACAAAGATAGCAACGTATGCTTTAATCACTGTCCGTAATCTTTTTGTGCCGACACGCAACTTAAAGGGACTACAATAGTCCCCACCAAAAGATGCAAATGAAGGAGGTGCTGTGACACAGCTGCTGATGTCGCCAACAGGTAATACAGCAGTAAATGCACTGTTTCACAACATATCGGCCATGTTTAATGCAGTATGTTCATTGCAACGGCTGTAACATAAGTTGGATTCGACCGTGCAATGTAGTATGATGAACTTGCTGGACCAGAAGCCGAGTAAGAGTACCCGATTTCGCCAAAATGATTGGCTGACATTGATCGACGCTAAACTCAGAATTTTTTAAGTCGACCTCCAACGCGGAGGATGCCATGACCATCCAAGTATGGTGCAAGAGTGATGAGAGTGCTCAATGTAAGCATGATGTTGGAGTTGTTTATTTCTATGCCAAAATATCTACCTTGTTCACTGCGAATATGCCATCGTAACGCCTCGTCTATCTCTTCGGTTATGATGAATATTCGATGCCAACAATGCCATTGAGTAGGTTGCCATCGTAATATATATACAGTAACACCAAGGAACTTACCAATATTGCTGAACCTTTCAAATAGGCTAATAGCTTCGGGTTTCAATTTTCATTGAACTAGTTGAAAGGGCCAAAACTATATTGACTAAATTTTCTTCTGGAGGACCGGAAGTTCGGTTGCGGGTGTGTCATCTGTCAATAGTGACGCGGAGCCATGCCCCCATAAGTGATGTTTGCCAAGCGTTCACGTCTTGCGCAATCTGTCGGATTATTCTGAGTGCTAGTGTGATGCTAAATTCGTATGACGCTATGTTGTTGATTGTAGTCAACATGATTTGCGACGTAAGGAGTTAAAGTCCCCGCTGGTTTCCAAATCCAACTTAGGACAATGCTGGAGTCCGACCACATAGTGTACTGTGCATCCTCTAAAGATAAGGCATGCCGCACGCCTTTCATCGTCTTTCCCAGTAACTGTGCTGCACAAAGCTCAAGCGTAGGAATCATTTTTGCCTTTACTGGCGTCACTTTTATTTTCGGTTGCCATTGTAATCAATACCACAGAGAAAGATGACTGCAGCATATATCTTTGCACTAGCATTGCAAAAGCCATGTAATCGTGGTTGAACCTCTGACCGTAAGCAAAGCCAGCGTGCCTCAAGCAGCCTGAGATGATTCTGGGAAGGAAGCTGCTCTTGCAATAGTGGTGCTGGTGAGGGAGTTCCCCATGCTAATCCTTCTCGCCACAATTTTTGTATGAAGGTTTTCGCCCCTATAATCACTGGAGTAAGCATATTTGTAGGACCGTATAATTTTGCAATGTCACTCAGCACCTGCCTTTTTGTATTTGATGGTAAGTCATCCAATTTGATTTTGAAGAAGAAATCATCCGGAGCTGGATTGCAATGTAATCCCAAAACTGTCGCTTCTGCTGACTTTACCAACATGTTATCCATAGAGAATTCATTGGTTGTGAGTCCTACCAATATTGCAGGATCATTTGATTGCCATTTCCACAAAATGAATTGTCATTACCGCAGAATTTGATGTACATCGCCTGACAATTGATTCAGCATTTGCCAAGTAGTCATCATCCTAGAAATAGCACAAAATACTTCTCCGAGCAGCTTTTAACCGGAAGCCATCTGTTATTTGCCCATGGTTGTCACGTACACATTGTTGTAATGCACAGATTGCATTATAGGGGCCATATGTCATGCTATAGGTAACAGTAGTTAACTCATATAAGCGCAACGGCTTGGTTGCCGCTTCTCGCCACAGAATATTTTTTGCCAAGGCTGATGCCGCTCATCGACATACACTTGTCGGAATATCTTCTCTATATCAGCTGATAAAGCCACATGGAATAATCGGAGCTCAAGCTCAACCAATTGAGTGTCATTCAATAAAATGCCATTCGAAGATTTTGCCGATGCGTTGAATACCATACAAACTTCGTAGTGATTGCATGATAAGGAATGTAGTATGCCTGCTATTCATTGCCAATTGTTTTGTCCATTGCACGCATGTGCCCAAGAGCAATGTACTCCGCCATAAATGCCACGTATTTAGCCTTCAATTCTGCATCTGCTGCTAGTCTCCGCTCGAGCTGATGGAATTGGTGCAAAGCAAACGAATGCGAGTTGCCCAACGCTGGAGCACCTTGTCAAAACGGGATCTGTACGACATAACGGCCACCGATCACAAATGTCCGCTACCATCGTCATATCTGAGGCTTTGGCCTCTTCGATCTCCCAAACATTACGGAGAAGATCGTTAAGACGTTGATCACTCTCGCCAGCCTATACATACATGTTATGAATGAACAGCTGCAAAAGTGTTTTCAAACAGCCGTAACTAGAAGAGACAGCCCTTTTGTTTAAAATAAGGAAGGCTACAGGCCAGATAGTGTTTCAGTTGAGGTGTTACAACTTTTTTATCGCCATTGTCTTGAGCTGCTGCTCAGCACATTCAACGCTTGCCTGCGGAATGGATTCTTCCTGGTGCGAGGGAAGGTGGCAAGGCTCATACTGATCAGCAAAAAGAAGAGAAATTCCGGATCGCCATCGTTATGCCGCCCATTATGCATGCTAGATACGGCTGCGAAAGTGCTAGAGAAATCGTTGAAGGAAGTTTCACTGACACGATTCGTGTTGCATTGGACCTATCTTCTCGGCAGTAGCGCTTTAAAACAGGTCGCTCTACAATTGACACCGTTACAGAGGTGGTCATTGTTGTCCAAAAGCATAGGCATATAGCCGCCTCAAGCAATGGACCGTACAGTTGGTGACACTCAACGACAGAAACGCCTTCAACTCTGTTAGACGGGTGGATATTCTGGATATGCTGAGAGCTCCTTTTCAGGTTCTAGAATATCTGATTTTACTTCTTAGTGACTACCTGAAAGGCAGAAATCTGTTTTGTGAAAAGATTCAGGATAGAAGTTACATCAGATGTTTCCCAGGGATCTTTTCTTGATTCACGCCTGTAGGACGTATCACCCAATAGGCTACCGATTCTGGAGATATGAGATGAGTTATACTTTATCGGCTAGGCAGATAATTTTGTGGCTCTTGTTGTTGGGCACACCGTTGAACGAGCGCAACTTAGGTAAGATATACAAATGCACGAATCGAGAGACTGGATGACTGATCACGTTTTCAATTGAGCATTGGAGGTAACCGAATTGGTCATCTTGGCAAAGAAGAGAGTCCCTGAGGTAAAGATGATCAGCATTGGATACATACTAATAGAACCGTAGCCAGCAAGGAAGTACCTTATGCTACTGATCGACTCGAAGATGAGTTATTCTGAGCAAATCAGGGTAACGGCTGTGAAGGCTGCTTCAGCTGTATTGACTCTAAACCAACTTATTGCTACTGTAGGGAGGAGCCAGCCCATCAAGAAGATGCCTCTTGATGAGTGTTATATACGGAGTAGAAATATGGAGAGATGTGCTCAGTAAGGAGGTGTACCAAGTACGCTTGGCACAGGTACAGAAAAGAAGAACACTGAGGATTGCATCTTCGTATCTGACAGTTCTGATTCGTTGGTGAAAGTTACTGCAAGCATAATACCTATTACCCTCCTTTCTAGAGAGCGCCACGCCATTTACATGCGTCGAAATGAGGACACAAGCGAGATAGTTTTCCGCGAATAGAGACAGTGGTCACTCAACGATTGGCAGCAGTCTTGGGTGAATTGCACAAAGGGAATGTAGACTGCACGGGTCATCCCAGATCTGGTATCGTGGCGAAATTGAAGGCATGATGAGACTGCCTTCTATCTGACCCAGCTTTTGAGTGGGCATGGGTGTTTCCAGCCTTACCTGTACAAGATTGATAGTTTACGGCTCCCCGACTGCAGATTTTATTAAGAAGAGGGAGATGATGCCTGTCACACATTTTGTACATAAGAAAAACTCGACAGGCTACGACAAAATCTCTACAAGGAAACGGTGAGTGCTCACCCCGGATAATATAGTTGTGGTGATGGATTGGTTGACAAATGGAACTGTGTGGCACATTATGTTCGGGCAGTCCTATAAGACGAAAAGGACTTACAGCAATCGGAGATATTGAAGCTTGGGAATCACTTATATACAATTTGTCTTCATCCTTCCCCTCTTACCGAAGGGGGGAGCTTGAAGGCATCTCATAGCGTAGCACAACGTGGCCTGACCCGAACTGATGCATCAAACGGCTCCAGGCTAGGCTCTCAAGTTCATAGGACAGGTGTTTAGTGCAAATTGGTAAAGTGGCCTTTTAGTAAATGAAACTAACTATTTATTTATTCATTGCATTGCTAAACAAGGCATCGTTACAAAAAAAAAATAACCAAAAAAATAATAAAATATAATGAATAGTACAATAAAATATCATTCTTAATCTAGGTTTGAGGGATGGAGTCGGAGGATAAGGTGCTTAATAATAAAGCTTTGAAATTGGATCTGGAGATGGTTGGAGAGCAAAGTGTGCTTAGTGAATTAAAAGCTTTGCCACATCTGTTCACAGGCTCGCTATCCACGTAAATTGTATGGTGTCGCTCTTCAATCAGCAGACGCGAATGTCTAGTGAATCGCGATATCTCATGGACCTTAATTTAGTCAGCTAGGAAAGGTATTTTAGTAGTGCCTCTAAGGATATCAAACACGAAGCAGCAGGCAAACATAGATCTTCTCGAGGCCAGCGTTGATATACTTAGGATCCGAAGTCTATGTTCATATGATAGCAAATCTGAAAAATTTTTCGGATTAAATAATAATCTTAACGCAAAAACGACGAATTGTTTTTGAACCAACTGAATTCTGTTGGTATGAACATTAAAGCTCAGATCCCAGATTAGACAAGCATATTCGAGAATAGGACGAACTAAAGAAAGGTATAATGTCTTAGAGACCCATACATTCTCATATTCTTTATATCGATGCTTGATAAAACCAAGGAGCTTACTGGCCCTACTGATGACATGATCGTAATGTAAATAGAAACGCATTTTTCTGTCCAAAGTGACAACCAGATCTACGATGCTATCCACCCGGCTAAGTTTATGACGGTAAGGATGATAATTGTTGATTAAAGTTAAGCGTTTCCGTGAAAAACTTCTTACTTGACATTTTTCAAAGTTCAAGGAGAGTTGGTTAATTTGGGACCATTTTAACAGGGAGTTGATTTTGGTTTAAAGGAATAATGTATCTTGTTGGGACTTCATTACATGGTAAACCTTAAGATCATCGGCATAAATAATATGAGGAATATCCGACAAGATCTCAGAAAGATCAGAAATCAAGATGTTAAAAAGGAGGGGGCCCAGATGGCTGCCTTGTGGTACACCGCAGCGAACATTTATTTCTTTGGATATGAAAGGAGTTCAGTAAGAAACCACCCGGTTCCGAATCTTTTAAGCTTGTGTATAAGGATTTCGTGGTTGACCCGATCGAACGCTTTACTAAAATCAGTGTAAATCGCATCAATTTGGTGCCCCAACTCCATTTAACAGAGCATGCTAGACACCATCATGGATAGATTAGTTGTGGTCGAGCATTTTTTTTTTTGAAAACCATGCTGATGATCGTTAAGCCGTGGCTCAATAATAGGAGATAATTTGGAGCAGACTATTTTATCAAATAGTTTTGGTGTAGCTAATAAAATAGCAATACCTCTGTAATTCTCAACCGACCCCTTATCTTTATTTTTATATATTGGTGTCAAATGTGATGACTTCCAAGATGAGGGGAAAATTCCAGCAGCAGGGGATTCATTAAAAAGGACATACAAGGGTAAGATCAATGACTCTCTGCAGTTGAATTAAAAGTAAGGAGGGAGTAAATCAGTGCCTGGTCCTTTACTGAGCTCGTGATCTTCTATTGGCTTATCTTTTGAGATAAAAATTTCCTTAATTAAAACGGCTGAACTTAGATCCTAGGAAGGAGCATAGTACGAAGAGTTGGTTGTAGAATAAATGTATCGCAAGTGGCTGGCGAAAAATTCACAAATATCCATTGGGTTGGAAGAGCTAGATTCTTGATATATCATGAATTTAGGAAAGCCATGAGACTTGCGTTCTATATTTCGAAATCAAAGATTTTTTTTTGGATCACGAATAATATTTTCACAAATTGTATTAGCACATGATGTATATGCGTCCCGGGATTTAATTTGAAATTCCTTCGCCAGCTCATCATATTTGGATTTCATCTCATGGTTCACATTGAATCTTGATTGAATTATTTTATAAAACTTATTTCTTTCATTTTGCAAGTGACGGAGCTCACTATCTAGCCAAGGCTCAGAGAGTTTGTTCTTCTTTTTTATCTTAGGTACGTGTCTTTCAACGGCGTCCAAGGAAATCTTGTAAAAACGAGCTACTGCATCGTCTACACCTAACGTTGTAAGAGTACCAGTCCAGTCAATTTGACGAAGATAGTTATTTATTCTATCATAGTCAGCATTATAGAAGTCGTACACAATATTGTTATTGTAAGATAGCTGATTTGCTTCATTGGTAGTGGACAGCTCAACAGAATGTGCAGAATGGTGGAGGCTATTAGAAAATAGGTGCTCTGTTTCACCAGTCGGATTGACCACTACGTCGTCGTATGCGTTTGTGAATATCAGATCCAGCCAATTACCATAATGGTTGGGAGTCGAAACAATTTGCTACAAATCATTACCTTATAAAGTGTTAATAAGTTCGAAGTCAATATTGTCCGAAAGATTTATTGGCAGAAGACCACCATCAGCTTCGTTGACCATGAATGACACATTAGGGCGATTGAAGTCGCCAGAGATGATAATTTTATCTTCTTCCTTGATGGAAGCAGCCAGTGAAGAAATTACATTAAACATATCATTGTAGATTATCTCACTTATGTGGAATATAGAAAACCCCAATGTATAAATCCGATTTCTTCACTTTGATGCGGATGATTTTATGTTGATAAAATTGATTTGGAACTGCGCTGACCAGCTTGCTGAAAAGGAATTATGCACAGCAATAAGAATGTCACCACCCCGGGTTTGTCCAGTGCTATGATTATCTCTATCGTCCCTATAAATAGTCCAGTTTTCATCAAGAATCTCTTCGTTTACAAATGAATTGTTCAACCATGTTTTGGTCAGGGAAAGAACATTAAAATCTCATGATTTGGCGTCCAAGAAAGAGTTTATTGATTTTTCTTCTCATACGTCCACAGTTGTGGTAAAAGAGTCTGAGGCGATTGGAACTGAGTGGGGTTTTACTGGGAACGAAAAAATTTCTGGTGATGCTCTCTAGATCGTTGAAGAGAAGATATGTTATACACGTATAATTGCTGCTTACGTGTGAGGAATAAGTGTCCAGATCTTTTTTGGCTTGGGCTGGAGGTATACCGTGTTCTTTATGGTATTTAACTAAACTAAATTTATGACACAAATGAAGAAGAAACTCCAGTTGGACAAAACCTGAACGTAGGCGACTACAACCTGGAAAGTGTGGATAATTTCGTTGATCTTGGAGCCAACCTGAATAGAAGGGGCGCTGAAAATGACGACATTGAACACCGTATAAACGCTGCAAATAAAGTTTATTACTCCGTACTTCCCATTCTAAGGTTCAGAGATAGGCAAAATGAGCTCTGCATTTACAAACCACTAGTCAAATCTGTGCTGCTATATGGGAGTAAAACATGAATCCTGATGAGCTAGTCCGAAAAGGCAGTGGACGAACTTGAACGCAAAGTGCTCCAGAAAATTGATGGCCTAGTGAAACAAGGAACAGAATGAAGACTTACTTTCAACGATGAGTTGTATAAGCTATTTGACGATTCACCTGTTTCCTCTTGCATAAAATTACGCATATTGCAATGGGCAGACCATCTAGAAAGAATAGACGAAACCCGGCTATTCAAGAGATCATTAAAGAGCAGAGCATAAGGTAGACGTCCGGTACGAAGACCGAGGGCTCGATGGGAAGACACGATAGAAGCTTACAGCGGGTCCTTGTTGGGAGTGAGTAGCTGGCCAACAAGGTCACGGAACCGTGCTAATTGGAGGAGATTAATCCTGGAGGCGAAGGCCCAGCTTGAGCTTTCGCGCCATATGTTTAGTGGTTTAGTGGGTAGTCCAGTTACTTGCGAGCATGAAAGTTCTACTTTTAGTGCGTAAATGTCATTGATAAGTGCTGTCATTTAACCAACATCAAGGCCAATGCTTGGGACATGAAACAAAATGTTAAACATGACTCTTTGTTAAATCCTTTTTTTATGGAGAACATAACCAAATTCAAAAAAGCCCCCGTCACATCCATACAAACTAAATTCAATGGTTGATAGACTAGAATTTGAAAAATATTGTGGAATATTACACATACTCTAATGCTCTCTCGAAAACATTGTAACTGAATTAATTTACAAGAAAACCACATCAACGTATTTACGTTAAAGGACCACAAACATTCAGCGTATCTAAATTCCTTCGTCAAAGTATTAAAGGAAACCACAACTTCTTAGTGTAAGCTTATCATCAATGAAATGAGAATAATTTTTCCAACTGCTTTTATCCTTTCACAATATTTGAATAATCTTATTAGAGTCAATCAACAAATTTTCCAAACATATTTCCCAGCACCAATAGACTTGCACACTACTTGTGTAAGCCAATAACCGTAATACGCTCCAACATAAATAGAATTACATCGAAATCCTGGCACTAAACAGTAAGAGCATAAAACATTGGGTTGCCCCCTTTTATCTAATCCCAATTCAACCCAGAAACCAACAGGCCCCAAGCATATGCGTGTGGTATCATGTGTGTAATCGAGTACTAACCGCACACATCCTCTTTTATACGAATGAACTTTTGGTCTTTAAACATTTCTCAGCAGAAAGCATTGGATGTGAGTTGAACTTGCCGTAAAGTGTCCTTTCTTGAGCTTGCAATTCGCCTCGAGGAATTCAACTTAACAACGTATGAATCATACCAATATGCCAACTAAAGATACATGTGCGAGTATACACTGGGATGTTCGCCAGTCGTGAACTTGGAACAGAGGCTCCTTCACATGTAATCTTGACTGCTGCAGCTCAAATAGTATTAGTATTGTCAAGATGTTTAATAGCCGATGTTTTCAGAGGGTTAAAAATGAAAAGAAGATGCTTTTAAGAAAACAACATTTTCTTATGATGTTCGTCATGATTTCCACGTTGCAAGTACTCCCTGTGAAATTCCGAAAAGACACCCATAAGACTTGTGTGGATTCTAAAGGAAAGGATAATCTATTTGCTGTCTTTAAAGATAAGAGAGGTTGAAAAAGATACTAACAACATCCACAGAGCCCCCATGGAAAACTTTTTTAAGTAAATATATTTCAGTCCTTAAGCGAGTCATCAGTCAATATATATGGTTGACAAAAGAAGTTGCAGGAAAGAAAAATTCTTGAACTTTTATTACAATATTATATTCGTCAATCATTAATTACAATCCCTAATTCAGCGGAATGGTTAATTGTTATGGGAGTTTGATTGCAGTTATCTATTTAATTATATTAGTACTTGGATTGTAGGGCAATTAAGTTTGAAATAAGTATGAAGTACATATTATGCAAGTATGTTACTAATGGACAGAAGCAACACCACAAGGGACTTAGAAGAGGTTCAGTATCTTGATTTGATCCAGTAGGACTGGATGTAGCAGTTGTGAATATTTCTGTGTTAGCGGTTCCTGTGCATAACTTAGTTCAGTAGTCAGATTTTTTACCTGTGGATGAAATCGAAAGAAGGTAAGCATGAATGCAATTTATTTTTCTATCAACTAAAATCTTTATAAGGAAGTGAAGCACTAGGTTCTACATGAGAGTTGCGATCGTTTTTAATGTTTTTAGTTCCCCATTCATGCATATAAACGTTATCTTCAGGTTTTCTAAAATACATATGCATGAAATACACACGAGTAAGTCAGGTGGACTTATTAACTAAATCCAATTTAATACTATTAACAATACTTGGCATTTATATCCAAGATTACCCACCAAAAAAATGATGCGGACGCCAGAGCACCCTAAAAGAGAAAAGTGGAAAACTCTGCAGGACGGTCGAGCGGCGGAGGACAATATAAAGAATGTCAAGAATTCGACGGTCACTGCTGCGTTCGTTGCCGAAGGGACCGATGCAAGGGTCGTAAATCCCGACGTAATAAAGAACCATCCTGAAGTCAACGAGGAGATTACGGCAGGAAAAGAAACGAGTGACGAGGCAAATAAAGCGACGTTGAGTGATTGCATCGCCAATGTCGAGAATGTGGCGGAAGTACTGTATGTATGGGAAATGATCACCTCTCCCAACGCTGGTTGTAAAGTACTATTGCTGCCCAGCGACATGAAGAAGAAAGGGTATTCCGAAAAGCTGGAGATGTTCTGAAAAAAATAAAATCTGCATGCGACTCCCCAAAAATCAACAAAGCAGTAAGCATTGGGCTTCTTGAACTAGAAGAGCTCCAAGACTGCCAGAAGGCCGGAGAAGAGCAGAAGACCAAAGAAGTTCTGCGGGCAAAATCTAAAGGCCACGTGCAGATAGCTCCACCATCAAAAATCAGTAAAAGAATGGCGTCCAGCCCAATCGAAGGAGATCGGGACAAAAGAAGAAAGGAAGAGGAACTTAATGGGCGTCGAGCCCCAGATCAGGGCTTCCAGACAGTGCGTACAAAAGGAGCGAAGTAAGCCGCAAAAAAACTCCTTCAAAAAAAGCCGAAAGGTAAGTTCGCACAGATGCCCAACAAGAAAAAAGACCTGATGCAAAACAGGAGCCTCGACGAAGACCCCGGTAGCAGGTACTGCTCGTAAAACCCCAAGATGGAAGATCCTACGCAGAAGTGCTGCCGAACATCAGGGAAAACGCAAAACCAACCCCAATACTACCATAAAAGCAGTACGGCTAACGCGGTCGGGCCACATACTGGTCGAATTTATGGCAGAGGCCGACAGTAAGGAATCATTCTGCCACGCAGTAAAGAAAGTCCTATAGTCTCGCTTGAGCCGATGGTGACGATCAAAATAAGAGACATTGACTGCGTCACAGATCTGGCTGAGGTGGAAGAGGCCATCAAAAGGGAGTTCCCTAGCGTGGGAAGCATCAAAGCAAGGCTGACACCAGAAAACCATATGGGACAACTCATGGCCATAATTGACTTGACTGAAGAGGACGCCGAACAATTTCTGAACAAGGGCGAAGTACGACTAGGGTGGGTTGTCAGTAGGATAAGGTGAAGAGCAACGCCTCTTCAATGTTTCAAATGCCACACCACACAATTATGCAAAAGACCCGATAGGAGTTCCCTTTGTTACAAATGCGGTGAAATGGGACATCATAGAAAAAAGTGTACGAAGTAGGCAGACTATATTCTTTGGAAGGATGCTGATCTAAGACCTGATGTTGGAGCCGTCTTGGGATCGCCCAAAATCTGCTTGAGCAGTTTGCGAGAGACATGACAGCCGACTTTTTGCTGCTGGTGAGCAACACCATGATAAAAGATCTGCATTATGGTATCCTGATGAAACTGGTGCTGCCGCCATCTGGGTTCGAAACAGAGATTTCCAAGCGGAGAGTTGCGGGCGGGGGGATGGTTTCGTATGGGCTCCGTGTTCAGGGACCACCTTCTTTAGTATGTACCTATCGCCGAACGAATCGATATCATCTTTCCAAACCAAGCTTAATACTCTGGAGTCTTTCTCGAACGCAGAGGGTAACGTGCTCGTTGGGGGAGACTTCATCGCTAAAGCAATTGAATGGGGCATGCCTCAAACAGATCCGAGGGGAAAAGGATTCCGGGAAATGGCGGCCAGGACGGCTTTCGTCTTACTAAACACCGGAAATACGCTGACTTTCCGCTGTATTGGCTGTGAAGGAACCATACCGGTTGTGATATTCGCCTCGGAGTCCTAAGTACGGAGGATACAGGTCTGTATAATAAGTAACCGGACTGAGCCTGCCCCGCGCCATCAAAGCGTCTGCTAACCAGTATCTGGTGCTGTTTTGGTGGTGGGGGTCTAGGTAAAGGGAACCGGGCTTCAGAAGTTGCCTCCAAGTGCTTGGAGAAATAGCATTGAGCGAGAGCGGAGTGCGTGTTCAGTTACGTCGTCGGAGTGAAAATAGAGCGTACAATCGAGCAACGTGTTAGCATCAAATTTTGTGTCAAACTCAAGAAAACGGCCCCGGAAACTCTTCAAATGATTCAAGAGGCTAACGGTGAGGATGTTCTGTCCAGAACTCAAGTGTTTCAGGGGCACAGAAATTTCTGGAAGGGCCGGGATGACGTCCATGACAAACAGCGCATCGGTCCTCCATCAACGAGTCACACGGACACAAATATGCAAAAAGTGCGTGATGTGTTGAACAGTGATCGTCGTCTGAGCATTCGGGCTGTCACAGATGAGGTTGGAATTTATAAGATGACCATTCACCACATTATTAAGAACGATCTGGGCATGAGGAAGGTCTGCGCGAAGCTGGTACTTCGGAAATGCTGTCGCTTCGGAAATCCTTGATCGACTGCAAACCAAGTCAGAGTTCTTACAGCCCGGATATGGCACCAGCGGACTTCTTTCTGTTCCCCAAGATCAAGAGATACCTTAAGGTGACGCGGTTCGGGACTCTGGAAAACGTTAAACGTGCTACGACAAGGGCTCTAGACAGCATCGAGGTTGCCGACTTCTAGGGAGCGTTCGGGGTTGGAAAATCCGTTATCAGCGTGTTATCGACTCCAATGGGGACTACTTTGAAAATTTATAAAGAAAAATTGTACATATTTTGCCAATGAAAAATTTCCTGAGGTCAGTCCGGTTATTTATTATTCAGACCCTGTACACATTTGGAGAGTATCAGAGAATTATTCAGCCAGTGGTCATCAGGGCATTCTGCTTGAGATCAGTGATATTGTCCCCCGAAGATCATGCTCTTGGCTTTCTACAACTGGATGGAACATCGGAAGGATGGACGTCAAGAGTTTTGTCGAGGTGCTCACAGCAGGTGAGCCGCTGCAGGGAGCTTCGGAGGGACGGAAAAGCTGGCAGTTCAAGACGTGGTGAACTCAACTATGAGCATAATTACGACTGCTTGTTGCGCTTCTATACCCCATTTAAAACCATGGCATCGCAAACCACCAGTATACTAGTGGTGAACTGAAATCGCTGAAAAGCGAAGAGAGTGTCACAAGCTTCGACTTGAGGCTCAACGGGCACGGAACCGTGACGAGGCATGCAACTGGGTTGCAGCATACAAGTCGGTCAGGAAATGTCTTCGCAAATTGATAAACAATAGCAAGCCTCACTGCTGGCAAGACCTAGTGGACAATGTGAACAAGGATCCGTGGGGTACAAGCTAGTTATGCGGAAGCTTGGCGCCCTACGGAAGCCTTGCATACTTGATGCAGAAAAGATAGATGAAATAGTGCGGGGACTCTTCCCCGCCCATTCCGTCCGTGTTTACGCTGTCCATGGTCAAGCAGCAGTCGAGTGTCCACTCTTCACACAGCTGGAACTGAGGATAGTCCTTTCACTGAGAGTGAGGAAGTCTCCAGATCCAGATGGAGTTCCGGCTTGTCTATCACCGTTGTCCTGACTTGCTGCTCGGCACATCCAACGCTTGCCTACGGGACGAGGTTTTCCCGGTACGATGGAAGGTAGCGAGGCTCGTGCCGATCAGCAAGGGGAAAAGAAATCCCGAATCGCCGTCTCTATACCGGCACAGCTGGGAAATTACTAGAGAAATTCACGATAGTTTTGAAGAGAAAGATAACTTTGAATATATATGAGTACGCTTTATTTGTTTTACATAAAGGAACTTCTAATTGCACTCGTCTCATGGGCAACAGTCACAGACCAACTAAAGAAAAATTACTGGTGACGCAAGTAGTGCGCTCCGGTGCCTTAATACTGAGTTTTGCTCACGCATGCGCGATGAGCTTATCGACGTTCAATCACTTTACTTTTCAACACTTCCGCCGTTTGAGTGCGTCGAGAACCCTATGCCTAAACAGTTACATACATAGATGCTTAAACTGTCTCTTTGGTAAATATATCAGCTAGCTACTGATACGTAGGAACATATTCTACCGATATTTCCCCACTCTTCACAGTTTTGCGAACATAGTGATGCTTAATGTCTATATGCTTGGTTCGCTTGTGGGGCTCCGGATTTTCGATTAATCGGATTGCACTTTGATTGTTTACTCGCAGAACTGTCTCAGCCGCTGCTGCCGTGACGTACTCAGCCCCCGTTGTGCTGACTGTGACTAACTTTTGTCGTTGGGACGACCATGTCACAATCCCATTCGATTGACGAAACGCATACTCCGTAGTAGATCTACGCGTCTCCACGTCTCTTGCGAAATCTGAGCCTGAAAACCCCTGAAATTTCGAATTTCGTTGTTCCGACCAAGTACCGGTAGGTTCGTTTCCCCGCTTGCCTCTCGTGGTGATCACTAAGAAATTTACTAACTGGATTCACCGAATATGCAATATCCGGCCGCGTCACAACCGCAAGAAACATTAACGAGCCGAGTACCGTACTTGATTTTTCATCGTCGTGATCGTTTGGAACTAGTCGCGCTTGCGGATCGGCAGGCACACTTGCCGCTTTTGCTTTGATCATCTTAAATTTATTGAGAATTTTCTTCACATACGCTTCTTGATGCAAGAAAATGGTTTTCTTGACTCGATTTTGTTCTGTTTGTACCCCGACAAATAATTTTCCATCCCCGATCGTAATTTTGAACGCGTTACCCAATGATTTGATTACCGACTCGAGGGCCTTACTTATTTTTCCTGCAATAAGTCTGTTACCAACAAAAAGCAGTAAAAACACATCTACACGGTCTACCCGTCCTTGAAAGATACACTTGTCGGCTTCCATTTCGCGAAACTGATATTCCTCTAAGAACTCACGAAACTTATCGTTCCAGCACCTGGGGGACTGTTTCAAACCGTACAAGGACTTGTTCAACTTATACACAAAATCATGTTTTTCTTCTTTCTTGACGTTGAGTCTTTCCGGAATTTCTATGTAGATCTCTTCCTTCAGCTCGCCGTGTAGAACGGCTATTCTCACGTCGAATTGTGTGAGTTTCAAGTCCTGTTCAGCCACCATGGCCAATAGAACTCTCAGCGCGTCGTAGCTCACGACTGGCGAGAAGGTCTCCGTGTAGTCGAGTCCCTCTTTTTGTTGAAATCTTCGTGCACAAAGTCTCGTTTTGTACCAGTATACGTCACTTGATGCGTCTCGTATAACCTTAAACACCCGTTTCGAATCTGTGGGCTTTTGATCCGTTTTCCTTGGTACGGTTGACCTAGTCTCGTTCTGCTTGTGCGCGTCGAACTTTTCCTGAATCACCTCGGCCCAATTTTCTGCCTCAGCACTGTCCATTGCCTCCTGAAATGTGTTTGGCGGATTATATTCAGCGAAGCCAACCTCATACCTTATCGGTCGTCAGATGTTTGCACAACCCTGCAGTTGTCTGTCATTATCCGGTTGATTTTGATCTTCTTCTCGAGGATCTTCTGGTTATTCGTTTCTTTCAGGTTCTTTCTGAGCTTTCTGACATTCTACCTCCTGTTGCTGCTCGACAGGTTCTGCCACATCTTCGTTTTGGTCCACTGGAAGAATGTATTCGAATTCTTTTCCTTTTTCTACCCCAAGTTGCGACTTCTCGTTGAATGTGACGTCTCTCAATACAGATATTTTCTTGTTCTGTGGATTGTACAAACGGTAATTCATAGAGTCACTCTGATACCCAACTAAGATCAACTTTGTAGCATTTGGATCTAACTTCTTGCGAAATTGTTTGTTGATATGCATATACGCATCCGACCCAAACACTCGAAAATGGGACACATCTGGTGTTTTTCCAAACCAGATCTCGTATGGTGTTTTCTCTTTGCCAGTAGCAAGAACTCGGTTGAACACGGTCACTGCTGTACCGACTGCTTCGCCCATAGCCACAGAGGAAGTTTCTTTGCTGTTATCATCATGCGCGCACTCTCGATGATCGTTCTGTTGTCACGGTCGGCTTTCTCACGTCCTGCTGAGGAGCGTAAGGTGCCGTGTTTACCAGCTCGATACCATGAGCCTCGAGTATTGATTCATTTCACGGTTGAAATACTTTCGCCCAATGTTCATCGGCTTGCCGAATTCGCTGTCGATCATCCTTTCGTATTTCTTGAAAATATCAAAGAAATCAGACTTGTGTTTCATGAAGTAAATATACCGAAATCCTGATGCGTCATCCTTGAAGGTTATCCAGAATCTTGCAATACCGATGGATTCTGTTGAGAATGGTCCGCATACGTCCAAATGTATGTATTCTCCCGGTTTTGTGTTCCTTTTTGCCTCGTTTTTTTGAACGGTAGTCTGTGTGCTTTCCCGAAAACACACGATTCGCAGAAGAAATTGTCAATGTCCGCTAATTTCACACCTCGAATTAGCCCTTTTTGCGTCATTTTGCGCAAAACTTTGTTATTTACGTGTAAGTTGCCAGTTAACACATTTGGTTCTCTCGCAACACTTAGTTTTCTCACTTTAAAGAGCATTCGGTAAATCTGATTGTCTTGTTGCATACTGACACCGAAAACTTCACCGTCACGGTTAATTGTCACTAGTTTTCCTCTAAACAAAACATCGAAACCTTTTTAAGTACATACGCTGACTGAAAACAAGTTCTTTCGAATCTTTGGAACGTAGAGCACGTTTTCGATTCGGGCTTCACAGCATTTATTGTTCCCTAGTCTATCGATGAGCACAGTGCCACTACCGTTAAAGTTGCACACGCTATTGTCCCCGAGCGATATCGAATCGCCACTTCTTGGTTCGATCTCACTGTACCAGTCCCGTCGGTTAGTGATATGCCTGGACGCACCGCTGTCGGTAATCCAGACATCGCTTGTGTCGACTGCCATGAGTCGGTCTACGATCTCGCTACTCGGCACTGTCTCCGATTTCACTTATCGCTGTTTTCGTTCACTTGTCAAAGTGACGAACGCACACTCGTAAGGGTTTTCACCGGCATTGTCCTTATCCCTTTTCTTTTTCCGGCAACCACGAGCTAGATACCCCTTCTTTTTATAATAGATAGATAGATTTTTCTCACTGTTATTGTTTTGATTCGCGGTGAACTTTTTCTTCTTGCTCTCGCCAAGACTAACAGCGGGTAACGCTCGAATGACGTCATTGTCACCTTCAAGTCTTCTTTCTTCCTTCAATAATCGTTCTAGTAGATTATCAAGGGTTTGACTTTCTTCGGGTACACTATCCCATGCTGTCTGGTGGGCATTATACTTTACCGGTAGGCTGCCAAGTACCTTCGCCATTATGGCCGTGCCCGGAATCGCTTCTCCCATATCCTTCAGTGGAGACGCCATGTTTTGTACCCGGGAAACGTGTTGTACAACCGCCTCGTTAGGATTCATGCGATGTCCGTGGAACTTCTGGAGTAAGAGCATCTTGTTTGACGCTAATTTTTGCTCGTGAATTCTTACCAATTTGTCCCACATTCGCTTCGCTGTAGTGTAGTTGAGCATACAGTCGAGCTGAAATCCTCTATCGACGAGAAAACTATGCACATGGCCGTCGCATTGTCTTTCACCCACTTTTTGCCATGGGCCGAATTCGCGTCTGCCGGCATAACTTGCGCACCCGTAACGACGTTTTGTAACGCGTTCGCGATAAGCATCGAGCCCATTTGAAATAGCCACGCTTGAAAATTCGAGCCATCAAACTTCTTGATGTTTTTTATCAGAGCTGATTCCACCATTTTTGTTCGATTGTTCCCTCGTATGCGTTTACCGGCACACTACAATGGCGACCACATGTCGACCACCAAGGAAGAAAAAATCGAGATAACCGTTTTCTCTCTATCGTTCCCTGACTTCGATAATCGGTTGTTACGCAGGCTGCTTGCCTGGGCCCATAACCTGTTGAGATTATTGAAGGGACAGAAGGACGATAGGTTTGAAGAGAAAGATAACTTTGAATATACATGAGTACGCTTTATTTGTTTTACATAAAGGAACTTCTTATTGCACACGTCTCGTGGGCAATAGTCACAGAGCAACTAACGAAAAATTACTGGTGACGCAAGTAGAGCACTCCGGCGCCTTAATACTGGGTTTCGCTCACGCATGCGAGGTGAGTCTATCGACGCATGATAACTTTACTTCTCAACAGTAACAATTACTAGACTTGCCGATGACAGACAACGAACTCGGCTAGCAGACGACAGGCCCGAACATGAAGTCGACAAGTTTCCAGGTGGTTTTTGACATTGATCTGTCGTCTGACACTTTTAATTTCTGCCTGGGGCTACCATAGACGCTAGACCCATCTACAGGACTAAGCCGCAAATTATAACAGTGATCCCTATATTTAACAAATCTGGTTCAAGATAACAGTTTCAGTGGTAGCTAGTTTTATCTCCATTAATCTTTTTGAATCTTCCGTTTTCTTATATCATGTAAATGATTCTTGTATTTTCAGGGAGCTAATGTATTCCAAGCAAAATGATATACTGGAAAATATTTCTCATCGCAGTTATAACCGATCTATCAGTTCAGTTAAATCCATGGCTTTATCCGAAACCTGTTAAAGAATCATGCACTCTCTGTGAGGCTATTAGTGCAATTATAAGAAGTAATCCGTCTTATGAATCATTTGTAATTAACTTCATTTATTCAGACACTGAGCCTGTATTTTTCCAAAAGCATCAAGAAATACTAACAAATATCTTACAAAATATAAGCGAGCTAACAACGCACCACATTACTTTTCTTCAAAATATTCAGCATGATGAATCTGCTGGCATTAACATTTTCCTCGTTGCAACAATCAATTCCTTGATGGAAGTAACCTCACTCATGAAAAGTCGTACCATCAACACTTACGGCTACAACATCTTCGCTCTTACGGAAAAGATCAACAAAGCCCAAAATCTCTTCACAGCTGTATCAGATGAACTTTTTGAACTCTCAACCATCAAAGTAGTATTCCTCTATAGTCGCCCGATTAACATGGAAATCGTTGATATGTACAGCTTCCTACCATTTTCTTCAAAGAATTGTCATAGTGCCGAGCTTGTATTGCTGAACTATTTTCAAGATGGGAAATTTCAATTAAACAGTCTAAGGTTGGATGGAGAGCTTCATAATTTTCATGGGTGTCCTCTTGACACGTTGCTCATGCCTTACTCTCCATACATGATTGAGATGGGATCATCAAAAATTGAAGATATGGACGGTATTGATATACTCATACTTAGGATTCTTATGGAACACTTGAATTTCACCCTCCGCTATAACATAAGTGGAGACTTCAGGGAACGAGGAGATATTTTCCTAAATCGAACTGCAACTGGAATCATGAAAATGGTAAGTTATAGTGATTAAGTTTTATTATAACGGTTCGGATAAGATTTTCATTCAAATCATACAAAAGTAACAACGCATTGGTTTCATCAGAAAACTTGTTAAAAAAATAAAAAAAAATACAAATGTAGAAATTCTGTTTTCAATTTTCTCATGATTTAAACAAATGGAAGATTTCTTTTGAGCTTTTTATCTTAAGAAGATATTTATAAATCAACGGACTATGTCAATTATTTCGAATACTAACCATTTTTAATAAAACTGTTTATTTTCTAGATAATGGATGGGAAATTACACTTTCTAATGGGGGGAGTGCTCTGGACCAAAGCGAGGAATATGTATTTATCGCCATCCATAAGCTATGACAGTTTCGAGCTATACCTTGGCGTTCCTATGGGAACACCATACATAGGGTTCGAGCTGCTGTTCATGCCCTTCCGTTATGACGTTTGGATTGTCTGTAGTTTGATTTTCATGTTTTCTTTAATAGCACCAACGCTATGTTCAATTGGCATTCAACGTCTTACAAAGCACTCTGGCGAAAAAATCTTCTTTGCATCAGCATTCACCATGACAAGCGCTTGGTTCGAAAGCCCCCTCAGCAAAATTCCGCGTCAAAACTCGCTTAGATTCTTGTTGAACCTTGTTCTGTTTGGACTTATGATACTACGAGTTGTATACAAGGGAGGCCTCTACGATCATTTGCAAGCAAACAGACTGAAAATACCGAATTCAATCCAAGAATATGTTGATGAAGGTTTCGACGTCATAACCGTACCATTTTTCCAACAAATTCTTACAAAAATTGGGGTACCCGAAAAACAGTAAGTTTAAAAAAAACAAAACACTTGACATACATAGTTAATGAAAAATCTGTCTTACAGACAACGCAAAATGTCGGAACAAAACATATATGAAGACATCTTCAGACTCGCAGATGATCCAACTGCTCGTCATATTGTGATTCAAGCTAAAAGAATCATTGATTTTTTCAACAGTGCAAACTGGTCCAGGAATCTTCTTCAAGCGTATCCAGAGCGCGTTTTTAATGTTCCTATATCAATCTTCTTCACTAAAAATTCGTACCTGAAAGCTACATTTGACCGTGAGCTTTTGAATATGATGTCGTGTGGTATAACGGAAAACATATTTAAAAGATTCAACAACAGGAGTGCGGTAGACAAGCCAAAAGTTTTTCAGAAGTATACAATCGATCACTTGGGAGGTTGCTTTCAGCTATATTGCTTTATGATGGGAGTTTCATTTGTTTGCTTTTTGTGTGAAGTTATTGCTGGTAGATATTGGAAGAATCCAAAGTATCCCTTAAATTTGGCGGAATAGTTTAGGTATTTGCTGTTCAATGCTTTCAAATAAATGTTGTGGAAATGCTAATTTACATAGTTAGAACTTCAATTCTTTAGAACTTCAATTCTTTAGAACTCCAATTCTTTAGAACTCAAAATTAAGAGTGAAGAAGAAGAATCCTGTAAGCAAATTTTTCAAAGTTTAGCACGGTATATAGAGTAAGAAACTGCCTCAACTGAACACATTAGGGCTGTATTTTTCCGTGTGCATTCTTACTGCTGTACATAGATAAAACAGGTCAGTGGTCATAAACCTTCAATTTAGAAATCTTTGGTCGATATGAGGTCCAAACGTTTTTCAAAAACTGTTCCATAGCCTGAGACCTGAGCGACACCCAATGTAATAGCTAGACTACATGTCCCTTCCTTAGCGTTGGAGAGTCGACTGCGGTTCGTCAAGAATTCCTTATGATTTGCAAAAGCTATTGTGGAAATGGCTTTTCAGTGCTTCCATGATATTTACCTATCTGGCGGAATCGTAACCATTTCTGACGTCAACAGTAACTACCAAGACAATCCTTTGAGCGGAATTTATGTGCTTGTCGGTGCACTTCTAATTTTCCCAATTACGCCAATAGTAGAGCTGCTTACTATAAAGCCAAACAGTGTTGAAAAAAGCTCCTCAGGTGTGCAACTTGCGTCAGCAATTCTTCCTTTGATAAGTTTTTTGAGTACTTTCTCGGCTGTATCTAGCAAAGATGGCGGTAGGTATGCAGAAGGTGACTCAAGGTTCCCCTTACCTGTACTTATCAGCACGAGCCTTGCCACCTTCCAGCACTTTAAAAAAATCGTTTCACGCAAGCAAGCATTGAACGTACTGAGTAGCAAGCCAAGGAAGAATCGATAAACCATCTGCGGACCTCAGTAGGAATTTCGTCCGGTACTCGAGCCTTTATTTTCTTCAAGGACAAAACTCCTTCTTCTACTTCCACCTTTGTAAAACGTGGGCACTTTTCAGGTTTTTGTCGTGGGTAGCATTAATATAGAGTAAATGAACAGGAAAGAGAGCTCGCACAATCTCGACCATGTTTTCCACATTGCATGCGCAAGGTATTTTTTGGGCATCGAACTTCCCCGTGACTGGCTTGTAGCCTAAGCGCCATAGGTTCCAGTTCACGTTGTCTACTAGTTATTACTCGCATTTTTAAGCTAACTTATGAGCTGTTAAATCGCTGTCTGCATCTGCTTTGAACCATTCTCGCTGGACCTTTTGATGAAGTCTATCACATCCTCTTTCCTTTTCAGTGATATCAGAGGACCACCAGTACATTGGAGGCTTTCCATACTGCAGATTTTGGTGAAGCATAGAAGACTTTCAGACAAATGTAATTATTCTCATAGCTGAGTTCACTAGTTTTTAGCTGCTAACTCCTCGCTCCTTGACGAAACTTCTGGTAGTGACGATGATGCCATTAGCATTTCTGTAAACCTTTCGACATCTACCTTCTCAGTGTTACATCTGCGCCAGGTAGGCCAAACGTACAGACATCAAAAAGTGTTGTCATGAATCTCAAGTGCTATGTCTTGGTGATCATTACCGGAGCGGTCTTCATAGAACTCCCTTATTTTTTAATTTTTGACACCAAGTGCTCCCAAGTAAATATCATGTCCAAAACGGTTCCAATACAACCCAGCCGATGAAAATAGAAACGTGGCCTGTACTCAGTACAACAATCCTAGTTGTAGCTGACATATCTTGCGTTTGTTTTCCCTTGGGATCTGATTGGGACATACTCCATGCAATTGCTCTTGCATTGAAGTCATCCCCGATGAACATGTGGCCTTCTATGCTCAATGCAGCGTCCTCCAAAGCATTGAGCCCAGATTGAAAAGACGGTAACGGTTCGTTAAGCTTTAGGTATACACTAAAAAGTGTAGCTCCCGAGTATCAAACCCAAACAAAGCCATCACCTCACCCCATATAACGGCAGTACTAGATTTGTTTGTATACCAAGCTGGGGAGTCTCAGTTGTGGTTTTGCTTGCTGGGCAGATGCAAGTCAACTTAATTGCCTCTCGAAAACTGCTCGAGTAGATTTTGAGCGAAGGTACTCCGATGTAAATTCATATTTATAATACTGCTCATTGCAGCAAGGCTTTACTTTTGGTTAGTGCTTTTTGAAAAACTCAGCACTTTCCTGTACCTGGCACGTGTTCAAAATCATCTCGCCATAGGTCCACGTCTTGGCAGAGGAAACAGTGCCTTTTCGAACGATATATATATATATATATATATATATATATATATATATATATATATATATATATATATATATATATATATATATATATATATATATAACAGTACGGCAGAGGAAAAATCAGTGAAAATATGTACATGACGTAATATGTACCCCAATAAATTTGCGGCTCTGGATGTGATATGCCTTAAGCTTATCTTTCCTTTCAGACATCCATTGCTGAACAAACCTTCAAGCAGAAGTGCTTAGTTTTGCACTTTGATGTATATCTTCTTCTTCGTACCACCACTACAGGCCCTCTCGGGCCCTCGCTTTCTGCAAATAGCGGTTTCAAATGTCTCGGTCTATTGACCACGTCCTCCAATTTCCTCGCTTTCTCCACTGGTCTCCGGCTTCAGTTCTCCCAACAAATACCTTTCTGTGTATCAATTGTTCGTTCATACGATTCAAGTGGCAGCATGTGCAGCTTCCACAGTCTTACAATTGTTGAGACCTGCGGCTTGTCCAAAATTTCATGCAGCACATAGCTATATCGAATTCACCATTGGACCACATATAGCTTCACTCCGATTATTCATCTCAGGAACCTTCGCTTAACGGCACTCAATAAATTTGCGGAAGCTTGGGTTGAGGTCCATGCTTCACAAACATTGCATAACACAGGTCTTATCCCAAATTTGTATACTTGCAGCTTTGTTTTCCTGTGTATGCAGGTGATTTTCAAAATCTTCAAAACTGCATAAAATATTTTATTTGCAAGCGGTATTCTTCGGCGTTTGTCGTCTCTTTCATAGCTGGCTCTCATTATTTTGGCGCCTAGATAACAAATTTGCTTACATTTTTGAGATTATGTTCACCAAGTTTGATATTTTGTGTGTTTGAAGTGTCTACCCTCGACTGCGTCATGAGCTTTGTTATATTTTCATTGATTTGTAGCCCCGCTAGACAAAATGTTGATGTCATCCGTCTGGGCTACTACTTGTATAGTAATGTACCTCGTGTATCGACAGGTGGTTTCACTATGACCTAATACAGAGCCAAATCGAATAGCGATGGGTCCAGCCCATCTCCCTGTTTCAGTCCGATATTCGTGTCAAAGGCATCGGTGAGTTAGTCATTGATGCAAACTTGGGAGGTTGTCAACGTCATTGTCATTTTGGTCCGATGGAATAATTTGGCTGGGATGCCAAAGCAAAGCATTATTTGGTACCGTGCGCTACGATAAATACTGTCGTATGCTTGCTTAAAGTCAACGAAAATTTGGTGTGCGTCAGTGTTGAACTCCCAGCATTTTTCAAGTACCTGCTTGACTGTGAACAATTGGTCTATTGTCGATCCACTTGGTCCATTACCACCTTGATACTCCCTCATAATGCTCTTGGTGTATGATCCAATTTTATTTTATAAGATCTTTGAAAATATTTTGTATACCGTACAAAGTAGTGATATGCCTCTATAATTTTCGCAGTTTAGCTTTTCACCCCCCCCCGAGGGTGGGACTAATCTGGTTATTCAAAGGAGTGCAGCTGCTATTCTTAGGTTGTCGTCTCCGATTCTTGAGGGGCCAACGGGGACTGGCCTTCCCGGTTACCCGAATCGCTTAGTAAAACACTAGGACAGGAACTTGATCCGAAACATATTGCCTTTGTCATTGTTCGATAACAAGCTCAACTCATTGCTGTGAAGGTCAATACTGGAGATAAACTCAGATACCACGGGCAGCTGATGAGTCCCATCTTCGGTTGGTTGCGGTCCTTCAGGGAGTATCGCAGTGGCTGTTGACTGAAAACAAAGGTTCGTGTTGACCTTAGAGCATCAGAAACAGCTGGGTCTCGTATCTACCTGTATGCAAGTTGAAAGTTCCCTCAATATAAACTGGAACCGATCTTGTGGGCGCTGATTGGCGCTTAAACTAATTGCTATCTATCGGTGACCATGTGGTAAGGCCTTTTCATTGCGGGAACCCACGTTAATCAAATCGACTCTTGTAGTCTTTTTTTTGAGGATGGGAAATATAATTGATTGGCTCCACTCTTTCGGCATGTGCTCTTCTTTCCAAATGTGCTGGATGACTTTGTGAATAGCTTTATGAATACTACTGCCAACATATTTGATGAGCTCCAATGGAATCTCATCAGTGCCCGGCGCTTTATTATTCTTTTGGGCTTTGATAGTGTAATAACCTTCATTCAAAGTTGTTGGGGCCAACGGAAGTTCTCCGCCGACATCTATAGGCTTCCATGTTGAGGGGCTGTGCGGAGAGTTAAGAAGGTTCTTAAAATATGATGCCTATCTTGCCTTAATCTTGGTTTCATCAGCGATGATATTGCCGATGTCATCAAAGCAGAGCGTGGTTTTGGGCTGATGACTTTGTATGCTTGTCTTGTTTTGTTGCTCGCTAAACTTACATCGATATATCTCAGTTCGTCGTCACAGTATTTTATTTTATAAGTTCTAATTATCTTATTCGCTACTCTTCTGAGATTTTCATAGTGTTCTCTCTTCGTCCTGGTTTTCCTACCTAGTATTCTTTGTATGCCTGATTCTTTTTGTCGAACTGGCACCCATCATCGAACTAATCATTTCTCTTGCACTCTCCCATCGTCTGATCTACTTTTTTCTTAAAAGCCACTTTCATTTCCATCCAGAGCTCGTTGCTTGTCTTTAGCGATGCGTCTGATAGGATCGAAGCTAGCTGGTTGTCGAAGGTCTCCGTGAAATTTTTGGCCACACACGGCGTTTGGAGCCCTTCGATGTCAAATTTTTGTAGCGGGCTGGTCCTCCCCAAATATGCCTTTGACATATGACATCGATTGGTTAATTTGATCAAGAAATAATCTGAGTTGAAATTGGCTCCTTGGTGTGTATGGACGTCAAGTTTGCTCGAGGCCCATCGGTGTTGGATTAGAACATGGTCGATCTTATTTTATGTGTTGTCATCCGGTGATATCCAGGCCATTTTATGAATGGGCCAATGTAGGAAGCAGGTCGAACGTATGACTAGATTTCTACTATATGCAAAGTCAATCAAGCGCTAGCTATTGTAATTTTATTTCATCGTGGAGGCTACATCCTCCAGTCGTTCCCCGATCAGATATCTCATTGCCAACCTTAGCGTTGGAATCACCCAAAAGTATTTTTGTGTCATTTGTAGGCAATGAATCGACTAATCTTTCCAGGTGATTGTATAGCATTTCCGTCATTTTTTTTGTCCTTGTCTGCAGTCGAGGCTTGACCATTAATCAGCCAAATTTTGAAGAATTTCGCTTTTATGCCGATCGCACCCAACCGTTTCTTAAGATAAATAACGTGCGATTTAAATTCCCTATCCACAATGAAGGCCACTACAAATTGTGCGATTTTATATCTTGAATGTCATTTCCAGTCCATGTCTTTTCCTGCATTGCTTGTATTATTAATTGATGTTGACAGGTCTGTTGTAAAAGGTCCTTAACAGCACCAGGGTGATTGAGTGATCTGACATTCCAGGAGATCCAATGCCATAGTCCTTTTTTCGTTTGCCAGGTCGTTTCTGTGAGTCTAATCCATTCCGAGCCACATCTGCAGGTTTCGAAACATTTTAAGGTTTTCCAGGGACGCAGAGTTAGCCCATCGCCCAATTTCCATTCCGGTAGCATGGCTATTACATCGAGTCCATTATCAGGCCTGGAAGATTCGCCTTCACTCTCTCACGTCCCCACAAAGAAGGTGTAAGCAGGACTTAGTAGCAGAGCTGTAGATGTATTTACAGTTATACGCATTTCTTGGCATTTGGTGTTCCATAATTGGGAAAAAGTAAACCCAATGTGCGATCCCGAGATCATTTACTACCATTTAATTGGGGGGTTGGGATGAGGAATCATGGAAGCTATGGGTTGGGGAAACAAAAGGTTTGCCCCTTCTTTCTCAAAAGGGCTTGGGACCATCTGCGGCGGAGTTGTTTGATGTATTAAGATGACAACACATTCTTAAAATGCTGAGGACTTCTTTTAAGAGTGATGTTGCGAATGCCGGCGTACCGGCATTCCCCCATTCATAACTTCAAATTGCCTCTGTAACATCTAAACCTTCTTTGGGCAACTATACCTTATTAATATTCAACAATTTCCCCATAATATTTATTTTCCCACTAACAACATTTCGTTCATTACTTCCCATTAGCAAAATTCATTCGAGACCTTTTCATTGCCAAACCGAGTTCCTTTCTTCATACTTACTAATTTTAGTCAATATCTTCCACTTACAAATTTTATTCCTCATACTAACAAAAATTCATTCACGCCTCCCTACTTAAAAAATTTCATTTCATTTCCCATTAAGAAAGGTTCATAGTCGAAGATGCTAAATAAATGAATAGGAGATCAACAGAAGGTAGCTCCAGTTGTAGCGCCTTGAATTCTTGACCAAGGGTCCACTGGGACCCTGCGTTTAAGTTCTCCCGAGCGCAGGAAAACACTCTTTTTGGGATAGCGGCAAAACGAATTGTTTCCGTATACATGACGATTTGCATATAACCAAACGCTATCATGATTATGTGAATCGCCATATATTCAAAATGGAAATTGTTGCGTTCGTTGATATGAAAAAAATGTGTGGGTAGCGGAATTGAAATTTATTGAACTTCGATTATGTTACTTGGATGCGGCAGTGGGAATTGTGAGTGAAAGGATTGCGGGATTGGGCTTTTGGATTTGATGGCATTCGGTCTTGAAAAGAAGAGGGAGTTTTTGCGTTTTTTGTCAAGGTGATTTTAAGAATTTATAATTCGAGGGGAAACATTTCCTTTGAGATGTTAAGGAGAGGAAAAAAAAGTTTGTGAGTTAGTGGTGACTAAGATAACGATTCGGTTGAAGTGGAAAAGTAAACTAAAAGACGTTATTAAATTTGAATTAAGAGAACAATTCGCAAGTGGCTCTGCGAAAAATAAAGGAAACTGTGCTTGATTTTATTGGTGTCAGAGCGGAAAAGTTACTGAAAAGAGATTCATGATCAAAAGCGATGAGCGGGCGTGAAGGTGACTAAATGACGTAGAAACGAAGTGCAATTCCTTGTGCCAAAAGAGAATTCATGGAGCATAAAGTTTGGGATTCGAGTGGGTCTTGTAAATGACGGATGAATTCGTTGTGGTCAGAAAGTGTGTGAAAACGTTAACGAGGACATTGTATTTTTCATTTCTTGAAATGACCTCGTCCTCTCCCGCCCTTTTCATTTTGTGTTAGTTTTCATGTGTATAGTGGCTCGGAACAAGGAGAAGATGTTCCGGAAAATCCACGAAACGACTGAGTGCAAGCTGGCCTCAGAATTCCACCCCGGATTACGCATCCCTCTGCTGAAACTTAATGTCTGCAATCAAGCATAGAACTGAGAACACTTCCTTATTACTTATTTGCTAGAATCGCTCTGATTTATAGATTGTTGGAATATACATTTAAAGAGATTTTTTTTCCGACACAAATCTTATAATTAATTGCTTTGAAGCCGAAGGTAAATGATCAACTTTTGATGATAATGTAATTTCACGCTTGGAAATTTAACTTTAAAGGTAAATGATGAACTATATTATCTCAACAGCAATTCTGTTATGGTTGGTGCTTGTGTACCAGCCTTAGAATTTTTCGCTTGATGTGAGCTTGCATAAGATTTCCAATGTAGAGTTGTAGCATTTCAAAGTTCTGGGCAAAGGCGATGGTGAACCAATAAAAAATAATAAGGTTCAATGGAATAGTTTGAAGTACAGGTACAAGGAGCAACTCTTGTCTATCTTTTTTTAGTTGGGGGATCGATTCTTCGATTTTACGAAGGTCTGTTGAAGTGTTGTGGCTTGGATCAAAGTGTAGCTATCTTAGGAACCCTCTTCACTAGTTTTGATAATGCTGTTAAGTCTACCACTTTTTTTTGTTGATTGTTCTCATTCAAGTTGTAGAAGCTCATGGACGCTGAGCATAATTTGTTGTGAGGACGCTTCTTAACTATGTTCTTATATTGCACGGAATCAATGCGTACAATAACATCTTCTCCAGAGTGCAGTTCCATAATTTGACCTAGTGATCACTTTTGAGGAGGTAAGTTGTCGTCTTTTACTAGGACCAGCTTACTTACTTCTGGATTCTTATTACCCGCCTTCAACCTACTCCTTTGCTGAGAGTGGACAAGTACTCTTGAGACCTTTGTTGCGAATTGTTTGAAATAAGTGCATTTTTATTTGCACGCAGCGCCACCACTCTTATATTATTTTTACCATTACTCGGGTTCAGATGAGAGCTCAGTTCGAGCTGACAAAGCGAAGCATGAGCATCGCGCAGCTATTTGTATCAAGTCATATCTGATTTACAATAAACACCTTAATTTATAAAGCTCTCATATTTATTTCTCCTAAACCTGATATTAGTGACATTTGGCGACCGTGACAGGACCTGGTGAAATATAGAGCTAATTTTGATAAATAAGAGTGTGAGAGTGATCGCGCGCGAATCTGTAATAAAATCAAGTTTAGTTATTGTCAGCATGAATGCTTTGAAGAAAAAGCGTACAGCCAAATGTGCGGCTTTTACAAAGCCGTTGAATTTTTTTATTACTTTGAGGGACTTGACTACCGCTACACCAACAGAAAAGGCTGTGGCGCTTTCGTTACTAGAGTTCAAAATGGCGGAGCTTGATGCCATGCATGATGTGTATAACGAAGCACTCTACGAATCAGATGAAGACAAGACAGAGATACCGACAGAACTCGACGCATGTTATGTATATAAGACTCAGCTTTTAACAGCG
Source organism: Odontomyia ornata (assembly GCA_963969285.1). NCBI lineage: Eukaryota > Metazoa > Arthropoda > Insecta > Diptera > Stratiomyidae > Odontomyia > Odontomyia ornata. The sequence goes on along the minus strand of OZ017739.1, from coordinate 451,923,210 downwards.
GAAATGAGTATGGTTAGTATAAATACAACTACAGTGCATACAGATAACGGGATTAAATAATACTCAGAAGAAGAATAAATCTGCCACCATGAAAGCGTCAAGGAGTGGCTTCCCTTTTGGAGCCAATATAAAAAGATTCATAAAAATATGGGTATAAGCAAGGAAGATAAATTCCAATACTTAAGCGAATGCACTGTTTCTGGTTCTACAGCAAATACCCTTGTTTCTAGCTTCGCACCAACAGCTGCAAATTAGGACAATGTAGTAGTTAATCCGAAATCTCGTTTTGGGCAGGACGATTTGGTCATTGAATGTTATATGCGCTAGTTGATAAACCTTATCTCGGAAATAGATTCGAAGAAGTCATTGGCAGATGTTCATGATAAAATTGGAACGTATATATGGAAACGCTCTGAGTGACTTCTGAGAAGTTTGCTGCAATGTTATGCCCACTCATTGAGTCATCTCTAACTGGAAAAAAACTTCAACGTAGCAGTCAAAGTAGACGCGACACATCAGGCGAAGAAGAAAACGGAGCAGAAAGAGATAGAGTGAAGGAGCGACGCCATACTCTTCTTGCATTTTTGGAACTTGAAGTTGAAAACGCATGAAGGAATGAATTGGTAAGGCAGGAAAATTCATTATCAACGGAGTCGGCGGAGGCGAGCAAGCAGAAGACACACAAAGGTAAAACTTCGAAACCAAACAATATAGCTAACGCGAGTGCGCTATTCTTAGCAAAAGGCGAAAAGCGGACGAATTGTATTTTCTGTAGGTTACAACATGCGAGTGAGAGCTGTGAGTGTGTGCGTAAAATTAGTTTGGAGGAACGTGAAGCATTAGTCAAAAAAGGCGATGCGTGTTTAAATTGCTTGAATTGTGGACATATTAATACTAAATGTAGAGTGCGAGTTAAATGTGCTTAGTGTTCAAAGTATCACGTGTTATAAATGAGCTGTAAATTTTCGAGAAAGAAAATTGATGATGTAAACGAGCAAATATCAAAACCCGTCACTTCAAATATCATCGTTAACGATTTGGCTTCCTCCGTTGCTTCACCTACTGTTTATTTACAAACTTTAAAGGTAAAATTGTACTCCGAAACTAATGAAATGACTGCGAGAGTTTTAATAGACCCTGGATCTGAAAGATCTTACAAACGAACTGGTGTCGCACAAAAACTTGGCTACTTTTCGAAAGGTAAACAAGAAATTACACACTCGCTATCCGGTGGCGTAAAATTTAAGAGTGAAAAACATGACGTTTCTAAGCTTTGTATGAGAAGTATGGATGACTCGTTTGCATGCACCGGAAAACTATTTACAGGTAACAAACGTGAATTAGGGAATGGTTTAATTGCTTTTTAGACTCTGTTAGGTTGGACCGTGATGGTGAAATGCCTTGGCGAAAATGTTAAGTCCGTTACGACAACTTTAGTAACGAGTATGTTTATACGAGAGGCCAATCTTACTGATCTTTGGAATTAAGAAATACTCGGGATTGAGGATCCTACAGAGAAAAAGAGTCATCATTTTCAAGAGTGCCGAGCGAGAGAGTTTGTAATGGAATCTACTAAAATTAACACTGAGGGGCGTTATGAAGTGCCATTACCTTTTTTAGAAGACTATTCTGATTAACCGAACAATTATAGTGTCTCCTATACACGTTTAAATAAGCTAGTTGACAAATTGAAAAAAAACAAAATCTATTTACATAGTTCGTACGATAAGGTTTTTTTTGCGAATGGGATCTAGAAGGAATCATCGAAAGAATACCTTATGACGATGATTCAAAACATTGTCACTTCCTACCACATCGTCCGGTAATAAAGCTACATGCAACAACGCAGGTCCGACCCGTATTTGATGCCTCCGTGAAAGAAAAGGTATTTCCGTCGTTAAACCAATGCTTAGAACTTGTTCCCTCCATACTCAATTGTTTACGCGAGTCTGAAGTGGGGGTAGTTGCTGACATAAGGAAAGCATTTTCGCAAATATCGATAGCTAAGGAACACAGAGATTTTCTACATTTTCTTTAATACGAGAATGGAAAACTCGTAGTTTTTAAACACTGTCGGCTAGTGTTTGGTTTGATACGCAGTCCTTTTCTTTTAGCAGTGATAATTTCACTTTTACTGTACTAAGCTTTGAGAGTAGCAAAAGAAGACAGCAATTGCAAATGGTCGAAGGAAACTGTTGCAAAACTAAAAGAGGCTTTTTAAGTAGAAAAGGTTTTAACCAGTGTAAGTTCGTTGAATAAAATGAAAAAAATTATGAGTGAGGCTAAGTCGATTATGACCAGAGGAGGCTTTGACCTACGTGGCTGGGGAAACTCTGGTGATGACTTAGACAGTAAAAGAACTCTAGCACTTGGTATTGTGTGGGATAAGGATAGCGATAGTTTTACGATAAACCTTGATGTTTTAAGGGTTGAAGATGATTTCACAGAAATCATTACAAAACGAGTTACATTGTCGATTGTAAATCATATTTATGATCCCATACGTTTTTCATACCCAGTAACTTTGGTGCCTTAATTGATGTTAAGAAAGCTATAGAATGATAAAAAGGCTTGGGATGCTGCAATTGATCGCAAGAATAATGAAATCTTTAGATAATGAATGTTAGAGTTGACCTATTAGAAAAGCATAGAAATTCCTCGTAAACTAGGCTCGGGAGAACTTGAAATACATGCTTTTTTGGATGCAAGTGGCATTGCCTACGCAGCAAGATCTCGTATCGCGCCTAAAAGAGCCACCATTTCAAGGTTGGAGCGAATGGCAGCATCTATTGCTGCATGGCTAACTAGCTCAGTTACAAGCTCATTAACGCGTAAAATCAATCGTATTACGTATTGGTCCGACTCGAGCACGGTACTAGCGTGGATTAATCAAGATCTACCGGGGAGAACATTCGTACATACTCGCGTTAAAGAAATAAGATCTTTGAGTGAAAAGAATTAGAGTAAATTTGTTCCTGGTAAAATAAATCTTGCAGAACTCCCTTCACGAGGCTGCAGTCGAAAGCAGTCAGTAGAGTCGCGGTGGTGGCTTGGTCTGCAATGGTTATATGCGCCTAAGTAAACTTGGCCATCAAAGCAGGGTGAGGTCGACGAAGAAAAAATATCAGCTGAGATAAAACGATCGAGCTTCTCAAAAATCATTCGTTTTTTAGTCTTGATGCAACGATTTTTTGATGAATGTCGGCAATCTCACAGGAAAACTATAAAGAATGAGCATTTTACACGTAGGGATTTAAAGTTACGGATAACTTTCAAAGAGCTTTGTACTGCTGAGACAAAATTTTTGCTTTTTTTTACCGCAACAAATGTTTGAAAATTCAAATTAATTATCATCATTGAAAGTTATGATAAATCCCGATGAGCTCAAAGTTGTAAAAACTAGGATTCTTAATAGAAAGGATGACATCAATTTTTTGTGTCCAATTATAATGTATGGGAAGCATGAAATATTCTATTTGCTATTAAGAGAGACTCACGAAAAATTAGGCCATGTAGGAACGCAAATAATTATGAATAATATATGCAAGAAATTTTGGATCATTGGACTTCGTAATGTTGCAAAGCAGGTTGTGGCTAAATGTGTCATTTGCAAAAAGCAAAAATCGAAAAATTTGCAACGTGAAACTCCACCTTTGCCTTTAGATTGTGTCCGAGATGCGAAAGTCTTTGAAGTGACCGGTATCGATCTGGTCGGCCCTGTTTTTTTCCGTGGGGGAGGGCAGGGTTGAATCTGCTTGTTCACGTGTACTGTATATCGGGCTGTTTATTTAGAACTATAATCATCCTTATCGACTGAGACCTTTTTGGCAGGGTTGCGCAGATTTATAGATAGGAGAGGTAGGCCTAGCACAGTTTACACAGGTAACGGGACCAATTTTTTTGGTTCCTTCGAAACATTAGATTGGGATAAAATCGCAAAGCATAATTCTGTGGCTCAGATAGAATGGCACTTCAATCCTCCTTCGGCACCCTGGTGGGAGCGGCTGATACGAATTTTAAAATCAATTTTACGGAAAACCCTCGGTAAAATGAGTCTGCCTTACGAGCCGCTATTAACCAAGTATATAAGTAGGTCTATAAAAACAATTCGATCGGAACTACTGCTCCTCTGTCCACGGGTTTGCTAGCCACTCAGATTCTTTCATCACTGGCAACTGGAGTGCAGACGAAGACAGTTCTGGAACTGTTAAGCCACTTGCATCAACTTCGTCTTCGTCGACCCAGTCAGCATCGTCAGACGATGTTTCATAACGACGCACAATGCAAAGAAGCTCATTTGCCCTTCTGGCAGCAAGGCGCTGTGGCCGTACTCTAGTTTCACAATGGTCTGGGACAGTTTTGCCATGCACGTAACGACAGTGCATTTGAACACTTTTGTGAGATGTGAAATAGATCCCACAGGTTGGACATACTTTTTTCTTTAGGTTGGACTGTACAGATGGACAAAAGAAATCGTAAGGCGTCTGCTTGAACCCTTCTAGAGGAGGTGACAGATCAAGGGACAACCTCACAAGAAGTGGCGAAAACTTGGATGTTCCTTTGTCTAGCATACTGAGTACTACGAGCTTGCTTGGGGTTTGAAGTATTGGGCAAAGTGGCGGCATGAAAGTATCCGCAAACACAGACTTCAATGCACTTCTTGGTGATGAACAGCAGGATTCATCCGCGCATTTCATAACCTGTAAGAAATATTGCGATTCACGGACGTGAACGCTATACCACGCCAGATTTTGTTCTGCTGGATCCTGCATGCTATCTTCGGGCTGTCTATACTCCGCCGAAACGTCGTAATTATCAATTTTCATTTCTCTCCACAATTCTGCAAGTGTTTGTCATTCCTTTGCCGTCGAGATGAGAACCAAAATGTTCATGAGGCAGAATGACGCCTGCTAGTCGTTTGCGGAAGGGAGCCATCCGACGCTCAACTCGGTTATATGCGCTCCGCCCAGTCGCTATAAACAGGGCGTCCAGGTTGTATTTTTTAAAGTGTTCAAAAAACCCGCGTTATCGCAAAGTCAAGAACTTTGCGACAACGCGGGTTTTCGTCCGACCCACCATCTACAAAGATGATCACTGGCTTCACGGTGTTCGATTCTGTCATCATTAAGGGTTTGAATGACGGTATTGATAAAAGTGATTCGAAATCATAAGCATGGGTGTTTGCTGTGGAGGATGTGTGTTTCCCGCTCCTTATGGATATGTGTGTCGGCCCGCTGTACCCAACAGCTTCTTCCTTACCAAAACTGTTAGGTTCCACGTTGACGCTGGCGTTTACAGAAGGAATAAGTTTGTGCCGCTCTGCCACGACCCAGTCATGATCAGGTAAAAGTATTCTGTATTCCATATGCATTAAAAGAGGGCTCTGACTTTTCACTACTGGTAAACCTATTGGTACACGTGCCTTATCGTCTTGTGAGAGAACGAATACTTGCTGCGGTCCCAGAAGCGACGCCAGAGATTCTTATGACCTGATTGTAGCAGTGCAAAATTCCCCGTCCTCGTGCTTTTTATGCATCTCGGTCTGCGGTCTTGCTAACTTTACGGGTACGGTACGTACGTGCCTTCTTCCCTCTTGAGTGTTAGAAACGCGTTTGAGTAAATGAAGATATGTGCTGCTTCGAGAAATTCGGCATCCCATTAACAACAGCCTCTCATGCAGGTCAGACAGAGTGAGACAACTCCTAATCATCTCGGTTCGGCGGCGTTCATCAGCAGCGCTGCCATGAATGGCAATATTAACTATGGTCTCTAGGAGAGCAGGTTGCAAGTCAACTAAAGGGGGCTGTCCAGGGCCAGTTTGAGGTTGTGTTGCAGCAGGATTGTTTCTCTCACGTTCAGTTTTCTCCAGTTTTTCTTTGGCGCGGAATTTTTTCGCACGCTTAGCAGAGTCCCTTTTTCCTTTAAACATTTCTCTTCTTGTTTCAACTCTTTGCGCAGCTTTTTTATTTCGTCGTGAACATCTTCTTTGGCTATACCAGTGTCCCTTACTTCTGTAAGAACATTTATTCTCTGTTGCAGTAGACCAATTTTCTTCATAAGAGTTTCTTGAGCCGGTTTGCTTGGAACATTTTAAGTAATGCCTGAATCAATCAAAGTCGTGTGTGGTTCCGTAGACAGTGTCCCCACAGTTTCCTCATCAGTATTCTGACTTTGCTCATCGTAGGTATCGCTCATCTTTCGTTTGACAGCAGTGCTTACTTGTCCAGCGACTGCGACAATCGATTCCCTAAAAAATGAACATGTGGATGAAGCTACAACATCCGATTCCTATAGACCAAGAGAAAATAGTTCAAGAATAGGTGTTATTGACACATGCGATAAAAAAGAACATAATATACAACATATACAAGCAGATGCACCTGTGTTTGTTGAAGAGCACGCAAAGTCGAGGGAACATTGGGCCTTAGTGTTGCAGGCGTGCTTGATGTTTTCATAGGTAGCTAGAAATATATAATACTTATGACCAGTTCTTTAATGAAAAATCAAGGTTGGGATTACATATTATAATACTTATGTCATTATTACATTTAAGCAGTAAACTTACCTGTGTAAAATAATTAAGCATTGTTGCTTTCTTCTTCGTGGCCTTCACCTTCAAATCTCGTATAACATCATTTATATCTTCTTTAAACTTTTCTTTATTTTTTAGTTTTTCTTTAGCCGTTTTCCAAATTGCGTCGGCATTTTTTCGACACAGTTGCGCTGGCAAGTCAGCATGAGAGCCTTTATAGGCCAAGAACAGCTGATGATACAAATCTCCCTCTTTTGAAGACATTACAGTATGAACACTATGAACTCACTCATTACAGTATGAACACAATGAACTTTAATAACACCGACTACAGCAATGTGCTTTTGCATAAACACTGACGAATACTGACAACGAAAACAACATTAAATGCCGTAAAATACAAATTAAGGATTCCCCGTGATGACGACCAGACTACACAATCGAGGGATCCCCCGTAAAACGTGAATGAAAAGGGTTGCCAATTTGGGAGTTTTTATTCCCTAATTTTTTATTTAAAAAAAACAATGTTACGTAACCTGTTGTAAGAAAGACCCCCTCCCACCCCTGTAACGCACCGTAACGCTTTACGAGACCCCCTCCCCCCAAATTGCGTTACGTAATACTTGAACGCCCCCAAGTCATGTCTGGTTTACAATAAAAACTTTAATTAATAAAGCTCTCATATTAATTTCCCCTAAATCTGATATTAGTGACAACTTTCTTTTCCAAATGTCCTGTTGCAACTTGGTGACCAGTTTCCATCTTTGGTGTAAGTCTTTACCACTTATAACTGGTTGAGGAGGGACAATCAGGGGTCATCCAATAAGGAAATGGCCGGGTGTTAACGGTTCTAAGCCTGAGGGATCGATTAATTGCTGTACTAGCGGCCTCGAATTGACGCAATCGTGTACTTGGTACAATACGATGGTGAATTCCTCGTATGTTAATAGGGTGTCTCCTAGAACTCTTTTGAGGTGCACTTTCACTAATTTTATGCCAGCTTCCCGTATTCCTCTAAGTGCCTGCCAGAATAATCTTCCTATTTGTGCCATCATTTGCTATAACCCCTGCATCTTTTGTTGAAGTGGTCAACCGCAAGTTGTAGTTCCTTTTCATCTTATTATGGGCACCGGCGAAGTTACTGCCATTGTCAGTAAAAATCTCTTTACCACTATGTACCAAAAATCTTTTGTACGCCGCCAGAAATGCACCTGTACTCATATAACTAACCAGTTCAAGGTAAATTGCCTATGTCACCATGCAGACGAAAAGAAAGATGTATCCCTTGATCGTTTTTGTGCCTCATCCCTTGGACATTTTTGTCATAAATGATCTAGCGCAAACTATTCCACAATGTGAAAATGCTGGTGAAGGCGTTATCCGGACTTGAGGCGGACTTGTAATTCGCAGTTGAGTGGGCTTTTGATTGTATTGGGCACAGTTGAGGTACCTGTGAATTGTGCAGTACTTTTAGCCTTGATTATCCAGTATTGTGTTCGAATGTAATTTAGAGTTAGACCAGTGCCTCCATGATTAGTCTGGTGATGAGCATGGTCAGTGATGTTCGCCATGTGAATTTGACGAAGCAAAATTTGATGCTTGATATCAGGGGATATTTCAGATTTTTGTATTCTTCCCTTCATACGTAGAACTCTAATTTTAAATATTCAGTACACTCAACACCTGTTCTGGGTACTTATACCTCCATCATGTTGAGTAAACTCATATAAACTAATTCAAATTCAATCATTGTGAATATTATAAAAATATAAAGCAAGTTTTAAAAACAATAAAATACTCATAAATTGATGGCCCATATGGCATTTTAAATTGAAACAATATTCAACCACCAAATAAGTCAAAACCAATATCGAATGCTATTGAATGAAAATTACTAAACACCATCAATTAATGAGAAGAAAGGAGAAAAACCCATCCAATTCTATTAAAACATATCAACTAATTAGCCACTAATATAAATAGGTTATCTCTAATTTCCTACTAAAGTAATCCGCGATAAATTCATCTTAGTCTGTCACTAAAATTGAGAGCAACAATTTCCCATCCAACCACCGCATCAATTCGCCATTATTTGAATAAATAACTCCATTATCTTAATGATATCAAAAGGCAATCGAACAACTAAAGCCGAACACACAAATGAAACGTCGCACCTAATCAATTTGGCTGTACGTTTTCCTCATTAATAGCGTGCAAGAACTTCCTGAACGCACCACCCGTCTCAACCCCCAGTCGCTTGCACCAAAAACAGAGCACCAAAAGCCAACTGAAATTAAACACTGATCAGAATGGAAAGCAGGAATTCAGCTATGAATCAGCCTAGCATGAATAAATGGAGAATTAACACCTCGTTATCACGAAATACTAAACTACCCCGAAAACAAAACAGTAAATAAATCTGATTCGGCATCCATTTCCCTAACTGAGCAATAAATAACCCCAATCGGTGCGAGCCCAACAAGGAAATTTGATTCTCGCCAGGTGAGATGGGACTTACTCACCTTGAGAATTCATTAGCATGGATTGGCCGTTGAGGTGGATAATCTTGGCGAGAGAGTAATGTATACCTATGGTAAGGATCTTGTTGTTAGTTGTTAATGTCAGCCAAAGGGTAGGACTTCGATGTTGAGAATTACAGGAAATGATGACATACCTCAATTTATATGCGTAAATACTTTACACATATTTAATATAAGAGTATATTGGATACGAGATATTGACATTGATGGCCCAACACTTATCAGCAGCAAATAACTAGAGCAGCGTAGCCTTCGAGAAGGACATTTTATCCTTGCTCTGTGTCATATTTCATTGTGTGGCATCCTAGAATTAATTATGTTTCTATTTCAATGAGACAACACTCTCGCCAACAGCGGGAATTTACGAAAGGTAAATAACATACTTTCCCAAGTTTTCGAAAAAGCAAATCTGCAATCCTTGTTTCGCATCCTACAGCGCGCACCACATCTTTTGTCATTCAAATAACTCAGAAATTTTAAATTACGTATGCTAATAGACTTTCACTTTCCTCCGCTTTATCGCAGCATTTTTAGATAGGATTTAGAAAATTGTCACAATGGTGCTCAACTCGTCATAGCCTTAAACTCCTCCTTAACACACTTCTCGTTCTGGTGGGTGCCGTGGGAGACGGCTTTCTATCCGCCAACAAATGGGGGATCGACGTCATCTTGAAACAAAGTCTCGCGACACTTTTATAGCAAAGTTTGCTTAGCATCATTCCGGGGAGGAATTAGTTAAATCCGCTAAAGACTCTTCTTTTGAGACATTTTGGTTTGAAGACTTCGCGACACTTTACGGCCTTGCATTGTGGCACGTTGAAGCCACCCAAAGCCTGCCGTTCTCTAATACGAAATGTGTCAGGCGTTGAGTCAATCAATCAGGATTAGTGGTGTCATCGCGCCAGGCTATCAAGATTAAATGGTGTGAAATTCAATTAAGTGAAAAGCAAATCTATGCCGTGGCTAGTTAGTGTTCATAAAAGAAGAGACGAATCATCACTTTCAGAATGGGATTGAAATTGTTTGCGAGTAGATATGATGAGTTGTTGGAATTAATTTGTTTAATTGAAAGTTGCCGTATAACAAATTGATGTTCCAGTGAATAGCAAAATACAAGCTTCGATAAAATAATTTGTGCTCTGTTAAACTTTTCAAAAAAATTAAGTTTAATGGATTTCGTTCTACGATAGATACTCATAGTTCACTATGAATGAATGTAGTGATGAATGCAAGTTACATAGATAAAACAATTGGCTCTTACTCTGAACACTTTAGAGAGGAAAAATTCAGATAGTGCATCATACGAGCAATCAGTAACAGTGGTCAGGTTGACTTAGGTCACTGACCATGTGCCTCAGGTGTCACTTTAACATCAAACATCTAAATTTCCACCGCTTACAGTGCTTGGTCTTAAAGAGTCTAGAGCTATTCTTGAATGCTTACGAAATTTAAGAAGGTCCTTCGAAGAAAATATCCAAAAATTACTAGGATTGTGTAAACTGTGGAGACACGCTTCTGCAGGAGAGGCAGGTAATTAACCGTAAAGTTCAGCTGAGTAACCTAGATATAATGCCGACACAGTTCTATCAGTTTCTCATACGTTTGTGTGCTGATCGGCGTTGAAGATTTTTGTGGCTCAAAGATTGCTGTAGATAGCGTGCATGTATGTTTTGAAGGTCGTGGCTTAAGTATGTGATAGCTGGGTCTCTTACGAACAGTATGGTATAGTTTACCGCGGGAGTGTATGTTTTACGCACGTGCTACGACTATGAGTGAACGTCAAGTGCTGACCGCTGTTGGGCAACGTATAGTCATTCGTTTTTTTTGAGTAGGGACGCGTTAAAAACACGGAAATTTTTCTGCGTTTATGAAATCAGTTCGTTAGTGAGTACCTGAGTAGGTCTGCTGTCTTTAAATGGGTCGAAGCATTCAAGGATAGTCGCGAAAACGTCGAGAATAAGCCTCATGATCGTCGACAGCGAACCGGCATCACACCAGAAAATATTTGCCGCGTACAACAACTCATTTTGGAAGACCGTAGGATAAATGTTCGAGGCATTTCGGCTGAACTCAGCATCAGTTTTGATATTGTAGAGTCGATCATCCACAAAAGCCCTCAAATTTCGCAAAATAATGCTCTAAGCGGAGGAGCATTCCACCACGAAGTGCAATTCTTCTCTGGGATAACGTGCGTCCTCATACCGCGCGTCTCACGCTCGAAACAATATCGGAATCGGGGTGGGACGTACTGGAACACGCCCTGCCTTCCCCCCTACTTACAGTCTGGATTTATCACCCCACGACTAGCATCTGTTTGGACTGTTGTAAAAACCCTCGGAGGTCAAAGATTCAACACCGACGACAAGGTAGAGGAGCTCGTGGGCACATGGCTGTCTGAGTTGCCCAGGCAATTCTTCGATATCGTCATCAAAAAGCTTCCGCAAAGGTAGACAAATGGCGTGACTTGTAAAGGGGACTATCTAAAAAAACTGTAAATTTTTTCGAAAGCAAATAAACGTCAAAGTATTTGTCTCGATCATATTTGAACCGCCCTCATAATTTTCAATTCTATATTCTAATAGTTGACAGTATTTGAACCAATCAGAAAATATTAAATGCAGTATTGCGCGTTTTTAAGAGCTTTATTAAATAATTTTTAACATCATACTAAAATCATAACCTGTCTGTCCGTCCGTGCGTCATAACAAATTTTCTCGCCAACTCAAAAGTAGTGCTTTCGTCAATATTTCACTACAAAAATTTTTAATAAGGTGTTTAACGTGGATCTTCCTATGGAGGGGAGTGTCTCCACTATTGGAGAGATCGATGGTGTTTGGTCGCGAATAGCATGGTCTCTCTAGCAGACTCTCCATGGGATTGCAATCTATACTTTTCCCAGGACACTTAAAAAGCTTTGTGAGTTCCTCGAAATGTAGATCAGGGTTCTGGGAGCCCATTGAGGAACCAGATAGCCTCTACAGCATGGCATAATCGGGACAACTCTTCACTGTAGGAATTGGATGCCAGCTAAGTGGTCCTACATGCATTGATACATATTTAAGTTCAGGATACTCTGCAAATAAAGACCTGGAAGATTTCTCAGACACACCACCTTTACCATTACGTCATCAAAGAAGAGAATAAATGGCTCGCTTCTCGTTGTGGATTGATGTTCCTGTAATGTCAAACCGATCTTAAGAGACAGTCAATGTCACGTTCCTTGTATCCATTACTACTAGCTACTTTGTAAATGTTGTTTAGTTCATTGGAGTATTTAGTAGAAGTCATGGAGATAGAGTGGAGTCTCTGCACCATTGATATTCATGCTGTTCGTTCATGTTGTGCCGGGTAGTTAGAAATTGTGGGTATGGTATAATCAGTTGAGGTTAGTTTTCTGTATATTTTGTAGTCCAATCGTGTTTGTACACGTTTCGCGGTTAGGTCCATAAAGTTGAGTTGTCGGTTTGTTTCAAATTTATATCCAGCTGCATTTTTTTTATATACTTAAATAATTCGTCTTGTTTATTTATTAATTGTATAATACTCGTAGCAGTACGTTAGTCTGATTGGAACTTATTAGTGAGGTCTTTGCTTACCAGTTTGTATCCGTGGGCATTAATGAGATCATTCTTTTTTCTACCTCGCGGAGGGAATGCCAGCCGACAGGAATAGTCTTGGAAGGTAGCATTTTTTGGGGGGTGCAATCCCCATGCCCCGGAAGAGAATTCCCGCAGGGGGATTCTGGTCGACTGGAGTATTCTTGTAGGCAAGCATTCTTTGGGGAGCGCTGCCCCAACGGACTCGAGAATATGGAGGCCGCCGTGAGGTTCCTCCTGGGATCACAGGTAACGACCCCGACTGAATCTAGACCCAGTAAAACCTTGGCAGGCCTTGGAGTACATTCGAAGTTCGCAGCATTTGGTTGGTGGTGTAAGTTGGGTTGGGATGAACCCCCGACCAGCCCTGGTCTGGCTCTGAGCAGTTCTCCCCATAATGGCTTGTGCCAGCCTTCGCACGGTCTCTTTGCTCTGCAAAGATAACCATGGGACCAAAAAGGTGAATACATTCATGAACGGAGATAGCTGTTCTGAAGGGCGACCCAATAAAACTGGAGCAACTTGAACAAAAAACTCTAAAAAAAGATGAGAAAATTAAAAAAAAGAAAGCAAAAATAACAATAACGACAACGCAACCAATGGCTGAAGCTATGATGTTTACTGCACATTGGGAGCCATAGAAACGCCGACCATAACGACGTTGAATACAATGACACTGAAGACAGACAAGAAACGCAGATTAACAGACAGTCTTTTCCAGATTGAGATTCTTGCGGAATTTGGGTGCAGCCAAAAAAAAACAATGTTATGAATGCCAGAACGTCTTAAAAAAAGGAAGAACGGGAAACTCTCCAGGATGCGCCAGATATACGAGTGGTGGGAAAAAATATAAGGAATATCGCGAATTCAATGGTGACTCTGTGATCGCTTCCGAAGCGACCAAGACAAGGGCTTTGAATCCCGAAATAGTAACGAACCATCCTGGAATACACAAAGATTACGACAGGAAAAGAAAGGAGGGAACAGAAAAATAAAGCGATTTTATGTAATTTCACGAGCACTGTCGGAAATGTGCCGGAAATGGTCGATAACATCTCCCAAAAAAGTGATCGCGAAGTAAAATTAGAGCCCAGAGACATGAAGAAGAAAAGCAAATCCAAAAAGCGAGATATGTTCTGAAAAGAATAAAATCTGCATGCGACTCGCCAAGTATCAGCAAAGGAGTAAAAATTTGACTCCTTGAGCTAGAGGAGCTCCTAGACCGCAGAAGGCATTACAGAATGAGCTGATTAGAAGTCGAAGAGGATTAGAAGGCCAAAGAATAGCAGAAGGCTAAAGAAGTTCTGAGGCTTAAGCCAAAAGGAAACGTACATATAGTTCCACCATCAAACATCAATAAGAAAATGGCGTCTAGCCCACTCGAAGGGGATCAGGATAGAGGAAGTAAGGAAGAGGCACTTGATAGGTGTGGAATGGCAGATCACGGGTTCCAAACAATACTGATAAAAGTAGCGAAGAAAGCCGCACATAAACTCCTTTGGGAAGTGCCAGAAATTAAAGTTCACACAGACGTCCAACAAAAAAGGCCTGATGCGAAACAGGAAAGAAAGAAGCCCCGGCGAAGACCCTGGTAGCAGGCACTTCTTGGAAAACACCAAGTGGGCTGATCCTATGCAGAAATGCTGCGGGATATTAGGGAAATATCAGGCTCGCAGCAGTACGACTAACGTGGTCTGGCCATATACTGGTTCGATTCGGAGCAGAGGCTGACAACAAAAAAGCATTCTGTGACGCAGTACAGACAGTCCTTGGCAAAAGTACGACAATAGTCTCGCTCGAACCGATAGCAACGATCGAAATAAAAGACATTGACTGCATTACGGGCTTGGACAAAGTAGCCCTGACCATCAAAAGGGAGTTTTATAGCATGGGCAGGATCAAAGCGAGGCTGATACCAGAAAGCCATAGAGGACAACGCATGGCCATCACTGACTTGACCGAAAAGAACGCGGAGCAATTTGTGAATTAGGGCAAAGTCAGAATAGGCTGGGTCATCTGCAGGATATGGTGAAGAGCAGCGCCTCGTCAATGTTTCAAATGCCTTCGCTTTGATCACACACCACACGCATGCAAAGGACCCAATAGTAGTTCCCTATGTTACAAATACAGTGGAATGGGACAGAAAAAATAAGAGTGCACACAGAAATCAAACTGTATCCTTTGCAAGAATGCTGATTCAAGCCCGGATCTTGGGCACGTTTTGGGATAAGGGAAATGTCGGGTTTTCTTGAAAGCTCTAGCCAAGGCCAAATCAGAGCTTTGATGACCCACATTCTGCAGCTCAACCTACACCGCAGTTCAACCGCCCAAAACATGCTTGAGAAGTTTGTGAGGGAGATGAAAATCAACTTTTTGTTACTGAGTGAGCAACACCATGATAAAAGTTCTGCATTATGGTATCCTGATCAAACTGGTACTGCCGCCATCTGGGCTCGGAGCACTGTTTTCAAGGTGGAGAGCTGTGGATGGAGGAGCCGAACTAATCAATATCTTCTTTCCAAGCCAAGCTTAACGCCTTGGAGAGCACTGCCTCAACGCAGACGGCAGTGTGCTCATTGGGAGTGACTTCAACGCTAAAGGGGTGAAGTGTGGCATGCTTCAAACAGATCCGCCGGAAAAAGAATCATAGAAATAGAGGCCAGGATGGGGATCGTCATACTAAATACCAGGAACACGCAGACTTTTCGCCGTATTGGCTGCCGAGGAACCATACCGGATGTGACATTCGCCTCAAAAGACACACAATTGGTGAGGGCTACTCAGTCAGTGGTCATCAGTGCATTCTGCTTTAGATCAATAATATTGTCTCCTGACGTCCATCCTATTGACCTTCTACAATTGCGTCCAATATCAGAAAGATGGACGTGGAGAGGTTCATCGAGTTGTTCACGGCAGGTGCTCCACTGCAGGGAGATTCACAGAGGACAGAAGAACTGGCAGATCAAGATGCGGTTAACTCAACGTTGAGCATCATCACAACTGTTTGTAACTCCTGGCATAGCAAACCACCAGTGTACTGCTGTTCAACTGAAATCACTGAAAAACGTAGGGAGTGTCACTAGCTCCTGCATGAGGCTCAACGGGTATGGAACCATGACGGGACATGCAATTAGGCAGCAGCATATAAGTCGGCCAGAAAATGCCTTCGCAAATTGATCAGCAACAACAAGCCTCGCCACCGATAAGATATAGTGGGCAATGTGAACAAGGATTCATGGTGCCTTGGCTATAAGCTACAGGGTGCGGCAGCATAACTTCCTTTTTTGAAATGCCCGCCCTTAAAGTGCTAACTGTTATAGCGCGGCGCTAGTAGTCTCATTCGAGAGAGGTGATTTTAAAGTTTTGCTCATCCCTTGGTTAGTCGCTATCATGCTTTGGAACAGTGCGGAGCGTGCATTTACCGTTGAAGCGTACTTTTCGAACGGAAAGTCGGTGATTGCAACCCAGCGTGCCTTTAGACGTCACTTCAACGTCGCTCCGTTAGGCCGTGTCCCGGACCGAAAATCAATTCTTTACTGGGTTAAATCCTTTCGGAATACCGGAAATGTGACGCGAAGAAGAAATGAAGTCCCACGGCCCGTCAGATCACGTGAGAACATCGAGGCAGTAAGAGCTTCAATGTTGCGATCTCCGCGGCGTTCTGCGCGGAAGCATGCGTCTGCCCTTGGGATATCTGATCGTTCTTTACGGCGAATTCTTCACAATGACCTTCATTTCCATCCCTACAAGTTAGCAACTGCGCAGGAACTCTCCGAACGCGACTTCGATTCTCGAAGAAATGCATGTGAAGCGCTTCTCGAAAACGTCCCTGAAGACGCGATTGTGTTTTACAGTGATGAAGCTCATTTTCACTTGAATGGATACGTTAACAAACAAAACATGCGCTATTGGGCTGCCAACAATCCTCGAGACCTCCATTCAGGAAGAAACGGCCAACATACCCATCGCTATGCTCGAAAAAGTGATGAGAAACGCCAGAATTCGGTTTGCTCAGTGTATAGACAATGGAGGACGCCACCTTTCAGATATGATATTTAAAACCGTGTGAGATAAAACTTTACATGTCAAACAACAGTATAATAAAAAAATAAAAAACAAATACCGCTGAAAATTTGTTTTGTTGAATTTTGAAAAAAAGGAAGTTATGCTGCCGCACCCTGTATTTATGCAGAAGTTTGGTGCCCTACGGACGCCTTGTATACATTATGTGGAAAAGATTTACGAGGTTGTGCGAGTACACTTTTCCGCCTATCCCGTCCATATTGACGCTGTCCACAGTGAAACAGCAATCGAGTGTCCACGCTTCAGACATTGAAAACTGGAAAAAGCAGTCCTGTCATTGAAGGTGAGGAAGACTCCAGGTCCAGATGGCATTTCAGTTGAGTTGTTGCAACTTGTCTATCACCATTGTCCTGACTTGCTGCTCAGCTCCGGGGCGATGAAAAGTGGCTCGGGTTGTCCAGCAACGTGAAGGGAAATCCCGGATTACACTCTGTATACCGCCCGTTATGCATGCTAGACACTGCTAGAAAAGTGCTGGTGAAACTCATCAAGGGAAGACTCACTGACGCGATTCGTGCTGTTGGGGACCTATCTTTTCGGCACTACGGTTTGAGAGCAGAACGTTCTACCATTGATGCAATTGTAGAAGTGGTGAGTGCGGTCCATAAGGCAAAGGCACATAGCTGGAAAGAGCAACGGCTCATTCTGTTGGTGACACTCAATGTTCGAAACGCCTTCAACTTCGCTAGATGGGTGGATGTTCTAGATACGGTGGAAAATCCTTTCCAACTTCCAGAATATTTAATGTGGATTCTGAGGGATTACCTGAAGGACCGAGGACTGCTTTACGGCACGACATAGAGCCAACGAAGGATGGAAGTTACATCGGGTGTTGCTCAGGATACTATGCTGGGTTCCGACCTGTGGAATGCATCTTACAAGGGCTACTGAGACTGGAGATGCCAGATGAGTAACGCTTGATCAGCTAGAAGGATGATGTTGTGGCTTTAGTCACTGGATGCACCGTTGAATAAGCGAAATTTAAGCTAGGTATACTGATGCCCCAAGTGGCAAGTGGGTTTAGTTTAGCACTCGAGACAAAAAAATCCCTAAAGTAACGATGATCAGTATAGGAGACATATTAGTCGAATCGAGGCCAGAGGTGAAGTACGTGGGGCTACTGATCGACTCAAAGATGAGTTTTTCTGAGCAAATCAGAGTAGCCCCAGAGAAAGCTGCTTCAGGAATATTGACTTTCAGTCAACATATGGCCAATGTAGGGGAAACCAACCCATCAAGAAGACGCCTTTTGATGAGGGCTGTAAATTGGACTCCCTCCTGCTGGAGACCTCGGAGCTGGGGTATTGCTTGTCAAGTGATTCCTCTTGCCTCCTCCCCCCCAACTAGCGGAGGGGTCCCCCAGCTTGTAGGCAACTCAAGGCGTGACAAAACGAGAAGTAATGTGTCAAACAGTTCTAGGCTAGGCTCTCGAGTGGACAAGAGAGGTGTTTAGTGGGTAGTCTAGTCACTTGTGAGCAAAGAAGTGCCGCACTTATTGCCTAAATGGCATTCACCCTCCAAAAAGAAATTAAAAATTATCGCCACAAGAATTGATATAGACGAATTAACTTCTTTGGTCGGGGATGTGATCGACGGAATTTCATATGACTCACCGGGGAAACTTGTGCTCAAAGGCATCGAGACTATACTAGAATTAAAAGAAAACTTCAAGACATATGAGCATTTAAAATAATGCACATGTATTGAAAGAAAACCAAGAAAGTCTGGAGGAAAAACCAAAGAGAATACAGAAAAACATTTTGAGAAGCTGAGTATAGTGACAAAAAGATGCTACAATTGTGGTGCGGTTGAATTTCAGGCAATAGAATGTCCTAATTCTATCAGAGGTGTCAAATGTTTTAAGTGTAACTTATCAGTAGCCCGTTCGGGAAAGAAGTTAGTAACAGTTGATAATTGTGCGTTTAGTGATATTATATTTGATGTTTTAAGTGATGAAGTAATGGACTACAAGGTAGTAATCGGAATGAACATGTTGAAGGATATAGAATTGACTTACGATGATAAAGGTCTTCCTATTTAAAATCGTTTGAAGGAGAATCACGAGGGACACGAAATTAGACATGTTAAAAGAAGAAACACTTATTTTCTTGCGATGCCAAGATTAATTGAAGAACCACCGACGAATACCAAAATTTATTAATTGATGATATGAGGGCAGAAAAGACAAATGAAGTTGAAATTTTATTTAACCCTTAAATTAATGAAAAAATTAATGAAACTTAAGTTAAAGTGAAAAAAGTTGTGATTGAAGATCAGATGAAAAGAATGGATCTAAGCGATTGCGCGTTGATTTTCACAAATTGAATGCAAAGATCAATAAAGACAGATACCGAATTTTGCGGAGAGAACCAGATAAAAAAATTACATTGGACCTAGCAAATGGATTTTCCACGTGTCAATGGGTCATCAGCGTAAAAACACTGTAATTGTAACACCAAATGGAAGTTATGAATTTTCGAAGATTCCATTTAGATTATGCAACTCTTGGAGTATCTTCCAACGATACATCAATCACGTTTTCTGCCGATAGAATAGTAATTGTTTTATCGACGACATCATGATTCGGTCAAAAACTATTCATGAATGCCTAAATAAGCCCTGCAAATAGGGCCCCTAACTGTCTCGGTCCAGTGGCAGCGTCCTCCAATTTTGAGATCCGAGCAGCAATGAACTGTCTTCATTGATCGAGTCAGACCTCGGTTTCCCCACTGGTCTCCGGCCTTCAGTTCTACCAACGAATACCTTTTTGGGTATCCGTTGTTCGTCCATACGATTCATGTGGCCAGCCCATTGCAGCTTCCGCAGTCTTATAATCGTTGAGACCTTCGGGTCGTCAAAAATTTTATACAGCTCATGGTTGTATCGAATTCGCCATTGGTCCGCGTCTAGCTTCACCCCTATTACACGCCTCAGGACCCGTCGCTCGATGGCGTTCAATATATTTACGGATGCTTGGGTTAGGGTCCATGTTTCACACCCATTGCACATCACAGGTCTTACCACAGATTTATTCTTTAATGGCATGCAAATCATATGCCGATTTCTACAGAAACAAGTTAACTATCTTGGATTCATTGTAACAGAAGGGAATATTTCACCTAGAAATTTGATGCAATTGTGAATTTCCTAATACCGCCGTATGTACGCGCAGTCCAAACTTTCCTCAATTGAGCCTCTACTTTTGAAAGTTTATATACCTGTATATGAGATTTCACCACGATAACAAATCTGTTGTCAGAAAAGGTTTGGATACACTAGCTTTATGTTGGAAGTTATGGTGATTTTTGAGCCAGTGAAAACGATCCGCGTCAGTTTATTGGGTCAGCCTATGAGCTTCCAACCACAATTTCAGTCACGATTGACTTCTTTTCAATTAATTTTTTTTTACTGAAATTCACAAGCATAAGATCATTAGCTTCCCGTTCATACTGTTTTAACGTCATTTCATTTTTCAGAAAAAAAACTAATAACTATCTTTTTCACTTTAATTACCCCCACAATCTCACTTTCTAATACCTATCTTTTCCACTTTGATTACACGCTACAATCTCACTTTCTGCCAATCTGCTTTCAACAGCCCACCAAAACATCTTCCCAGTTTTCATTCTTAACAATTTTAATGTTCTGACCAGACTAACTGCCTCCAAATCAAGAAATTTTCTCCCTAAAAAATCCAATCTCGCAATCCTTCCTTTTCCCAATTCCCGCTACCGTTTCGAGGTAACGTAATCGAAGTTCAATACACTGCGATCCCGTTACCCGCATATCTTTTCCATATCGACAAACCCGAAAATTTCCATTTTGCATATATGGCAATTTGCATAACCATGGTAGCGTTTGGTTGTATGCAAATCTTCATATGCACGGAAGCAATTGCTTTTGCTGATATCCCAAAAAGAGTATTCCTGTGCTCGGGTGAACTTGAACCCAGGGTCCCATTGGACCCCCGGTTGAGAGTCCATGACACTACCACTGGAGCCACCTTCTGATGATATTCCATTCGTCTAATTCTTCTTCAACTTCAACAGTGCAACTTTCTCAATGGGCATTGGTATGTAATTTGTTAGTGGGAAATAATGAATAGAATTAGTTAGTATGAAAGAAGGAATAACGTTTGTTAGGGAAAATGTATAGAATGTAATTTTGTTAATGGGCAGTAATGAATGAAATGTTGTTAGTGGAAAAGATAAAATTATTAGTATTTTATTGTTTTGTAGTTAATAATAGAGGAAGAAGGTAGAATATGACGGGGAAACAAAAATTAAAGGTAAAAAGTTAAATGCTATGAAAAATATATATATATATGTATGTATAAAAGAAAGGGTATGTGTGGCAAAAGAAGGTGAAGATGATACGGAGGTAACTTGAAGTTGCGAATGGAAAAATGCCGCAACGTTGCAACGAACTAAAGTGCCGATTTCGAACACGCAATCTTCAAAAGCAAAAACATTATATACGTGAACGAAAGTTGCGAAGTATGCTAATTGCTTCGGCTCTCGTGACCGTTTAGGGATCCAGTACTCTCTATATCTATGGATGGCAATTAAAAAAAGCTACAAGTACCTGATGACCAAAGTCAACATTTACAAATAGTTTATCTGGATCTTTCCAACAAAGACCCTGACGACAGGCGAAGCAATACAGAAGATGGAAATTCTTATTGATTTATTTGGAGCTTCTTAACAAATTATCGCTGATAAAGTTAGAGCCTCTATGTCGACAAAATTCACTACGTTTTGTGAAAAACGAGGTATTTTTCTACACCTAATGATGACAGGTACTCCAAGAGGCGATGGATAAGTGGAACGTATCCACCAAGTCATCATAAAGGTGTTAACTAGGCTGGCAATAGGAAAGCCTGAAAAATGGTACAAACAAGTAGTGACGGTGCATAAGCTCATCAATAGCGCATATCATAGAATAATTAGATCTCATCGTTTGGATAAATGATTGGAATCCTGATGAATACCGAAAAATATCCTGATATCATGGAAATTGTCCGGGAAGATGACCTCCAGATATTTTAGGAAACAAAGAATATTGTTGAACATCCGTACGTAAGCAGATTCCAAAAATGTACGCTAAAAATAGGGCGTGCTACAATAAAAAGCCTAAGAAGCTGAAGCAGTTTCGAGTAGTTGAGCGACCGTAGTTTGGAAGTGGGTTTAAAACTCTTCAGAAATATTTGGATTAGTACTAGGTGATATCAGCAAAGCCAAATGATTACTACAAGTTGAAAAGAGTTGGCAACTAAAAAGGTTCTGTATGTGCGTCCAGTAGCAGGGATAAGAAGAGAGCGTTACCTGAGTGTTCATTCCAAGCGGATGCTGATCAGGATGGAATAGTGCGGGAAGAATGAAGAAGTAAAAATTAGTTACAGAGCGAGCTAATAGAGGAACGAGATAGAAGTTCAGTTGAAAGACGCCAATGAGTAGAAGTTCTGTACTATTAGGTATGGACAATAATTGACGAATGATATAGATATTTGTCAATTATGAAAGAATTACACATTAGTCAATTATTTTATTTATTTGATATCCGCAACTTGATTGTCTTTTTTCTTGAAAGACCATCGGATCTTGTCTTTTTGAGTGAGCAGACGCGTTTGTCCCTATGTATTTATATAGAGACTATTCCGAATAAAGGAGTCTTAATGAAAAAAATTATATATAGTGGTTTATATTTCATTTTTGGGCTTATTAAAGCAAATTTTATAAAAACCTACAGGTTTCGCGTCTTATCCATCCATCCGTCTTTCCATAATATCTCATCCTTGTACACGCGAGGGCATAAATCGCTGCATTGTTGTCCCTTCTCCAGCAGATACATGATACCCACATAATTTTTTTAATTTTAGTGATGGTTTTTCGCTACTTCAACTTGTTTTATTTGAAAATCATTCAAAAAGTTTGTAGTACTCGTACATCTACGAGTAGTTCATCTTGAAAGTTTAATTCATGCATTTATTTTTGTGTTTTATATTCAAAAAGTAAATTTTACCGGAAAATCCACAAAAGGAAACTAAAATCCAGGAAATTCCTGCAACGATTCAAATACAGATACTTCGCTGGTCGATGCTGGTGCTGGAAACAATACCCAAAGCATTAACCAGAATCAAGGAGAGACATGCTAGACATTGTGTGATATCATTCCACGCTTCCCGCAATAGTAAAAACTGTTTTCATAATTCCAATACCAGAATATCACAAAAGTCCCACTTAGCGAAAAACAAAGCAACTTTGAAAATTCTTCGATTTGAAAGCAGTTGCAAATTCGCCCAAGACAGAAAACTTTCCTTACAAGTTCGTGGTGGGAAGACCATGACAAAAGGCGGAAGTGTATCCTTTCTTCCAACTCCTAGCCAACTAATAAATGACTCGAAATATGTGCTCGTCATCTCTACCCACTGCCACCTTCTTACACAAATGTGCGGATCTGACTTTCAACCACCAAATGGAAGTGAATGGTATTGTGACGTAAGACGCGAAAGAGCCACTTTCAACTATAGCAATTGTGCGGTTTTACAGTTTCAAGTGTGCTATACCCTTTTCGCTGAGTATGAGTACTTTCGTATGCTCCTATATATTTTAACAAGCTGCTGAGATGGAGTCGTATAGCCAACTCGATACTGAATGGACTTTTTCAGTACGGTGCCAAAGAGTGGCATTTACTCTCGAAAATTGCAAGAAATTTAATTAAAACCTTGCCTCCTGTATCGTGTTAATTTATTTATAACGAACACTTAAGTCACTCTCGCTTATGAGATTGGGGTGGCGGTAATGGTGCTTGTACTTTAAAGCAAGGAATTCCAGTAATCGTCTACGATAATGGTGGTTTGCGTAAAATTTATTGCACTTGTAGTGCATATGATTTGTTTCCGGAAAGTGACTCTGTTTTGTTAAGACTTCATAATGACTTTGGACTGATGGAAAGAGAGAAGTTAAGGAACATTATATGCAACTTACTACGAAAAGAAGAAAATTCTGAAGACAAAACACTTGAAATTTCGTTATTTGTAGTAGATGATGGTTTGACTTTTGTATAAATATGATACATAATTCTATGATTATAATGAAATTGAGAAATTATGTGTGAAACAGAAGTGTCCTTTGTAACGCACCTCAAAGCAATCACTTTAATGCTGAAATTTTTATATTATTTTATTTTTATGTGATCAATTTTATAATGTATATTTTGAACTGTATCATGTGTGAATAAGCTAGAGCAGTTTTAGAATAAAAATCAAATTAACTAAACCACAGAAATTTATTTATGCAAGCATATGCGTATTTCGAAACTTATCGCAGTTCCTTCTTCAGTGCCAACTAATCTATTTTTTAAAACAACAACCTTAATATACTTACAATACTAAGTGACATAAAGAAATACATTTGAATAATAATTAAAAAACGATACTATCATAAAATACTAAATGACCGAAAAATTTGAAATTTAGTAATCTAGGTATTTTATAAGATTTGATATGAAATTTCTATTAATTTAAATACAAATTCAGGTTTGATTTTTGCGTGTTAAGGTTATTTTGCGAATGTTAAAGTGATTTTTTTTTGCGCATTTCATGATCAGGTTGCCGATGAGCTACATCTTCCTTTGCTATGTTTTCGTCATCTTGGTTAGGTAAGATGCAGATTCTTGTTACGGGTCGCTTCACAGTGCTGCGTGCTGTTTTAATAGATACAACTCGAATGATATTGTCCTTGCCAGGGTGCGTTTCCGTAATTCAACCGAGTGCCCATTCCATAGGCGATACATCGGCTTCCTTGATAAGAACTAATGTACCTATTCCAAATTTGTTCGAAGATGATGTCTTCCGTCGAGTTCGTAATTAAAGTTGGGATAAGTATTCAGTCTGCCACCGACTCCAAAAATGTTGGAACATTTGTTGCAAATGTTGATATCGAGCTAGTCGGTTGGTATTAACTTCTCTTAAGTCTGCTTGAGGAAAGGCTATTAACGAGTCTCCAATAAAGAAGTGACCAGGTGTGAGGGGAGAAAGGTCATTTGGATCATTGGATATGGATGAAAGTGGTCTAGAATTTAAGCAAACTTCAATTTGTGTTAATAGAGTGTATAATTCTTCGTAAGTTAATTGAGTATTCCCTACAACGCGTTTCATGTGATATTTCGCGGACTTTACTGCGCTTTCCCATAGTCCCCCGAAGTGTGGGGCATGAGGTGGTATGAAATGCCAATTTATTTGTTCGCTCAACGAAAAATTACAAATACTATTTTGACAATCATCCGCCTTTAAAAAATGGTAAATTTCGTCAAGTTCATTTTTGGCACCAACAAAATTTAAACCATTATCCGAATAAATGTTGTTACATTTACCGCTTCGAGCAATGAAACGTTTAAGACAATTGAGGAATGCTTCTGTGGATAAGTCTCGCGCCAACTCTATATGGACTGCCTTTGTAACGTAACATACAAAAATACAAACATATGCTTTGATTAATATCTTAGAACGAATTTTTTCTTTAATATAAAACGGTCCTGCATAATATACTCCCCAGTTGAAAAATGCGCGACTAGGTGTCATTCTTTTTGCTGGTCATTCACCCATGAGATATGGTAGCAAATCTCTTGGACTTACCTTAAAACATGTTAAACAGTTTCTTAACACCTTTTTAATGGTACGTTTTCCCGATAAAGGCCAAAAACGTTGTCGTGATGAAAACAATACTGACTGACAACCTGGATGAAGTAATCTGTAGTGTTCGTTTTCAATAATCAAATCTGTTAATTTATGATTTGATGGAAGAATTATTGGATGTTTTTGATCATATGAAATATTTGCATTCGATATTCGCCCACCTACTCTCAACAATCCTACATTATCTAAGATTGGCTTGAGTTGAATGAGATTACTGGTCTTATGCCAGTCTTCCCCTTTCTTAAATTTGGCAATTTCAATTGAAAAGGTTTCTGCTTGAGCGCATTTTATCAAAAAATTTGTCGATTCTTTCACTTCTTGGATACTTAGAGGTGGAACTTTGCTAACTTTGACTGTACGGCGGAGTTTTAAAGTAGTAGGATTTTCCTGTTTATTAATAGATTTTTTGTAATTCAATATAAATCTTAAGATAAATGCGGTTGTGCGAGTTAATTTCGTATATGAAGAAAATATATCAAAAAGTTCAAGTTTATGTATCAATCAAAACTCAATTCTTTCTTGCTCAATTAAAAACGATGGTTCAGATTTCCTTTCCTCTGGTATTTGGACAACTGGAGCGTAATTCTTTTGGAAGATTGGCCAAAGATTTTCATTTTATGAAACCCAATGAGGACCATGCCACCATAGTTGTGATGCAGCTAGTTCGGTGGTACTCATCCTGCGCGATATTAAATCTGCAGGATTATGTTATGTTATGTTGCCAGTTTTCGTTAGTCAACTCTTCAACCTCAACTGTTTGATTAGCCACAAATATTTTCCACCTGGTTGAAAGTGACTTGATCCATGCTAACGCAACCATCGAATCCGGCCAGTAGTACCATTGATCCTTGGTTGTTTTGTACGCTAATGCAACTTTATGTGCTAGTTGTGCCAAAAGTTGTGCGCTTAAGAGTTCAAGCCTAGGTATTGTAGTTCTTTTCAGAGGCGCAACTCGTGACTTAGCACATAATAAGCGTGTTTCGCGCTTTCCATTTTGTTGAATTGAACAAATATATATACAAGCTCCGTACGCAATTTCCGAAGCGTCACAAAAACCATGAAACTGTATATCTTTAGAATTTGATAAAAATGCCTGCCTTTTTATGACGATTTCGTTTATGTGTAACATTTCGCCATAGATATTGCACCATGATGAATGCAATTCTTGCGGCAAAGATTCATCCCAATCCAAACTCATGCCCCAAAGCTTCTGCATGATAACCTTTGCCTCAACAATGGCAGGACCAACAAGACCGTGAGGGTCGAAGATTTGTGCAATGATTGATAACACAAATCGTTTGGTTACCTTTCTTGAATCTGTGTTATTTACGTGATAACGGGGTGTGTCGCTTTGTGGATCCCAGACAAGTCCTAATGTTTTAGGGCCCTTGTTGCCATCTAACAATATTGGCTCGTTGTTGCCTTTGCAATTTTTATCCAAAATAATGCGTGGATTATTTGATGCCCATTTCCGTAGCTCTAAGCCTGCTGTGTTCAAAATATAATTAAGTTCATTACGCAAACCAGCTGCTTCTTGAATTGTTTCGGCTCCAGTGAGCAAATCATCAACATAGAAATCATGCTTTATTACGTTGCTTGCTTTTAAAAATGAACTCTCGTTATCAATACCTAACTGATATAAGCATCTAGCAGCCAAAAAGGGTGCCGATGCAGTACCGTATGTAACAGTGTTCAATTGTAATAATTTTACAGGAAAAGCGGGGTTTTTACGCCATAAAATACGTTGCATCGAGCGTTCATCATCTTTCACTAATATCTGTCTATACATCTTTGTTATATCTGCGGATAAAACATATCGATGTTGCCTAAATCTGACTAATATCGAAAATAAGTCAATCACAGTACGAGCGTCCGCCACAGTTCTATAATAAAGACTTTCAAACTCAAAGCGCTGTTGCACTTCTTCGGCGATTTGATCATCGTCAGTTTGAAGTTCTCCAATTTGAGTTTGTATGTTGTCATACTTTTCTAAAATTGGCTCATTTTTATCTAATATCACTTTAATTCCCGAAACATTGCCCTTAAAATCTCGTGAATTCAAAAGACTTACAAAACGCGTAAGACTGGCTTTAATAACCGCACGTTGCTTTTTCAAAAACTCCATTTTCGCAATTGAAGCTAACTTATAGAATTTTATATAAATGGAATATATAGAATATTAAGGAGGGAATATGAATATTGGAGAGTTACCGTTCCGATGTACGCAAATAAATTGATGATTGCCAATTTTACAATTTGTTGAGGATGATGTTTCTCAAAGTCCAATATGTCACGAACTAGTTGAGTTGTGTCACAATTATTATTAATTCACAGTTCACACGCCGTATTACTGCACAAAGCTCACAGCACTTTAGGTTTCACAGTCACAAATGGGTTAATTGAACCAGATCACATGAAGTCACAGGGTTACAAGGGTCTCGAAATATTGGTTATTTGTAATTTTGATAAACAGTCACAATAATCACTAAATTTTATACCGGTTATTTTGTTTAAACTATCCGGCTCGACGGACCAAATGTTGAATCCTTCCTTTAAATTAAACACAAGGATTCCGTATTTTAATAACACAATGAATTTATTTACAAAATACTTTACATTTAAGAAATTTTAGTAGAACGTATTTCTAATGTCCTCCCGACGCGACGACGTGTGCACAACTGGTCCCGGCTTCTTCAATCTTCGTCCATCGTACCTTCGGTCGCGGTAAGGTCAAAGTACTCGTATGCGCTTGAAGGCTGTTTATGGCGGTGTTGCAGACGTTCCTGAGATACATGTAATTATCAGTTTATGGAGGCGTTGCGGAATATCCTGGGATGCATGTAATTAGGACTTTAGTGATGTCTTCGCACAAACATGTTAATTATTCCGGGAAAGAAATTTGTGCGGCGGCAATCCATCGAGGCGCAGAAATGCGTATGGTGGATGGGCAATAAAATTTATTGAACAATTTTCCATTTATTGCACCAGATGTTGAATTTAGGCTGATTTCAGCTGCAAACATAGTTCCAACAGTTGATACATATTTAAAATTGACATAGGCACTTTTATTTTCTTTCAATGTTCATGAAAATTTAAGGAATATTGTTTAACTTGAATATGTTCTATTGGCCGAGCATTCAGAACAATCATTTAAGCTAGATCAAAATGGCGGCTAAACTGTGCTTATGAAAGAAACTGAGCATTTTTACTTAGCTAAACTTTAAAAAGATCATTTCACCCTTTTCACATCAATTTAATGTAAATCTATAGGATAATTTTTGCTCTACATTGAAGTTTTCATTACGCCGCACGGATATCGATCAATTTTTCGGATGGCTCCGATAGCTTTTTAAATTACTTATGGAATTTTTTGTTGCTACATGAATGAGTTGCATATTTTTTTAAATAATTTTTTCTGAAAAATTATTAGAGAAGAAAAACATATTGAGTTCGCATAAGTAGGAAAATTAAAAATAACTCTCTCACCTCTAAGCATGGTGGTCACCATCACCGGTGTGTATCTAAGAGTGATGGCCTGATGAGAATTAGTGCACACGTCGAAACCACCTTCTTCTAAAATTTTAGCTGGCTGGTTAGGGTGACGGTCATATTTTTGTTCCTTGCCAATATTTCACTGCTTTACAATGTGTTTGACCTTATTTGCTAGCTTAGGGAAATAAAAGTGCTCCAGAATCTGTATTCTATTCTCGTTTGCATTTCGGTGAGCTTTTTTATGAATGCTGAGAATTATTTCCTCTTGTTCGGTTTCATTTTGGATGTTCTGTACCTCAATTTGTATAAATCGAGTTTTGTAACTTTGAAAATATGAACAGTACAATTCCTGAATAATACCCATAACTGGTTCTGTGGTCTTAATGCCGTTAATGACCCCTGGGTTTAGATATCTCTTCAAGATTCCTATGAGTTTTCTCTGTTGAATTGGCGCTCAACTATTTTGTGCTTAAGATAGTTTGGGAATGTCCTTTCAAGCTTGCATTCTGTTTAGTTCCCAAACTCCAGGATCTGTCGATTACAGAACACATTGATGGGAGTTTCAACGCTGGGAATCAGGCTGTGCGATGAGCTGTCATCGCTATTTGTACCCGCAGTCATGGAATTTATATTAGCGAATGATGGAATTCGGGATATAAAATCTGCCATTTATTAGATTGTCCGGGCTTATACAACAACTCATAGTTGAATTCCTCCAGTGGGGCTTTCCAGCGCTTTATTTTTGTATTGGTGTTTTTAAGACTCAGTGAGTAGGTGAGTGGCTGGGGGTCTGTCAAGATGTTAATCTTTTTTGAGCCGTAGAGGAAGTTCCGTTGGGAGTCTAACGCCCACATTTTGGCCAACATTTCCCTCTCGTTCGTGGCACATCCTTCTTCGATTTTATTTAGCACCCTTGACAAAAACATTATCGGTCTTTCTTCCTGTTCCAAAACGGCACCAACAGCATATTGCAAAGCGTCGGTCGTATGGTCAAATTCCTTTTCAAAGTCAGGATAGTCCAACATCACATCTCTTGATGCTAATGAATCCTTTACCTTTTGGAAAGTGTGCAGTTCTTTATCACCTAGCTGGATTTTGACCTTGCTGAAAACATTCTTCCCTATTCGACCTTCTTTTAAGGAGTGATGTCAGGAGTCTGGCGATTTTCGCGCATTCCCGAATAAAGCGTTGGTAGTAGCCCGACATGCCCAAGAAAGATCTAAGCTCCTTCAACGCCTTTGGCGTTGGGAAATGTACTATGGCATTCACATTTTTCGGGTAAGTTTCTATACCTGAATGAGAACGGAGGTTCTAAAGAATTCACACTTGCTAGCCTGAACGTTTGTAATTGCCTTCTTCAAAGTGTCTAGGACTATGTCAATGTTGCGTAAGTGTTCTACCTCGTACTTCTCATAGATGACAACGTCATCTATGTAGACGTAGCATCTAACACCAATGTGATCCCTTAGGATGTCATCCGTGGCGCGTTGAAAGATGGCTACGCTATTTCTAAGACCAAAGGGGAGTCTAGTGAACTCGCACTTCCCGTTATTGACCAAAAAAGTGGTCTTCTCAATATCGTTTTCATTCAGAGCTATTTGGTGAAACCCACTCTGAAGGTCAACAGTCGAAAAGTATTTATTCTTGCCGAGGTTGGTCAAAACTTCGTTAATCTCTGGCAAGGGGTTGTGATCGGGAATCGATATCGCATTAAACTTGCGATAGTCTATGACAAGCCTATATTTCTTCTCGCCTGATGCATCGGATTTCTTCCCGACTACCCATATCGGGGCATTCAAAGGGTATAGAGATGGCCTGACCATTCCATCATCAAGTAATTTCTAAATTTCCGTCTCTGCGATGTATTTAAGCCCAAATGGATTTAAGCCCAGCAGGATAAGCACAGGATTGCTTTCACTGGTACGAATCTCTCCCCTAACGTTTGTTGCGTAGGTGAGTTTCTCATTTGGTGTTGCGAATAAGGTTTTGTGGGATTCAAGTATTCTGAGAAGTTTCTCTGATTGTTCCTCTGTGAGGTGCTCGGTGTTAATATCAATCTTGTGGACCGACTTCGATAATCGCTGTTTAATTGGTATTTTTATTGAGTTACAAATGGTTATGAAGTTGTTGGCTGTGTAAATGACCTTCAAGCTATCATTCCCTATGATCCCGTGAAAAGATTTTAAAGGAGGAAGGAGGAAAAACTTTTGAGGTTTGGTTGGGGACCGAAAAGGTTCACATAGGCATGGTGTGTCATGTTCACACTTTCACCGATTGATTTGGCGAGAAAGGGTTTTTCGTTTGGAATGTGGTGTCTGACGCAGACGGGTTAAATATAATTTTTATTAGACCCCGTGTCTTTTAAAAATTTGAAGATATTCCCGTTCCTCGCTCTGTACTCAAAATAAGGAAGCGAAGAGCTCGTTAGTCTAAAAAATAAACATCATGGGTTTCATCGCTCAGGTTTTGGGGATCAGCAATAGTGATATCTTGTTCTTGGGGCTCCAAAACAGGGGTTACACTAATCGATGTAGTCGACAGGGGACTGCTCCTATGAATTGTCATTACAGGGTTCCGGGAAATAATCAGCATCATCAGGTTGGGGCTCTTTTTTTTTGTAATAGAAAGTACGTTGTTGTTTAGGTAGGAAGCAGCTGGCGGAGCTTGCCTTTTTATGGGGTAGTTTTGAAGGTGTTGAATTGCCCTATTTTGGTAGTTCACAACCGCTGACCGCTGTAGTGGAAGCTGGAAGTGTGGAGAGCGATAATATTGAAATTCGTACTGATTGGGTCTTTGTTGCGTTTGCATGAAAGCGGGAGAATTATTTGGTTGATAGAATTTAGCTGGTGCATGATAAGGCTCTGAATAAAAAATGTTTCGTGGAGCAGTGTTTGGTTTATATTGAGGAGGCCTTTGATGTGGAGAAATGAGTGGCTTTGGTGGCCTTTGGGGTGCAATATGTTGAGCCGGATTTTGGATCCGCCTCACATAATTGTGAGCATAAATTGATATTGTCCCACTTCAGGCAGAGATGTAGTGCCGGCGGTAAGTCCGCTACTTAAAAGCTCAGGTAAATCTGCATTTGACTCTCTAATAAATATGTCAAGGGCTTTTTCACGGTAAGATCACACCAAAATGTCCATTACTTCTTTACTCATTTCCTAGCAAGAAATTTTATTTAGTAACAGGGATAAGTGGTTATAAACTGCCTGGTAAGATTCTTGAATGGATTGCCTGTCTTGTACAAGCCAGGTTAACTGGTATTCCATCGTTCCAAAATTCCACTTGCCGGCAAAATGTAAGGTAAGGCATCGCGCTTTGTGATCCCAGTTTAATGGTCTATTGTGCGATTCCATTACGGCATCAGCCTGACCAACAATTTTGTTGCGTATTACGCAGAGAATATGAAAATAAAGGGGTGTGCCCTTGTTACGCTCATTTAAGCCGAACATTTTATCCACATTCTCCTGGTTGCCCTGAGAAATCACGGAGGCTTTTCACAATATCGGGGATTTGTCCAGACCTGATAAGTTTTCGGCCTGCTTTGTGTCAATGGCTTGATCAGCATCAAGTCCACTATCTGATCTGGGGTTAAGGATCGATTTCACGATGCGCGGGAACTTTTGAGTCAGAAGATTAGAGACAATAGTTTCGATCCGTTCTAGGGAAATTTCATTTTGGAGCATTCCAGGTGCGGCAGGAAGAGCAGGTATCGCCACGTTCATTTGGTATGCATTAAGGATTGGGGGTCGGAGTAAATTCTCGTTCCGTGACATGTCGCGAGTAAATGAAATAAAAAATTCACTTACAGTTCCTATCCACTTCAAATCCTCAAAATAAGATTGAAAATAGTGAACTAATAACCAAAATTATTATGCCACAGCATACACAATTTTAAAAGCTTGCAAATACACAATTTTCAAACCTTGCGCACCACCTTGTGTAGTACTCTTATAAATTTTGGTGATTTTTCCCTCTTTTGAATTCACTAAATATATCTTATTCGCCAAGGATTCTCTAACTAATATCAATGATTCTGACTTCACTATCTAAAGATTCAACACTTTTAATAATTTCACGGTAGTTATTTCACCTATAACACGTTAAAATAACTCTTACAACCTAATTAAGATCTGCATTTTCCACTGCCGGTAATCCTCTACCAACGTCTTTTTGCTGTGGAGCTACTCGGGGGCTTTCTTTCAACGATGCTCGTGCATCGAAATTCGGACAGCTTTCTCGTTATTTTTCCGGGCGCGTTACCTTTCGTTTGAAATAAAACTTTTGAACGCGTTTCCGTTTGTCGGTTTTCGCGTGTCCTTAATCGGGGCCCTGCGTGGGCGCCAGTTAATGAATTCCTTGAGTTTTGTTCTAAAAAAATATATCTTTATTCCACGCATCTCTTACAAAAACTGGCTGATTTAAATCTACAATTGTAATTACATTCAAACCACCAAACCAAAAATATTGTGTATCCGCTAGCATCAAGATAAAGTAAAGAAATTTAATAAAGTAGAAGTAGAAGAACATGGAATTCGGCATTTTCCGCTCTTCTTAGAAATCAATGCCCCAATATTCTATCATATATCAATTCAGCAATATTCGATCAGATATATACATATTTCTATAGAAAAACCAACTCGAATAAATGACGAAACCACGAGGAAGCACAAATTGCTGCTCAAAAAGGGATAATTCTTGGTCATTAATCACACCAAAAATTCCGACCGAATAGAATTAAGTCATCAGAAGCTAGTTTCCACTGAATTTATTTTCCGTTCTTTTTCCCTTCATCCACTCTTGTTCCAGTGCCAGTTTCTTTCGAGTGCTCAAATTTATATACACATGCATTGAGTAGCGTCGAGAAGGGAAATATTGCTCCAGGAACTCTTTATCAACCGGATCCGGGCGGGAATGCGCTATCAAACGAGGAGAGGAGTGGGCTTCAGTGGAAAATAGTCTAGGTCTATCAAAATGAGAAATCTCCGGCCATAAAAAAGGTTTCATGTTCTCGTTTATCCATAAATTTGTTAGCGAGCTGTGGAATAAAACAAATAGCAGGACGAATGCTTATTCTTTTGTACAATCCTTAAACGGGAGGATGCTGGCCTGGAGTAGTGTGTTTGCAGAAAATTGGTGAGCTTAGACTGACCCCAATTTTTCATTCATAGTTCATATAGTAAAGACACGTATCATTTGTATAAAACTCTTTCAAAGATTTGCAAATTTTATCCTTTTGCAGATTGTGACGAATTTTAATTTAAGTTTATTACCGAGGTCATAGATATAAATCATGCAGCTGTTAATTTTGCTTCCTATCTACTTGAACAATTTTTCACCATTAATTTAATCCATAAACATAATTTCACCCGAAATTTATTACATAAATGATAAATAGCAAACAATCAACTGACCGAAAATATTAACGATTCTGTCGCCGACGACGTGGAGCCCCAAAGGAAACCACTAATCGCTGAATTAAATGCGGAAATAATTTTCTAAGTTCTTCCCTTTTCACGCACCTCTGCATTCCCGCTGATTTTATAGCGGCTGCGATCCGTCTTTTGTATAAGTCCTTCCGGAAGGTACAAATATGCCGAAAAGAATAAAACAGACATTAATACCGCAAAGTCTGAGACTGAGTAGTAAAGGAAATCACCTTTTTACTAATTAATGTCCGTCTAATTCCTTTTCATAAGCCGATCATTGTTCTTATGTACATTTCAAACAACAGATTGCTCCTCGGATGGAATAGCTTCCGAGCAAGTTCAGACGCTCTCCTGAAGGCAACGAAGATACCGAAACTCTGAAATATCCTTCCGGCGCGTACAGCCTGGGACTTATTCGTTCTGTTAATTTTCACTTAAAAATTTTCTACGTGCGGCCATTACCATCGGCAACATCACGTCGTAATGACGTTATTAAGATCCTAATCGTCCCACCGCTAATGTACTCCTTATCAAACATTTTAATCTGCACCTTCATCCGTTCATTTCGTGGAAGAAATAGACAGAATGGGTTGCCGTACTTTATGGAGGAATTTTATGCAATGAATCATTAGAGAAATTTGTTTGTTTAGAACTATATAGAATATTTTTCTAATTGTACGATATGTTGAAGCATCCCTGCGATATTTTAGTGGAATTACTTAACGGAAATATTTATTATGATTTTTATATATTCAAGTGTTTCTACGATGGGGGATTTATTGTAATTCTTAACTGAACGCTGGTTTATGAGTGCTACTTTTGGTAATTTCTGGACTAACTCTACATAGCTTTGGTTCTTTATGCCTTTAGGTGAGTCTTTCTTTAAAAAAAGTCATACAAAAATCACATTGAGCTAAATCTTCTCTAGAGGGGCCCGTAGCATGAGTCTTACTCAATCTAATCACCTATTTAATGATCGAAATGCTTGGAACTGTATCAAACATGATATGTCCTTATGAAATCCACCTCACCCACCTTGCCAATTTAAGTCTCAGCAGCCCGTCATGCGAGATACTTTACAAAACTGGGCCACGGATGGAGCCATGGTACCCGATGTAACTTCCACCTTCCTTTGAATCATAAAACAGCCTTTGGTCTATCAGACAGTTTTTTTAGAGTTCACATCAGATATGTAGTGTTTATCCTCCTGAGGCCCCGGTACGACCAGTGCTAATTTAGTTTGACAATTTTTCCAACGCCATCTATTGGAATCCTAAAGTAATTCATCGTTCAATTCTGTTGTCGTTCAATAGTTACTTGTCAAAATTTGGATAATTCCCGATCAGTGCAAGTTTGACAATTTTGCGTTAACCGACATGGCGAAGTCGCGTCAAGGTAAATAGTATTTTTTGTTATTAACTCAGTGTTTTTATACTATTATCTTATTAAATATATTGTGATTTTACTGTTTCTACGAGATGTGGCAATTAAGTAATGAGACTGATTTTATTGCCGCGCTTGTGATAAACCTGCCACCTTGAAATTACCTTTCTTTTCTTTGGCATCGTTCTCCTCTTTATTGATACACGATTGATAGCCGTGGAATCGTCCACAAAGAATTTGTTCCATCGGGGCAAACCGTAAATAAGTCTACCATCGCTTAGTACTCGAAACATTGCGAAACGAGTCAACAAGGTACGCCCAGATATCGCTCCGAACTGGATCCTTCATCACGACAACGCGCTGTGCCACACCGCTCTCAGCGTGTCCCAGTATTTGGCCACTAAAGGGATCGTCATGTTGCAACAGCCGCCTTATTTGCCCGATATGTCACCCTGTTCCTATTTTTTTGTTCCCTAGAACAAAACCGGTGGTCAAAAGAACCCATTTTGAGTCGATTACGGACATCCAAGTGGCCGTGACGAGCGTACTCGTGGACATCCCAGTTGAAGTGTTCCAGAAATGTTACGAAGCATGGAAAACACGCTGGAATGGTTGTATAGCTGCCCAAGGGTACTACTTTGAAGGGGATGGCAGAGTTGTAGAATAATTTTTAAATATACGATTTCCACGGAATTAGTCTCATTGCCTGAGTGTCACACTTTGTGCAAATATTTCATAGAAAAGTTTAATAATTTTTTTCTAAATTTTACGTGTTCCCACGAGTATCATATGTGATACTGGTCTTATGGTCTTATATTTGATTTCTTTTACAGGTAAGTTATCTGAAAGTGAGATTATAAAATTGCTCAATTATAATGAATCAGATATTGAAGAAGAAAACAGTGATGATGGAAGTGCTGCAACCATGCCGAGAGGAAGAAATTGGCTAGGGAGTCCCACTTGCTAATGAAGAAGATTGGATTGAATCAGACAATGAACCTCTCTCATCTTCTCGCGTACAACCCCAATCGTCCCGAAACATATTTTCACGGAGGAAACACAACAAAAATCTTGATTTTACTCCACATGAAGACGATTTGGACGTCTCATTTTATCCTAGCGTAATTGTAAAGAGTTCTTTAGAGTATTTTGATCACTATATTGATGACCATCTATTTGAAATTATGGCCGAATGTAAAAATGTTTGCAGCGTATCAAGGACGGGAAAATGTCTGAATCCGACGCCTGATGAACTTAGACAGTTCTTTGGATATTCAATGGCAATCAGGGTGCTTTGTCTCCAACGAATACGAATGTACTTGGCATCGGAAATAAAAGCCTACTACATAGCATACACAATTCCTCGTAATCGGTATTTTCAACCAAGATCTAATTTAAAAGTTACAAATGAGAAGCTAATTCCTCAAAATGCCAAACAGAATGACAAGCTTTGGAAGACACGTCCTATTGTTTCTACGGTAGAAAAGGGTTGTGAAAATAAAAGGGGTAATTGCGTCGCTATTGACGAGCAAATTATTCCTTTCACTGGAAAATGCCAACAAAAACAAGTTGTCAAAGGCAAACCATGCCCAGAATGCATAAAAGTTTTTCTAATGGCCAATACTAATAGTATTCTGCTTGATTTATATTTATATCAGGGGAAGGGCACAACAATTGAATCAGCACTGTATCCATCACCTGAAAAACTTGATCTTGGCGAGCGTTTCGTGTTAAAACTAGGGGATACATTGTCTGCATTTTCTTCCATTTTTATTGACCGATACTTCACATCTATTCCACTTCTTGATAATTTAATAGAAAGCGGAATCAAGACAACTGGGATATTAATGAAAAATAGAGTGCCAGAGTAATTCAGCGGCCTAATTCAAAGAAAAAAGATAATAAGCGGGTATTGTTGAAAACAAATGCCGCATTACAAAAAGCTGGCAGAGGCAGTTACGATTGTGTTGTGAGGGATGACAACAAGATTGCTGTAGTAAAATGGTTAGACAGTAAAGCAATCCATGTTGCATCAACTGATGGGGCTGTCCAGTCATTAGGAACATGTCATCGCTGGAGCAAGCAGAGCGAGAAATACATCGAAGTGCCACAATCTATAGCTATAAAAAATTATAACAAGTATATGGGAGGCATTGACCTTCCGGATCGTATTATTGGCAAATATCGCATGAGAGCAAAAACAGGTAAGTGGACTATTAGAACAATAGTTCACTTTTTCGACTTTGCTGCAGCAGAAGGTTGCGTGCAATATCGGGACGATGCTGCAAAATCTGGACGCCAGAGAAAAAATATAGACCAATACTTAGATTTTAAGCTGGATTCAGCAAAACAATCAGTTTCTAGTCAATCACCCCATAATTTGAACCCACAATTTGCACGCGTGACACGCAATACCCCACAGCAAAGCCCTCGTTCCAGTCGAAGCATTCGTGAAAGTCATGTTTAGATAATATATAAAAGACCTTCCATTTCAACTAGAAAACGCAGACTCATTGAACCAATACCTCACATTACAAAAAGGATGAAGAAGCAAAACATCTGCCAACTTGTGCTAAGGGAGCCCAAAATAATCGATCGAAATGTCAAAATAAAGGTTGTAGAATCTTGACGTTTGTAAAATGTTCCAAGTGTAATATTTTTCTTTGCTTTAAAGTGAATCGTAACTGTTTTTTCGATTATCATACTTCCAAGTAGCTTTTTTTACCATAGTCTGATTAATGTGCCATTTTTAAATATTAACTGAAATAAAAATAACATGCATAATAGCCTTGTTTTGAACTAATGCAGTCCCAAGGTATCACCTGTGATACCATCCCTTACGCCGAAGAGGGAGGAGAGGTTTTTTTTTCTCAAGTGTTTTATTAAAAATATGTAGTATCTAGATATAAAAAGTAGCAATCTTAATTGTGGGTTATATACTTTAGTCTTGGGTCTCAGGAGGTTAAGTTGCATTTATAGTTCCTGAAAGACAGCAGTGATTGCGACTGCCTCAGCAACCTTAGATTTTGAACTTAGCTCGAATGACATTGCCTGACACCGCGCACGTACGTTAGCTGCTAGTTTCGGCGGTGTCGCGGAGCAGGTTCTTTTCGCCAGTGCAAAGTCCACTACAAAAGTATTTTCGTTCGCATTAATTAGAGATTGGTTCGATATTTAGTGCCAGAATACGTGAGACAAAAAGAATCAGGCATACAAAGAATACGTAGGTAGAAAATCTAGGACCAAGACAGATAACTATGAACATTTCAGAAGAGTAGCGAACAAGATCATTAGACTAAGAAACGAAAATGCCATGACAGCCAATTGAGAAGTATCGATGTAAGTCTAGCGAGCAAGAACACAAGACAAGAATACAAAGTAGTAAAAAGCCTGAAACGTGATCATCAGCCCTAAACCACAACTTGTCGTGATCATCGGCAATATCTTTGCTGATTCAACCAAGATTAAGAAAAGATGGGCATCGTTTTTCAAGAACCTCCTTAATTCTACGCACAACTCCAGAGCATTGGAGCCTACAGATGTCTGCGGAGACGTTCTATTGGCCCCATCGACTCTGCATGAAGTTTGTTCCATCATCAAAGCCCAAAAGAATAATAAAGCGCTGGACATCGAAAAGATTCCAGTGGAGCTGATCAAACATGGTGGCAGCAGTGTTTATAAAGCTATTCACGACGTCATTCAGCACATTTGGCAATAAGAACATATGCCGAAAGAGTGGAGCCAATCAATCATATTCCTTATCCACAAAAAAGGTGATATGATATAGTGCGAAAATTATAGAGACATTTCATTACTGTGTACAGGGTTAAAAATATTTTCAAAGATCTTGGAAAATAAAGTCAGATCATACGCCAACAGTATTATTGGGGAGTATCAAGGTGGTTTTAGAGCAGGTAGACTGATAACAGACCAATTGTTCACAGAGAAACAGGTACTTGAAAAATTTTGGGAGTTCAGCGTAGACGTACATCAAATTAGCATACGACAGTATTGATCATAGCGTACTGTACCAAGTAATGCATCCCAGTCAAATTAGTCCGTCTTACCAAAATGACAATGACGTCGACAATCACCCAGATGGGCTCACCCATTGCTATTGCTACCTGTCGATACACGAGGTACATTATTACCAAATTCGAGCT
This sequence comes from Odontomyia ornata, assembly GCA_963969285.1. Taxonomy (NCBI): domain Eukaryota; kingdom Metazoa; phylum Arthropoda; class Insecta; order Diptera; family Stratiomyidae; genus Odontomyia; species Odontomyia ornata. The sequence continues at coordinate 451,883,297 of OZ017739.1, read as the reverse complement.
AAGTAGTAGCCTATGCGGGTGACATCAACATTTTGTCACGGTCATTAACAACTGCCAAAAAACCGTTCCAGAAACTCGACAGCGAAGCAAAACTAGTAGGGCTACAAATCAACGAAAACAAAACAAAATTCATGACGTAGTTGAGGGAAAATACCTCAAATACACAAAATATCAAGCTGGGCAAATACAGTTTTGAAAATGTGAGCGAATTTTTGAGACGAAATACGCCGAAGAATACAGCTCGCAAATACAATATTTTATTCAGTTTTGGCCATCTTGAAGACCAGCTGCATACACAGGAAGACAAAGCTCCAAGTATACAAATATCTGATAAGACAAGTGTTATGCTATGGGTGTGAAACATAGACCTTAACGCAAGCATCCGCAAATATATTGAATGTATTTGAGTGACGGGTCCTGAGGCGAATAATCGGAGGAGAATTACACGGGAACCAATGGTGAATTCAATACAACCATGAACTGTGCGAAATTTTTGACGAGTCGGAGGTCTCAACTATTGTAATGCTGCGGAAGCTGCAATGGGCTAGACACATGAATCGTATGGGCGAACAACGAATACCCAAAAAAAGTATTCGCTGTGAGAACTGAAGGCCGGGTTATTGGAGGAACCGAGGAAACGCTGGTCTTCAAGACAGTTCATCACTGCTCGGATTTGGGAATCAGAGGACGCGGTCAATGGACCGAGACAATGTCATGGGTGAACATTGAGATTCCATAATGTTGTTCACCCCAAACACTATCATACGCGATTTTGTAAGATTTAAACCTACGCAATACCAAGCTGCACTTTATTAACTTTTTTTGAAAACCTAATAATGTGACCAACAGCAAGTAATTTAAATTTTCATTTATAAAATGACTACTTGTTATATTACGGAAAGAAAGCCACATCATATTTTTTGCCTTTTAACTTCATGTAATTAAGCTTAAGTAGCTAGGTTGCTCCCGATTTTCACGCCACATTATGGATAACGTAAGCAGCAACAAGCGCCGAAGTATCAAGAACCCACGCGAGCTCAAAAAACGCAAGTTCCCGGTACTACGACTAGTTCACAAGGTAGCGGAAACTTTTGTCGTCCAATCAACATATGTGGCAGCATAAAACATGTAAACCCTCGAAGCAATGTGAATTGCATCGCAAACAAAATAACTTGCAACGCTGGGAGGTAATCCGAATTTGAATCGTAGCTCCCGTCATGCGACAAGAGGTGTTCATGATATGCGCGATAATCTGTGGGCATTTACATCATTTCCTAAAATCAAGGTTTCATACTGTCTGTGTTTTCATTGATTTTTCTTTCCGACATAGACTCCCAATGAATTTTGATGCAGTATATAATACGCCTAAATCAAAATCGAACCTGAGTGCTGTAGAAATTTACAGGAAAACGATTTTGAGTTCGGATCAAAACATGAGGCTATCGTCAAACCCAACATTCCCATCAGGGGTGCAGCCACTGAGCTTCCGGCCAAGGACACAAACTTAACGATCACGCCATAAACATCTTCACACTCACGCAGATCCAGCAGAGATGCATACATGTCACCAAAGAGGAACGCACCGAGTAACGAAGCCAGAGATGCTGCTGAGGCAGCAATGGCACGCATACTGAAGGGTGTCACTTGCGAATTCAACACTTCATTAGTGGCAAGCAAAGGACGAGTAAGCGTGAACTCGAGGCGTAACGTAAGTTAAAAGTGGCAGCAACAAGAAAACGAAAGTGCTAAGGAGGAGGTGAAAGAAGTACTTCACGCTCTAGAAGAATTGACTGTTAACTACGATCAAAAATTACTAGGAATCGAGACAAAAAACAAAGATATTAATACTATGAACGAGGAAACAGGCTACATTGAATGGCGTTACATCGGAGTTGCAACAATTGAAAGATATGTGAGCGCATCATGAGAAATGAATTTATGGAATGCTCTCAAATCTTTTGCGTGATCTGTCGAAAGTTGGACAAGCCATATGCGCGGATAGTATCAGTGAGATGGAAATGAATACACCTAATCCAGGTGGAATGGTTGAAGAGGAATTTACTGCGGCTCGACTATATATTAGTAAAATTAAATCTGAAACTACAAATATCGCACATGATGTCAGAATCTGGAGGTGTTACAAACAGGTTCAAATAAAAAGGTTTCTGAATATGGAAAGGATTTAGGCGGATACCGTTCGTTGAGCTCACAACATGAAGCCAGAATGAAGTCATTGTAGGAATCAATGCGAGAGTCTCAAATCTATGGTTTTCGGGAAGAAGTGCAAAACTGAAAACAGCTGAGCATGTTTCAACTACTAATGTTGAAGCGTTACGCGCAATGTTCGAAATCAACAATTGGCAGAGCTTCGTGATGAGCTCTCAGCCAAACAAAAGGCTATGAATGAGCTTAAAAATATCAACCAAAAATTAACTTTGGCACACCAATAAATGGCCACCGATTACGACAAGCTCAAACAAGATAAAGCTGATAAATCCACTTAACGACATGAAAGAAACACGGATACAACCCCTAACTGGCTTTCGACATCATGCCGAAGCGTACTATTTACTTATTTGCACGAAATTCACTATATTCCATCACAGAAATCTAAATTAAGAAAATCGCGACATTCCCGAGGAGAGATTCAATGATCGAAATTATTTAAAACTAGTAGATAAATATACATACACGACACTCCACGCATTGGCACGGTGATTAAACTACCGGCGTCGACGAGGAAAACTAGGAAATTTTAGCGCCGGCTCAAGAAAAAAGCGAGTTTTATTGCGAAACCCTCATCTCGCGTCGTGATGTAAATAAACGTTACTTACAGTTCGAACTGTCAGTCAAATGCATTCAGTGTATTCAGCGCATAGTACACTTAATTCCCACTAGGATCACCGCCGAGTGGAACTTGTTATGAGTGAAATCTAGCGAAGGAATCACTCGAACAAAAGGAAAAAAGACCCCAAAACATGATTTTGGCGGGAGAAAAAAACGTTAGCCCGGAAGTTATTTTAGCCCGGGGAGATTGGCATGCTTTCTTATTCTTTTGGGAGTTTTTCCGAGCAACCGGCGGAGGTATAACAGAGCGTTAATCAGTGCCAACATTTGACGAGGAATTGGATATGAACCCTGGATACCGGAACATTAAATAGAAGACGAACCTTGGATATCTGAACATTACATTGGGATGAGAAAACTGTGCGGTGGTGATAATCAAGAAGAAGAGTAGGTTATAAATGTAAGTGGCTTCAATTTTGCTTTATATTTGTCGAATTGTGATAAATAAAGAATATCACTCAAGTCGAGTAAAGGTGATTTTAAATTTTTTTCCTTTCCATACAACATAAATACGTTCCTTTTCAGCTGTGAAAGGTGTGGCTCGGGAATTCTTTTCCCGCTGACTAGGCAGAAAGACGTGGGAAAGTTAAGTGAGGTGGTAGTGTTCGGTGGGTGCAGTGAACGTTAGTGTTTCAATTAAATTCGGTTACCCTGGTGTTGGAAACTACGAGTTTTGTGTAGCGGTGAAATACTTTAACTTGTTCTGCGTGGCAGAGGTGATTTTCGCAGCTAAGTGACGGCGAGTATATTTGTTAATTTCGCTCCGGACGGTCGTCTTCTCGTTCGGACGACCACTTGAAAGGCTTGGAGGATCAAACGAGTGGCGCCCACGCCCGTCTTCGGGTGAGTTAGTTCAGGTCGGTGGAGCCTCAGTCGGAGTAGCCCCAATCGAACGGTGGGGCCGCTAGGGGATCAGTGATACCAGTTGGAGGCGCTATTCCCGAGGAAGTGACGGCCCTTGACGGGCTGTAGTGCTACGAAGAAGGAGAAGTACGCCATCACAGCCACACAAAATAACACAAGCTGAATTAAATGATCTTATAAGGGACCTAGAATTGTCGACAAACAAAGCAGAACTTGTGACTATTATATTTTAGGTGAACGTTTAGTTTTTTATAAAGATGTCAGTGGTTTGATGGTAGCCCTTAACAGTACGTATAAACAGAATGAATGCCGACATTTCGTAGAAAGCTTTAAGTTAAGCTTAAAAGCTGTTTTTTGACAAACGTGAAATATTTTACTTTCGATTTCGATTCGTTACCCAGAGTCTTATGAAAATATGAATACCGTTTTGCTGCGCGTTAAGTATGATAGATACCAATGGAAAACCTGCGGGGTTTTGAAAATTGTAGCTCTGCTTCTTAGATTACAATTACGCTACATGAAATTTTGTTGCTGCATTTACAAATGAGATAGTTAGGATAGAAAAGAGCATGATAAAAAAAAAGTTGTGGCCTCATCGTCAGACACTTCAATCTGCGCAAAAAATGTTAAAAATGACCCTTTATTTCCACAAAAAGTGTCGCTCCTGCCGTCACATATAAAACTAGGACTGTAGGAAAATTTTGTAAAAGCAATAAACAAAAATGGGGCTGGTTTTAAATACCTTCGCCAAACATTTCTAAGATTAAGAGACGCTAAAGTCAAGGAAAGTATATTCGTCGGTCCTCAGATACGAAATTTATTTAAAGATGATAACTTTGACTCGGTTATAGAAGGTTAAGAAAAAAATAACCTGGGATAGCTTCGACTTGTCTCAAAAAACTTCTTGGGAAATAAGAGGATTCACAACTATGCTGAACTTGTCGAAATAATGTTTTCATCATTCAAAACCTGGATTGCGACATGTCCTTGAAAATACAATTTCTACACTCCCACTTGGACTTCTTTCTGGATAATTGCAGAGCTTTCAGCGATGAACATGGCGAGCACGTCCATCAGGACATCGCAAACATGAGAAAACGGTATCAAGGACACTGGAACGTTTCAATGTTGGCTGATTATTGCTGAACTGGTTTTCGAGATGTTACAGAAGCAGAATACAAGAAGGCGGGAAAAAAACTACGTTGCAATTCTACTGATTATTGTAAAAACACCATAGTTTCTGTTAATTTTTGCAAAAATTGTTTTATTTTCTAAAAAAGGAAAACTAATTTTAATACAAATTAATAATTTCTGTATTATGTACATGAAAATAAATAAAGTAAGGTACTTTACATACGGAATACGTTTTTAAACTCAAAATGTGTAGACAAGTTTATTTATTTCACTTCCTTCAATTTCAGCAAACAGTTTTTTGTTTTTTTTTCTTTTCAATCGTTTCTTCTCTCAATCTTTCATTGCCATTCAGATTTCACGTAATCGAGGTTAATTAAACTTCAATCCCGTTTGCTCTATTAACCTTCCCAACTTTAACCAAATGCAATATTTCCAATTGCAACTGTGGTGATTCGCATACAACCATGATAATGCATAACTATATGCAAATACTTGCCCACTCAGATATAAAGGGTAATTCATTATGAGGTTTGATTTTCAATAGGCTGTTTTTGATAGATCATGCGTGACTCCTGTCAAACTTTAATGTCATTTTTATTTAAGTATTTTTTGACAAATCATCATGGAAACACTTACACCGCAACAACGTATTCAAATTGTTCAGCTATATGACGAAAATCAGCCTTCTGTGAAAAACATTTTTCGTGCAGCAAGAGAAACAATGGACTTATTAAGAAATCATTTTGATGAGAACCTGATTTCACGTTTTGGACCAGCAAATTGGCCACCTAAATCGTGTGGTATCACACGTTTTGATTATTTTCTTTGGGGTTACATGATCTCTGGTCTGCAGGGATAAGCAAGCTTCAATCGAAGCTTTGGAAGCCAACATTACTCGTGTCATTCGCGAGATAGCGGTCACTATGCTGGAACGCGTCGTCCAAACTTGGACCCTCAAGATGGACCATTTACGGTGCATTCGCGGTCAATATTTAAACAAAATAATCCTTAAAAAGTAAATGTCATCGATTGTTCTTTCATTTCACAATAAAATGTTTACTATAGAATTCAACTTTATGCCTTTTATTTGCGATAAAAACCAAACCTCATAATGAATCACCCAATATTTGCATCTGATGAAACTTATAAAAATGTTGTCTCGGAGAGAACCCCATATTGAAATTCGAACGCGTTAGCACCTACGCTAGCTTCCGACATTTTCTCATGCATACAATGATCAAGTTCAATTGAGCAAAGCATTAGCTCACATCAATATTATTGTAATAGTCAAGCTTATACGGGGATGAGGAAGTATTATTATTGTCCCATTGCAATGAATGCATGGACAATATCAAACAAAAAAAGTGAAAGGAAAAATAAGAGGAGAGATAATAAGATTATTTGTTGGTCGAGATAATGGGAAAATAAAATTAATCAAAAAGTAACATTTATTTATTGAGGAAGGGAGAGTAGATATTTTTATAATAAAGGAGAAAATTCGAACTAATGATAGCAGAGGGTTAAAGCAAAGAAAAATGAGTATTTTATGAGGAATGTGCACCCAATGGAAACGATGACATTGAGCATTTAAATTAATGAATAGGAGAATGCCCGTAAGCCATAAATTCACAAAACCATGCTGTCAATGATCATCTTTAAAAAGAACAATTTCTGATGAAAAAAATAGTTTGCATGACAATACAAAGTTTTTAGGTACAAAAAATGAATTTGCTGTTCTATGCTCCAAAGGAGGATATGTTCCAGATAATTTTTTATCTTATTACTGCGGTATTCACTAAAAAGCTCTTTGTGGCAAATTTTTGAACTTGTGAGATGTAATGAGTAACTTCATAAAGCAAGTAAATTAAATCAGAGCATGTGCCCTTCAAAGAAATGAGTTCCAAAAATTACAATTAAACTTCAAATCTGCCAATTAAAAATTTAAACATTGGAACACTGATTTAGTGCACCCCAACGGTGGATTACATTACCGAAGGCAGTCGCACGCGGCTGGGTGAGCAGCTGATGCGATTTACCATATACACGGGAGAAGAAAGACAAGTTTTGGGACGAATCGAATAGTTATTGCCTCCAAATTCTTTTTGATAAGTCATTATGATGAGTGAAAGTGATATCATTAGAAAACAAACGCGGTGCAATACTAACCGGGAGACAGATCACAATAAAATGCTTAATTCTTCGTAGTCGTGGATTACTGTGATAGAATTTCTACCGGTTCCGTCATGGTGTTCTCTTGAAATTACCTACCCATTAACATAATTTCAACAAAATGTGTTCCTTTTCTTCCCATTAAAATTCCAAGTAAAGCAATCGGACCGATAATGCATTGATACGAGGGCGGTCCCAAGAATAGCCAACCTGACAAAGAAAACCGGTCTCAAAAATACCCGACCTGACAAAGAAAACGTTTCTCGAGCGCCTTCCATAGGAGTGTGTGTAAAGGGTGACTGTCGTGCCGTCATTATGTATTGGAATTGTTGAATTTGGTCTCGTGGATTTTTCACGTCCTTAACCCTAAACTTGCTTCAGTTTCTTGCATTGCGATGAATGGTTCGTATTATCGTTTTGGCTGAGGATCTGAAAATCAAGCAAGGTACAGCAACGCAATTAGTGAGAAGGGAGTAGTCAACCCCACCTGTATCACCTTACCAAGTACATGTATTAGAGCGAAGCATTTGCTGGAGTTCATAACTGTAACTAGCCTCCAATTTTTGTTACCAAACCCCATTGAGTAATTAAATAATACTGGAGTGGACAACCACGTGACAATATGGTTGCAACAACCCCTGCGACCACTTTTCCTACTGCTACGCTCTTGTTTACAGCCTTAGAGAGAGCCAAACTGCACAAGCAAACATGGCTGCGGCTCAATGTAAAAAAATTTTCATACAATACCAAAAATTTGCCTTCTATTTGAAAAACCTTCAGCATTGTATGAAAAACATGCAAAACATTAATATATTAACTACTCAATTGTGAAAGGAAATACCTACTGATCCTTTTCCACAATGATTTTGTCACGAAGTCACTACACATTTCATTTTGAAATTCTAAATTAATTTCACAGTGTCACACGTTAAAGTCACTTGAATCACAAACTGCAATCGAATGTTTAAACACTTGGAACGAATTTAGATCGCGAACACTTTCCACAATTTTAATATCGGATAAAATTCGCGACGAAACTTGCAAATTGGCCAATTTGGCGTCCAATTTGCATCAGTCAACTTGACAGTCCGTTCACACCTAGTCAGCTTCTGGAACAAGAAAGTGACCAGCAAGAGGCAGACGGGGAGGAAATGACAGACTGTTCACTTGGAAGAGAACAGAAACCGGTCGCATGCTCTCTCATGCATTTTATATGAGCTTAGCCCATCCAGTTCTTAACCAAACCCATTGTGGTGTCGGTAATGCGTGGTTGCTCAGTCTATTTGTGTTTTCGGTCTGTCTACCACGGCATATGAAGATCGAAGGAGTTCACTGCTTAATTATATAGAAATACAACACCTAAATTTCGAAACGAACTAGCTAACTTTAAGTAAATAAAATGCATGTTTTCATCGAAATTTAAGAGGATTCTGAACAAAATTTTATTTCACCAAATAACTAATACATAGCTGTGATTATTGTTGTTAAATATTAGGAAAGTCTACTAAGTAAGGGAAACGTTTTTCTGATCGTCGATAATAGCGATTGTATTTCACTTTCACATAATTTAATGTCCGATCGAATATCGAAAAACTTTTAAGTCCTCTTTTGTTAATATTAATTGCAATTAAAAGAATGAATAACATGAATTATTAAACCTTACCCGACGGACTTTCCATTTCTCTCGAACTGACCGGGCATAGAACCCGCATTGATGGCAGGCTCCTCCACTAGCATGGGCTAGCCTCCACTAGCATGGGCTACCCATCAGGCACGCTCCTCCGTTTTTATGTTGTTGACAGGGACTCTTGCCGGGTAGAGTGGCCTTCGGCTCACGTGCCCTTTTATGATATAGGGTTATGTGATTTTATCGCATAACGCTATAGCATAAATTGGTTACGTTTGCATTTCTCATTTGAGGGAAAGAGTCATACATATTATTTTTCTATGAGTTTTCCACTTAAATTGGAAATGCATGGCCATGTCTACGTTGGGATCTTGATCCGGTTGAGAGGGGGCACTGCTTCCATCTAGATGCCCCACTCTTATTTGTGGGTCATAAGGATCGTCAGTCTCGACGAAGTCTCTGTAAGTTTGTCGGTTTTTGCCTGGCCCAATTTGTTCTTCGCGTGGTCTAGTGCTTAGAGCACTAAGCCCGTAAGCTGAAGGTCTTTGGTTCGAGTTTCGTTGGCGTCAACGAGATTTAGTTCGAGTGATTCTTCGGACGGCTTGTAAGCCCGTTTAGTAATGAAACGTACTGGTTTAAAATCAGAACGTATCGCAGCTGGGTGGACGGACACATGGCCAAAGCGTGATAATGATCATATCACCTTGTGAAGTACCGGTACATTCGATCATGACAATGAGACACTCGAACTATCTCTAAGCGAAGGCCTAAAAGGGGCTGTAGTGCCAAGAAAAAAATAGAAAAGAATTTGTTCTTCAAACAAACATAGCAACCCTTAGGAGGTTACCTCACCCTCGACACCAGTCGATCGGCATTCGACCCTTTTAATTCGTGAATGCGAAATATTTTTTTAGTGGTTCCTTGTACTAGGGGGAAAGAACTTTTCCCACGACACGCGTCCCCAGACAAGGTAAAACTAGGCTGAAGCAGCAGACCATCACTGCAGTCCTAAACGGACATTTAATCCACCTGCTTCACTAAAAAACCTTCTTTCTGCATTTACCAAGGTTCTCGAACGAATAGTACATAACAAGCTGTATTCCCTTCTACTTCCTCATCTAGCCTTTAAATTATAAGAGGTAGATCCACTTTTTCTAATCTTCTTTCCTTCTCCTACACTGTGTCCTCTGCTTTAGATAACAAGTACGAAGTAGGTGTCATTTAAACTGATTTCTCAAAAGCCTTCTACTCAGTTAACCATGGCGTTCTTATGAAAAAGCGTAAGGCCTTAAATGTTAACTCGTCGCTTCTCCACTAGTTATTCTTTTCCTCTGTGGCTGTGAGTGTGTAGTTTCATATAGGTCTTACAAATCTTCCTCATACGGTCCTTATTCTCGTGTTTTCCAAGGTTCAATCCTGGGTCCCTTATTATTTTTAGCGTTTATAAATGATCTTCTTTCTTTATTTAATTCTTTGTCGCTTGTCTATGCTGACGATTTAAAAATCTTTAGGGTTATACTTTACATTCCATCAACGACTGCTTGGGCCTCCAGGAAGATCTAGAGTTGCTTGTTTCCTGGAGCATTACTAATTCTCTTCCCTTTCCTGATGTCCCTTTCCCGTAAAAAATCCTCCATTTCATTTATTTGGGGCTGTTTCTACTCACAAAGATCTGGGCGTCCCCTTTATTATTTCGAAGGCATCTAGAATGGCTGTTTTTATTTTAAAAATTTCTAAAGGCTTCATCAACATTTCCTCTTGTATCTGTCTATTTCTCTTACTGGTTCGCTGTCAATTAAAGTACTGTGCTCAAGTGTGGTGTCCTTATCAGCGTTACTTAATTGATGCTCTTGAGTCAGTACAGCGTAGATTTACAAGATCTCTTCTGTTCAAATTTCATATACCATATGTTTCCTATAGTGAACGTCTTTCACTCCTTCACTTGCCCTCCTTAAGATTACGTAGGTCCTTCCTGGATGAATGCCTGCTCTACAATCTTTATCACAATCTGTTATCGCCAATTTTGTGTAATAACATCTCTGTCTATACTTCTGAGCGTGTCAGTTGATCTTCAGTAACTTTCAGCGTTCAGTTTGGACGTAGGGAAACTTTTGTTAATTCGACCTTTGGACGTTTGCCTAGGAATCACAACATTCTTGGTCTTGGTCCTATACCTTTCAGTTTGTACGAACATAAAACTCGATTACAACGAGAGGTTCTTGAATTTTACCATCATGATTAAGCAGGCCCGTGCGCAGAAACCTGTACTTGGGGGGGGTTTTCAACTTTTATGTTGTACTTGTGAAATAACAATCAAAATTGATTTGGCCTAACAGTACATGGTCCATTCATAGTGATAATGATAATAAATGTAGATTCAGTGAGCAAATTTATAAAAAAAATTATTAATAAAAAATTAAACATATAAGGCAATATCAAAACATTATTTGTTCTAAACATTTTCTACTTTATGTATTGAATCTTTATGTTTTAAACAAATTTAACACAAGCAACTCAATAATCACAAAAACAATATTTTGAAAAACACGTTTATTATTTCTTTTTAACATTTAGAAGTACAGCGTAGCACGATCACTGAAGTTGACTCAACAATTTGACTCTTCGTGGTACCGAAAAAAACTCGTCTAAAACTTTTTGAGGGTCGATCTCAACATCTCGGTGTATATTTAAAGACACCAAACCGTTCAACCGCTCTTAAGTCATAGTTGATCTGTGATACGTCTTTAAACGACATAACGTTGAGAAAGAACGTTCATTCGTGGCTGTAGTAACTGGCAAAACTGCCAGAATTCGAAGGATTTGATGCACATTGGGAAACGCATCGTCGTTGCAAATATCAAGTGCCTCAAGTGCATTGTTGATGTTCTTACTGGCAATACGCCGTCACCAGAGTTGAACTTCAGCAATCCAAATGTCGCTGGAATTGTCGGGTAAAATCGCAGAGTACGATTGAAATAATTTGATGCATGACTGTTTCTCTAGGATTTTCATTTTGTTGGGAAAAATGCAGGAAAAATTTGATAAAATGTTACGGTGCTTCAAGAATCGATCGTTCAAATGAGTAATAAAGGTATCGAGGTAAGGAATGTAGATAGTAATTCTGTAATAATCTACCACTGAGTCGGCTGGTATGTTGGAACGTTGAGTTTGTCGCGACGTAGTCCTTGGCTTTTGCAACTCAAAGTCATTTTCTTCGCCTATTTTTCTCACAATTTTGAAAATTTCCCCAAAATTTTCTTCAGCATTGTCTCTTCTCATGACTAGTTCCTCTTTTGCATTATCCGGCAATTCAATAGCCTCCGCAAGGTCTTGATATTTTGCTTGCAAAACTCGATTGAGGGACAATGTCAAAGAATGCACTGAACTGAGCACTGCCATGCATACCTGTAAGTAAGATATTGGATCGTGACTTAAAACGATCAGAATAAATTTAAAAGCTGATTGCATAAATATGTATAACAGCGAATAAAAAATTGTTTTGAAAATATACCTGGAAATTTGAAGTCTTTACAGCCGAAAGTAGTTGAAAGGCTCCAGATGAAGTTGTTGGGTCTTTCCAGGTGGTCGAAATTGTTTCTAGGGCACGAATAACAGCTGGTTGCAATTGCATAAAAGTTTGAACAGATTCATGTTGTTCGACCCGTCTAGTTTCACAAAACTGCTTCAATTTTCTTATTCTATTTTTTTTTAGATTTTCATCACCATCAATAGCATCTTGCAAAGCTTTTTGGCGTTTTGGATAGACAAAAAAAGTGTGAATACTTTTGAGGGTTCCCAGGCAATTTTTTATTACACTCAGATTGCAAGCAGCGCTGACCGCTAGATTGAAGGTGTGCGCAGCATAATGCTAGTAAATCGCAAGTTCATATACATTTCTGATTATTGCTTGTGCCCCTTGAAACTTTCCACTGACAGATTTCGCCCCATCATATCCTTGTCCAAAAAAGAATTTGCAATCGAGACCTGACGATTTCAAGAAATCAAGAAACACAGTCGCTATGCCTTTCCCAGTAAAATCCTCGATTGGTAAAAAACACATGAAATCTTCGCGTATGATGAATTTTTCATTTTCTTGGTCCAAATATCTACTGCAAATTGAAGCTTGTTCGATCCCTCCAATGTCTGGCGTATCGTCTCCGAGAAAAGAAAAGCCCCTTGACAGGTTAATTTGCTTGATTTTTTTATTGAATATCAAATTTTGACAAATCGATATTAGCTTATTTTGAATTCGATCGCTTATGTACATAGCATTCTTCGGGGAATTTTCCAAATGCTCTCGCAGGTGCGGATCAGATTTTGATAGTAGTCTTAAAATGCTCCGTAAATTTTCATCGTTCACAACCGGATTTTCTTCTAGAATTCTACCTGTATCTTTCGTACCCCGTAAAGCGATTCCTTGGCGGCCACACAAAATTATCACTTGAATTATTGGTGCCATATATCGCTTACTGTTACTTATAAAGTCAAGTTTTTGTTTTGAAATTTGCATATCTATGGCCAAAGCTTTTTCTTTCTCGATTTCTGCCCTCGAAGACCATTGTAAGAGCGATTTCTTGTGATATTCATGCATACTGTGTTTCTGAAAAGTGTACAAGGCTTTTTTCCAATTCTGAAACGGCCTGGTAACCAGCTGACCAAGAGTATTATGTTGAGCACCTCCGTGCGTAACACCGAACAAAACGCAATACTTGCAGAATGCGCCGTCTTCTTTTGCTGAGTACGCTAGCCATGAGTATTTTGTAAGCCACGTTTTTTGAAATTTCAGATTTCTAGTGCCCGATGTTGGGAAACTATAGTTTTCAGAAGGACTCCAGATTTTGTTTTGCAATCCAGCAATTGAATCAATTCCTTCAGATGGAGATTTTTTAACAAAGAGCCCGATGTCATAAGAATTTTGACGAGACTCGTGTGCAAAATAGGATGTGGATGATTTTACTGGTATTATTTGATCATTTTTCGTGTATCCAGATGTCTGAAAAAAATTTTCTACTATCACTAAAAACTCCCTTTGCCTACTACCGCCAAAAATTTCCAAGAGTATAACAACAAAGAATCATTTTTTTAACAAACCACATACCAATCAGAACTTGATACTTTAGAGTTGATCAAAAATATGCTGAGAGATTTTATATATAAAAAAATTACACGTATTTCAAGATTTCACTAAAAAATAATTTTTTAAAGTTAATATCCTCAATCAAAATTCATATAACTTGCTCAATTTTTTATAAAATAGGTCTGCATAAACTTTACTATCTCCAGTTGTGCTGATTGGATCAATGTCAATTTTTTTTTATTTCACGTATATTTTCAACAATTCGAAATAACAACAACTTATTGTTAATATTTTTTGTACCCTTCTTTCAGCTTAAATAAATTATGAAAAATACGATGTTTTTAATAAGCAACTATACGAAGTGGCAGAAGTCTTTTATTATTTTATTAAAAATTACCCTTGTAAAGAACATTTTTGAACAACTTACATCTTCATTTTCGATGCGTGGTTTCTTTTTCAGATAGTTCCGAATGTCCATGTTCAGGTACAATAATGATATCCACGATGTATGATGGCCTAAATAATAATAAAAAAAGTAATATAAAACAATAATGCACTAGATAGAAAATGAAATCGAAGAATTTTTTTTATATAGTCTACGAGAAAATGAAATGTTTTTTTAATATTTCAACAATCAAAAGCACGTCATTTAGTCTATTCGAGCCACTGCAAAAATTCCACTTTGTGAGCAGTGAAGTTCTTGACTCGACAAAACCGAACCTTATAACGCGGAAGGTCACGTGACAAAAGAAACACTATCGTTGCGGGCAAAAGGGAAATGTGTTTATATGTCTTTGAATGCTTTGTCCCGGCTTATCTATTGCGAAGACAACAGCTTTTTTTTGTGTGTCAGGAATTTTAATGGTTAAAGCTTGATTGATAGAAGATGTAGGCATTTTATGTTATGTGTAGATGGAATTTCATCTGAACGGAGAATTTCAGGCTCGAAAAATTTATAATGGATTTATATCAGTCGCGCACGCGACTATGTGGGTGCAAATAAATTTATTGAAAAAATATAAATTTACCTCATCGGCCAGATCCCACGAGGTCCAAAAGGGAGTGCTGCAAAATACAGCAGAGCGTCTATTAGACGCCGTCTAGTCTCGAGCACAGTCAAGCACAGTGTGGCACAGTGGAGGAGATAATGGACTTCGGGGGTTACCCACTTCGATAAGGTTCTATATATAGAATACTGTAGAATACTGACTCCAACTGACTCGATCGACGTGAACCGTGAACCTATGCATCGGCGCGACATACCGATTCATGCTGATGAAGAACTACGACGAGGGAGGGGGTTGAGGGAAAAGGGGGAATTTCTCTATCTTTTCTTCTTTGGTGCGCGTTCACCAATGTATTTACTATTCTATGCAAGATATCAAAATTTATACGAAAACGTTAAAACCAATAATAGAAGGATTTCATCTGATCAAAATCGTTTGAAAGATCTTCTTGGGGGGGATTCTGACCCCCAAAACCCCCCCGTCCGCACGGGCCTGTGATTAAGTTTCTCTCATGTATTTACTTTTTAAAATTTACCGTTTTGCTTGCGCTATTTCGTGATTGTATATAATGTCATTTTTTCTTAGTCTATTAAGTCATTAAAATTCTTTCTTTTTTTGAAGTAATCTATCTATATTGAATTTTCTTTAGTTCTGTTTAACTTACCTAGTTTTGTGTAATTGCATGTCTATAATAATATATATATCTATATATACAGAAAAAACTCCAATTATAAAATTGGAGTTTTTTTCTGTATATATATACATATATATATATATATATATATATATATATATATATATATATATATATATATATATATATATATATATATATATATATGTGGATATATCAATAAATAAGTAAATGAAGTCCCAAATAATTACGGATATTGCATTTAAAAATATGTTAGAGGAAAAACAAAATAGGACAGGCCTAACATTTAAAAAAAATCAACCATCAAATTTGAACGTAAAAATCAAAACTATTTAAAAAAAAAGGAAAAGCTCTAGGCAGCAATGGAAAAAAATCTTCATGTCAGGTGTATGAAGATCCTCCTACTAAAGAGTGGATTAAATGCAATACGTCTAAATCATGGTGGCACAAAAACTGGATGAGCTATGAGACTATTGTTTTTACGTGTGACATATGTCATATAGATTGTTTTGAGAGTCTATTTGAATTTTTGACATTGCGTACACATCCCCGAAGGTCTACGCACACTTTCCCTTCGATGCGGGTAGGCATCCATAGATTACATACTGATTAATAGCTTTAAACGTAGTCCGCGTGGCTTAGTGGTTAGAGCACTAAGCCCGTAAGCCGAAGGTCTTTGGTTCAAGTCTCGTTGGCGTCAACGAGATTTAGTTCGAGTGGTTCTTCGGACGGACTATAAGCCTGTTCAGTTATGATACGTGATGGTTTAAAATCAGAAGATTTATTATTTTATTTATGTTTTAATATTCAAAAATGTTGATTATATACGAAAAAAGGTTTTTGTTAATTTTAATGTATACGTATTTGATTATTTTAGTAATTGACGTGAAACTGCGTGCAGTTGCCCCACATGACTCTATTCTGTCTTCTAAATACACCGTTTTATACCTCTAATACAGAAGACACAAGAGTGATAGTATAAGTGTGAACGGTAACACTTATATATATCCCTATGGACCATGAAAACATTAGTAGATGTCGACTGTTGCCTGTTTGCTGTTTGGTAAATGTTGTGATTATAAACGCCACTGGCTTTAAAAAAGCGCGCTCACCCCCCTAATGATTGAATACACGAACAAATTCTGTTCCATTGGAGGTAAAATTAAGCAGACTTGGCATTACGTGGGTTTGTTATCATGCTTACGTGCATTTCGCGCTTCTAACTCGTGTTCGGATATTATCTTGGAATTTGAAAATGAGAAAATGTTTTTGCACCTTATAATGCTTTCCGCGGTCCACGGCTTAATGCGTAGAAAATGAGCGCAATAAATATTTTATTATCGGATTGCAAGAAATTTTCGGTTCACTAATAAATTAATTAGCAGTCGATAGCAAATTGAAATAATGTGAGTGTAATAAAAATTTAAAATGTTTTCATTTCACTTGTGCTGACCATCATGTTTTTTTTCAAATTTATTTACAAAAATAGCAAATTATTGTAGCATCGTCACTGACTTCACTGAATATTTACTGATAATGATCAAAGCAATTGTGGAAAAGATTCGGTGAAATTATAATAAAATAATGTTTTATCTATAACTCTAAAATCATTGCTGAACGATTGTTAAAATCCTATTAGTAGAAATTCCTCATAATTCACAATAATGTAGCGTAGTAGGTATGGAACAACTCTCGTGTATCTACCAGGTATCTACTTGGAAAATAATCATATAAAACCCAAATCAACTTATTGTTAGTGATTTGATTAAATCCCTTTTATCCTCTATTCAACTCCCCAATTTAATCTATTAAGACTCAGTTGGATTGAAACTCAATTAACATGGAAAGAACAACAAATGAAAACCATTTCGCATATCCCTAACTGGAAAATACAACGACTAGTCAATAAAATGTTTTCAAAGTCACAAAGCCATGAAGCGATCCTATTTTCACAATCCGTCAGCAAGGAGCAAACATCTTCCCGACACCCGAAAAATGATGCCGAAATCGCACAATGGAAATGAATCATATTACTTTTAAGCAGCATGGATCCTAGTGCTTCGGGTCCTCTTTCTTGACATCATATCACAGTCACCGAGTCCATTGTCGTAGCTCTTTTGAAGTGTCTTTCAGGTACAATGAACATTAGTCAATACACACGAATGTGTTCCATCTGTCCCGCAAGCAAATTCTATTGTCCTCGTTGTTACGGAATGAAAACAATTGTTTCTTCGTTCCTGAATTTTGGTGCGGTCCAAAAGCACAATGTCATCCGCTTCCAGTCATCATCCATCAGATCCCAGAATGAGCTTATCCAAAGGCGAATCCCGCCCGGGAGTGGGACTGGTGAGATTTGTGTGTGATGTACCTACTCCTGCCAGAGCCCACTTTGCCTTATTGCTCCTCATCCATATTTCACTTTCCTAGTTAGTATGTCATTTCCTCGTCGTCCTGCGAGGACAAAGGAAAGTGGATGAAAACCAGCACTCATGTGTAGGAGATGAGTGACTAGGATATTGGGAGGCCACGTTTCGAATGGAACCATTATTATTCAAATCATATAATTTCATCAAGAATCCAATCCAATTTTCAGCAACTTTTGATTAATTTCATGCACACGTTGGCGCTTCGTCATCTTAGTGTTCGAGTATGTACAAAGGACGACCGGAATTGAAGTAACTCAAATAAAATTTTCCATTTGTGAATAATACGATACATTTGTGATATGCAGATTATTATTATTTTGTGTGCTCTGAATGTTGACAAACTTTCTGCTCGGAGTAATGAGTTATTTGTCGAGATTACATAAAATAATTGACTAATTTCGTAGCTACTATAAAGGTCAGCTTCATGAAGGATTTGAATAATGACGCGCAATCTAAACTTTCTATTATTGAAATACTCCTAAAATGTTCAGGTTTAGTTGAATTGGAAAAGTTCAGAGAGGGATGACAAGTTCCCACGATGAAAGTGGAAAAATGAAGCTTTCAGCTGCCGTTCCCCTAAAACGAAAATTGATATTCTCTCTTGGAATTGTAAATATTCATCCGAAATGTTGGTCATATATACAAGCCACACTATTTTTAGGGTTTTGTACTAAAATACAAAACCCTATTGCAATCACGACCTGTGGCCGTCTGTCCATCCGTCCGTCCGTCTGTATGTCACAGCACTTTTTCTCCGAAACTATTGAGGCTACAGCCATGAAACTTTGTGGAAAGGTCGGAAGTGGTGACTTCTTGAAAATGCAAGGGTGGAAAAATTTTTCAAAGGGGTTTAAGGGGGGTCTCCCCATATGGGGAGGTGACACCCCAAAAAAAAATTTTCACCATTGGTAGTCGAGTAGGGTGTCATTGAAAATGTCTCAATGAGATCTTTTCAAAACAAGTCTTAAAATTGCATTATGAGTATCGAGGGGGGCAGGGGAAGGGGAAATGTACGATATGAGTATCAACTGAAAGTTTTCTATGAGAGCTTCAGTGGGGGCACAGGGGGGGAAATACATGAAAAATGTGTTTCCTCTCTCGCGAATGCACACCCGTGATCTGAAAAATCTGAAAAAATTATCAAGGGAGATATTTATGGGTATAACTATAACAATTACCTCCGAAGTCAAAATTCGTTCAACTTTGTTAATAATAGTATGATCCTCGAATTTCACATTTTCTCCAATAAAATCGTCTTTGACATGTTTCTTAATTTTATACGTTGCTGGTTGCTGCATTTTTTAAGTTGAGTACAAAACCCTTCTGACATGAGCATAAGTCTGTCTATCCAACTTGTTTGATTTTGATGAAGCGTTGTTGCGCTATTCAATTTTTCAGATATCCTAGTTTTGTTCTATGGCTGCTGGACTCCATTATTTAAAAAGCCAGTTTAAAAATATGAAGAAATTATATATTGCAAGGTTGAAAGTCAAGATATGGAGAAGGCAACCAAATGCTTTGAGAACTGAATTGATGATGACAATAGACTACTTCTATGAGAGCGGCCCGAGAAGTATTTAGCCTGCAATAGAAAAACGAAAATTTTGGAGAAGTGACCCAGCGATGCTCCATCTCCTTGAACCTTTCTGAACAATACGTTTTCTCGAGATCTGTAAAGTAAGCCTCTGTGACGGCCATAACCTCCTCATTCGGCTCAAATTTCTACCGGTGAGTGACTTTTTCAAGCTAAGAAACAAAAGAAGTCACACGGGGCCAAATTTGGAGAAAACGGTGGATGGGGTAGAAGTTCGTAGCCCGATTCGACCAATTAAGTTGTAGTGATGACGGAGGTGTGAGCCAGTGCGTTGTCTTTTTTTCTGCAATTTGGCGTCGAATCAGCCCAATAATTTGGCATAGTAGAGTCCTGTGGCCATTTCGCCTTTCTGCAGGCAGTTGATGCTGATCACACCTAGTGAATCCTAGAAAACGGTGGCCATCGCGTGTCCAGCCAATAGAACAATCTTCGCTTTCTTTGGAGCACGTTCACCGGGTGAAGTCCACTTTATTGACTGCTCCCAATGGATCCACGTTTCATTGACGGGCGCACAATAACTCAGAAACTCCTTCGATTGCGCTTAAATAGTGTCAACACTACTCTGAAGTGGTTTCACGGTTGCGTTTGTAGTCCGAATTGAGCAAATGCGGCACCCATCGCGCCAACAGCTTTTTTATGCCTAAATTGCATGCAGAATACAACCCCGGCGGTCTTTTAAGATGCCTACTATCTCGCACATATTTAATCGGTGGTCTATTAATACGAGTTTGTAGATTTTTGTCACGTTATCCTTTGTGGTAACAGTTTTTGGGGCACCTGGGCGTGGTTCATCAAAAACTGACAGAAAAACTCGTTAAACCAAATCTTAGCGTTCTTTAATTTCGCTTCGTGGTTTCTTCCAAAACCAAGAAGAAGAATCACCGACCGATATTGCTCATTCTCGATTTTTCTAAAATCCGCGAACGTACAAGTCGCGCGAAAATGACAAGATCGGCTTCGGGTACATTCGATCAAAGCACATAATAGCCGCTGTCCAGTTTAGTAGCACGTGCATGGCGGTAACGAGAACATGTTAGTTTCGGTAGACAGAGTTTTAAAAAGTGCCTAATTTCGCAACCAAAGTTAGTATGCATAATATTTTATTGTTCTGTTTTATTTTGTGTCTTCTATATGGAATATTTCATAACTTTAACGATAAGAGTGGAAGATAAGTTGTTAGTGATGTATTTTCAAATTATTTCCATTAGTTTGAGATGTCATACGATGCGGGTAATAAGAGCTACTGACGCTCGCATTACCTCTTTCGAGGAAGAAAATTCTAATCGAATGGAATATTAAGATGCCACGAACTAGAAAACGAACGACATCAAAGGCTAGTTGGACTTCTGCTACATTAAAATCTGCAATACAGATTATACAAAATGAAGGTATTTCAGTAAATAAAGCAACACAGCAATATAAAATATGCTATCATATGGCTGTGGAACATAGTGTCGAAAATACTTTTAATACTGAAAAAAAATGGCTGGAAAAGATTGGTTGTACGGGTTCATACATCGACACCCTGAGCTCAATGTTAGCAAGCCAGAAGCGACCAGTGTTAATAGAATTCTGGGCTTTCATAAGGCTGAAGTAACCCGTTTTTATTGATAATCTTGAATCTGTAATGACAAAATATAATTTTGAGTAACAAAACATATTTAATATGGACGAGGCAGGGTTTTCTATAGTCCACGAGCCAGACAATATTATTGCTCTTAAAGGATGGAAACGCGTTGGTGCAGCCACTTCATGGGAGAGGGGTAAAAGTGTGACGGCAATTTGTGCTTTGAGTGCTACAGGCATTTACGTACCTCCATTATACATTTTCCTTCGACAAAGACACTCTCTACAACTGGAAGGTGATAGACCACCAGGAGCTGTATATACTGTAGATAGCCAAAAAGAATTATATAACTATGTTGAGCATCCCTCCACATTCTTCATATCGCTTACAGTCTTTAGATGTAACATTTTTAAATCCACTTAAGACAACTTATAGAAGAGAATGCGACATGTACTAAATCGAGAAACATGATTAAAATAACTCCAAACGAAATAGCTGGACTTTTTAATAAAGCGTATTCAAAGGTAGCATCTTTAGATAAGGGCATATATGGCTTTAAAAAACCGGAAAATTGCCTATGGACCCATCCACCGACGATGGTACTACTGTTAGACCTTCAGAAACAGTAGCTCCAGTTACTTTACAATTAATGACTTCCTTTCAAGGGCCACTGCAAATGTCGATTACCCCTCCACAACGTTCCACCAACAAACTTCCACAACAAAATATGCAAAGAAGTGTTCCTCCACAAGTTTCTACAAGTTATGCTGATATCTTACAAGTTGTAAGCCTTCACCCATAAATGTTAACAAAATCAACAGAGGCTAATAGAGAGAAGCAGCATTCAGAAGTTTTGACTAGCACCCCCATGAAGAAACTTTTTGAGGAGAAGAAAGAGAAAAAGAATAAAAAACACAATAAAGAGAATATACCAAAGAATAGCCAAAAACAGAAATCTAAGGATACCAAGTTAAAAAGTAAGAAAAAATCATCTCAAAAAATATGAAGAAAGCAACTAGAAATTTGTTCCAAGACAGTACAACTGAGGATCCATTCGTCGATGAAATTATATATGTGACGATGATTCTGAATAATCAGAGGAGAAAAATGAATGCATGATATGTAACGATGTTGACAAAAATGAAAAATTATGGTACCGTTGCAGAGCTTGTGACAAATGGGCCCATTCTGAGTGTTCGGGTTGCGATGACCCTAAAGATTATATTTTAATTTTTGTTTAGATCCCTAAAATATCTTATGATAAGTTGTTTTAACTTTTAGATATGCTTTGTTTTAATGTAGTGTAGTTTTGATTTGTTTAAGTTCCTGTTTTATGGATATACATAAGTTTAATGCACAGGGTGGGCCATAAGGGTGTTGGCGGTTTATATATTTGATTGAAAAAAAAACTACGAAACATAACACAAATATATTTGTATTGTTAAAAAGTAGAAGCATAGGAATTTTTAAGACTTAAAAATAATGTTGTCTAAATGGCTTCCCTCGGCTGCTTGGCACTCTTGGAACCGAAGTCGCAAATTTTGGAAAACTCGTTGAAAAGTTGTTCTCGGTATTTTGTTACTTTCCTGAATAATATTCCTCTTCAGCTGCTCTAAATTGGTCAGATTATTCTCGTAAACTACCGATTTGAGGTAGTCCCATAGAAAATAATCGCATGGAGAGAGATCGGGGCTACGTGGGGACCATTCAGTATCCCCCATTTTCGAGATGAGTTTTCCGGGAAAAACATTTTTCAGCAGCTCTATGGATACCCTAGCCGTATGACATGTGGCCCCATCCTGTTGAACCACATCCTCGAGGTATTGCCTTGAAGTTCTTGCAAAGCTGGCACCAAAAAGTCTGTTATCATGTTGCAATAATTGTTAGCTCTACCCGTCATCGCTTGCCCTCGTTCGTCCTCAAAAAAGTATGGCCCAATAATACCGGTTGACGTTATGCCAGCCCACACGACAAGCTTAGGGCTGTAAAATAGACGTCCATGCAAGCGGCGGGGATTAGTCTTGGACAAGAACCGACAATTTTGCTTGTTCACATGGCCATTAAGGTGAAAATTAGCCTCATCACTAAAAATCATGTTGTTGAAATTGTTGAACTGCTCGAGCATCAAATTGACAAAGTTAAGTCGGTTATTGGTATCATTGGGTTTTAATTCTTGGACTATCTGAATCTTATAAGCCTTCAAATGCAGATCACGTTTCAAAATTCATCGCAAAGTTGTTCTTTTGACGTCCAAAGACTGACTTCTCTTACGTGTTGACTGTTGCGGATTTCGCTGAACTGAAACACGAACACGCTCCACAATGTCGGCTGATCTTGCAGAAACTGGGCGACCACGAGCCGTAATTGGTACTGTTGAGCCGGTTGTTTCAAACATTCTGATCCATTTTCGTAACACATTGGCGATTGGAACTTCACTTAAATCGCGTAAACGTGTTCATGCCGATACAAACGTCGTGCAGTTATCACTGATTTATTGTTTTCGTAATACGCTCGGACACAAAATGCACGCTGCACTCCCGTGTACGGCTCCATGGCGACTAAATTTCCAGGAAGCGGCGCAGCGAACAACATATCCCCCGCCACCACGCGCCGCACGTTACCGAGAAATTGAAGAATTAAATCGCCAACACTGATGTGGCCCACCCTGTATAATGTGTTAAAATTCTCATTTGATTCAAAAGGATATTGTTCCAGTTTTTGATCGATTTTTATTATAATATTGTTTAAATTTAGAGTGCCAAGTGGGGAATTTTTTTTTAAAGACTGATTGTTATCCAAAAAATAAATAGATTTAACCTAAACTGCTATCAATTTCCACTTTTCCTTACATGGCTCCAATTCCCCACTCTCCTCTACCACTTGATAGTGAATCTCTGTTGTGATAGTGGCGCCATCAGGCGGTGAGGCTAAGAACTTATCGGATCGCCTCCGTAAAAGAACTGAGTTAGGGAAGGTTCTAATTAAACTGTAATAACTTCAATGATTCTTTTAATTTGGTCAAAGCTTGTTATGAGTTACGATACCAACATTTTTATGTTATTTTTTATTAGTTGCTTAGCTGTGGTGTAAAACGTGAAAAAATGCAGGATACATATCGAGAAGTTGCCTTTCACTATCATCATAGGCAACACTAGTCTGAAATGGTTCATTCAAGAGTCGGACCTTTCTGGCTTGAAATTACAAGGCTTCAATTTCCAAATTGAACACTGAGAAGGTGCGTTTAATGTTGTGCCTGATGCGTTGACAAGATCTTCCTCACAGAAAAAGGGGGCGGCCTCGCTTATTACTTGTTCCCTGGAGCACAATCAAATCGATGCTTTTTTGAACCCGGAATCTGCATTTCAGGACCCCGAGTATGAACATCTCAAGGAGCAAATTCTGAAACACCTTCAGTTTCAGAATTTGCATCTTGCAGATGGCCATACGTATATCAATACTAGTTCTCCTATAATACTGACTTCTGGTTATTCTCGAACAATATTATTCGTCACCAACAGGCTCTTATAGTACGAGCTCATAATGGTTCTCGGGGCTCACATCATGGAATTCCTAAAACCACAGAAGTCTTTCAAAGATATTTCTATTGGCCTTGTTTGTGTCAAGATGTAATTCAGCATATTCAAAGCTGCTCGACATGCAAACCGGTCAAGCCTTCGAATTCTACTTTGAAACCCCTTATGGGCGCATCAGTAGACTTGGTGAGACCGCCGCAGCGCCTGTTTGTGAACTTTATGAGTCCATACTCCCGTTAAAAATTGGGAAATATCCAATTATTAGCGGTCTTGGAACACTAAACCAAGTTCATATGGCTCAAACCACTATGGAATCAGCCCGGTAGTATTTGGAGGACAAACTCTCTTTGATCTTTGGAGTTCCCGAATGGCTTTACTCGGACAATGGTGTGCAGTTTTTCTGCAAGCTATTCGCTAAGCTTGTGAATAACTATGGGGTGTAGCACTGCCTCACTCCATATCATTCAATGCAAGCAAATGCCTCGGAGCGGTCGAATAAGTTGATATTGAACACCATCAAGGCCTACGTAGGGTCCGATCATAGCAAGTGGGAAGAGAATCTTTCGGAATCATGTTTTGCCTTCCGCAAGGTAATTCACGAGTCTACGGGATTTTTATTCGGGTACGACCGTTTACCAAAATATCTCTGGGTACTCCCTCCTTAGAAGCTTGAATGCTTTTTATGATGGAGAAGTTCAGTTACAGTGAACAGTGATTGTCTGCAAGTTGTACAAGATCGTGACAGAACTAAGTTTGAAGAAGCCTACCAAAAGGGAGCTCAATGCTACAATCTTCATGCTCGTCCTCGTGAGCTACTCCAGGTTCAAAGAGTTTTTGTGCGGAATTTCACTGTAAGCAATGCGGTTGACCGGCTTGTGGGGAAATTTGCTCCATGATTTATTCCTGGAGTCGATCGTCATCTTATTTGGTAAATGTCATATGACCTTGAGTCCGGTAAGCTGCTTGGGTCTTTTCACGCCAAAGATTTCCAGTCCGGCTCCTGAGTTTGCTTTCATTTTTTTTTGTATTGCCCAGCTATGTGAGACGCTCAGGGTCCAGGCCGTCCCCATGACTGCTGCAGAGCACTGCTTGCGCACTCGGTCATTTTTATGTTTTGTTCGTTGTGATCTTTAAATTGTCACAATATTTATAAATTACGAACAGCACGAGTATTATTGCTTTAACTTTTTTTTCTATTCAATATCTTCCTGTATTTACCTTCATTTAATACTTTTATTAATCTATTTTGTTGCGGACTATTGGGGTTAAGGTTAATGTATTCTGTAAGATTGTAGTGTAATAAGGTATAAAAACCTCCGCAAAGGACTGCAGCGATGGTCTGCTGCCTCAGCGGAAGAGGATGTTGGGATCCGCCGAGGTTGGCCTTGTTTGGGGACGCGTGAATGTGCTGGCAGGCTAGCGTTGCAGTTACGTGGGGCGGATTCTTTTCCCGAGCACAAGGACCCGCCACAAAAGAATTTCGCATTCACGAATTCCGGGGTTAAATAACAGTCCACCGAAATCGAAAATAGGAAGTTAGAAATTGCAGACGAAAAAGGACAAACTGGACCTGGGAAAGACAGACGGACTTCAGGGTATTTCGTCGTTACCCGACGATACTTATGGCCCCCAAGTAAGAGTGGGGCATTCAGATGGAGGTGGTTCCCAACCGCACCCTCCCAACCGGATCAAGATCCAAACGTAGACGTGGCCATATATTTCTCATTTGAGTGGAAAACTCATACAAACATAATTTGCATGAACTTTCCTATTAAAAGAGAAATACAGACGTGACCAATTTATGCTATAGAATTACGTGATCGAATCACATAGCCCCATACCATGTAATTCGGAATTATGCTTAGCATCAATAAAATCTATCTCTTTAAATACAATCGTATAACTACCGAATTTCAAGCTAGAAAACAAATAAAATGATAGAATTTCAAAAGAGCCTACACTAGCTTTTTGGTCAAAAAGGAAACGTTCGCCTACTACAAATTTTAAATTCCGAAAAAATTTTGAATATTTAAAGTCTTTCGAATTTATTACCGAAGGAGCTAATGGAATTGTACGTCAATATTCGTTCAATTATTGGTTCTGGATTTTAATTAGAGTTTCATGAAATTATTGAAATTCGTCTGAATGAAACTAATTGAGAAACATAATCAGGTTACTGAAATTTTCGTAAGCATTTAAATGAGAAACAATAATATTAACAACTATTTGAACTATTCAAACAATTTTTCTCGAAAATTAAGTAGTTTACATCACAATCGCATTCAGCGCATTCATACTCGTATAAGCTAAGATATTACACATCATATATCGCATTTGACTGAAAACCGTTACCGGGTCTAAATTAAACAGTGACGAAACTTTCTTTTGCTTTTTTCATCTATCCCGAATCCTTAAACCGCTAACAGGCTATTTATTTATACTCGATTTTCTTGATCGGTAACACCTTCACTCACCGTTTTTTACATCCTAATGTATTTAATTCATCTATTCAAACGACTTGATTGCAATGCAGATCATTTGCACATTCATTGCGTGCACATTTCATTCCACCAGCGCATTGCAAAATTTTCTTCGACCAAACGCGAAGTTAAGTAGGGCAGTATATATAATATTTATCAGCTAAACCAAAAATTTAGCATCAAAAGTAGATAAATTATAACTTGGTTTTGCACTAGCCGTAATTCTAGAGTCTCGAGCACCTATAATCCGTGGTAGCAAAGTGAAGAGCAACCGCGCAATCGCTCAAATCGGTTTTATCGATAGACAAATCCGAAAGAGGTCAATAAACTCCTCTCGAAATATTACTTGTACAGCAAGTTATGCGTGCCGAAAGTTAACTTGAAATGAAAATGCCGAGTTGTTTGCTAGGGGAGACGTTACAACCCAAGGCGATGTTTGATTTTGCCAAAGTTCAGTAAAGGGTTCTTCATAAATGTTCGGAAAATAGAAAAGTACAATTGAATTTCATTTAAAATTGTACAAAATAAAGGCATGCAGCAATATTCATTCGTTCTTCGAACAAACTACGAATATGCATCTACTTATTTCGTGGCAGAACCCAATATCTGTGAAATTTCCACCAGGACTGTCAACCCGAAACATGTGTTTCTGTTGTCCCCCCCCCCCCCCCCCCGCCCCCCATGTGGACGTTGCTGGTTCTCGGTTAACTTCAAGGGGACTGTCCTTGGATATTATACCCACTATTGCGGCTGCTGCCGAGCTCCTTCTATTGCAGCAAACGGTTCTTGCCGATTTCATCCAGGTGTTAACTGGCCACCGCTATTTCCATCAGTGCACCGTTGCCTCTTCTGCGTCGGAAAACGCGCCCCAACTTTGACTAAGCGATTCGCGGTTAATCGAGACAGCCCTCACCACTGATCATGATAATGCGTGGAGATCATGTAAATAAGGAGATCCTTAGTCAGTGGTCAACATTGCATGTAAATTATGTTGACTTTTCACGACGCCTCCGATGCAAATGCACCATAATCCCCTTCACGCATCCATTTAACGCGATATCCGGTTGAACAGTGCACAGATTTGGCAGCCACAGACGTTGGAAATGAAGCGCAGATAATATCCCGCAATGTAACCGATCCAAAGTCTAAGTGCCCGAGTCGAATGGAAATCAAGGATCGAATTATAAATCCACTTAATAAACAACTATACTCGCGAATACATACGCTGGCATAAACAAATACGATGGCGTAGCGCAGCTGCAATGCAAAACCATTCATTCGGTAGGAAAAACCAAGCGATATTCAACCGGCACACCTTACGGACGCAAAACTTCACCCATCCTAACTGTTTTAATGTTGCTCGTTTCGTGTGTTTAGCACTGTTTTGTTCATGGGCTTTAAGTTTTATAAAACACACCGAGTTATAATAATTCAAATAGTTCATTGACAAACAGGTATTCGATTCATTTAATACAACTTAATACTAGATATTTAACACTTGGTATTGGCGCGCGATATCATATGTTGCCGCTCGAAAAGTTAGGAAAGAAGTGGCCGAAATATTTGGATGCAAATGTGTATAATGATATACGAGTATGACTGTATTAGTAAAAAGAGCAAATATGTTTCATTTGTATACATATACAACATCCTCTTTTTAGGGTTTTGTACTAGTTTCGCGACCAGTCTGTCCGTCTGTCCGTCCGTCCGTCCGTGTGTCACAGCAGTTTCTCTCGGAAACTACTTAAGCAGTTTCTCTCGGAAACTACTTAAGCTAGAAACATCAAATTTTGTGCGTAGGTGTAAAGTGGTGATCTCTTCAAAGTTCAACTACAAAAAAATTTTATAAGGTATTTAAGGGGGGTCTCCCCATATAGGAGAGTGACCCCCCGAAAAAAAATTTCATTGAAGGTAGCCGATATGGGTATCAAATGAAAGGTCTTGATAACAACTTTTCAAAACAGGTCTTAATTTGGCAAAATTTGCTTCGAGGGGCGCACAGGGAGGGGAAATACACGAAAAATTTGTGTCCCCCCCCCCCCACGCGATTGGACACCTGTGATCCGAGAAATCTGAAGAAAATCAGGAATATAGGCCTTGGTGAGTACAACAACAATAAATACGTTAGAAGTCGCAATTCACTCAACTTTGTTAGTAATAGTATGATTTATCGATTTTATATTTTCTTGAATAAAATCTTGACGCTACCCTTAAGTTCAATGAAATTCAGTACGTAGATGCCTATTTATAAGGTTGATCTACCCTGAAAGTTTCATAAAGATTGAGTCATATTTAGCGATGTTATAGCGGGTTGAATTTTCCTGTATTACTATGGAACAATATGCGCTGCATTTATTACTATGGCAACATATGGCTATGAAACAACATGCACTTTTTACCGACTCAGACACTACAGTTTTGCTAGGATTTGCATGAACATTTCATGAATGATAGGTGTCATGTATATCTTTGAGAATCGGTTCAGCTAGTGGTATCAGTAATCGTAAAACAAAATAGTGGCTGTTTTAAATGCGAAGATTGAACAATTTTGAGTTATTTTTTCCCAACTTCAACGTTTAAGGTGCATGTTTTGAACACTTGATTCAATTTGATGAATGACTGAAGATGAGCACCTACAATTAATGCTCATAAGTGATACAAGTCAAGGAGGTGGGAGAGAGCTCCTACCAAAGGGGTTTTGTAACCATTCTAGGATTCGAAAAATTGGCCATTAATCGATGATAACAGTACAGGAGACTGGCCCCTGAAAAAAAAATTCATCAAACGTAGCCGATATGAGTATGAAATGAAAGTTTTCATGGGAGCTTTTCAAAACAGTTGTTAAACTGTCAGTTTTTACTTCAGTGGGGGCACAGGGGGGAAATACATGAAAAATGTGTTTCCTCCGTCGCGGATGGACATCTGAAATAATTATCAAGGGAGATATTTATGAGTATAACAATACCAAAAACCTTAGAAGTCGAAATTCGTTCAACTTTGTTAATAATAGTATGATCTTCGTCTTTGAAATGTTTCTTGATTTGATTCGATCTGGTGACTGCATTTTGTAAATTGAATACAAAACCCTTCTGACATGAGCGTAGGTCTGTTTACCCAGCTTGTTTTTCTTTTAATAAGGGGCTTCATGTCTATTTACGGGCTTTATAATTCTAGATGATTTTCTGGTCGGTTACTTTTGATTAAAAACGTTGAAGCCATCTCTCGCTAAAGGTTCTCGGTCTGTTGCAAATTTCTCTTCTACTGGAGAGCTGGAATTATCCGAGTGCTCGACAGGTTGATTTGGTAACCTTCGAATATGGATCGAATTACGCACATATTCGTTTCGTCCCACACGAACGATGTATGACCTCGTGTTGATAAACTTCACGATGACGCCTGGTTCCCACTGTTTGGTTTTGACGTTAACTTTGGTGAAAACATTTTCTCCTTCGTTTAAACGACGAAGATTTTTGGTTCCACGATCGTAATATTTCTTCAAATACTCCGGGTTTTTGATTATGGGCTCCTGAACATTATTCGTTACTCGTTGTTCGTAATCGGCTGAAGGAATATCACATCGTAACCATCGACAAAAGATTCGCTTTGCAGGACTAGATCCACTTTTGTTGGGAGTGTTTCGCCATACTAACAGAGCTTTGTAGAGCTCCTCGTTGGAATTTAAACATTTTGTGATCATCGTTTTCGCCGTTTCCACAGATGCTTCCGCTTTACCACTACCTTGCTAGTGATGAGGACTAGATGTCGTGTGTTGGAAGTTTAATTCTTTAGAAAACTGTTTGAATTCGTGTCCAATGAATTGTTGACCATTGTCCGATATCACCTTCTTTGGTACGCCGTGCCTTGCAAAATTTCGTTTGCAGATTAGAATTACAGATTTTGCAGTCATGTCTGCAAGCTCATCAATTTCAAAATAGTCAGAGTGATGGTCTACGGTGATTAAGAAACGATGAACGCGATTCGTAATTGTAACTTCAAAAATATCCATTGATACAATTTCAAACGGATGTGCTGGGATCTCGTGCATTATCATTGGCTCTCGTTGTTGCAGTTTCGAATATTTTATGCAAGTATTGCAGTTTTCGATTATTGATTTTACATGACCATTTATTTCTGGCCAAAATACAGTTTTTCTGGCTAATTTGAGAGTATTTTCGATTCCGGAATGGCTTGTATGCAATCTGGCTAAGATCGTCTTTCGTAAAGAATCTGGTATGAGAATACGATTTCCTTTTAAGATCAAACCGTCTTGTATTGTTAGGAGTTCTTTATAAGGGAAGTATTGTTTGAGTGTATCGTTTAATTTAATCTTAGAATTTGGCCAACCGTTTTGTATTTTCTCGTATAATTCTATCATTGCCGGAACATTTTTTGTTTCTTCTATTATTATTTTCGTCGTGTTATCACTTATTGGCAATTCATCAATGCAATTTATATTTTCTATCGTTTTGAATATATTTTTGATTCTGTAGATATCATATAGCTTTTCTTCGTTCGATATGTTTTAGGGGGCTCTTGAAAGGGTATCCGCAATATACATTTCCTTACCTTTCTTATATTTGATATTAAGTTTGTATCGCTGTAACATGAGTATCATATTTTGTATTTGCTTTGGGGCTTCTAGCAGTGGTTTCGCGAAGATTTTCACAAATGGGCTATAATCCGTTTCAATAGTAACATCAGATTTGCCACAGATATATTGGTCGAAACGTTTACAAGCATAAAGTATTGCAAGCATCTCTTTCTCTATTTATGCGTAATTTTTCTGAGTGCTGATTGTCTTGCAAAAGAACGGTTCCGATACCAAATGAAGATGCATCAGTTTGTATGGTTACCGGCTTTGTAGCATCGAACTATTTAAGCGTTGGAATTTTTGTTAGAATATTTTTTAATTCTGTGAATTCGTGTTCATGTACCTCAGTCCAGTTAAAATTTGATGATTTATGAGTTAATTCTCTTAAGTTATGCAAATTCAAAGCTTAATTCGAGATGTACGATCCTAGGAACGTTATCATACCGAGAAATCTTGCTAGTTCCTCTTTGTTGCTAAGACGTGGTAGGTTGCGTATCGCTGACGTTTTTGTTTCATCTGCCTTTATTCCATTGTTAGTTAGTATATGGCCATAGAATTTCACTTCTTTCATGCACAGGTTTATCTTCTCCTTGTTGAGTTTAACGTGTTCT
This sequence comes from Odontomyia ornata, assembly GCA_963969285.1. Classification (NCBI taxonomy): domain Eukaryota; kingdom Metazoa; phylum Arthropoda; class Insecta; order Diptera; family Stratiomyidae; genus Odontomyia; species Odontomyia ornata. The sequence goes on along the minus strand of OZ017739.1, from coordinate 451,851,115 downwards.
ACCTCTAGTTGATCAAGAAGCTTGCGCAGATTCCTGTTGTGATCGGTTAGGGCTTCTTCATCGGTTTGGCCACAGTCAAATATTAAAATGTCATCTACAATGTTAATTACACAATTTAATCCACTTAAAATTTCTGTGAGTGCAATTTGAAAAAATTCCATTGCTGGGTTTATACCAAAAGGCATCCTTAAAAACTTGTAGTTGCCAAAGGGTGTGCTGAATGAGGTTAGATCACTGCTGCTTTTGTCCAGTTTCAGTTGCCAAAATCCTTTTTTTGCATCAACTGTTGAAAATATTTTAGCGTTTGCTAGACTCGGTAAAGCTTCTTGTAGCGTCTTCGTTGTGTATTGAACGTCTTTCAGATGCTCGTTGAGTTCGCATGGATCTAGGCACAATCGAAATTTTTCGTTTCTCTTGACCAAAACGATGTTGTTCAGCCAAGGCGTTAGTTCAATTTGCTTTTCAATCACTCCATCGCTTTCCATTTCATTTAAAATTGAACGGAGGTTATGATGTAACGCGATTGGAACTCGTCGCGGCTATTGCTTTCTAGGCACAACATTTTCTTGTAGTTCAAGTGCCACCTCACCTTTGAATTCTCCGAGTCCTTCCAAAACAGATGCGTACTCGTGGCAAATTCGTTCTGCTTCTCAAAAAATTTCGTTTACGTTGAAGCAAAATTTGTTTAAATTCATCTTCTGGCAGGTGCTTGCTGAGAGTAGTTGTGCATGATCTCCGGTCACTATTTCTAAAGTTTCATTGTAAATATTATCTCTATATTTTAACAGCAACAGTACTTTACCCAATGGCACTATTATGTTATTCCCGAATGCTTGCAATTTCGTTGTTGTTGGCGTTGCTACTTTTTTTCGTTGTTGTGTGACACGCTTCAACTTGTTTGGTCCGATTATATTGCAGGTAGTTTCCGTATCTAGAATACATTTGACTTTTCTGAATATGTCGCTCTGTTGTCTGATGTCTAAATCAATTGTTACCAGATTAGTGTTGTCGCTTAGTGTTAGTACTAGTTGTTGCTCATTTTGTAGACTTTTAAAGGGTTTAACGTTGGGTGTTCGATTGTTGCTTGTACTCGTATTAGTTGGCATACATACAGATGCGTAATGTCCATGTTTGCTACACTTTCTACACACCGCAGATCTCGCTGGGCATTCCCTCAGATTTTTTTTGGTACTGGTATCCGCAGTATTTGCGTGACTGTATGTAAAATCGCTCGCTCATACCTTTTATTAACTCGTGGTGTTAGATTCTTCTTGATAGCTTTCAGTATGTTTTCAGCTGTCGATTTTTCTTGCTTGGTTAGAGGTAGATTGCCGTACATTTGAAAAACGTCATTTCCTATCACAGTTTTAAGAATTGCTTTCTTTCTTTCCTCGGGCTTGTTATCGAGTCCACTGGCGATGACAAAGTCGTTCCATCTTTCTTCGAAATGCTTGAAATTCTGAGAAATATCGCCTACCTTGATGTTCAATGGCTCTGGTAGAGGGATATTCACGCACGCTGTTGCTTGTTGCGAACTCAGAGTTTGCTCTAAAGCCTGAATTCTGCTGTTTAGCACGCCGAGTGCTCGTTTTTTTTCGTCTTCAGCCATTTTTCTCGTTTTCATGGGCACTTTTCAAAATTTTCATAAACCTGACACCATGTTTTAATGTTGCTCGTTTCGTGTGTTTAGCACTGTTTTGTTCATGGGCTTTAAGTTTTATAAAACACACCGAGTTATAATAATTCAAATAGTTTATTCACAAACAGGTATTCGATTCATTTAATACAACTTTATGCTAGATATTTAATACTTGATATTGGCGCGCGATATCACATGTTGCCGCTCGAAAGGTTAGGAAAGAAGCGGCCAAAATATTGGGATGCAAATGTGTATAATGATGTATGACTGTATTGGTAAAAGAGCAAATATGTTTCATTTGTATACATATATAACACTAGCCAACAAAATATTTGTCCACCGTCCACCTTGTATCAATCTCATTTCATTACCAATGTTCATATACTGTAAATTTTATGTGGCGGATTTAAATTGTACTAAATGAACTAAGTTTGAACGAAGTAAAGAAAAATGAATAGGATTTTAATTAGCAATAAAAGATAAATCTCATAACGAATATAATTAAAGGGAAACACTTCAATTTAATCTAAAGGAAAATTGATATAAAAATACATTTAATAATAATTAGAAAGAAAACTATTTTACAAATGACGATTATGAATGGGAATAATTAGTTACTTTTCTTAATCTACTACATAAAATCAAAAGTAGGGGAAAAGAAGGTTTTTGAGCAGTTTGCTTGTGAAACTGCTCGATTAATACAAGATGACATTGGACTAATCGATACCTTTGTGAAAGAATCAGCTAGACTGAAATAGTGGTTATAGCATGCTTTGAAAAACGGAACAAATGGAGAGGTCATGCTCATATAAATTGTATAAGATTTGATTTGAGTCTAAGTCTGATTTTCATTTCATTTCCAATAATTTTCAAAAGCAAATCCGATTGTCAATTTGACAAGTAAACATGGACGAGTGATATATGTTTCAAAATTTAGTCGTTTTTCCAATTTGAAAGTGGGTCCAAAGCAACATATTGACTGTCGTGAAAGTAAGATTACACCAGTCACATTGGAAATCGGAGCGAGGAACTCAGTCAAAAGTGTTATGTGCATTATTGCTGGAAGACGACGTGTTATCGATATGAAACTCTTTTCTTTTCCAAGTAGCAATAAAGTTTTATTCATATTCAATACAATTTTTTGATTTTGTGAATCGTTTTTTGCAATAATGTTATATTTACGATTGCATGAATATCTGTTTACTTTCTTGTGACAACTCATTGGATTCCCCTGAACTAGCATGGCATCGAAACCGCAGAGGCAAATGGCAAAAGACACGTAGTTAGGAAGGCAGTCGCAGGAGATATTGTGACAACCTGGTCGTATGAGTCTCCGCTCCGGTTTTATCTTATTCCCCAAAGGTGACGTACATCTCCACATGCTTGGCATTGGTAAGTAAAGCGGAGCAAACCAGAGTCAACTGGGGAAACAAAGGGAATAAGTTGAGTAGACAGAACTACGCTATAAAAGGGTTTTATACTTAATCTGCAATATGTGAATAAAAAGAATGATTTAATTCAAGAAAAACATCAATGACATGCAGAACAAATAAATTTTTGCTTTAAAAGAACTCTATTTTAACCAGCCGACATTTTTTTCCAATATTACTAAAATTAATCTTAAATGTGTTTTTGTTATTCATATTATCCGAAAATTTGGAGAATACTCAATCAAAAGTGCAGTGTCTGGTTCGATGAAAAGCCCATGTAGTAGAAAAATTGTATATGATTGTTGTAATCGGAGGAAATTCAAATGGCTATAACGTCGGTAAATTGTTTTGAAGCTTATAAGATGAAATGATATTTTAAAGAACTACTTAAATGGCTGATTTCATCCAATTTCAGTTTAACTGGCGAAAATGTTAAATCTTACGATTCTTATAAGCGCTCGATCGTGCACCTAGCCCTGGGAAAATGCTTTCACTTGCAATTTAATTTGGAGCAGAACCAGACCGGCCTAACCATGAAAACTATCACCACCTTCAATTTATTTTTCAAGGAAAACCAACACCTACCCAAGCCTGGATGAAACTCCCACTTTCGTCCCGTACTTTAGCGCGCCTCGCGCTCTAACCCTATAGGCGGTTCTCCAGGACACTTCCACACTTCGGTCGTAAGCCACCCCAAAGTCTCGCTACTGTCGCAATAAGTACCCAAGTACTTCACTGTTTCTACACTAATTTTTCCACAAGTTAAAATTTTATTCCAAATTGATACACTTGCTATGCCAAATTTATAAATTCAAAAATTAAAATTAATTACCTACTACTTATCGGAACACTTGTTTCCACGTGGTAGGGGCCCCCAATCCGCTCGATGACTGGTTATAATTGTTGTCGATCCTCAGAGAGTTGAAATTGTACAAAAGCTGCTTGTCGCCCTCCTATCCAGCTCGTACCATTCTTTTTTTCCTTGCTTCCTCATAATTCACCTTCCCGCCGATTCCTGCTAACCACTTCTTGATTTTTCCCGCCATTTCGCCTTGTGGCCAATTCCCAGTAATCGAGACGAGAAAAAAGAGAGCATTTTCTTCGTACTCTGGGGTCTTTTATAGCCTCGGGGAGACACGCTCCCCTATCGTGCAACAAGCTTTCGATGTTTTCATTAAGCTTCGCAAACGGCGATGTGACAATGCGTCACTGCATTACTCTATTGTAGCTTCCACATGTATCATCGGGCATCACAGATGCTCTCGTTTTACTTTTCCCTGTTTTTCTGTTTTGGCGACTTGGAACGTGTTGGTTGTTGTGATGAAGACGAATGCAGAGCTTAATTGACTTGAACTCTTCGTAATTTGTGTATTTGGTTCGTTTGCTATACCTTTTAGATCAATATGTAACGCACTATCAAAAGACGTTTCTTTGTCATCCGGACCCAATAATTTAGCACCGTCGGGCATTTCAGCTGTTGTGTTTATGACATGAGTCGGTCTGACATCTTCTTCGGACTCACTCGAGCTGTAATTGGTTTTCTGTTTCGATTTTTTGCTTTTCTTGTTTTTCTTCGCTTTCTTTTTGATTCCTTTTTGTTGCTGAACTAGACATTGATCAGGTCTAATGCCAACTCAGCTATTGGAATATCTTCATATCCATCGTTAATGCTCTATTCATTCAATTCACGTCGATCATTGCTTTGAAGGTAGTGGATTGTTACTTTGTTCAATCATTCGAGCTTCTCTCCTCCTTGCAATCTCTTCTGGGGTCAGTTCATCAATCTTTTGTTGATTATTGTCTGCATCGTGTTTTTTATTTGTTAAGAATAGATCATTCCGCTCTTCCTCGCTCGAAGAACTACTATTATCTGGCGGGGTATTGATTTATTGATCTAAATTCAACCTGTCCGGTACTTGAACTTTGCGTTGTGCTTTCGGTGCGAAAGGATTCAGATTGCCAACAAATAATAATTTCATTTCTTCAACTATCTCAACCGCAATGCCTGGAATTTGGGGATCTTCTTCAACAACTGAAATATATGTGATTATATCGTTTGTGTGGTTTGTATCCTTTAGCTCGCTCCATTGGCTCCAACAGTCTTTTAATGATTTCCATGAGATTTTTCTTCGATACCATTCCATACAATGAATCTAAAACACGCATTCAGATTGATTCATCTTTGTTATCTAGACAAGGCAAAATAAGGTCCTAGTGGGCTTGAACACTCTTAGGATAAGTTTTTAAAATCTTCGACATTGCCGGACACGATGAGGATAGATCATATTCTTTTGAATGTGATGCAATTTGCGGCGATAGTTCCACAGGTAGATAAACGGTCTCCGTAGCTGGTGATGCTTGATTTGTTTGTTGTTGCCGATTCGTCGTTTAACACGTCTAGCACTAACCAATTGGGTATCTGCATTCTACCTGCCCTATTATCGCTACTGATATTTCCTTGTGAGGTTGTAGTGTAGTCAGTCCACTTAGAATCTACTTAACCTAGTCGTTACATCTGCCAAAAAATTACAATCCAAAATATTTAATTCCAAAAAAAATTACGTTACCAATCCTTCGTCAGTCTGGCTAGCGTGATCAATGTTAGCTTTAGTTCGCAGGGCACTTGCTTGTAGAATCCTGTGTGCAAATGTACCGTGGCAACTTATTTTGAAAAGACTCGTTCAGACACTCATTAACACCCTTTTTGACAACCAATGGTAAACAATTTTTTTAAGGGTTACCTCTATATTAGGAGACCCCCCCTTAAAAGCCTTTGGAACGATTATTTACAATTAAAGTTTTAAGAAGTCACCACTTCTGACCTTTCCACAAAGTTTCATGGTTCTGCTTTCTATAGTTTCGGAGAAAAACTGTTCTGACGTACAGAAGAACACACGTCATGATTTCAATAGTATTTGAGTACCAAACCCTCAAAATGTGGGTGAATTTGTGTATTTTGGCGCCAAAATAGCAAACCGGCAATGTAAGAGACGAAATACGTCAAAGAGTGCAGCTGGCAAAATAATATTTTATTATGTTTTGACGATCTTGAAAAACAGTTGCATACATAGAAAAACAAAGCTATAAGTATACAAATCTGTTGTAAGACCTGTTTTATGCTACGGGCGTGAAAATTGGACCCTAACCCAAGCATCTGTAAATATATCGAACGCCATTGAAAGACGGGTCCTGAGGCGAATATACGGACTGAAACTAGACGGCGACCAACCATGAGCTGTATGAAATTTTTGACGAGCCGGAGGTGGCAACGATTGTAAAACTGCAGAAGCTGCAATGAGCTCACCACATGAATTATATGAACGAACTACGAATACCCAAAAAGGTATTCATTGGGAGAACTAAAAGCAGGAGTCCAGTGGAGAAAACCGAGGAAACACTGGTCTCACTCGATCGACAAAGACAGTTTATCGCTGCTCCGATTTCAAAATTGGAGGACCCGGTCAATGGACTGAGACAGTTGGAGGCGCTGTTTGCAGAGAGCAAAGGCCCAAAAGAGGCTGTAGCACTACGAAGATGAAGATAAGAAGAAGATGCTGATGTCACTCTAACCAAAACAGCAGCACTAGAGTAGTAAATGGTTTTTCAATATGAGGAGTTATTTTGAGAGGTCCGCTATCTCGGCAGATGTCACTCATGAAGCTGTCATTTTTTTAACGTTTGACAAGTAAAAATTACGCCATTGATAAAAATGGAACAATACACGCTTCAACAATGCATTGAAATTATTAAAATTCACTATAAAAATGGTGAAAATTTGTCAGAGATGGTTCGTAAAACTCGAACATTTTTGGGTCGTCATGAAGCACCTTGTGGGATCACGATACTGAAATACTACTTATGATGCGAAGAATAAAACTCGTGCACGTAACTCAAGAACAACCGAGAATATTGCTGCTGTAGCCGAAAGTGTTGAAGAAAACCCAGGTTTGTTCATTCCTCGTTGTTCTTTGGAACTAGGCATTCCACAAACGTCATTCCACCGTATTTCGCAAAAAGATTTGGGCTTATAAAGTTCAGTTATCACACGAACCCAAGCCGGTCGATCATCAACAACGTCGTGTCTTTGCTGATTTGGTCCTTGAAATGCATGAAAATGATCCGGAATTCCATCCAAAATTCATCTTGAGTGATGAGGCCCATTTTCACTTCGGTGGCTTCGCCAACCAGCAAAATTGTTGCATCTGGGGCTCGGAAAACCCAAGAGTTATTGTTGAAAAGCCTCCCTATCCTCACCGTGTGACTGTTTGGTGCGGTTCATGGTCCGGCGGAGTCATTGGACCTTATTTTTTCGAAAATGAGGCTGGAGCAACAGTTGCGGTGAATGGATTGCGCTATCGAGAGATGATTAATGATTTTTTATGGCCGGGATTGAATGGTATTGATCTAGACAACGTTTACTTTCAACAAGACGGCGCTACGTTCCACACAAGTAACGAAACCATTGATCTTTTTCGGGAAAAGTTTCCGGACCGTGTTATCTCTCGAAGAGGTGATCACAATTGGCCATCGAGATCTTGTGATATAACACCTTGCGACTACTTCCTTTGTAGTTACGTGAAAGAGAAGGTCTACGCTAATAGCCCAGCGTCGATTCAAGACCTCAAAGATGGAATTCGGGAGGCTATCAAGGACATAGAGCAGCCACTTTGCGATTTGGTTAAGGAAAATTTCATGAAAAGGATATGGTCCTGTAAGCGTGGACGTGGTGGTCGTTTGCCTGATGTAATTTTTTACTATTAACGGTACACCTTTTTCTTGGTAATGAAATAAACATTCAATCATTTGCATTAAAAATGGCGTTTTTCTTTTAATATCAAAATAACACGTCTTATTGGAAAACCCTGTCGCAAGATATGAGTTTGTTGAAAAACAAGCCTGTCGAGAGGTAAGAATGTCATTGAGCCATTGAGCCTCTTATTTAGCAAAATGGGGGAATAGACCAGATATCCCGGCTTTTTATGGTCCCAAAAAGTGAGCGATAAATTGCCGCAACAGTTCATGAATCATGCCAATAATAGAAGGAGAGCATGGATCCTGTCAAAATTATACACTGTCTCCATCTCTGTTTGAAGCCTTCTGTTGAACTGTCAAAATGATGTATCTTATCATCACCTTATATTGGTCACGTCCGAAAAATGTCCTTCGTGTTAAGTGCTACTTTCTGTCAAAACTGGATCTTATTTCAATGCGAAGGTCCTCATCACCATTTCAAAACTGCTCGTATTAATGGTAAGCATTTATTGTATTTGCAGACGTTCCCTGAGTGTGAAACTGAGAAGATTTAGGATGAAATAGATCCGTTTGCCTGATGACTGAAAGGACTGCTTTCATTTCCAATTCCAAGACAGGGGTAAACGAGCACTTGTTAAATCTGTCGTTGCTTTTATTTCAGACAAAATGTAATACCAGCAGACAGAAGAGGATAGGTCACATACAAGTCGAGAACACTCGAAATAATGGAAAACAGTTCAATCAGCCAATCCATCTAAATTGAATGATGTGTTAGAATAACTGTTCGAATACATACGGTTCGAAATGCTCAAAATGGAATAGGATTGGCTTGTATAGTTGAAGCTCAAGAATTAAATGTTTAGTTACCTTACTGCTTTGCTATCATACAGTATACTAGACAGATTTTCTTAACAGAGCTACAACTTTTGCTATTTAAGTTCTACTGAAAATTTTTCTATTAACAAGCTTTACAGGATTTGACTGTGATATGTTTTTGAAATTCTCTAATTTAAGCAAGAGAATCTCCTTTGTTTCCATAAGTTTTCTATCCAGAACTTTGAAAATTGAGTCTCTAAACTGCTAAATTTGTGAAAGAAAGTTAGTTGTTGGGCAAAATCAACAGTTATTTGGTGTAAATGGTGCATATGGTTGCCTATTAGCTATATATCCACATGTACAATGAAAAGACGAAGCTTTAAGTAATTCTAATGTCACCTAAAATGTAACATATCCGCAGTCCGTAACATGATATTTGAAATCTGTTTTTGGTTTGAACTTTAACTTTTCACCTTACAATGAAAATTGACATTGGGCAGCTTCTATTGTAAATTAGTTAAAAATTACGAAGCATACCTAATTTAATCAATTAAAATCCTCTATTTACTATGTCCTTTCTGACCGAAGCGACTTAATGTACTACTGTTTGGCCAAGATGATACGAGTAGTTGCTAAAAAGCCAGACAATTTTTTCGACCATTGGCAATAGATTGCGTGTAAAAAAGGATTTGTCCATCTTAGTTGCAAACACGCTCAACCCACCTTGACTTCACTGCTAGTCGTCATAAATCCTTACAAATTCCTCAATCGTATCTTTGTACTAATATCGAGATATCGTTAGATGATATCTGACCTCTGATTGATTTCCTTTTTGCGAATTCTATCACGAGCTGTGATTTACCGATTGCCTAACACTTTTGTTGACCCATCGCAGCCACCTCGTTTTCCGTGGCCATTGGAGTTTTCTGGGGTTTAACCTAGCAGAGAGTTATGGGGGATGTGGTTAAGCTTCTTGAATGGTTTATAGGTTTGTTAAAGCGTAGAACTATTGGTAAAATACGTGTTCGGGGTTAGATTTCAGATGGCCAGGATATTGGCCAAGAGCTGAAGTGAGCAATGGAAGTTGCAGAAAGGAAACAATCAGAAGTTTAGTAGGTGGCTCGATTGCAGAATTTTAATGAAGACGGCGTTGCAAGCTAAAGGGGTTTTGGTTCATCGTTTATACAAAGCGAAAATTTCCTTTGAAAAGAGAATGGGTTGTAGCTGAATTGAATGGATAATTTATAAGTTATTATGGTGCGTGGTATAATTTTCGAATCAATTTGCTATCATTCTACTCCACCTGAAAATAATAACATGAAGTACGAGGTGGCCTTGCAATTATCTATCACTGGATTAAATTTCGTCCATCTGTATATTTAATATTGTTTTGTGAGTAATTAGCTTACAAACTGCGAATTTTGAATTACACAAACATTCAAATGCAATGCTGATTTATATTGCAATTCACTCTTAAGCCATTGATCAGTATTGGAAATTAATCGTGATTATGGCTCTATCATATTCATTAATTCTATTAAATCATAACGAGCTTATTGATGACCTGGTCTGATGATTGAGTGCGTTAAATTTATATTCTGCGATTCACCATGACATATTAAAAAGTATTCAATAAAGTGGCTAGGACACCTGTTTTGAAATTTTGAATGTAAATCGAATAAATAAATGCATATTGGTAATATATCACATAAGTTCTTCTTTTAAGGCTATCTGTTTTAAACAATAATTCTTAAAAAAAATTCAAGATTTTATTCTTGCTATTCGTTTTTCACCGAGGCTTTAAAAGTTTATATGTATCATTAGGTGTTGCGAGAAAAATACGGAAATTTATTAAAAGTTTTGCAGTCATCAAATGTTGACGGGTGTTTGTGGCAAGTGTGTTTATTCTACTTAAAAGTGACCAGTAAAAAATTTTTACTATTTTTCACCAAAAGTAGTCAAACAGACTTTGAAATGATAGTTCTTGATTAGATCTTTTCTGGTTTGAGTCCTCGTGGTCGGTATCGAGGTAAGCAGGATGGATGAAATTGTATGAATGCATGCTAAAACCCTTGCCATTGATTCAATACTGTTTGATTAGAGCTGTGCATTAAATTATTTAAGTCCGTGGAGGAGTAGGTTAGGGCACGCTCCACTTGCCCAGCGGCTCCTAAGCTCAAATATCGGTGGCGGCATTGAGTTTGAGCTTCCGATGGTGCTGTCGGACTATCAGCCCACCCGGCTGTGATGGGTACTAATTGAAAAATTTCGTAATAATCACATGTTTGAACGTGATATTGACCAAACCACCTCGAGTTTCGTTACGGTCATAGACTGAGATACCCTAACATTACATCTCAACGCCAAAATTCGAATTTGGAGTGTTGTGCTATTGATTATTATTAAGTGATTGTCTATATAAAACGTGTCGTTGCCGTAAATAAAACTATTTATTCAATATAGTCCGCGTAGTGTAAGCCCGTAAACCAAAGGTCTCTGTCTCGCTGGTACCAACGATATTTGTTCCAGTGACTCTTTGGACGGACTATAAGGCCGTTTAGTTATGAAACGGGCTGGTTTAAATCAGAACGTATTGCGGCTGGGTGGATGGACTCATAGCCAATGTGCGTTACTCATCATACCACCTTGTGGAATGCGGATACATTCGATAAAGATAATGAGATACTCTAACCATCTCTAAGCAAATGCTTGAAAGGGGCTGTAGTGCTAATGCAAAAAAAAGAAAATTTAATACCGAGCACTTTAGTTAAGAAAACAGATTAGGACGTCTCCATCGAGGGCTTGCTTCAGACTGACTGCCCATCGATTGGTAGCTTTTTTCCAGTTCCAAATGCTACTACTGCTGCATTTCTCACTTCTACACTTCAATAACTCTCCACCTCATTCTCCTACACAGCCAATCCTGAAGGTATCCTCATCCCACTAAAAAATTGGACAGTTTTTAAAGTATCATAAGTCATGCTTGCGGTAGTCAGCCATGCTGTTATTTGTTTTGTGATTATTATTTTTTAATCTGTTAAGGATAATGTTACCGGATTGAAAACTAAACAAAATTCATATCGACTTGCATGTAAAATATATTATTTTTAGGGTTTTGTAAAATAATTTTACAAAACCCTACTAGTTTCGCGACCAGTCTGTCCGTCTGTCCGTCTGCCCGTCTGTCCGTCCGTCCGTCCGTCCGTGTGTCACAGCAGTTTTTCTCGGAAACTACTTGAGCTAGAAACATCAAATTTTGTGTGTAGGTGTAAAGTGGTGATTTCTTCAAAGTTCAATTACAAAAAATTTTTCTAAGGTATTTAAGGGGGGTCTCCCCATATAGGGGAGTGACCCCCCGAAAAAAAAATTTCATTGAAGGTAGCCGATATGGGTATCAAATGAAAGGTCTTGATGAGAACTTTTCAAAACAGGTCTTAGTTTGGCAAAATCTGCTTCGAGGGGCGCACAGGGAGGGGAAATACACGAAAAATTTGTATCCCCCCCCCTCGCGATTGGACACCTGTGATCCGAAAAATCTGAAAAAAATCAGGAATGTAGGCCTTGGTGAGTACAACAACAACAAATACGTGAGAAGTCGCAATTCACTCAACTTTGTTAGTAATAGTATGATTTATCGATTTTATGTTTTCTTGAATAAAATCTTAACGGTACCCTTAAATTCAATGAAATTCAGTACGTAGATGTTTATTTATAAGATTGATCTACCCTGAAAGTTTCATAAAGATTGAATCATATTTAGCGATGTTATAGCGGTTTGAATTTTCCTGTATTACTATGGAACAATATGCGCTGCATTTATTACTATGGCAACATATGCCTATGGAACAACATGCACTTTTTACCGACTCAGACACTACAGTTTTGCTAGGATTTGCATGAAAATTTCAGGAATGATAGGTGTCATGTATATCTTTGAGAATCGGTTCAGCTAGTGGTATCAGTAATCGTAAAACAAAATAGTGGCTGTTTTAAATGCGAAGATTGAACAATTTTGAGCTATTTTTTTTGCAACTTCAACGTTTAAGGTGCATGTTTTGAACACTTGATTCAATTTGATGAATGACTGAAGATGAGTACCTACAATTAATGCTCATAAGTGATACAAGTCAAGGAGGTGGGAGAGAGCTCCTAGCAAAAGGGTTTTGTAACCATTCTAGGATTCGAAAAATTGGCCATTAATCGATGATAACAGTACAGGAGACTGGCCCCCTGAAAAAAAAAATTTATCAAACGTAGCCGATATGAGTATGAAATGAACGTTTTCATGGCAGCTTTTCAAAACAGTTGTTAAACTGTCAGTTTTTGCTTCAGTGGGGGCACAGGAGGGGGGGGAAATACATGAAAAATGTGTTTCTTCCCTCACGAATGGACATGTGAAATAATTATCACGGGAGAAATTTATGAGTATAGCAATACCAAAAACCTTAGAAGTCGAAATTCGTTCAATTTGTTAATAATAGTGTGATCTTTGTATTTCATATTTTCTCCAATAAAATCGTCTTTGAAATGTTTCTTGATTTAATTCGATCTGGTGACTGCATTTTGTAAATTGAATACAAAACCCTTCTGACATGAGCGTAGGTCTGTTTCCCAACTTGTTTTATAATCATTTTATTTCATTTAAAAATATTTTCATGGCACAATTTGATAGACCATTCATCTGTTCCTCCTAGTTCACTCTCCCTTGCCTCGTCCATCTGACACTTTTCATTGTTAGTTGCTTTTTTTCGCCCCAAAATATCAGCCGCCCATCACTCTCTGTGTAAAAATATCACTAGTTACGACTATGATCTGACAAGTAGTACAATTCCTTCGCTTTATTTTATTTTTTTCAACTTAGATGGGCTCATTATTTTATCCTCTGCCAATCTGTCAGACTTACTTGGAACATGATGATCAAGTACTCCTTCTAATGAAATCACAGGGGTATTTATGGGTCCTGTTAGAATTTCTTGCTTTCAAAATGTATCTATTAACGTCCAGAATTTCTAGAATACGGAATGGCTGTCGAAACTTAGGTGTTGATTTTGTTTGGTTTCTTTCTTCATTTTTAATTAAACCATAATTTCAACCAATTGTATAGATATTTGGATTTATTGGAATCAAAACTTTTCTCATTGTACTAAGCATCTTTCTGTATTGCGTCTTGAAAAGCCATCGACACTTGTTTGGCCCTACGGATTTTATAGAAAAAAGAGAATTGGCCTGCGAATATCAAATAAACAAAATAATTGACTACATTTTTCTGTACACGAGTATTGCGGGCTGCTTGCTCTCTTACTGCGTTCAAATTAACTTGACAACATTCAACACATTCTGCTTGGTTGACCACCAGGTTTAATCCCCTAAAATAATCTGTAAAGGATACAATTAGGTTATATGATTTACCGGATAAATGAAGGACAACAAAACTTCTCGTAAGGCGTCCTGTCAAGAGCGATTTTCGCTCAACTCCACTGCCATAAGCATTTTTTCAATGCGGACTGTTACAGTATAATTTATACAGGTCACGTTCAAAAACTCCCTTGATACCACAACCACAGGGAAAATTGTTAAATTCTAAATGTTTTTAGTGGCATTAAAGATTCAAAGCAAAAAAAAAATGAACCACTACAACAAGTGGAGCCGCGACTTGCAACATAACATTGAGTAAATTGTAGAGCTCCAATTATATTGTTAATGAAGGTAATGATTCAGGAGGAAGCTAGCTAGTTACAGAAATGAGGAAACTGTGTACCGGATAATCGGAAGTAGAAGTTAGAGCGGTTATCTCAATCAGCAGCACTAATCACCACCTAAATTAAATGGTATATTTTCTGCACTCGTAAAACTTAGCCTGGATGCAAATAGTAATCAACGATCTGAAACTTCAGGTCCAAATATAAAGAAAAAACGACCATCAGTTGAACGAAACATCTCCACAATCTCCCGCTACGGACACTTAACGCGTCTATCGAATACGTTAGTTGCGCACGAATCGTGAAAAGTGTTTATCGCCCACACAAGAAACGCAAATATTTTAATAATAATGCTAAGTAAACTGCCAGCAAGACAGTAAGGTGTGGAGACTCCACCCGCTAGCAACATTTCAATTGGAAATGCAGCTACCATTAGCAACATTCTTGCAAATGAAATCGTCATCTCCAATATTCCCATGGAAACATATACTATCCGCAACATTTCTGCAAATGCACTCATCATCTGCAACACCACCAGCAGTTGACATTGACCGTGTAACTGTTAGTGCAAATGAATACAAGCTGGGTAGACAGACCTATGCTCATGTCAGAAGGGTTTTGTACTCTACTTACAAAATGCAGTAACCAGTAACGAATAGAATCAAGAAACATGTCATGTTCGAGGATCATACTATTATTAGCAAAGTTGAAAGAATTTTGACTTCTGAGGTATTTGTATGTATAAATATCTCCCTTGATAATTTTTTCAGATTTTTTAGATCACGGGTGTCCATTCGCGAGGGAGGAAACACATTTTTCATGTATTTCCCCCCCCCCCCGTGCCCCCACTGAAGCAAAAACTGTCAGTTTAAGAACTGTTTTGAAAAGCTCTCATAGAGAACTTTCAGTTGATATTCATATCGGCTACCTTTCATGAAATTTCAGGGGCCACTCCTCTGTACTGTAATCATCGATTCATGGACTATTTTTTCGAATCTTAGAATGGTTACAAAACCCTTTTGCTAGGAGCTCTCTCCAGCCTCTTCGACTTATTTCAATTGTATGTACTCATGTTCATGATACCTATCATTCCTGAAATTTTCATGCAGATCCTAGCAAAGCTGTAGTGTCTAAGTCGGTCAAAAGCGCATATGGCTCCATTGCCATATGTTTCCATAGTAATACAGGGCATATTGTTCCATAGTAATACAGGAAAATTCAAATCGCTATAACTTCTTTAAATACCATTCGATCTTTATGAAACTTTCAGAAAAGATCAATCTTATAAATATTCAGTTATTGCATTTAAGGGTACCGTTTAGATTTTATTCAAGAAAACATAAAATCGATAAATCATACTATTACTAACAAAGTTGAGTGAATTTCGACTTCTCATGTATTTGTTGATGTTGTACTCATGAAGGCCTACATTCATGATTTTTTTTCAGATTTTTCGGGTCAAAGGTGTTGAATCGCGAGGAGGGGGGACACAAAATTTTCGTACATTTCACCTTCCCCTGCCCCCCTCGGTACCGATAAGGCAATTTTAAGGCTTGTTTTGAAAAGATCTCATTGAGACCTTTCCAATGTCACCCTATTCAACTACCAATGGTGAAAATTTTTTTTTGAGGGGTCACCTCCCTATATGGGGAGACCCAAACCCCTTTGAACAATTTTTCCACCCTTGAACTTTCAAGAAGTCACCACTTCTGACCTTTTCTCAAAGTTTCATGGCTGTAGCCTCAGTAGTTTCGGAGAAAAAGTGCTGTGACATATAGACGGACGGACGGACGGACACAGGTCGTGATTGCAATAGGGTTTTGTATTTTAGTACAAAACCCCTAAAAAGGTCCAAAGGACTAACGCAAGCCCAAGTAGTGGTTGGACACATCAAGTGAAGCTGTAGTTTCTTTCTACGCGTGGAAGTCTGGAGATCATTTCTATTTGGTTCCGGAGAGAAATACCTGTATTGCAAACAGGAGTTGGTTTAAAGGAGGTACAGAATCATCGAATCCAGGTGTTGGTTTGGCGAAAGTGCAAAATTATCAAGTTCTGGAGTTAGTTTGATGGAGACACACCGATGGGGGCCCCTATTTGACGCGAAAGGTAGTTCAGGGGAGTAGATTTGTGTTTATATGCATTTAATTTTCTATATATTTGCATTGCAGTAAAATAATATTGAATATGTTGAAATTTGCATTAAATTGTTGATTTTCATGGTTTAAATAAATTGTTTTCAAAGAAAAAGAAACCCTTTTTTCAGCAGAGAGAGTTTTAATTTACAGCAGCGAAAAGCGTGAGCGTTTGCTCCAATTAGTGTGGTGGTTCAAATTATTTATTTTTGCTTCCATCTAAATCTCTACTGTGGGAGTGTGGAAAAAAAATGGTTGTGGTGATTAGGTCAGTTAATTTGCTGTTATTCCCAGATTCTTCTATTTGCTTGAGTGGATTTCCGTAGGTTCAGGCGTTGGCTGTTGCGGTGAGTCGAAGCTCGCCAGTTGCCTTCTGGGGCAATCTACAGGTTGGTAGGTGGGGCCCCTCTACATCATATTAGCAGTTAAGCTGGTACCCCAAAGCCCCAGCCGGAACACTCAGCTAGCAAAGAGGACACTACATGCTCCACCTGCAGATTAGCGTGACTGCCAGCCGTAGCGATAACCACGAGAACTTCAAAAATCTAAAAAAAATTTGCCCGAAAAACAGCGAACCTGATCCATTATTACTCGCACGGGCACCCCAGCTTGATTTTAGTCTAGTGAGAATTGTAAAATAAGGCAAATTTCATGAACGAATCAGTAAGAACCATCAGATATTCTTTTGAGTCGATTTTATCGCTACGTTCCCCAGATACGTCAATATTAACTATATGCCAAGGAATGCCAACTTTAGAAATATGATGCATGACTACTTCAACCTTACCAAAAAGAGACTTAGCTGCTTTGCATACATATTTACACCTCCTCTACTTTTTCTAATGTGTTTTACCACCCTTGATGTACCAATGATACATGCACTCGTATGTTATTGATAACTGACCATCAAAGTGTTAAGATACAAAATCCCTGCACGAATCTCATACGTATTTCTCTGATTTTCATCAGAAAAATAAAATTAAATGCTTCGATTTCCTCCCTCCCTTAGTTGTTCAACATCGAGCCAGTTTTCTAGAGTAGTAGTTAGGTCTACATTTTGGCGTTCTTAAATCATCCTTTGTGTTTTTCAGGACTTTTGGGACAAATAGTCTACGTGTGTCATCCTCTTTTTATCTTGATAGATCATATCAAAATCAAATGCTTGAAGAAAAGCCCACCAAGGATGTACACGGGAAGATAAACCATTTTTGCCCATGATTCTTTCAAAGCATGGTAGTCTGCGATCACAGTAAATTTTGGCCGTATCGAGTTTTGTGCAAAATTTTTGACAGCAATGACTGTCAATGTTTCAAATTCATGAGAATGGTTCTTAATTGCCTTAGACTAATACATTTGCTAAAGTACTCGATTAACCTACGTTTGTCCTCTACGATCCGCAGAAAATGTGTATCATAGCCGATCGAACTTATATTGGTGTGTAACTTGATTGGATGATTGGGATGAAACCCATTAACACTGGCTCCTGTCGAAAGATAATCTCCGGTCGAAAACTTTGTGGTCAGGCAATCACGTTTTTTTAACCTATCAGCTTATGAACGGGAGTCATTTTCTCTAAGAATTTGGATTAAATTGGCGAAAATGCGAAGCCAACCAGATCAGTTGCCAAACACCTGTGGCTGTCCTAGTTGGGGCCTAATTACTGGTATGGATTACACCCGCTGACTCAAGTTTTGCAATCCTCATCCTAAACTTTTCCCATTCTAATTGTGCAAGCCTTTTCAAGAATTTTATAGAGTCCTTCAACCTCATTTCTAAGTAATCACAGTTTACCTATTTTTGTAATATACTTGCGGATTGAATTTGATTGAAAATGGTGACTAGAGAAAATTTGTCTTGACTTCGTGAGATGAATTCTCTCCAATGGGTTTGATTACCTCGACAATTTATCACGATTCAAAGACAAGACATTTTAATTTCGTCCTATTCCGTCCCGTTGATTAAGGATTTTCCTATCAAGTATATCTATCCTATTACAAAGCTATATGTCCGTTAAAATATTTAAAAGAATTTCTAAATAAATTCCTTCTATCTTAACCTAGGATGAAATTTGTTCAAAATACACCAAGCGAGATTCTCCTAGACCACTTAGTGCAATTCAATTTTTGAAATAAGACCCAGAGCATTTAAATGCTAAATTTGTTTGCATGGGAGAGCATTTGAACTCCAATTCAAAAATGGTTATGAAAACTCACAGTTATGATACAAAAATCCGGAAGGATTTATATAACAAATCTCCAATCTTCGAAACTACAGGCCCTTTTTACAGGTTTTTGCAATATGATCAGTTTATCCACAAGAAAAATAGGTGGCAGTCCTCAGAATACCTTCACTTTTATCAAGTTTTGGCACCAAAGCAGTCAGCGTCGCCAGTTTCGATGCTCTTGCATGGTTTTGATTCAAATTTGACAATTTCTCCGCGCCCTTTTGGCAGTAACAGTCAGCAAGGTTCATGATTACTTTAACCGCAGTATTGACATTCGGAAAACGGCAAAGATATTTTTGCTCATTAAGCCAATTCTTCTTTTCACAACTTTTGCGTGCCGCTTGGAAGAATTAATTGTCTCTAATTCTTTCACAAGTTGGTCTCTGGAATCGATTTTCATCGCAACCGCCAGATAACGTAGATGCGTGTCACTAGGGACCAGATGAGCAAGCAAAATAGCAACTCCTATTTGCTCGGCACTCTTCCCTTGCCTTCCTTTGGTAACATGTTTTTGAAATTCAACCGTATTGATCCAAATGTGCCGGTGTTATCAAATTCAACTATAAATATTTCCTTGAATTTATCCACGTCATACCGGCCAAAGACACATGTAATAACAATAATGATATGACGCAGAGTTTCTTTAAGCTCAACCAAGCACGATCACCAACTCTACACAAACGAAAGAGTCTTGTTGTTACATGTAAAATACCCTAGTACATCACGGGCGGTGGTCTGCCACTGGTGAATCCGAATTGAAAATGGGCAAAATCACTTGCGCTTTTGGCATGGTGAATCCACCATCATTTGCTGTTCAATAATTGCATGCCAAGGTGGTAACATCCCTGCCAGTGGCGGCTCGTCAGGAAGTTTTGATCCTAAGTCTGATGTAATAGGTGTCGTTGCAATAAATAAATTTAACTGTTATTCTAATATCGGGCACTTCATTTAAGAAAACAGAATTGGATGTCGCTTTCGAGCGTTCACTTCAGACTGACTGCCTATCGCTTGGCAGCATGTGATTTCAGTGACTGGATCAAACCGTTTTCTAGGTTTAATTTGAGTTAACTCGACTTTCGAGATTTCAGAAAAGGCTTCAGCGGTAATCAGCCATTATATGAATACCTCATCATTCTTCGAACTAATGTTTAATTTTGCGTATATTTTAGAAAATCTTCTACTTATTCACCATAGTTTCCAACCATTTCAAAAATCGACTCGAATTTGAAACGAAGTAATCAACTTTTCTATCCATATCATTCCCCCTGCCTCTCAAATAATTAGGGCTCAAATATTTTTCCTTGGCCAACGGAACAGAGTAAATTCAATACCATTTAACATCTAAAATTGATTTTTGGTAAATGGCTACAACGAGTAGCAGTTACAAAGTGCGTTCGATTAACCCAATTTTTGACCGCTGTTTCAAAACATCTGGTCTTATTTTGTCAATCGTAGTCTGCGTGGTGTAGTGATTAGAACACTCATCCCGTAAGCTGAAGGTCCCTGGTTCGACTCTGGTTGGAGACAATGAGATTTAGTTCTAGTAATTCTTCAGATGGTTCTGTTATGATACGTGCTGGTGTAAAAATTAAAACGGATTGCAGCTGGGTGGACAGACACACGGCTAAAGCGTAAAAGTATTACCTTGTGGAGTGCCAACACCTTCGATCAAGATAATAAGACACTCTAGCTATCTCCAAGTGAAGGCCCGAAAGAGGCTGTAGGGCTACAATTATTATTATTTTGTCAATCATATATTTCGTTCAATGCTTCCAATCTTTTTAGTTTAACATGTTAGTATAAACCAAAAACTTGACATACTCTCAAAGACACCGATTTAGAGGCGTCAAATTAGATGATTATGGAGACCAATCGACTGAGCCATTCCATGATATAATGTTGCCTCCAAATTCCGTTTCCAGTATGTCGAATGTTTTGGTTACTGTGAAGCATGTAGCACCATCCTGTTGGAACAAAATGTTTTCAATGTTCATTTCATGGATTTTTGAAAGCTAAAATTCATTGGTCCTGGTCCGACAACGTTCACCATTTACCGTAACGGCAGCTTCTTATGTATTTCGAAAAAAATATGCACCAATGATATCATTAGCGTATATACCATACCACACAATCAATTTCAATATATGGAGTGCAGCTTCAAGGTATTGTTTTAGATTGTCGTTACTCCACATATGGTAATTTTGCTTGTTGACGTATCCAGTTAACCAAATATGATATTCATCACTGTGCAAAATTTTATGGTCTACGGTATCGCCAATTGAATTTTGACTTTGACAATTTGAAAGTGTTGCTTGAAATTTAAACGATTCAAGATTAAATGGCAAAATTGATTGAATGCAAATGTCACCGAATTTTAAATTGTGAAATATGTCATACACAATTTATCTCAAGTAAAAGATCTCATGCAACTAAAAAAAATCCCCGTTGGCAGCACCAGCCGGAAAGGTAAATTTCTCGTATGTAGCGTAAGGTTTCGAAAAAGAATTTGACTTGCCTACTACTGGACCTCTTACTGCAATTTTTGTAGCACTACATGGGTATTTATTAACTGAAAGGATCTGCCGCCGTTCGTATTTGGAGACCCTTCATAGAGGCGCATATATTTTGCTAATTAAATTGAGTTGCACACCTATGAATCACATATTGAAAATCGGCGGGTAATCAATTGTTATAAACATATTTATACTCGTTTCGCCCTTCTCACATTTGCTGTTTATACATTACACAGTGGTTACCACACAAAGTTGATAACTTGTCGGCTTAAATAGCTCAAACAGTCAATTTCAAATGATTTCCATAAAAGTTTAATCAGCACTTACATTGCCATTAATATATACATTTTCGATTCTTTTCGAAACCACCAGGGGCTGCCATTTTGAATTTTTATTGAAAACGGCTGCTAAAAATATTAAGCTGTAAATTTTCGAATTTTTTATTTGTCATCCGATTTGCATGATTAAATTAAATTAACTTGCCTTAATAACTTATAATTTCAAGTTTTATCGGAATCTGTTGATAAACTTGGCTGCTAGAGGGCTACAGAAATAAAAAAAAAAATTTAAAATATTTTCTTACCCTGCAAATTTCAAGAGGCACCACTTTTGACCTACGTAGAAAATTTCCTCATTCTAGCTTATGTGACAGACAAGTCGTGGTTTATAATTTTTTAGGGTATTGTTAAAAATATTTTACAATATTTAAAAAATATTCTGATTTATAAATACGTTCAAGATAAGTCATTGAAAACGTTTCCATGAAAAAAATTCATTATTTCAGTCGCTACTAAAATAGCGAATTGCGCTTGCCTCCTGACCTTTGGGGGCCGCCATTTTGAATGCATGTATTTGATTTTAGACAATTTTAAATTTTTGTGGGCTAGGACCTCATCAATCAATGTGCCAAATCTCGTTCAAATCGGAGTTACACTCTAGATTTTTTATTGTGAGATTCATCACATACATCAGTGAACCTTTGTGCCAAATTTCAATCGGAGCTATACTTTGGTCAGAACAGAAATTACGATTTTTCGTTTAAAATGGCCGCCATTTTGTTTTTGCCCTGCCGATATAGCTGGTTCACGAACATAACCGAGATATTAAACCATTACACCTTTCTTGAAAATTTGGTGAAAATCGGAGCAAAATTGCAACCTCTCAAATTTCGTTATATCCCATATATATATATATATATATATATATATATATATATATATATATATATATATATATATATATATATATATATATATATATTTATATATGATACTCTCCGCAATAGGTAAATTTCTCTCGAGAAATTTACCTAAAATATGCTGTACAATAGTCGACCTTTGTAAAATTTTTTTTAACTTTTCTGCCAAAGCAGGTCGAGTGGGGTATTAAAATAAATATTGTTACACCCCCTTTTTATTCCACGGGAGCCACTATGGCCTTCAGGGAAATTGGGGTGCTCCGGCGGGGCTTATTGACCCGGTTTAGCTCGTCCGGAAACGGGCGTGGGACGCCACTCGCTTGTCTCTCAATGCCCCAATAAGCCGCCAAGCGAGAATGCGGCTTGCCGGAATAACCACCGTCGCGATTCGGCCGAACCCTATCTATCGAGCACACACGGACTACCACTCAAACCTTACACCTGCACAACCTTACCGCCCTTATGCGACCCTCCTATACTCCTTTCTATCACTAACCCTCGCCGGGACCACTACACCAACCCCGAACACTTTGAAACTATATATCACCAATTTCAGGTCGAGTGGGGTATTCAGGTCGAGTGGGGTATTAAAAGAAATATTGTTACACCCCCTTTTTATTCCACGGGAGCCACTATGGCCTTCAGGGAAATTGGGGTGCTCCGGCGGGGCTTATGGACCCGGTTTAGCTCGTCCGGAGACGGGCGTGGGACGCCACTCGCTTGTCTCTCAATGCCCCAGTAAGCCGCCAAGCGAGAATGCGGCTTGCCGGAATAACCACCGTCGCGATTCGGCTGAACCCTATCTATCGAGCACACACGGACTACCACTCAAACCTTACACCTGCACAACCTTACCACCCTTATGCGACCCTCCTATACTCCTTTCTATCACTAACCCTCGCCGGGACCACTACACCAACCCCGAACACTTTGAAACTATATATCACCAATTTCACTTTGTTTTATTGAACTTTTACATCGACTTGCCACTCAAGCCGCACCCGTCACAATCTGTAATCTGAAAGAAGTCCTTACCTGTCTTCTCACTGTTCTTCTCCAAGCGTAAATTTTATCAATGAAATATCAATGAAATATCAATGAAGTTTCAAAAACATATAATGAAACTCTCAAATTCTATACAAGCAAACATCTGATTCACACTAAAAAGAACTTACTTCTACTGAGTACCTACAAGGGGCCCCTTCGATGGTTGCATCCGTTGGTGCACTTTATTATTATTCCTTCAACGTCTGGGCTTTGCTTGTCGCTTCGACTTTAATATTACTTCCTTCCGCAACTGCTGCTTCTCGTCGCTTCGCACTTCGAATTTCCTCCGCACTTCGAATTTCCTTCGCACTTCGAATTTCCTCCGCACTTCGAATTTCCTCCGCACTTGCTGCTTCTCCTGAACATCTGTTTTGCCTCACACGATAAGAAAGAAAAAGAGGAGGCGCGTCATTCCTCGCGCGCTTTTATAGCCTCCTCCTAACGGCCAATGTTCCGCTCTTCGACCGAATGTCATTGTTTCCGGTCATTCACCTCTTCGGCGTGGTAATTTCTTTCTACCGCCACTTGGTTTCCGCTCCGCTCTGGTGGTGATCACTCCAAGTGCGGCTGAATTAGCTGAACATAATTCACTGACAGTTTGGCCTGTCAGTGGTGTTTGTTTACTTTCTAAATTTAAAACTTATTATTCTTGAAATAAAATCTCGTCGTAAGTTGTATATAATATTTAAAATGGAAACAGTATATTTGTAACCATTTAACTTGCTTTTCCAATATTACCGCATTTTTTTAAATTCACCTGGTTTTTCCTGTTTTGACTATATTGAGATTTGTGTTCTTCCTGTTTGACTATATTGAGATTTGTGTTCTCCCGATTTGACATCTTTGATCCTTAAAAATCGGAAAAAAGTCTTGGTGAGTACAAGGGCAAGAAGTACCTCAAAATTGAAAGTACACCTAAATATGTTAGTGATAGTATGATTTATCAAAAAGAAGCTTCTAAAAAAGTATACTTAAGCAAGATCCCAATACAAACAAAATTTCAGAGGAATCGGATGATAACGACATGATATATGAAATATGATATAAAATGTCACCATTTCCATAATATCTAATAACAACAACTACAACGCGTGGTGATGGTTGAGGAATATTTCAAATCAAACAAAACTACAAATTTCTTCGAATTTTCAATGAAAATTTCAAGAATGGTGTGTGAATTAAATTTGTATGACTGGTCAAGTATTTAGCAAAATTCTATAAGCTAAAATAAAGTTTTGAGCTTATGAAAAGGCCCCTCGATCTTCCTGATATATTTGAACGATTTCTTCAATGTGCAACGGATGCATAACTTCTGACATTGATTTATATCATCGGCCAAATTATTTCAAACCCAAGAATGCTTATGAAGTCCTTCTGGCAGGAGCATATTTCTACCTACTTAGCTAGTTAAATGTTTAATATTTTACTCTTCAAAACTATCTGATTTTAGGCACTTTCAAGCTTCAAATAAATTGAAAGCTCTAAATAAATGATCTTGCGGATTTTAATTGAATAATTGAGGAATCTGCTTTTTGGTTATCATCATCGCCTATACCGCGATAACCCAAAGGTAGCCGTGGCCTTCCGCATTAATCAGCTTCAATTATCACAGATTTGTGACCTCATCCCCCAGTTAATCACTCCCAGGAAGGATCTACTGTCAATTTTTTTCCAGGAATACGAGAAGCACTGTCTACCTGCTGAAGACAATAACTTTTGCCCAATGGTTCCCAATGACAAGAATCGAACTAACGATGAAGTAGATCTCTATTGGTCAAAGTTAGAAAAGTTGACATTGGAAACCATTGAGAAAGAAGTTCCCAAGATTAAACATCGAAACAATCTGGAAGGATATAAAACAACAACCATCACAAGGTTTAAAAAATTGAAAAGTTTTCTACTCACGCGCGTCAACAATATTTAAAGGCGATTTCTAGACTAAAAGTATCCCTCATTGGCCTTGTTGACATTACATCTTAAGAATGTCTAAAACTTAATCCGCTTATACTCCAGGAGTGAAGTCAGCCGTCAATGGGTAGAAAAACTTAGGAGTTTTAGTCCACAACATCAAGATGGCATGTTTACAAAAGTGAATAGTATAATTCGGAAGAAGTCTCGAGTAAACGTGTCAAATCTCAAAGTCACTAGTAGTGAGATAGATCTTTTAGAAAGGACTGGTATCAAAATCAGTAATGCGGCTGAGATGGAAATAGAATAGTATGTGATAGTTTGCAAAATTTTGCTCTGATTGGATTTCGTCTTGAATTGGTCCATTCACCAAACCCTGAGATGATGAGCCAAATACTTCCAGAAGTTGTTGAGTGGTGAATATCTTCTTCATTTTAATGATACATTGATCTCCGACCTCATACCGAGCGGAAAACTTCTGGATTATATTGTCATGATGAACGATTCAAATTTCACAAATCAGTGGAAAAAAGCCAATATATTTCCAATCTTGATGAAAGGGAAGGAAACACCATGTCCTAAAAGTAATCACCCAATCAGCTTGCTGCTTACCATCAGCAAGGTATTCGAACTGATACTGAAACCAGCATTAAATGTCCATTTTGAGAAATATGAGTTGATACCGAGCTGCTAGTTTGGTTCTTGTGCCAGACATTCGACCATACATGCGATAACGAAAGTAACCTCGAACATTTGTTGAAAACAAAACAAAAGAGACTGTATTGGAGTATGTCTAATTGATATGGAGATAGCCTTTGATGGGGTTTGCTTAGATGGGTCAATATTTAAGCTCCTTAAGGATGAATTTCCTAAGTATCTTGTTGCCATGATGTGTAATGTGTTGTATGGAAAATTGTTTTTTATAAGTGATGAAAATATGACAAAGATGCGTAATTTTAGGGTCTTGAGTGGTCTAAAGCAAGGAAAAGTTGCTGTGCTTCTTCTTTTCAACATATTCGTTCGCATCTTTTTGAACGGCTTTAATTTTAACGTATTGCAAACGTGATCATTAATGATTTTTGCTGATGACTTGATAATTTAAACGGCTGACTGAAAGGCATCAATAGATCAAAGAAACCTTCAGAAAATGTTCATCAATATGCAGGCTTACACGGACAATTGGTGAATGAAAGTTGATGCGCAAAAATGTGAAACAATTTTGTTTCGAACTACGCTGCGGTGGGCCAGTCAAAACCTGAAACATAATTTAAAAAATTTCCGCATTTTGGTCGGTGAGGGTACATCAGAATGGGTTCCAAATGAATCATGCACTCGATACTTCGTTGTTTATCTCGATCAGTATCTGAACTGTAATAGACATGTTAAAGCTATGCGCAGTAAAACGTTTTAGGTCTCCATGTCCCTTTAATGACCCTTCGGTTCCAGATTCATTGATAAAAAGGTCATCGTTTTCTTTTACAAGGCTCTACTTAGACAAGTTTTATAGTTTTAGTATAATCAGAGTGCTAATACAATGGAAATGTTACGAGTATTGGAAAGGAAATGTCTTCGGATATGTACTGGTTTGTACAGAAAGCCTGAGATGGATTGAAAATTTTATAAGTCGAATCAAAGAATTTATCAAATTGTCAAAGTAACGAATGTCGAAACATTCATTTTGAAGCTTTTTTGAAATCATATATCACCACTCGCTTCATTCCTTCAGAAGAATTTGTGTATTTGGACGTTAAATATTTTATTCGTATTTCTAATTCTGATCGGAATCCGTGTTAGGACGGTCATCGTGGAACTATCATACAGTTGCTTATAAGTATTAAGCATCAACAACCATCATCCACTATCGCTAAATCCATCCACTGCTCATTGATAAAAGAACAAGAAAGACTACCACCGAACTATCATACATTCGCTTATGATCAACAAAAATTCATAAGCCATCATCTGCCGTTACCACATCCATCTATTACTCATCGATGGGTTCAATGCTAGAGCCAAGAGCGGCTACCACCCAACCATCACAAATTCGCTGAACATCATCAAACATCCATAAACCATCATCCGTAGTCCACTTCAATCCATTGAATATCAACGCAATCAGTGTCAGGTCCAAGGACAGCTACCGTCCAACCATCATGCTTTTGCTGACTTCCTGCGGTCAGTTGCATATAGAGAGTGTTCCTACTGGAACCTCACGCATTTGCCTCTCATCTCAAACCATCGACTAACCATCACGTGCGTGCTAGGTAGCCGCCACTGCCAGTCATCTGTGTGCCTGGTTTATTAACAGTCTGCTTTTTCGTTACGTCTGAAAATATCCACCCTGTTAGTAAAGAAGTTTAACTTCAAAAGCACTGCGAATAGTAAGATTTTAATAGAATTTTTCAGCGTTGTGGTAGAACACTTGAAAATATATGTATGTCAACATTTATCAAAGTTTATGGCTGACTGGTGTCTCTGAATTAAAACGCACTCAATACAATATCATTACAATACTCATATTTATTTAAAACTCTCATTCTCATTTCATTTATTTTTTTCTAGTTATTTTTATTTAGCAGCGAAATTATATTAAACTTATAACTAATCAACTGGCCTATATACTAAATTTATTTCATATTGCGTACACATAGTTGCTTTGTATGTATATTTATGGCTACTCCATACAGCATATAAACGTTATTTTCATACAATATTAATTTACAAAATTTACATATTTTTAGTTATTTATTCATCTTTTGTAATGACGCACAGACAAATTGATGGATATAATGGATGTTCATTAATTAATACTTATTTAATGATAACGTTAATTACAAACAAATTTTAATTTAATGTCAAAATTACGCTTTCATTTTGAAAAACCATAATTTCGATCACAATAAGCTTTCCGTGCATCAAAACTGTGAGAAAGGGATACAATGAGGAGTAGTCAGCACACAGAATACATACTTATTCCAGATATCGTAACTTATGCATAATTCAACTTCACAATTCAACGTTTAGTAAATTCATTTTGTTTGCTTCTAATTGACGTTTTGAATTGTCCTTTATTCGGTCAATTATAAAATAAATATTACGTTTTTGAAACCAGGCAGAGCAAATGTTTGATTCCTAAATTGCAAAGACATCTAAAAGCATGTATAGTGGAACTTGTTGTGTTTTGTATTTTAAGGGATATTTGCATGAATTTATTTCGGTATGTTAGTATACCAAAATTATTTGAAAAGGTTATAATTCGCACTTTTAGGCATACCTTCCTTTAGTAATGCTTATGTCTCTGTTCTAGTGTCTCTTATTTCAGGACCTAGTTGTAGTTTGAACTTGTTTAGGGGAGGCTGTTCTAAGAAGGATGATGGTGATTTGAACTGAATCTGACATTATGGATACTCTCATATAACTCAAGAGCAAATCATTGAAAAAATCAAAGTAATTATGTTTTAATTCGATACTGAGCTGATTAAACGTTTGACTGGAAAATATTTTCCCTCCTAAATGTTCAAAAAATTTGCGACAAGACTACATCCAAGCCCCATACCAATAAAAGTCCAACTAGATTCCATAGTATATTAATTTCTTATTGTTTATAGTATCTATAAATTATGTGTAATTTCTTTGTATGCGTATGCTTTTATTTATTGTCCGCCCGTTCACAATGGTCTAGCATGTCCTTTGTGAAATAGTTAATTGTTATAATCTGCTTTCTATATAATTTCAATTTATTTTTCTACTTTAATTTCAATGCAATCTAAATAGCTCATGGATGCGACTTTTGGTTGGAATTTTCAAAAATATCAAATCCTTTAAATATGTGACTGAAATTTCAAACGAAATACGTGTATAAATTAAATAATCCATGGCTCAAATCAAAGCTCTCGCCAAAATATCGACCAGATTTTCGCTAACAGAATATTTATCCTTTTTGGAAACTAAAGCTGAAATCACATGGCCCAACAGTTTTCAGGATATTTTTATAAGGATTACAGTTCATGTTGTGGTTAGTAGTAGAGTTTGGTGGTATCGTTGCTGTTAACTAGTGAATTGAATGGAATACTGTATCTATTTCGGAAAGACTTCGCTCACGCCCTCGCATCGAAATTCCCGAATCCACTGGCCACTTATTCGCCCTGTAGTATTTGTCTTTATACATGCTAGGACAATTTTGATTCTGCAATTGGAAAATGATTGAAACTTAATACAGTAAATACTAATAATATTAATTAATTTTATTCCTTTTAAAGCCATCGGGCCTTGAGAATCGGCCTGCGGATATCAAATAAATAAAATAATTTACTTTAATATTAATCAATATTGAAATTGATCTTTGTACGTTTTTTTGGAAGAGAATACTTTCAACATTTAAATTATAAATTCTTACATCATATCAAATGTTTAAAAAATTGATTCGGGTGAACACTTAAAAGAGTCGATGGGAACTTTATGCCATTTTAAATTTTGAAAAATATATTAGAATGCTAAATTTAATCAGAATTTTCAAACACACTTTCGTGGATATTGCTTGATAAAAATAGGATAGTAATAAAAATGTTAGGTAGATAGAAGTTTTCTCCTTTCGGCACAAACAATGGAAAAATTCAACAAAAACTGAGATGTACAAGTTTAAAAGCAAAAACATTGCTACTCCATTTTCACTGGATGCAATTTCCTTGACATAGAATCATATCATTCATATCATGAATTCTCAAAGTTATTTGTGTTATACATCTTATCTGAAAATTTCATGAAGATCAAATCAAAACTGTATAGTCGAATTCAAAACCGTATGTTGTTGTTGTAATAATATTTGTTGTGTTAATATTGTAAGCAAAATGAATGTTTTGTGTTCTATTTTAATGACACTTGATTTTATTATAAAAGTAAAACACGTAGCGTAAAATGATACATTAAAATGAAAGGAAAATAATACATTTAAGTGACTAAAATTTAACAGCGCAGAGACATGATACGCACTCGTTGCTTGTCGCTCTCAGACTGGAAGAGCATGGCTGATGGGCTAAAGTGCATCTGTGCATAATTTGTCTAGTTACAGGCATATTTTTCTTTCATACTAACACCCTTCTCAAACGATAATATGCACTTAATTGCATAATTTCAATACGCTCTTTTCAGCAAAATACTTAAGCTTGATTCTGTTGAGTGGCTTCGTTAATAGGTCGGCTGTCATTTCTTTGAGGCATAGTATTCAAAAGTCCTAAGTTTGCTAGCTTCAATGTGTTTAATAAAATTATATTTGGTGTCAATGTGTTTGGTGCGATTGGTTCCTTTTTCTATCAATCAATTTTAAACAACTTTGGTTATCTTCGAAAATGGTCGCGTTGAAGTTTTTATCTTAAATGAATTCCTTGATTAATTCTTGTAGCCAAAGACCTTTCTGGCAAGCTACTGCTATAGAAACATACATTAACTGAGTAGATGATAGAGATACGCATGTTTGCTTTAGACATGCCCAACTTATTGTCGCGATTATGAATTGAAGCAGATACCCGCTATTTGATTTACGATTACACCGATTTTCTGCCCAATCCACATCTGCATAGCCAATTAATTCTTCTTGTCCGTTGCCGCCAAGTATGAATTTTTAGTCCTTTGTGCCTTTCAAATAACGAGCTATTCTTTTCAGCTCGGTTCAATCGACTGATGTCGGCTGTTTATTTGACTAACT
Organism: Odontomyia ornata; assembly: GCA_963969285.1. NCBI lineage: Eukaryota > Metazoa > Arthropoda > Insecta > Diptera > Stratiomyidae > Odontomyia > Odontomyia ornata. The sequence continues at coordinate 451,820,056 of OZ017739.1, read as the reverse complement.
GAGTATAGTCACACTTGTGCTGATATCTGGTCTTGTATTTACTGGTATGTATAGCAATGCTCCAATTGATTGCTGATATAATTCTTGATTTTCCAATAAAGGCTGAGATTCTGTTGTCTTTAAAGAACCAATGTCTATTGGTTTATGTGATGTCTTGGCATCTTGGAAGCCGAATCTTTCCAAGATTTCTCCAATATACTTCGTTTGCTTTATGCAGTAAAAACCATTCTTACTCTTTCTGACTTCCACTCCTAGATATTCTTAGAAAAAACTTAGATAAGTTAGCTTGAAATTTTCATGTAAAAATGCTGCTATGCCGTCGTTGGCTGAGCGTCCTTTAGCAGGTATTAAAAAATTGTCAACATGTATGCTTACATAAATGACACTGCTTTTGTCTCGCTTGATATATAAACACGGATCAACACTCTCTTTAAAAGTGAATTCAACTTTTTGTTCCATATATTTGTAGCATGCTTTAAACCATAGAACCCCTTTTTCAGCTTACAGACCATGATATATACTTTTGACTTTTCATTTTATATCTTTCTGGCTGCTGCATATGTATAATTTCCTTGAGATCACCATTCAAAAAAGCAGTTTTTGCATCGGAATGCATGACTAGCAATCTTCGTTTACCTGTGGTGACTAGTAGAAGTTTAAAGGTCGTCTGTCTTATGACGGGGGGCGAAAAACTCATCATAGTCTGTGCCAAACTTTTGAGAGAATCCGCGTACGACTAGTCTAGCCTTATACTTGCTCAGTCCACCGTCTCCTTCCTTTTAGTTTTGAAAACCCATTAAAGGTCACAATATTTCAATCTTTCGGTGTAGGTACAATTTTCCACGTATTGTTTTGAAGTAGCGCATTATATTCATCATCCATCGTTCTTACTCATTCGTTTTTATCTGGTTTTGAAAACGCTTCACTCCTGCTTTTTCGATCGTCTTGCAAACTTGTTGCAAACTTTAAAGTTGCCATGCACCAATTGGGTGCGACTCCTTTATTGTCCCTTGTAGACCTCCGTGTAGGGACATTTTGTGCTTCTGCTTGTGCTTTGCCGATCTTATTAGTTTGCGCGTCGCCGGTTTCTGCTGCTTACGCTTGTGCGTCGTCGCTTTCTGCTGTTTCTGCTTGTGAGTCGCCGCTTACTTCTGTGATCTCTTCTGCTGCACTTGAATATGATAATTGCTCTTCACTGTCACTTTCTTGAATGCATTCTTGCTGAGTATTGTTTCTCCAAAAAACATACTCTTCTTCTGAATTTTCATCGGCGTTGAATGATTTCTAGAGAAAAAACTGTGACTTATTATGAGTGCTCCTGTTGTCGTGTTAATAAATCTGAAGCCCTTGGATTTTTCCGAATAACCAATAAATATATGCTCTGTAGATTTTGCATCTAATTTCCTTCGAAGTTTCTTCAGCGTTTGATTTTTTACGTAGAGCTAGTTATGGCTTCACTTCAATACTTTTTATCCATATATGCATCTATGAGCATGCACTTCACCATTCCCAAAAGCGATCTATTCTTTCGTTTGGCGACTCCATTTTACTGCGGCGAATATGCAGCTGTATATTGCGTTCATGTTCCATTATCGACAAAAAAATCTTGTAATGCTTTATTTACATACTCTTTTCCACCATCGGACCTTATACACTTCTCAGTTCCGAATTATGTTTTCATCATCTGGATAAAACGTTTTATGTGGGAGTCCACTTCGTCCTTCATTTTCAAATGGTATACTGCCGTGTATCTTGAATAGTCATCAATGAGAGTCATTAAATACCTTTTCCCTCCCGGTGTCTAAGTTTCCATGGGTCCACAAATACCTGTGTGAATGAGTTCGAGAATGGCCTGTGCTCTATGATGGGATTCCTTTGGAAAAGGCTGGCGAGCCATTTTTCCTTTTTCACAGCAGTTGCATATTTATCACTGCCCGCAGTCTGTAATTTTTATGCGATTGTCAATTGCTTTTGGGATAAATATTCGATTACACCAATATCCCGGTGCCCGAAGTGCCTGTGCCTCGCATGTTGACAGTTTTCTCCGTGTTGGGTCTATATTGCTGCGCAGGACCTTTCGTCGGATTTTTTTAACTCGCACAAATCTTCGAAGTCCGAACCGCATTTTGCACTGCATGCTTTTCACCGTTTTTTGTCACAATGCAGATGTTTCTGTCAAAATTCACTTTATATCCTTCCTTCGTGAGCTTTCTTGCGGATACCCGATTGGATTTAAACGATGGTACATAGAGCACGCGTTTAATTTATAGTTGAGTTTGCTTCTCATTGACTGTACACATTATGACACCTGAGCCTTTTCCTTCTATCTTACTCACTTTATCCACGTCGGCCAGTCGTACGAATTCTTTTACGGTCGAATGAAATCGGTAAAAAAATCTCTAAAGTTTGTCATGTACCTCGTCGCCCCTGAGTCGACAAACTGTGTGTTGCTGTAGTTTCTCTTGGCTTTTGCACTGAATCACGCGTACTCGACACTTTCTGCTTGCTGCTTCGTAAACACTTTTTCCGCAGCCATAAATAATTTGTCGTCAGTAGGTTTTTAGTTTTCCTTTACTGCATTTGCTTGATTGCTGTTTTTATCTTTCAAGGATTTATATTTTCTGCAATCTTGCTTGACGTGGCCGGTTCTTTTGCAGAAAACAAAGCTTCTGGTCTCTTGTCCGGCATTATTATTTCTTTTATTCTGTTCACTGTTACTACCGTATGTGGTCTTCATTGCTGTCTCACTCACTGGGAAATTGTCTCTTATGTCCTTTCGCCCTTTGCACCTCTTGTATTCATCGGTTGATTTACGTTTGATGAGGTGCGAAGTGATATCATCTTCGGGCCTGCTCTCCAAAGCAATAATGAGTGTGTCATAAGATTCCAGAAGGCTTCCAAGTAGCATAGCTGCTAATAAATTGTCATCAAAAGCAGTTCCGAGACGCATTAGTTGATTGACTGTATGCGGAAAACTTGAAATGTGCGCTCCCATATCACCACCTTCATTAAGAACTGTATGGCACAATCTCTTTAACAGCAGTACTTTTGATGTCAACGTTGCTTTTTGGCTATAGTTTTAGAGCGTTGTCTAAGCCTTCTTAGCTATTGTGGCACTCCTTATGTGTATCAATTGATCGTCCTCGACCGAAAGACCAATTTTCACGTGCGCCTTACCGTCGATTTCATTCCGCTTTGCCAGTGTGATTGCTTTTGTGGTTTGTCTTTTTTGAGCACGTCCCATAAGTCTTGATCCATTAGCGTCAGCTCCATTTATTAACTCCAAACTGCCTAGTTATCGCCATTGAATTTCTGGAAGGAGCACTTATATCCGGAACTTTCTGCCATTTTTTTCTATCACGATTATTGATCACTTTGGTCTTTACTGTAATGCTAACGCTGCACTTTTAACTGTTTATTCACTCTGTGTTTTAATTTTTCTATCATTTCATCCTTTAATTGTTCTTTCGCTTCATCTACTAATTGTGTACCGAATATCTGGGTCCATAACTTGTAGGCGAAATGAATGTGCTGTGTTGATTTTATTATAAAAGTAAAACACGTAGCGTAAAAAGATACATTAAAAAGAAAGAAAAATAATAAATTTAAGTGAATACTATCAAAAGCGCAGAGACGTATTGCTTGTCACTCGGCTGATGGGCTAGAGTGCATCTGTGCACAGTCTGTACCAACAAATATGAGTTGAGCTTACAAATTAGAGAGACCTCTTAAAGGACTGCCTTAACATTGACCATCCTTGAATTTTATGTTTCTCTTACGATTTTATTGGACAAAACGTAAAATTAGGAAATGATTATCTTATTGACAAAATTGAGTGAATTTTCATTACCAAGGTATTTGCTGCTGCTGTACTTGTCAGCGGGGTCACATCGCGAGAAGAATTCCCCTTCCCCTTCACTCCACGAAGCTGGTAACATTGTTTGAAATATCGTTTGGGAAAGCTCTAATCAAGACATTTCTTTTGATGTCCCAACGCAACAATCCCAGTAAAAATTTTTTTAAGAATCTTCAATCGATATGGGGGAACTCTCCTAATAACCTCTGAAGCATTTTTCATACCTTAAATTTCAAAAAGTCATCACTTTTAATTTATTTAGCAAGTTTGGTGTCAATAGCCTCGGAGAAAAATTGCTGTGACTTGCAGATAGAGAAACGGACGGACTTACGAGTAATAAGCAGATTTAAATGAAAGTGATATATAAATATTATGGTATAACATTATTTGGAAACCAGAATACAAAGAACATCATTTTGAATAAATATTATGAAATAAGTCATAAAAGAAAGTGAAAATAGGAGATTTCCTAATTTTACACCAACAGTTTTGGTTATCTCAGGTCTGGTGTGCTCTACACAGAAATTGATGCTATTAAATGATGTTTCGACTCCCAAAACATTTTTTCGACTAAGGTCTGTTAAGATTATCACTGTTTTGCAAATAAGTATTCCTAAGGGAGCTAAAGAGGTTAAATGTAAAATTCATAAACTATAACAAAGTTATTTTCTGCCCTAGTGTATACAAAGACAAATGTTACATCTGTGATTTTTTCAGATTTTTTTTTCCCACACGTGTTGAATCGCGTGGAGGAGAGACCATTTTTGTGTTCTTTCCCTTCCTCTGCACCTGCCTTTAGCTGAATTAAAACCTTAAGACTTGATATCCAAAGATCTCACCAAGAACTTTTATTTACCATTATTACCTAATTATATTTCACGCGATTTGAAGCTGCAGGTCCTGTAGGCCCTAGTAAAGGGTGGTCCAACCAAAACGCACGATGTTAATTGTAAATAAAACAAAAACTTTTCAGAGAATTATGATAATATTTTTTAATAGGATAGAAGAATCTATGACAATTATGTGTAAAACAAAATATCGCCCAAATGCTTGCCACGACTACGGTGGCACACTTCTATCCGATGGTGCATATTTTCAATGACTCTGAGACATAATTGAGGTTCAATGTCATTAATGTTCTGAATTATCTCATCCTTTAGCTCTTGAATTGTTCTTGACTTATTCACGTACACATTTTCTTTTTAATATCCTCAGAGAAAGAAGTCCAACGGTGTCAAATCACATGATCTTGGCGGCCAATTAACATCGCCACAACGTGAGATAACACGGTCATTGAATTTCTCGCGCAAAAGAGCCATTGTTTTATTGGCTTTGTGGCAAGTGGCACCATCCTGTTGGAACTACATATCGTTGAATTTGTCAAACACTGAAACAAAGAAATGCCAAATTAAGTTGGGAAAAAACTTGACTTTAAGGTGTAACTCACAATTGACATCGTGTATTATGGTTGGACCACCCTTTATTTATGCCAAAGACGGGTGTGGGCACCAATTCTCTATTATTCTGAACCCCTGAAAAACTGCCAGAGAGTTTACAATCTGATGTATAATGATTTACCTATCCTTTTATTTCTCGTCTCCTTTCATATTTAATTTCCTACCCTACGTTTTGTTAAATATAAAAAAAAATAATAATACTCTTATCTTCTCCACTAACGAAATTTCATTCATTATTTCCCACTAATAAAATTTCATTCTTTACTATACTAATAAAATCTCATTCTGCGTTCCTATTAACAAAGTCTTGTTGCATTGCCTATTACAATTATATAAATGCAAGCTTTCAAACGCTTTGCGCAATTCACGTTGACTATTTGATGAATGAGAGGCTTTCGGAAGTTGGCTTAGCTGACAGCGTGGTGGACTCTTAATCTAGAGGTCTACTGAGACCATGGGTCATCAAATGTAATAATGTATGACAATTTGCATATAACTAAGCGTAATCATGGTTATATACAAGTCGTCCTATATGCAATCGGAATTCTTGCTTTTGGCGAAAGTCAAAAGATGAACGGAGGGATCGGGATTGAATTGTAATGAACTTCAATAATGTTACCTCTGTACGGTATCGTTTTATTGGGGGAAAATGTCGGGGGATTGATAGAAGGCAAGTTTTTGGTGGTGACGGAGTCAAGTGATAACTATAGTTGGAAGCGGAAAAACTGAATCTTGGCAGGTATGATGATGCTATGAAAGTTTAAGAGTGAGGAAAGCAAACGAATTTTGAGAAATAAAGTTTAAGTTGATCGGGATTGGTTGAATCCAAATTGTGCACGATGGTCTGGTTGTTTTAAAATTGGCGTGAATTTTATGAAAACAGAGTAAAAATATGAGAACCTGGAACAAAAGAATATACGAGAGAAGTTTGATTGATAGTACTATTAAATAAAAGACAAGAGTAGAGTGATTTCTATCACAAGCAAGTGGTTCTAGTGTTCATAAAACTAAAATAGAATAGACAGCAAAACAACAGTTGTAAATGTGGTGTGAGAAGCCATTATTTGATTGCCATAAGAAATACTTGTAACTGGCAAAGTGGTGAATTAACATGCTGAATGAACGTGTTTAATCAATTAACTGTGGTAGATTGTGGGTTTTTTGTGAAAACTCATAAAAAAATGGAAAAGTGAGTTAAAATAAATTTCTCTACGGGTTATTTTATTTTATTATTGAAAAAGAATTCTGACAACGTTCTGGCACGTTCCATTTGTGGCTGTTCGAACATTTTGTTTTTTTAGTTAAAATTAATTTGATTTTATTAAATTTTATTGATTCGCCCCCGTTCCAGTTGCCGAGTCCTCAAAAGCTTAAAAATGGTGAATCTTCTTTCATTTACGTAAGTTTAACTGCTTAAAATTAATTTTATTTTGTTTTAAATTTATTCATTTCAAATAACCCGTCTATTTTTAATTTATCCGAAAGTGTTGTCACAAAACATTTTTAAAATTTTCTACCTAATCCTACATATCTGTAGTATCTGCGTCCTCTTTTGCGTCGATTTTTACAAAATTTACGAACATATGCATATCTATTCTTCTTTGTAGCACTACAACCCCTCTCCTCAAGCCTTCACTTCCTGCAAATAGCACCTCCAGCTGTCTCGATCCATTGACCGCATCCTCCAATTTTGTGAACTGAGCAGCGATGAACGGGCTTCGTCGACCGAGACAGATCAGCGTTTCTTCGGTTTCACCACTGGTCTCGGACCTTCAGTTCCCCAACGAATACTTTTTCGGGTATCCACTGTTTGTCCATACGATTCATATGTCCAGCCCATTGCAGCTCCGGGTCATCGAAAATTTCAAACAGCTCATCGTTGCATCGAATTCGCCATTGATCTTCCTCTAGCTCCGTTCATTTGCCTCAGGACCCATCGCTCAAAGGCGTTCAATATATTTGCGGATCCTTGGGTTAGGGTCCATGTTTCACACTCAAAGCATCACACAGCTTGGAGCTTCATTTTCCTGTGTATGCAGCTGGTTTTCAAGATCGTCAAAACTGAATAAAATATTTTATTTGCGAACTGTATTCTTCGGCGTATTTCGTCTCTTTCATTTTTGGTTCTAGTTATTTTGGCAGCTTAATACACAAATTTGCTCACGTTTTTGATACTGTATTCGCCAAGTGTGATATTTTGGGTATTCGACGTATTTTTCCTCGACTGCGACATGAGCTTTGTTTTATTTTAGTTGATTTGTAGCCCTACTAGTTTTGCTTCGCTGTCGAGTTTCAGGAAAAGTTCTTTGGCAGTTCTTAATGACCGTGACAAAATGTTGATGCCATCTGCATTGGCTACTACTCGGCTTGACTTGTATAATCATGTACCTCGTGTATCGACAGGTAGCCTCCTTATGGTGTACTCTTGAGCCAAATTGAAAAGCAATGGGGCCAGCCCATCTCCCTGTTTTAGTCCGATATATGTGTCAAAAGCATCGGCGAGTTGGTTATTGATGCGGACTTGGGAGGTTGCCAACGTCATTGTCATTTTGGTAAGACGGACTAATTTGGCTGGGATGCCAAAGCAAAGCATTATTTGGTGCAGTACGTTACGATCAATATTGGCGTATGTTTGCTTGAGGTATGTCTATGTTGAATTCCCAGCATTTTTCAAGTACCTGCTTGACTATGAACAATTGGTCTATTGTCCATCTACCTGCTCTCAAACCACCTTGACACTCCCCAATAATATTATTGGCATATGATCCAATTTTATTTTCTAAGATCTTTGAAATATTTTGTACGCCGTACAAGTAGTGATATGCCTCTATAATTTTCGCACTGTAGCTTGTCACTTATTTTGTGATTAGGGAATATAATTGATTGGCCCCACTTGTTCGGCATATTCTCTTCTTTCCAAATGTGCTGGATGACTTTGTGAATAGTTTTATGAACATCGCTGCCACCATATTTGATGAGTTCCGCTGGAATCTCATCGATGCCTGGCGCTTCATTATTCTTTTGGGCTTTGATGATGAAACACGCTTCATGCATATGATATTAGATAAATTAAACACAAGGTTTTGGCAAATTTAACGGTCAACTTTCGATTTTATAGATGAACGCTTAAAATTCACATAACCTACTATTATTAATAAAGTTGATAGAATTTCGACTTCCGAGTTAATTGTAGGCCTTGCATTCATAAATTCTGGCTTCTTTGACTTTTCTTGGATTTTTTTGAATCAAGGTGTCTAATTGCGAGGGCAAGGGGAGATATATTTCTCATACATTTTCCCTCCACCTGCACTCCTTAAAGCAAAAAGTGTCAGCTTAAGAGCTTTTTTGAAAAAGTCTCATCAAGCCCTTTCATTTGATATTTGTATAATTGGTTTTTCAGGGGCCACTTCCCTATATGAGGAGATCCCCCTTAAACACTTTATAAAAATTATTTTGTACTGAAAGTTTTAAGAGGTCATCAGTTTACATCTGCTCACCAAATGTCATGTTTCTACCCTAAGTAGTTTGTGAGAAAACTTACTGTGAAAGACGGGCGAACGGATAGATAGACAGACCGATAGGACGTCATTTTAGTAGGGTATTGCAAATGAATTATTTTGATCCCCTTAAAAATGGCTATGATGTTTTAAGTCTCCATTTTGCTTCTTTCCGCAATATGGTCTCCTTTTTCCTTCCCTTCATTTTGTGTAAGTTTTTATGCAGAGAGTAAGACAACAACTACGGTGACTTCCGTGATTGCAAAAGACTCTATGTTTAAGATCGTGATTTTGACCACGTGGACTAGTTTTGTTAGGGTATCAAAGCCAAGCAGTATTTCATAGAGTACATTCCTGTCGACACTGTTGTATGCTCGCTTGAAATCTATAAAAGATTGGTGTACATCGATGTTATATTCCGGGCACCTTTCGAGTACTCGTTTACTGAGAATAATTGGTCTATTGTAGACCGTTCAATTTAAAAGCCTCCCAGATACTCAGTTACTATATTCTCATTTTCTTCTTCTTTGTAGCACTACAGCCCCCTTCGGGCCTTTGCTTCCTACAAAAGGCGCCTCCAACTGTCTTGGTCCTTTGAACATGCCTTCAAATTTTGAAATCCGAAAAGCGATGAACTGTCTTCGTCCACCAAGTCAGACCAGCTTTTTCTCGGTTTCCCCACCCTTCAATTTTTGTAACAAATACCTTTCCGGACATTCATTGTTCCCTGTGGGCAGTTCATTGCAACTTTTGCAGTCTTACAATTGTTCAGATCTCCGGCTTGGCAAGAATTTCATACAGCTCATGGTTGTATCAAATTCACCATTGGTCCCCGTCCAGCTTTACTCCAATTATATGACTCAGAACCCGTCTTTTTTTAAAGGCGTCAAATGTATTTGTAGATGCTTGGGTTAGGGTCCATGTTTCACACCCATAGAATAGCACAGGTCTTATCACTGATTTGTATACTTGGAGCTTTTTTTCTACTTAAGCAACTAGCCTTCAAGATAGTCCAAACTGAATAAAATACAATATTTCATTCGCTAGCTATATTCTTCGGTGTATTTTGTCTTTTTTATCGCCAGCTCTCAGTATTTCGGCAAATATACCAATTTGTCCGCATGTTTAATATGGTAGTCGCCAAGTGTGATCTTTTGTGTATTTGAGGTATTTTTCCTCGACTGCGTTATCCGCATTGTCTTATTATCATTGATTTGTAGCCTTACTAGCTTTGCTTCGCTTTCAAGCTTCAGGGAAAGTTCTCTGGTGGTTACTAATGACGATGATAAAGTATTGATGTCATCCGCATTGGCTACCGCTTGATTTGAGTTATATATGAACGTACCTTTTATATCGACAGGAAGCTTTCTTATGACATATCCCAGAGTTAAAATGAATACTCACTACTTTAGCCCGATATTTCTGTCAAAGGCATTGGTGAGTTGGTTGTTGGCTTGGGAGGTTGTCGACGTCATTGGTACTTTGGCAAGATGGACTGATTTGGCTGGGATACCAAAGCAAATCATTATTTGGTACAGTATGTTACCATAAATACTGTCATATGCTTGCTCAAAAGTCAACAAAAATTTAGCGTACGTCTATGCTGAAATCCCAGCGTTTCTCAACTGCTTGCTTGACTGTGAACAATTGATATATCGTTGACTTACCTGCTTTAAAACCAACTTGATACTTCCCAATAATACATTTGGCGTATCATTTGAGTTTCGATTGTGGACTTTCGGTCACACATCGGACATGTCTTCAGGTAGCGGATAGAGGTTGCCCTAATTGGTTAGCCAGTGGTTATGTGGGAATTAAGATACTACTCGTGAACCAAAATCAACTGACAGGCCCCACTTAGTATTTACTTATCATGAAACCAGGACAATAGCCTTGGGTCGGATCGGATAAACCGAAACGAACATCGCAAGGCATAGAGGACTAATCTTTTGGAACTTAGAATATTAGATCCTTGAACACACTAGGTGCACTGTGTCAACTTCTGGATCAAATAAAGAAATATAAAATCAACATCCTCACTTCCTAAGAAACCAGATGGCATGGTGAAAACGCGTTGTACATGCAAACGCACACCATGCTTACAAGCGGAAAACAGCGAGTGACTTTCATTGTTGACAGCACATTTAAACAAATTATCACCAACGTCAAGCCCGTTAACGAAAGACTCTGTGCGATTCGTATCAAGACCAAATTCTTTGATGTCCGGCTGGTCAACGATCACATGCCCACAGAGGGCAAGGAAGAGACAATCAAGTAGTTGCACAGTGCTTTGAAATGCACTGTCAAAACATTGCCGTCAAATGACATTAAAATTGCTATTGGTGACTGCAATGCAAAAATCGGCCGAGAAAAGGCTTATAGAGGAACAACCGGAGGATGCAGCTTTTATGCAGAGACCAGTGACAATGAACAATGGCTGATTGACTTTGCGACTAGTAGAGGCTTCACAGTAAGCTGCATATGTTTTTCACGTCGAGACATCCATAAGAGAACGTGGGCATCCCCAGACGGTCTCACATTCAATTAGATCAACCATGTTCTCATGCAAAAACGAGCCACAACCAGCATTCTCGGCATGCACTCGTTCCACGGCACCATCTGTGATTCGGACCACTACCTTATAAAGGTTAAGTTTCGATGCCGCATCCCCAAGAGCTGTTAACAAGGAGCATCAGTTACTCCAAAGTACCAGATACACAAGCTAAATGGCAACTCATTAACGTCAACAGCTTGAAGGCGCCTCATGGCGTAACAAACGAGACCTGGCCCGAAGTAATGTGTCAAACGGTTCCAGGCTAGAGGTTCTCAGGTTGACAGGGGAGGTGTTTAGTGGATAGTCCAGTCGCCTTCTTGCGAACATGGGAGTCCGGCACTCTTCATCTCCCTACCACAAAAAAAAAGTCAACATACATGTCAGCGCTAGAAAACCGCATGAACAGATTCCGCAGTCGTAAGAAATTAATGATGACATTAAAAGCATGTGAAAGACAGTAAAAGATGCGGTAGCAGAAGCAGCGAAGGAGATCTTGGAGCACCAGTTAAAGGAAAGTAGGAACCATTGGAACGCCGAAGAATGCAAGGGAGCGATTAAAAAAGTGAACCAGACACACAAAGAATACATTCAGTGACCAACTTGGGCCAAAGAAGAACAGTATAAAATATGCTAAAGAAAGAAATGACTGTCCATCACATCAAGATCTACCAAATAAACGAAAACACGACCCTACATGAAGCCAGATTGGTGTATGGCTTTACTTAACAACTAAGAGAGCTTCAATCCACAAACAAGTCTATGCAAAAGTGTACAAGAAGCAATAATAGGCAAACCAGCTGCAATTAAAAATAGATGGCTGCAAAATTTCCAAAAGCAATTCACAGCGTCCTCAACAATGGCTGAAGCTGTGAACATTCCAGCAGAAGAAAAAGAGGTCCCAGACCTCAATAAAATGGGGCTCCTGGAAAACATTTTGTTTAAATTGCGGTGTCAACAATGAAAGACACTCTGAACTCATAGCTTTTTTGCGATTTTCCGCTTTTAAGCACGGTATGCGTTTGCATGTCAAATAGGTCTTCACCATGCCATCTGGTTTCTTGCATATCGAGGATGCTGATTATACAATTCTTTATTTCATCCAGAAGTTGTCTCAGTGCGCCTGATCTGTTCAACAATTTAACGTTCCAAGTTGCAAAAGAATATATCATTATGCGTTGCCGTTGTCGATGACATTTATCCAATCCGAGGCTATTGCCCTCGTTCCATGACAAATAAACACTAAGTGAAGCATCGTCCGCACTTCCATTTAGTCGGTTTTGGTCCACGGTTAGGGCACCCTAATATCTGAAGATAATGTGATTCAGTAGTTTAATTTATGATTTATGTGGATGGAGAACTGCTCGGGATGGATTGCCAAAAATTTTACTTGCAATTAACTCATTCTGACTGCAAAAACAAAGATTATATCTTTGTTTCCATTTTATTTTTCTGTCGAGAGCCTATAATGAGCCTCCTACTTTTACCCATATATTGGCAAATTGTTCATTTTGTTCCAATATGCAGGATAAATGTAGAGTTTAAAATGTATGAGCTCACTTTGGTCACTGTAAATGGCTTGAGATTCCAACTTAAGCACTTAAAATACTTGTAAATGTTATTATACTTATATCAAAGCAGCAACTGGCTAGCCATTGGCTGAACATAAATCTCTCAAGCCTAAAACTGATTATTCGAGTCAGATAAAATAAGATGGAATTGTCTTCCATTGCACTTTTGTTATTTTTAGCATTGCCTTAAACTGACGTAAGATAGGAAGCCACATGGCAGGAGCGCTTACTACAACACAGCTAACTGACAGCTCATGGAAGCTTGTCCATTAGTAGGCCGACTAATACATATGCAAATTGCTACCATATGGTTTCCTGTCTTACGTCAGTTTTGGCATTGCCCCATAGACCTCGGTATGAGTAGAAGATGTCGTGACGTTGGTATCCGGTACTGGCCTGCCTATAGCAATTGGGACGGGTTGAAGGACTGCAAAGCAATATGTCAAATGGTTCCAGACTGGGTTCTTGGGTTGACAGAGGAAGTGTGTAGTGGGTAGTCCAGTCACTTGTGACCATGGTAGTCCCACACTCGGTGCGTAAATATCATTCACCTCCCAACCAGAAAAAGAGATTATAATCATTGGTAATTTAATCATATTGAACACTGGCGTAGCGAAAGGTTGTGAGTTTAGCCGATATTGCCACGTAAATTTATTTAAGAAGTTTTGCTCATAAATAAATTATTTTCTTTCAATAATAAGGATTTTGCCATTAATAGTTGAAGAGTATCTTGACTCTTCCCTAGTTGTAAAGGCTAAATTTTTAATTTAATTTGATGAATTGGAGGCGTACTTACTTTATTATTCTTAAAATCTATGTTAGTTCTAATTGTTCTATGATGTAACTGTTGAAGCGGTCTAGCGTTGTTTCCTAATGGAGCTTTTGGCGTTTGTTCAGATCCTTGCATAAGTCTTCTAAGGTGATAAAGCTGTAAGAGAGTTCAAATTCATTAAATCTGTTCCATTTGCATTTTGTTTCCAACTATTACCTCTTGTTTTGTAATGTAAATTGGTTTATTTATAATAATCCAAACAGTACTCTCCCAACAACCAGGATGTGTAGTTGAACCTTCATAGGTCATATAATGTTCAGTATTTGGCAACAGAGATCTAAGCGAAATATGTCTAATTGGCGTTGATAAACCTTGAAAGAAAGAAGAAAAAGGTTCCAAAAGATTAATTTCAAAGTAACCGATTCATAGATTAATTTTTGCTATTCTTATTAAGAATAATGTTATGTTGTTAGTTACACCAACGTATCGATAAGTAATAAGCGCTCAATTTAATGCTGATCTTAAGTTGAATACTAAATGAAATTTGATGTGGTACTATCTCTCAGATTTATTCAATCATGAGACTATTAACAGCCCACATAAGGTAACGCAATAAGTCCCAATAAAATTCAATTTATTGCCCAAACTTATCACAGATTGATGCTGCCCCGACAATGAAAACCTTCACATCATTCAATCGTATGAAATAATCAAAGGACATTATTTTTATCATAACAACGTGACCTGTGACAAGCATCTGCCGTTTGCACTGCAACTCTTAAGGGTGTCGTCTAGTGACACCGAAAATAGCTTGATTTCCTCCAAGCATCCAAGTTTTTAGTGTGTCAATTTGTTCAATTTACTTCGGTTCCAATAACCCGTAATCAAACGTGACTGCTTGCTTTTAGTCGTTATCTGTTCCTTCACAAACTCACAAAAACTTGAAAGTTTTCCAGTGAAACATCGACAATACACCGTGTGCAAGGACGCGTCTATTGTACATTCGCTCAACATCGTGCGGCCCTTGTAGGACGTCAAGATAAGGTATAATACCGAAACAGGAAGAAGAGGTATGAAAAGAATGAAAAAAAATTTAATACAACTACTTCGCCTGCCGGTGAAAATGTTTGTGGAAAAACAACTACACTAGTTTTCAGGTAAGAAGGATCCAATTGAATTTCTTTTAGAGTACATTGTGCCCAGTGTTGTCACAACAGATTTATATTGAAGAACTGAAAATTAAATTTGGCTGTCAGGATCTATTTCAAGAAAACCCTTTTTAATTTATTTTTCATAGATTTAAGCATAATCATTCAGTTTATTTAAAATATTAAAAATAGCGCTAAATTTGTAAGAAAGGGAAGAGAATGCTCCTACTAGAAATGCTTTGTAGACATCTTAAAGCTTAAAACAATTTTTCTGATTGCATCTATAAATGACTTGAATTAGACTTCCATCATACATATATGAAATGCTCAGATAAATCAGAAAGCCAGCGACCACTAGTGTGTCGCAGTTGAAATACATGGCAATCCCCCTCGGTGTACATACATATGCCCAGACTTCAGCTTTTCGATGGAAAACTGGAAAGATGGACGTTGAGAGGCTCACTAACGTACTCAAGGGGGGCATATCGCTGCTTGGAGCTCCACTGAAGAGCGGCAGATCTACTGCTGAGAACACTGTTAATTTAACTATGACTATCATCATATCTGCTTGGGAGTCTTCCATGCTCCGTCGGAGACCCCATCAGGGTGAGCCTCCAGTCCATTGGTTGTCAACGGAAATTGCTGAACAGTGAAGGGAGTGTCACAAGCTTCGACAAGAAGTCCAGCGGATGCAAACACGAGAGGAGGCAGATACAAGGCTAGCGGAATACAGATTGGCCAGGAAATCTCAATGCTGACAAGACCTGGTGGACGATGTGAATGGGGACTTTTCTGGTGGAGACTCGGTGTCCTATGTAAGCCCTGCTTATATGAAGGAGAGAAGATGGACATCCCGTCCATGTCAATGCAGTCCAAAACAGAATACAAGTGGAAAGCCCAATGGTATTGAAACAGGCCGTTCTATCCACGAAAGCAAGAAAGGCAACAGGACCAGATGGCATTCCCACAGAAATACGAGTATTGCAGGTTGCCCTTACTTGCTGCTCAGTACGTTCAGTGCATGCGTACGCGAAGGGGTTCTCCCGGAACGATAGAAGGTAGCAAGACTTTTGCTGGTCTGCAAGGGAAAGAAAAATCTTAATTTGACATCAGCATACCGCCCATTATGCATGCTGCTCTAGAAGCCCACCAAGGAAAGAATCACTGATGCGATTCATACCGTCTCATTGGAAGCCCGGCTTTAGAGCAGGGCGCTTGATGCGATTGCAGGGGGGGGGGGGGGGGGGGCGAGCATGGTCTAAAGAGTAGAAGCTTACAGCTGGATCAACAAACAGGTTGCGCTAATGATGACGCTTGTTGCTAGAAACACCTTCAATTCCACTAGATGGGTAGACAGTCTGGAAGTACTGGAAACTACTTTTCAAGTTCTAGAATATCTGGCACGGATGGATTGGAGGCTGCTCTATGACACGAAGGAGGGCCAGTAAAGGATGGAAGTTACATCGGATGTTGTTTAAGGCTCCATCTTTAGCCCAGACATAGAGAACAACATGTACGATGGGTTACTGAGACCTGAACTGCCAGATTAGTCATGTTTGATTAGCTATGCGGATGATATTGCTGCACTAATCGCTGAGCACACAGTTGAACAAGCGCAACTTAGACTTGGAAAATGCTAATGCGTTGAGTAATGGTATGGATTACTGCTTACAAACTTGGCCTAGCGCTGAAAAAAACAAAGGCAGTCATCCTGAAGAAGAATGTCCCTAGAATAAGCACAATCAGCATTGGGGAAGTGCAAGTTGCATCAAGGCTAGCTGTAAAGTACGTGGGTGTTCGAATCGATTCAAGATGAGTTTTTCTGAGCAAATAAGGGCAACGGCGGATAAGATTGCGGTGAGTGTGCTGGCACTCAGTCGACTAATGACCAATGTAAGGGCACCTACCTCATCAACCCGAGTAGAAATCAGTTTAGGCATGCCTAAACGGGCATTAGAGCTAATGCGGAAAAAGTGGGGTTTGCTTAAGTTAGGCACGCCTAATCTGGCCATAATGGGGCATGCCTGTGTTAGGTATGCCTGATGCGGACCTAATAAGGGCCTACTTAGCCATGCCTAGCTCAAAAAATTTTCGAAATTTTGCGTTTTGTTGCAATCTGGAGAGTGAAAAAAATATTCAAATAAAAACTTTGCAATTAAAAGAGAGATTACGAATTTTTCACATTTTATCAGTTCAGGTGTTCCTAATGTGGGCCTAATGAGGCCCTAATGTAGCATGCTAAGTTAGGCATGCCTAATGTGATCCTGATAAGGCATTCCTAGCTAAAGCAATTTTAAAAATTTGGCATTTTAGTGCAACGTGGAGAACGACAAAAATTATCAAATGAAAATCTAGCAATTTAAATAGAGATTAGCGATTTTCCTAATTAGGCATTCCTTAACTTGTTCAGCTTAGGATTTGTTTAGGAAAACTCCATCAGACTCTAATGCCGAACGTAATGCACTACCTCATAAGTTCCCCTTACTACATTAGGGCCTCATGGGGCTTTCTTAGCCAATTCTTAAACAGAAAATCTTCGTTATGAGAATGTAAACAACACTAACATTTCCTCGTAAGAACTTAGCACTTTACGGACATTCGTCAAAAAAGATAGTTTCACAATCATTCATCAAAAACGATAGTTGGTGAACATTGGTAAAAAACAATAGTTTTGTGATAGTTTGGCGTGTTATGAGCGTTTTACGATAATTTTAATTATGTAAAGATAGTTTCATGAGAATTTTAGGATCGTTTTATGGTTTCTTCACTTTATAAAAAAAAAAAAAATTTAGGCGGTGATGGGGCTTGCCTGAACAATTTCTAATTTAGGCGGTGATGGGGCGTGCCTGAACAGTTCTTTATTTGGGCAGTGATGGGGCTTGCCTAAATAGTTCCAAAACAGAAAATTTTTCGTTGTGTAAAACCGAACAAAGTAATATTTCGTGGTAATAAGTTACATAGCTTTAAATACTTTTAAGTTCGGAAACGATGAGGAGTTAATCACTTTTTCTCAAGTTAGATATGCTTAATGTGGGCCTAATGCGGCATGCCTAAATTGAATCAATATATTTTACTGCACTTAACTTGCATCAGATCCGTGTTGTTGAGGCTAAATACGATATATGTACCTCAATTTTTGAGAGGGCACTATTTTTCATTACTCTATCTTATTTAGTTTGTGAGAAAACTTATTGTGATGCACGGGCCGACAGACGGCCAGATAGGTCACGATTTTAGTAGGGTATTGTAAACTCTAAAAATGCCCAAAAGGGAAAGCATGATAACATTACACGTCAATCAAGAAACAAAAAACGCAAGTTTTGGTGTAATCTATGTAGTAAAATCCTCTGGTAAACAAGAAATAGAGTTTACCAGTAGATCTGCCAAAAAATTATTGAGTGAATCCATAGAAGACGTTAAGGTTCCAATCAAAGGAAGTTTCAGTTACTGTAATTGCGTAGCTTGGACATTGCTTTTAAGGCTAAGCCAAATCTAAGTCCTGATGGGCTAAAAAACATCAAACCAGTATTCGGAAGTTCAACCGAAGATAAATTACTAAACCGATGCCTTCGAAATAATACATAGAATAGTAATGATAGCTTCAAAAGCACAATTTGGTCGCTTTCTTCAAACCAACAAAGCTACCTGTATACTCAACGAAGGTCATCGCACACTTTTCAAATCATGGACGTCATGGAAATCAAGATTGGTCACCAGATAATGAGATATATTGTATAATATATCTAGAGAAGGGTTTTTCGTTAAGGGTATAACAATTTTATCTTTCAATAAAACATATTGTATATTTGAGATATTGATTTCCAATTTACTGTAGATGTATTGCAAGTATTCTGATTTATAAATAATTTCGGTCATATGACCCCCACGAGCCCATTTGCAGCGGTCGATTCTTTGGATCTAATTTCCCACCCCTCTGGCATACATTTTTTCCGGAACATTGGCAAAACGTTGCTGGCTTGTTGGCATAGACCAGTGACTTAATATAGACTCATAAAAAGTGATCCAATCGCTTTAGATCACATCAACGGGGCGGCCATTCGACCGGACCATTTCTCAAGATAACAAGTTAACCGAATTTGCCTTTCAACAAATCGATTGTGAGGCATGCTGTGTGGCTAGAGGCACCATCTTGTTGAAACCACATATAGTTTCATCCAATACTGGCCACAAACTATCTTCCAACAAAACACGATAGCGCTGGCCATTGATGGTAACATGATGGTCGTTTTCATCCACGAAAAAATACTGCCCAATCACACCATCTTAAGAAGCACATGTAAATTTATGGCTCACCAATAATGCATATTTTGCTTCTTAATAAAGCCATTGAGCCAGAAATGAGCTTCATCGCTGAAGATGATTTTTCAATGAAATTCTTCATTTTGTTCCAGCTTTGCCAGAGTCCAATTGGAGAAGTTTCGGCGTTCCGAATGGTCAAGTGGCTTTAGTTCTTGAGTCAATTTGATTTTGTAAACATGCAGACCCAGGTCTTTTCGCAAAATACGCCACAATGTCATTTGAGCGATGCCCAATTCTTGAGAACGACTGATTTGGCTCATTTTTAATCTATGCACTTGCCGCTGCGATATTCTTTTTGGCAACGAGACGTACAATAGTGAAAATTTGGAAATGAATTTATTCACTATAGTATGCACAGCCTATCGGGCGAGACGATTTTTCTCGCCGAAAATTGGAGTAAGTGCTCTTAAAATTGCGACCACCGACTCAAAATTTCGGTAGTAATTTTAATAATTTTCAAACGTTTCTGATTTGTGAACGACGTTTTGACATTGACAGTTTATTAAAAAAGTTTACATATGCGTAATATAAAGATACCAAATTGTTATGTCTCTAATGGAGAAACCTACACAATGCTAAGTCTAGCTGGAAATCGAGTCAGCAGTCTTTCAAAAGTAGCCTGCATCGTACAGAAAATAAGGTTATCTGGAAGAAAAATATGCTTATGAAGTTATGTGTGGACTACTCTATGATATGGCGATTGACAGCTTTAAAATAGCAAACCCGTATTCAAGTTAGAATATTTTTACCAAGGAAATAATAGTACTGAAAAATTCAAATGCATTTTTCCCAAAACCGTATTTTCAAATTCGCTACCACTACTCAGCAAAAACTGTTCATCCGATTGCCTTTAGGCTCTGGATTTTTAAGGGCTCTATAAAAATTTTTTTACACAGATCTCCTGGTTTCACATCCTGCCTGTTGGCCTGTCCACCCATCCGTCCGAATGTCCGTGCGTCATAGCAAGTTTTCTCTAAGACTATTGTAATGATTTTAAGTCTGTCTACGTCCGAACGCGGAACCGAACTCTCATCGGTTCTAGACGTTAAGTCTGAGTAGTGCCAACGGACGGTACCAACCGGTCAACCAATCCGTGCACCGTAACCCATTCACGCAGTGGGTGCTTGTCGGCCAGCTAGATCGGAGAGGATTTCAGTCGCGGGTCTCCGAATGGGTTACGCTCCTCATTTCCCGCTGAAAAGAAGGTAACCACTGGAAAGGAAAGTCGTGTTTTTCGTTAGCAATTCATATTATTATTATAATGTATGTAAGCAATTAATTGCTTTACAAAATAATAGATTTATGCTTAACGCTAGCAATTAAAGAAAAAAAAAATATACACTACTTACAAAGATCTTTATCATCTGTAGAAATATATTTTTAGCAACTATCTGCCTGGTAAAATATAAGAAAAAGAAAAAATACGGTTACGCTTAGAACCCAAAAGGCAAACTACTAAACTAGGATGTAGTTATATCGGAAAACAATAAACGTGCTTAATGGAAGATTTCTACTGGGTAGTTCGCAGCATACATTTCTTTTTTTTTTCTAAGTAAATAATAAATTAACATCACTAACTTTCACTTATGTATATAGAAATGTTTCGTTCTTATCAAATAACGATCTGCAATTTGTTCGATAATTTTAATATTGGAATTAATGTACCTCTTACATCTTTAAAACTATTTTTGTACTAAATGTCCTTTTCCTGCGAGAAGCTAACTAAATGAACAAAGAACTATTTTTTTTCTTTTATCCATATACTTTAAATTTTATATAATATTGTATTGGTTCTGATCACTTCATTTATTACGTAATGGAATGAACGCAAAGAAATTCTTTTATTTCGTGCATCCCTTAAAAGTAATTTTTAGTGAAGTTTTATAATGAAAGCTGCAGTACAAATATTTAAATTCTAATAATTTCATACAAGTTTACCATAAGCTCACTAACGAAGCTATTATGTCACGATCATTTCCATTTGTTGGATTTATAGTGGTCAATACATTTAACACCAAACCTAACATTCATCTCTAAAGGAGAATGACCGAGTATAGGATCGAATTCACAATACTTTTTTATATCTTGAGAAATTATAAACCGATGTAAAACGTCACTAAACAACTAAATTAGTGTTATGCCTAAGAAATCTGATTATCTATATTCTGCTAATGGTTTGCGTATGCCCAACTATTAAATAACCCTTTTCGATTGATAATAACTTTAAAATGGTAGGTAGGCAGTGATTACTAAATCATATTCCAAAAAGATTGAGAAATTTTATTTTATTCCCTCTTCTTAAAAGTTAACTTAAAATAGCAAGTGCTAAATTGAACCAAACGAAGATTGCCGTTATATTGAGGTACTCATGCATAGAATGAAACAATCCAAAAAAATTTTGAGTTATAGCTCAACATCCAGAATCCCCTTTGAAATTTAGTCAAATTCTTGGTTTCTTAGAAAATCTAATCATTGTTCAACGTTCGAATTAAACTTTAAAATGCTAATTTTTATTTTCTTCCTACAGTATCAAAAATAGTGACCTAAGGTTAAAGGTTTGAAGGAAGAACACAGCTTTCAAATAACCTTTCCATAGTTTTAAATCTCACCAAGGAACTCCGCAGGACTTCTTAAGCATACATTTTATTAAGTGCTACATTTTTAACAGTGTGTTTACAGTCTTTGTATAAGTTAAGTCACGTTTTCGCTTAAGAGGTAAAACATAAGGGGTGCAGTAAAAATACTGAAATACCTTCACTTAGCATCAACTTCGGAAATTTTAATGCAAAGGTTTAACTGACTTTCTCTTCTACCTTTTGTAAAGTATGCCTATCAGTACTAAATTTTTCTAGATGATTAATAATCTATTATTGTTTTTCAATAAAAATGTAAAAAAAAAATCCTATACTGGACATTTTATACCAACATATTTTATATTAAAGTTTAAAACAGTTTAAAAGGGAAATGATTTAAAATGACTCGGCATCGTTTTAATGAGTTAAATTTTTCTTTTCTTAAATAAGCAATTCAAGGTTTAGTTATACATAATTGGTAAACTCCGTATGGTGAAAAGTTAAATAGACAGGAGCTTTATCAAACGGTTATAGTTGCTAAGCAAATCATCATATAAGCGCTTGGCAAATGGATTTGCTTCATATATTTTTTTTTTTGTTGCAAAAAGGAATGTTGAGCAATTTCTTAAGTTTATTCCGCAACATTGCAGTTACTGTTTTTTTACTGGCGCCCGCAAATTGTTTTGACTTAATGCTATTTTTGATTTTCTGATCCTAAACTTTCCGTATTCCTTTGTCATAATATAACGTTTTGTATTGCATATAACGTTCGATTACTACTCACTGCGACGATGATTATTTGCCGTATCGTGTACAGCGAACGTTGTACCAAGCATTGTGTTGATGAAAAATGTTGTTTGAAACAGTCTTAGCAAATTTTCCCCACTTGAACTTCATTTTAGATATTTTGAATTGATGAAATTCACGGCAGCAGTAAGATAGTTTATACTTGGTGAACCACTATCCCATTGCTTCATGACACTTAAATCAGCGGTGGATTATCATTATCGGTGACATCCTCATAGAAGGGACAATTCCGTCGCGTGAACGCTTCACGAGCGCGTCGAATTAAATTCATACGTTTCACTGCATACACGATGCCAAGAACAGTCACAACAAATAAAACTGGGATCAAGGCTCCGCCGGCTAAATGATGCGCGCCTGGAGGTTCATGTTGCGAAATAGCGGGCGCGATCTTGCTGGTCGTCGAGGACGACGATGATGAAGAAGTGGCAGATGGCGATTGGAATTGAAGACATGCAGCTTGCGACGATGGCGACTTTGTGTCCGCGTACACACTTCCTGCTTCTGGTATGCAGCTTAACTAAATCGGCTGCTTAAATTAAGTTCGCCGATTTTCGCAATTGTTGAGTAAATAGCAACCGCGCGACTCACAACACACACTCTGCCACCATGTGGCTGTCCATTTTTTCTTTTGACATCCCACGACAAAATTGACGTGGGACGTGCACTTTTGACATCCCACGACAAAATTGACGTGGGACGTGCAACCGTCACAACCGACATGAGATGCCAAGCCACTTGGTGGCAAGGTGTGTTAGTAGTGGTCGCTTTTGACATCCCACGACAAAATTGACGTGGGACGTGCAACCGTCACAACCGACATGAGATGCCAAGCCACTTGGTGGCAAGGTGTGTTAGTAGTGGTCGCCAGCGGCGTCACAAGATTCATTACACTATAGAACCACATTAGAAAGCTCCACCACATTAAAATTTTTTAAGTGGGTCCCCCTTTATGCTGAAGTGGACCTTAAACATTTTTTTTATCAAGTGGGGTAACAAATGAAAGGTCTTGACTAGAAATTTTCGAATATGAAATTAAAAAAAGTGCTTTTTATGCATCGGAGGAGCCAGGGGATGCAAACGTACGAAAAATTTGTAATATTTTTTCATTCTTTATCAAATGATTCGTTTGATAAGAGAATTAATATCAATCGATGTAACTTTGACTGGTAAGATGACATTTTTATGCTCCATGGATGATCGAAAGAGTACAGAAAAATAATAATATATTATTTAATTTTTTTTCAAGATCAATCTAAGAAATGAAATGAAACTCTTTAGTAGCAGCCAAATAGAGCCTCTAAATAAAATCTGTATTTCATATGCAAGATTTTTTTTATGTCAAATAAAACAAAAAACTCATCACAAATCATGGGAAAGGACCTTAAATTAAATGCTTTTAAATCTAATTATAACAAATATAAAAACCTTTTAATTGTGACTTTAGCTTTTTCTATGATATAGATAATAGTCTAAGCAGTGCCTAAGTTAATTAATACCAATTTCCAAAAAAAAAAATGACTGAAGCTCCTGGCACCGATGAACGCAGATATTTGAGCTTAAAAAATACAATAACAAAACATACTTTCGACAACCCTTCCTTTCAATTTTCCTATCCAAAAAATAATATTGAAACAATGAACTTGCCAAGAATAACTTGGCGCTGAAGTTCACTCTACGTGTATAGTCTTTTTTTCCATTTTCCATCTTATTTCGTTACCCTTCCTGTTGTTCTTCCGGGAAATGAAAGCCAAAATGCAAAAGTTTTCTCATAATAGTCGTAGAAAATGGCATAGATGGTACCTGTGGACATGTTGTGGAACCATTTAGACCTGATGTTGCACCGATTAAGAATTTTTTAAGGAAATTTCATGAATTAAACGAATTGTAAAGGAGTTCAGTTTATGGGTGAAGGCAACAACGACGGTGCTTGCTGCATTTCATCGACATGAGTGAGCGAAAAAGTTCTGTAGATTGAATAATTCAACTAAAAAATATTACACAAATGGTGAAGAGGAGTTAGGGGAACAAAGGTGAGGTAACTTTATTAGCGATAACATCGGTAGCAACAAGAACTGCTGCCATGAAAGAATAGTGAACAGCACTTTTTCTGCTTTTATGCCCGTAACCTGTTTCCTTTCCATCAAACACGCTTCATTTTCATTTTAAAGGGAATTTCGGGGGCAAGTATGAATTTAAATCTTTCTGAATAGGAAGATAGTTGAAATTCATTACAAGTTAAGGTTTATTCGTATAATTACCCCTAATTAGTTGAAATTAAATGCTTTAAAAGTATTCTTGATTACAGGAGGCATGTTTTGAAGATTTTGGTAAAAGGAAAGCTTATTTGAATTATCTTTGCTAATTTATGCTAATTTTTATTGCTAGATTAGCTGTCAGGATATAATTGACAACACGAACAAAGTACATACGAGTATGTAGGTAGTATGAGTTCCGTGCGAGGTTTTCGACCTTGTAGCCACATGACACAGCTGAGTAATTGATAGTCGAATGTGGCCACTATACGGATTAGTGACCGGAAAGAATTCTTGAAATTTCTTTATATCAATCTCTCTGTCTTTGAGCGCCATCGGAGATGCATCCTCGTTTATTTGCTAAATGCATTATTAATGAACAATAAACTTTATTTACATCGATGAGATTCCAGTGGAGCTCATAAAATATGGTGGCAGCGGTGTTCAGGAAGCCATTCATAAAGTCATCCAGCACATTTTGCAACAAGAACATATGCGAAGGAGTGGGGCCAATCAACCATATTCCTTATCCGCAAAAAAGGTAGCAAACTACAGTGCGAAAACTATATAGACATATCACTATTTTGTACGGCGTATAATATATTTTCAAAGGTTTTAGAAAGTAAAATCAGATCATCTGCCAACAGTATTATTGGGGAGTATCAAGGTGGTTTCAGAGCAAATAGATCGATATTAGAACAATTGGTTGCAGTCGAGCAGGTACTTTAGAAATGCTGGGAGTTCAATATAGATGTACACAAGATTTTCTTCGGCTTTCAGCAAGTATACGACAGTATTGATCGTAGCGTACTGCACCAAATAATGCTTTGCTTTGGCATCCCAACCAAATTTATCCATCTTACCAAAATGACAATGACGTCAACAACTTCCTGAGTCCACATCAATAACTAACTCACCGATGCCTTTAGCATACAAAACAATATAGATACAACAAAGCTCATGACGTAGTCCAGGAAAAATACCTTAAATACCCAAAACATTACACTTGGCAAACATGGGTGAATTTGTGTATTTAAGCGCCATAATAACGAGAACGGGTAATGAAGGAGATGGAAAACGCCGAAGAATATATGTAGCCCGCAAACAAAATATTTTATTCAGTTTTGACAATATTGGAGACCAGCTGCATACACAGGAAAACAAAGCTCCAAGCATACGAATCTGTGATAAAACTTGTGCTATGCTATGGTTGTGTAACATGGACACTAACTCAAGCATTCGCAAACTTATTGAACACCTTTGTGGGCCCTGAAGCGAATTATTGGAGTGAGGCTAGACGGGAACAAATGGTGAATTCGATTCAACCATGAGCTGTATGAAATTTTTGACGAGCCGGAGGTGTTAACGACTGTAAGATTGCAGAAACTACGTGAATCGTATACATGAACAACGGATTTAGTCCGTACATTTACCCTTCCCCTGCCACCCACGGTACTGATAAGGCGCCATACTCGACTACCAACGGTGAAAATTTTTTTTAAAGGGTCGCCTCCATATACGGAGAGACCCCCTTGAACCCCTTTGAAAATTTTTCCACCTCAAAGCTTTCAAAAAGTCACCACTCCTGCCCTTTTCACAAAGTTTCATGGCTGTAGCTTCTATAGTTTCGGAGAAAAAGTGCTGTGACATATAGACGAACGGGCGCACCGCCAGACACAGGTCGTGATTGCAATACGGTTTTGTATTTTATTACAAAACCCTAAGAATTGATACAGGTATAAGACTGGAAAATATAAGAAACGTCAAAAGTCTTAGGTACTTTACCACCCCTCATGTCGAGACCCTTGTCATCTGCAAACCTGTATGTCGAAGTATCACAAATCTCTAAATTTCCGGTATTCTATAAAGTAAATATAGAATTTTCATTTGAGTAGGCGTAAGCTATATTCTACACTCATAGCATCACACGGGATGAAACTAAGTTCAAATACGTTATTCAATATGCCGCGCCAGCAATCTTGCCACAGGTCATTGTGGTTGTCAGAGATCCGTCACCGGAAAACAAATATACTGCTGTTAAGGAGCGGTTATTAACAGCTTTTGCACAATCCTGTGAATCAAAACTGAGACGTCTATTCTACGCGCTATATCTAGATGGAAGGAAACCTCACATTATCTGCAACATTTGCAGAAGACTACCTGAGAACAGGTGACAATTACTATGCTGTGATCAATTCTTTTGAAGCAGCTACCGGAAAACTTTCGGGTCATGTTAACAATTTCCCGCGATCCCGACATTGATAAGCTAGTCTTAAATCAAACATTGCACCGCATTGATTGGCTATAAGTCAAGATGCGTGACCGATTACGTTCAAAATCTCAGAATAGGAAACAACGCTCTAGTTCAAGAAATTTAGGGCTATGCTTAATTCATAATCGTTTTGGAAGTCATGCCCTCAATTATTGACCACCATACTAATGAGAAAGTAAAGCGGATTTGAACTTGGACAACTAAAAATGTCGTCCCGAATTCAGGCGATCAACTTCAACAACAGCAAATTAGCTAACTTCTAGTTTTCGACCAAAAAATAATATGGATTTAATTTATATGTATTAAAGCAAAATTCTTTAAAATTTGGCTGCTAAATATACACACCCCGACCGAAGAAAAGACGACGAAAAGAAGGATATGTTCTACAATCACCCGGGAAAACTAGTCGACTTTTTACCTACAAACGACAAAGAAATAATTTTTGTTGATTTCATCGCTAAGGTTGGCAATGAGCTATCTCGTCGAGGAATGACTGGAGGACATAGTCTTCGCGATGAAACAATTGACAACGGGGAGTGCTTGATGGATTTTGCATGTGGAAAAAATCTCGTCATACGTTCGACTTGCTTCCCTCATCAACGCATAAACAAAATGAAATGAGTATCACCGAGTTCTAACTAAGATCATCACTTGATTAAATTAACCTTTCGATGTGATATGTCAAAGGCATAATCGGTGAAGATTATGAAAAATTTGGCCCTGGAAGGCTTCAAACGGCACTGGCCAAAAATTTCACGGAGACCCTCGACAAATTGCTGGCTCCCACATTATCAGACGCATCGTTGAAAACAAGAAACGATCTGTGGATGGAAGTGAAAGCGCCTTTTAAGACCGAGGAAGAACAGATAATCAGACATCAAGCCTGGCGCAAGAGAAATGATAAGTTCAATGGTGTGTGCCAGACTGTGTTAGACAAAAAGAATCAGGCATTCAAAGAATACTAAGGTTTGGTTCGAAAAGATCGCATTGCCTCGTTAGGCGTCAGATAAACACTGAAATATGTTATCCCTGAACACCGCACCCACACAAAATCTTTTCGAACCAAACTCGATGCCCTGGAGGACGCTGTCTCGAACACAGAGGGCCACATGCTGGTCGGGAGAAACTTCAACGCTAGAGCCATTGAATGGGGTATGCCACAGTCCGACCCAAGGGGAAAGCAAATCTTGAACATGGCGGCCAGAACAGCGCTTTTTGTCCTAAATACTGGTAACACCCCTACTTTCCGCCGCTGGGGTTGCGTAGGAACCATACCCGATGTGACACTTGCTTCGGAGTCCCTGGTACCCAGAGTACACAACTGGCGAGTACTAGAGGACTACTCGGCTAGTGATCACCAGTATATAGCGGTTGAGATTGACGACAGTGCCACTCTGCGTGCATATGCTCAAACTTCAATCCTCGGATGGAGGACTGGGAGGATGGACGTTGAGAGGTTCGCTGACGCGCTCACGGCAGGCGCACCGTTGCTGGGAGCTCCGCCAGGGAGTGGAGGGCCTACAGCCAAGGACTTGTTGAACTCAACTATGAGTACCATCATAGCTGCTTGCAAGTCTTCCATGCCCCGTCGGAGACCCCGGCACGGTAAGCCTCCAGTATACTGGTGGTCAAACGAGATCGCCGAACAAAGAAGCGAGTGTCACAAACTTCGGCGAGAGGCCCAGCGGGTGCGAACACGGGAGGAGGCAGACACTAGGCTAGCAGCTTACAGGTCCAGCAGGAAATATCTTCGCAGGCTTATTAACAAGAGCAAGGCCCGATGTTGGCAAGACCTCGTGGACGATGTAAATAGGGACAAGCTGGTCATGGGGAAACTTGGTGCCCTACGGAAGCCTTTTATACATGACGCGGAAAAGATGGACGCGATAGTGCGGGGACTATTCCCCGCCCGTCCCGTCCGTGTTGACGCTGTCCATGGTGAAACAGCAGTCGAGTGCCCACTCTTCACACAGCTGGAACTGGAGGAGGCAGTCCTCTCCCTGAAAGCGAGGAAGGCTCTAGGTCCAGATGGTGTTCCAGCTGAGGTTTTGCAGCTCGTCTATCACCATTGTCCTGACTTGCTGCTCAGCACATTTAACGCTTGCCTACGGGACGGGGTTTTCCCGGTACGATGGAAGGTGGCGAGGCTCATGCTGGTCAGAAAGGGGAAGGGAAATCCCGAATCGCTGTCTGCATACCGCCCGTTATGCATGCTAGACACGGCTGGGAAAGTGCTAGAGAAACTCATCAAGGGAAG
This sequence comes from Odontomyia ornata, assembly GCA_963969285.1. Classification (NCBI taxonomy): domain Eukaryota; kingdom Metazoa; phylum Arthropoda; class Insecta; order Diptera; family Stratiomyidae; genus Odontomyia; species Odontomyia ornata. The sequence goes on along the minus strand of OZ017739.1, from coordinate 451,790,723 downwards.
ACTCACTGACGCGATTCGTGCTGCTGGGGACCTCTCTCCTCGGCAGTACGGCTTTAGAGCAGGACGTTCTACCATTGATGCGATTGCAGAGGTGGTGAACGCGGTCCAAAAGGCAGAGGCATATAGTCGCACCAAGCGACGGATTGTCATGTTGGTGACACTCGACGTCAAGAATGCCTTCAACTCCGCTAGATGGGTGGATATTCTGGACACGCTGGAAAACTCTTTTCAAGTTCCAGAATATCTAATGCGGCTTTTGAGGAACTACCTAAAGGACCAAAGCCTGCTCTACGACACGACACAGGGCCAACGAAGGATGGAAATTACATCGGGTGTTGCCCAGGGATCTATCCTTGGTCCGAACCTGTGGAACGTGTCTTACGACGGGCTACTGAGACTTGAGATGCCAGATGAGTCGCGCTTGGTCGCTGGACGCACCGTTGAACAAGCGCAACTTAGGCTAGGTATGCTAATGCGCCGAGTGAGGGACTGGATGACTGCTCGCGGGCTCAGTTCAGCACTGGAGAAAACCGAAGTGGTCATCTTGACAAAAAAGAGAATCCCTAGAGTAAGGATGATCAGTATTGGAGATAAACAAATCGAATCGAAGCCAGCGGTGAAGTACCTGGGGCTACTGATCGACTCGAAGATGAGTTTCTCTGAGCAAATCAGGGCAACGGCTGAGAAGGCTGCTTCGGGAATATTGGCCCTGAGTCGACTTATGGCCAACGTAGGGGGACCCAGCCCATCAAGAAGACGCCTCTTGATGAGTGCTGTAGTGTCAGTGCTACTGTAAGGAGCAGAGGTATGGGGCGACGCTCTCAGCAAGAAGGTATACCGAAAACCATTGGCACAGGTACAGAGAAGAGGAGCACTGAGAATTGCATCTTCGTATCCAACAGTCTCCGACTCGGCGGTGAGAGTGATTGCAGGCGTGATACCTGTCGCCCTCCTTGCTAGAGAGCACCGCGCTGTTTTCCTGCGCCGAAACGAGGATGCGAGGGAGATGGTTGTCCGCGAGGAGAGACAACGCTCGCTCAACGATTGGCAGCAGTCTTGGGTGAATCGCACGAAGGGAAGGTGGACTGCGCGCCTCATCCCGGATGTGAGACCGTGGCTAAATCGAAGGCATGGTGAGACTGACTTCTATCTGATCCAGCTTTTGAGCGTGCACGGGTGTTTTCAGTCTTACGTGAACAAGATCGGTAAGTCACGGTCTCCCGATTGTCGGTTTTGCCCAGGAGAGGAGGACAACGCCTGTCACACATTTTTTGCGTGTACCAAATGGGCCAGGCTTCGAAGGGAACTCTACAAAGAGACGGGAGAGCTCACCCCGGATAATATAGTTGCGGTGATGCTTGAATCGGTTGACAAATGGAACCAGGTGGCACATTATGCTCGGGCAGTCCTAAAAGATAAAAGGGACTCACAGCAGCCGGAGGTGCTGGGGCTGGGGGATCGCTCTTCTGGCATTTCCTCTTCCCCTCTCCCGTCCAGCTAGGAAAGGGACTCCCCAGCTTGAAGGCGCCCACGACGTAACAAAACGAGACCTGGCCCGAAATAATGTGTCAAACGGTTCCAGGCTAGGTTCTCAGATTGACAGGGGAGGTGTTTAGTGGGTAGTCCAAGGGTATCCTCCATGGGAGTCCCACACTACCAGACTCGGTGGGCGTAAATGCCTTCACCTCCCTACCACAAAAAAAAAAAGAATACTAAGGTAGAAAAACCAGAACGAAGAGAGAACATTATGAAAATTTCAGAAAAATACGAATAAGATAATTAGAATTAAGAAATGAAAATACTATGGCAACTAATTGAGAAGTTTCGATGTAAGTCTAGTGAACAACAAAACAAGACAAGCATACAAAGTAGTGAAAAGTCTGAAACGAGGATATCAGCTCAAGAACACGTTCTATCGTAATGAAATCGGCAATTTCATTGCTGATGAAACCAAAATTAAGGAAAGATGGCCATCATATTTCAAGGCTCTCCTCAACCCTCCGCAGAGCTTCAGAGCATCAGAGCCAATAAATGCCTGCAAAGAGCTTCCATTGGCCCCAACAACTCTGGATGAAGTTTGTTCGATCATTAAGGCCCAATAGTGAAGCACCAGGCATCGATGAGATTCCAGTTGAGCTCATCAAATGTGATGGCAGCAGTGTGCATCAAGCTATTTACAAAGTTATCCAGCACATTAGGCAACAAGAGCATACCCCGAAAGAGTGGAGCCAATCGATTATATTCTCTATCCAAAAACAAGGTGACAAGCACTCAAAATATTTTCTGAAACCTTTGAAAATAAAATCGCATGGTTTTAAAGCAGGTCGATCGAAAAAGACCAATTTTTGCTGTCAAGCAGATACTTGAGAAATGCTGGGGGCTCAACATAAAAGTACACCAAATTTTCGTTGACTTTAAGTAAACATACGACAGTATTGATCGCAACGTACTGTACCAAATAATACTTTATTTATTTATTTATTTCGACCAACTTACAGACTAAAGTCCAACTACAAGATTGGTTCAAACAATATAAATGAAAAGTACAACATAATATATATACTACGCTAGGTATTTAAAATCAAATTCTTGAGTCTATGCTAATAAATTACTAAAGATGGAGGGTACGGACCAAACACCATAACATTGTAGTTTCTTGGCAGACGCAGCAGTGGTGAGTTGTAAAATGTTTCCATTCTTGCGAATGGAATCTGGTAAGATCCTTCATTTCTAGAGGGATAATTAGATGTCCGCATTGTCAGTAACTCTCTTACATTTGTATGCAACTGATGATAATTACGCTTATATAGGAGACATTCATCAAGAAAGAGCCTACGAAATGGTAATGATGGGAGGTGCAGAAAAAAAAGTCTTGCTTCATAAGATTGGTAAGGGACTTTAAATTTAAAGAATACTGTGCGGGTGAACTTCCGTTGCACAGATTCCAGTAGTAAGTCTAAGTACTTATAATCTTCTTCTTTCTAGCACTACAGCCCCTCTTGGGCCTTCGCTTAGAGATAGTTAGAGTATCTCATTTTCATGACTGTATTGATTTTTTGGGAAGTTGGTTTGGTCAGTACCATGCCTGCTCAGCTGTGATATGATCTCATTAAATCAGTACATATAACCACTGAGTGAACACTCATAGATTGTCTGAAAAATCTCCTGAACTAAATCACGTTGCTCCCAACGAGATTTGAACCGGGGACCCTCGGCTTATGGTTTCATGCTCTAACCACTAGACCACACAGGCCACAAGTACTTATAATGCGGTGTCCAAATTTGGGAACAACACTCGAGAATAGGCCGAACTGGAGACAGGATATTTCCAAAGATGCAAGAGTGATGAAGAACAAATCCGGAAACCCGAGAAGCACGTGACATGATGTCGAGGATGTCCTCTTCGAACATGAGTCGCGGGTCTAAGATCACCCCTAAGTCTTTGAACTTGGTCACTACAGATAACGGCTCATTGTGTAGGTTATATGGAGAAGAGAAAGTCATTTTATGACATTTTTACGCATTAAGGGAAAGAAAATTTGATTCACTCCAATTGCATAGGACGCTCAGGTCATTTTGGAGGATAATGCAATCATCAATACATCTAATCACTTTAAAAACTTTAAGATCATCAGCGTAGAGAAGACATGGAGCATCTATTAAAGAGGGCAAGTCGTTAATGTATATTAAGAATAGAAGTGGCCCCGGGATGGATCCCCGAGGGACTCCAGTCTGTTGATAGGAGTGAGAAAGCACTCCACAGAGACTCACGCTACATGAACGATTGTTTACGTATGAGATAAGACAAGAGAGCAAACAACCAGAAATACTATGTTGTGTTAACTTTTTACACAGAACGTTATGATTTACTTTATCAAACGCCTTGGCAAAATCAGTATAAATGACACCGACCTGAAAGTGCTTATCAAGGGCTTCACCAACAATAATTAGATGTCCGCACCAACAATAATTAGACTCAAGTAGATTTGAAGTCGTCGACCAACCTGGAAGAAAGCCATGTTGAGCAGGAGATATTGAGGAGTATATAAGTTCATAAATGTGATTATGAACGAAACGTTCCAGGATCTTCGTGAAACAAGATAGAAGTGAGATTGGACAGTAGTTGAAGACACACGAAAGAGGACCAGATTTATGGATTGGGAAGATGTTGGCTGTCTTCCAGGAGCGAGGAAAAACTCCGGCGGACAAGGTGACGATGAAAATAAGACTAAGAAGAACACTTAATGAAGAGGACAGAGATTTGACGAACAGATTTGGATTTCCGTCTGGTCCAAAACCAATGCTTGTGTCAAGAGTATTAATTATGGACTCGATATCTGCAGGGCTAACTGCAGGAGCACTATCAGCCAGAGAAAAATGAAGAGGGAAATCATAAGAAGAATCAGATGCTGAAGAGGAAGTTATATTAGAAAAGAAGTCGGCAAACAAGTTGGGAATGGATTCCAGTGTTTAACTTTGTTTACCATTCCAATACATGGTACTAGGAAAGTGCGGGGAGGACTTTAGATGATTAATATAAGACCAGAAAGGTTTTGACTGGTTGGAATGAAGTGACTGGTCTATGTGCGTGAAGTTATTTTTCCTTGAGCTTTTAATTAATAACTTCGCAGAGGCACGGGATCTAGAATATTTCTTATAAGAGTCAGAATCACCGGTCAATCTAAACGTTTGGTGAAGTTTGTTCTTAATTTTCAGAGCTTCTAAGATGTCACGGTTGAGCCATGGTGGCTCAGAGCTCTTTTTGGACGTACATAGAGGTGTAAATTCGAGTCGAGTTGGGTATAAAATTTTGTAAGAGCTTCTTCGCAATCAAGGCAGTCAAAAAACGAGAATCAATCAAGTGAATTCAAAGATTCCGACAATGCGCTGTAATTGGCTTTTCAGAAGTTGAATTTGAGTGGCTGATGGCATTTGAGTGTTTTTGGAAAGCTCATGCTGATGTGCAACAACAGTGGGGGATTATGGGGGTCAGGAGTGAGGTGCAGCAGCGACGTGAATATGCCCACTATCAATGTCCGACATTACAAGATCTAGCATCCGATTGTTTATATTTAGAATATTTAGATGGCGATGGCGAATATACTTTGCTTTGGCATCTTAGCCGAATTAGCCCGTCTTACCAAAATGACAATGACGTCGATGACCTCCCAAGTCCACATCAATAACCAGCTCACCGATGCTTTTGACACAAATATCGGACTAAAGCAGAGGCATGAGCTAGCCACATTGCTATTCAATTTGGCTATGAAGTACGTCATAAGAAAGCTACCTGTCGACACACTAGAAACATTACCATACAAGTCGAGCAAAGTAGTAGACTGTGCGGATGACATCAAGATTTTGTCATGGTCATTAAGAACTGCCAAATAACTCTTCCTGAAACTCGACATCCAAGTAAAGCTAGTAAGGCTACAAATCAACGAAAATAAAACAAAGCTCATGACGCAGTCAATGAAAATTATCTCAAATGTCCAATGTATCACACTTGTCGAATAAAGTATCGCGAATATAAGCAAATTTGTGTATTTAGGTACCAAAATAACGAGAACCACTAATGAAAGATTTGAAATATACCGAAGAATAAAGCTCGCAAATAAAATATTTTACTCAGTTTTGACAATTTTGAAGACCAGCTGCACACACAGAAAAATAAAGCTCCAAGTAAACAAATCTGTGATAAGAACTGTGCTATGCTATGTCTGCGAAACATGGACTTTAACCTAAGCATCCGCAAATATATTGAATGCCTTTGAGCGTCGAGTCCTAAGGTGAATAATCGGAGTGAAGCTAGATGGAGGCCAATGTCCTCCATGAGCTGTATAAAATTTTCACTGAGCCAGATGTCTCAACGATTGTAAGACTGCGGAAACTGCAATAGGCTGGCCACGTGAAGAAAATATAACCAAAAAGGTATTTGTTGGCAGTACTGAAGGCTGGGGACCAGTGGGGAAACCGAGAAAATACTGGTCTGATTCGATCGATGAAGACAGTTGACCGCTGCTTGGATTTTGGCATGAGAGGACGCGGTCAATGGACTGAGACATACGGAGGCCTTGTTGCAGCAAGCGAAGACCCAAGAGGGGCGGTTGTGCTACGAACAAGTAGAAGGAGGTCCTTTACCATTATATGGTTTTCATGTCCTTTAAGTGGGACTGAGTAAAAAGTAAATTGTATCCTTTAAAAGAAACAAGACTCTTTTATCTATTCAAAAGTCATGCGTAAGCATGTATAAAAACAACAAATAAGTAACTTAAACAATACCTTCTGAATACCATAAATTGACTTATATATGTAATCTTGTTCGGAAAACAAAGTCTTGGTTAATATGTATTTAAATTCACCGCCACTTTGCTTGAAGCGTTTTGACTCCATGGTTTGAATATTCATGATAACATACCTACGTTACAAACAATTTCAGTTGATCCTTTTTCTATAACCCTGTCATCTTTCCTATCTCATTGCTCCTTTCCTCAATTTAATTATATCCGCAACCCTAATGGTCGTCTCCTTGACCTTGTGCTATCAAACGTTCCAGTTAGCTGCTTATCTGTATCTCAAGCTTTACATCCGTATGTTTCTCCTGATCGGCGCCATCCTCCTTTATCTATAGATCTTATAGTGGATGAAATTAAATTTAACAAACCTCTTCCTACCCCAAAACTTAACTTTTTTAAAGCTAACTATGAAGCTATTAATACAGAATCACTTTCAGTCAACTGGCTAGGTTTCTTTAGAGGCTTAAATTGTAAAGCTAATTTAGATAAATGTTAGATATATATTTATAGTCTTATTCGCTGTTTTACGCCTCTTTAGATATCCCGTAAAGCAAATCAAAAACCTTGGCTTACAAGGCGAGCGTTTAGTGCCTGACAAGCAAAAGATGAGGCATATCGTGATCAAATCTTAGCAGGCTGCGTGCTATTGCCAAAAAAGAGATCAAATATGCTCTGAAGATTTATTTCAGTAGTCTGGATAGCTCTCTTGTGGCTATGAATGCAAAGCCTTTTTGGTCTTATATAAAGTCGCTGAAATTCTCTTCTTCCAGTCCTAGTAATGTCCGTTGGAATGATGCAGAAGTTTTTTCTCTTCAAGAAGTTACTGTTTCATTTGCCCAATTTTTCTCTTTGACTTTTTTTCCTCCCGTTACAGCTGTGCGTCCTGTTGTCTTACCTAATCGTCTTCCCTTCCTAATTTCCTTTATTTGTACTGATGTATCTAAAGTCGAATCTTTGATCAATGCTCTTGATCCTAATATCAGCCCTGGGTCAGATGGTTTACCAAACATAATTGTGAAGTCGTTAGCCTCATCGCTTGATTTTCCTCTATCTCTCCTCTTCAATCTAAGTTTGAGTACTGGTACTTTCCCTAACCATTGGAAAATAGCTAATATTGTACCTATTTTTAAAAGTGGTGATACTACGTCAGTTTCCAATTATCGCCCTATTTCCTTAGTTTCCTGCTTTTCAAAGTTACTTGAACGGCTGGTTCATAATCGACTCTCAAACTCATTAGCTCCTATTATTGCTCCAGAGAAGCATGGTTTTCTCAAAGGATACTCCACTACCTCGAATTTAACGGAGTTCATAAACAGTATTGCAAGAGCTTTGCATAAACAACTGCAAGTTGATGTGATCTTCACAAATTCCTCCAAGGCCTTTGACACTGTGAATCATTTACTTCTTTGTTGTAAGCTTGAAGCTCTTGGCATCTCGGGTGCTCTTCTATCTAGGATGTCTTCTTATCTATCATGTCATCCCTATTGAGTAGTCTCTCTGGTACTGCGTCTAGTCCTTTTTATCCTTCATCTGGTGTTCCACAAGGTTCAATTCTTGGGTCTCTTCTCTTTCTGTTGTTCATAAATCTCCTCATTGCAATTAATTCCTTTGGCCTCTTATATGCTGATGACTACAAAGTATTTCGAGCAGCCTAATCCTATTTAGTTTTTCAGCTCCTCCAAACTTCAAACTATTTATGTCTTAAGATTACTAAATGTCATAAAATGTCTTTTTCTCTCAAGGACTCTCCTATTAATTTTAATTATATATTAAATGATACTTTGTTCTCTGAAGTGTTCAATCATAAAGACCTTATAGTAACTTTTGATCCAAAACTTAAATTTGGTGTAATATTTTAAATGTGATTACTGAGGCGTGTTGAGTTTCCGGGTTCATCCTTAGGCATGTACATAAATTCAATAGCATCTCGACTTTTATCCGCCTATTTGTTTGTCTTGTTCGCCCTTTGCTTGAATACTGTTTTGTTATCTGGTACCCCCGATATTCCTATCTCGTGTCTTCTTTAGAAACTGCCCAAAGAAAGTTCACGCGTTTTTTTTTTTTTCTTAAGTTTAATTTGCCGTATCAGCCCTATGAAAGTCGTTTATCCTCCTATGTCTTCCATCTTTAATATCCCGACGAACTTTTTTAGACCAATGTTTTTTCTATAAACTCTGCTACCATCAAGTCCCGTTAAATATTTTTTCTGAGCTGCGTTTCTGACCAACTTCTCGTTCATCTTGGATGGGCTCTTATTTCGTTTCCCATATGCTAGAACTGATTTATATTTCCATTCACCAATTTTAAGAATCGTACGAAATCATAATAATCTCGAGCTTGGTCCTTTCCCCTCTTCTTACATAGCATTTAAGAAAAAACTAAAAGACTTAGTACTAGTTTAATTTACAATTATCGTCATTTTATTATTTTTTTCATTTAAAAATTGCTGTATTTATTCCTTGCGTTCCATTTTGTTATTGGATTATTCGGTTTGTTAGAAGGATCAAATAGATAAATAAATATCTTAAAAAACAAAAAAATAAATAAATATTTTTAAAATGTTTGAGTAATGTTACCACATATTTGTAGTGTTTATGTCCGTTGCAAACGTGTGTCTTCCCAGTATAACGAATTAATCTTATTGTAATTATTAATATTCAATCGGCCGTTAATTCACTGTTTATGGCTCAACTGTTGTGAAATTTTCAGAACGCATTAACGTAAAATTTATAAAATGTACTATTATTGCCAAAGATAGTCAAATTTTTACTTCTGAGGTATTTGTTGGCCTTGTACTTCTAAAGATTTACTTTTAAAGTTTTTTTCCAGATTTTTTCAGATCAACTGTGTCCAATCGCAATGGGAGGGACACCAAATCTTCTTAAATTTCTCCTACCCCTCCACTCTTCGAAGCGAAATTTGTCGTTTAAAGACATGTTTTCAAAAGTCCCCAATAAGATCTTTCGTTTGACCTATATTATCTGCCTTTGATGATTTTTTTCAGAGGCCACTCTCCTATAACACCTTCAACACCTTATAAATTTTTTTTGTAGTGAAAATTTAAAGACGGCACCAGTTTACACATAACTTTTATGATTTGCGAGAGAAGCTACTGTGACACACGGAAGGAGAGACGGATAGATAGGTTGTGATTTTAGTAGGGTTTTGTAAAATTATTTTACAAAATCCTAAACAACAACAAGTTGGGTAAACAGACCTACGCTCATGTCAGAAGGGTTTTGTATTCAATTTACAAAACACAGTCACCAGATCGAATAAAATCAAGAAACATGTCAAAGACAATTATATTGGAGAAAATATGAAATTCGAAGATCATACTATTATTAACAAAGTTGAACGAATTTAGACTTCTGAGGTTTTTGTTATTGTTATACTCATAAATATCTCCCTTGATAATTATTTCAGATGTCCATTCGCGAGGGAGGGAACACATTTTTCATGTATTTCCCCCCCTGTGCCCCCACTGAAGCAAAAACTGACAGTTTAAGAACTGTTTTGAAAAGCTCCCATGGAAAATTTCATTTCATACTCATATTGGCTACCTTTGATGATTTTTTTTTCAGGGGCCACTCTCCTGTATTGTTATCATCGATTCACGGCCAATTTTTTTCGAATCCTAGAATGGTTACAAAGCCCTTTTGCTAGGAGCTCTCTCCCGCCTCTTTGACTTGTTTCACTTATGGTTATTAATTGTGGGTACTCATCTTCAGTCATTCAAGCATGCACCTTAAACGTTGAAGTTGGGAAAAACTAACTCAAAATTATTCAACCTTCGCATTTAAAACAGCCACTATTTTGTTTTACGATTACTGATACCACTAGCTGAACCGGTTCACAAAGATATTCATGATACCTAAATCTTAGCAAAACTGTAGTGTCTGAGTCGGTAAAAAGCGCATGTTGTTCCATAGCCATATGTTGCCATAGTAATAAATGCAGCGCATATTGTTCCATAGAAATACAGGAAAATTCAAACCGCTATAACTTCGCTAATTTTGATTCAATCTTTATGAAACTTTAAGGATAGATCCATCTTATAAACAGTCATCTGTTGACTGAATTTCATTGAATTTAAGGGTACCGTTAAGATGTTATTCAAGAAAACATAAAATTCATAAATCCTACTATTACTAACAAAGTTGAGTGGATTGCGACTTTTCACGTATTTGTTGTGGTTGTACTCATCAAGGCCTACATTCTTGATTGTTTTCAGATTTTTTGGATCACAGGTGTCCAATCGTGAGGGGGGGGACACAAATTTTTCGTGTATTTCCCCTCCCTGTGCGCCCCTCAAAGCAAACTTTGCCAAACTAAGACCTGTTTTTAAAAGTTCTCATCAAGACCTTGCGTTTGATACCCATATCGGCTACCTTAAATTAAATTTTTTTCGGGGGGTCACTCCCCTATATGGGGAGACCCCCCCCCCCCCCTTAAATACCTTACATAATTTTTTTGTAGTTGAACTTTGAAGAGAGCATCACGTTACACCTACATACAAAATTTGATGTTTCTAGCTTAAGTAGTTCCCGAGAAAAACTGCTGTGACACACGGACGGACGGACAGACGGACGGACAGACAGACGGACAGACAGGACGTGATTTTAGAAGGGTTTTGTAAAATTATTTTACAAAACCCTAAAAGAAATATATATATGCGTGTCAAACTGATCACCATCTTTCCTTTGGAAGGCGGTTGATAAGCTCGTTCCACTGGACTTGCTACAATTTTGCACTGTGAAAGAACCCTGTTAAGTGTGACCTTCAGTGTATTTTCAATGGGCTTAAATTAACAGTTAATTTTCTGCAAATCTCTCACTTTTGTTGACAGGTGCTCTCGAGCCAAACATAGGTTATTATATTTGTTTTTCCTTTTCGTTTGATAATTAGATTATTATTTACTTTATTTCATTTAATGCAGATAGTGCAACGAATGGGGGCACACGTTAGTGTTTTCCGTTAAATTAAACATTTTTTAAAAAAAAAAAATTAATTTTTTTTCATACATAATTGATAAAATCACCATGGGTGAACGAAACTAAAAGTTTTCGTTTCTCAAGATGATTCCTTCCTAATCCTTTCCCTCCTTTTTGTCCATGTCTAGTGTTTTACGTGGCCCAGCACGGGCAGTGATCTTCCCGAAAAGAGCCTCGTCATGGCTGATTTTTAGCTGGCTCAGGATGCCACCTGGCAATCTTAAGCCGTCGCCATATTTTAGACCTGACACCATGCTGTTTGACTTTGGTGATATTACGAGAATCAGTATTTTTAGTTTGGCTAAAACCGTTGAAGAGAAATGAAATTGTTTCTTTTTAAGAAACAACAACGCCTGCCTTTCGTCCAGAAGTCAAAAATGCCTTAAGTATAGGAAAAGTGCTTGTTCATAAATGTCAACCCACAGCCTAAACTTACCTCGAAACACAACTTTGCCAAACGTACTAGTTATTATTCTCAGTTCTGGATTCGGTGTATCGCCAATTTGTACCATCAACGAAATACCAACAATTCCTTGCGATTTATGCTGTGCTTCCGACATGTTATGATACAGCTCCTTGTTAAATCCGTAGAGTTGTATCTGAAACATTATAAAATTGAAATTTTAACACAAACATATATTAAACAAAATTTCAATAACTAAGTTAAAAATTGAATGCCTAACAATGATATCTCTTCGTTACCACTTAAGAATGCAAACAATGTTGGATTACACAAACTCTCATTCCGTGTTAGGTCGTACATCAGCTTTAGAATTAATTCCAACTTGGTGATGAAAAGACTTCCAGGATCATTTCATATGTACTTATAGATTCTCTATCCTTCAACCAAACTGCTAACCTCAAACTCACCAAAACTAGTTTCCCACCCGGAATGAGGTCTGCGGGCTATCAAATTTTAATTTGTGTGCCACCCGCTATTGTTTCGTCATTTAAGCCACCCTAAAGTCTAACCATATTTCTGTCATTAGCAAAATTACATCAGCTTGAATTCATATGATCACTAGAAAGTGCACTGGAATTTAAAGCTCAAAATCGGACTGGGAAACATCAGAAACAGATCAATTGCACCAAACTAGGATTGTGTCGGCTTGAATAGTTGGGATTTCCGGCAAAAGTTCAAAAATTAATGTTTCACTGGTCAGCACACGACTAACGGCATGCATGCCATTCATAAGACCATGTGTTTGTGCAAATGAAAACGAACAAGTCGATCAAACAGAAATAATTAGCCCCACACTGTCGGCTTTAATTAAATTTCGATTATTGCGCGCTGCACACAATCCTCCGTTGGACAATATGTTATCATCGTCCGTGTGTGGTTTTCTACGATTCGCAACTCTGCCAGCAACCACTCAGCTCCTCTACAGGTACTCCTCGCTCGGCAAGTGCTGATAGCAGCCAGTGGGGAGGCAAAAATTAATTCCACTCGACCTGAGGTGGTCATGGCGTGGTTGCAGATTAAATGAAATTCTGTCGAGTTTTTGGTATTTACCATCAAGAGGCATTCAAATGTAAAGTTTTCACATGGACAAGGGATTTACAATTGCTTTGCAATCGCTTTGCCAGGCGATAAACATAACCGCAGCCTTTTTAAGATTGCATGAAAATAGGAATATTCTCATCTCCTCGGCAAAAAAGGCTGCAATGTGTTAAACCTCAAATTCTTTTAAAAATGTTCAACCAGTATTCGTGAAAATTTTTAATTAAATTCTTCCGTGTCAGTTTTCTATTTAGGGAGAAGCTTATCCGCAAACACTGCTTTGAAAGTTATTTTAGGTTTTAAGACTAATAAAAATGATGCACAGCAATCCATAAATGTTAGCAGAATTGAAAACGCTAAATATTTCTTACAGGAGAAACATGAGTTATACTGAAAAATCAATCATTCAAATATAGAAAGAGCGGTACTATGACATCCTCTAAGCTGGTAGGACAGAGTCGGGAGAGTTTGCCTCCCTGTGCGTTCGATTTGCGGTAAAATTTGTCTGGGTTCCCGGTCATAGGAATATAGAGGGGAATAAACGAGAAGCCAGCTGGTCAGACCGGCGTCCAGCCCTTGATACTTCTTTAACGAAAGGGAGCAATTTCTTCACACTAACTTTTTAGAGCGAACTCCAGATAAGGTAACTTTACCATCTGTGCTGTATGAATATAGAGGAATATATAGCGAACCTACTGCTGCACCAAGGCAGGTGAACTCCTCAGTAAGTCTGGCAAAGTAATATTCAAAACCATGGCTGATCGTTTACGCTATTGGTCGATTAGGATACATGCAGCCAAGTAGGGTAGTGCAATATAAAACATATTGGCGTAGTTGAAAAGACGTGGATGAAGGGGAAACGATTGCTCACATATCTTGTAACTTATTCAGAAATGGTCAGAGCTAGGAAACAAACACTTGATAATGCCTTCTTTGGAGATCGGGGGCATCTCTAAAAAGAAGATTGGTGAAGTATGATCCTTTGTGAAAGTACAGAATTGAATTTGAAACTCCAGGGACTCTAGCCACGATAACCAGGAAAGATTAAGGTGTGGCATCAGAATGGAATTTATTGTTTTCTACTTATGGCTTCAAGTTAAAAAAAATCTGTTTGGCACCTTGTAAAGACCCTTAGTTTTCGAATGAAAATAATAATTTGATTGGTCACCACATTGAAAGCCAAACACTATTTAATCATAATGCTCTATAGTATAAATACTTCTAATGTTAGCCATTTCAAACGTTTCCATGAAATATATTAAAAACGTAACAAATTTCACCTACTTTCTGACTTTCAGGGATTGCCATTTTAAAGTTTCTTTTTCTTCAATGACCTCGTAGCACTACGGCCCCTTTCGGATGGTGTTTGCTTCCTGTAAACACCACCTCCAACTGTCTTAGTCCATTGACCGCATCCTCCGTTTGAAATCCGAGCCACGGTGAACTGTCTTCGTCCACCGAGTCAGACAAGCGTTCCCTCGGTCCTTTCTCTGGCGTCGACCCTTCAGATCTCCCACGGAACACCTTTTTGGGTATCTGTTGTTCATCTTTACGGTTTACGCAGCCAGCTCATTGTAGCTTCCGTAGTCTTAAAATCGTTGAGACTTCCGGCATGTCAAACATATCATACAGCTCATGTTTGTATCGAATTCACTATTGGTCCCTATCTAGCTTCGCTCCTATTATTTGCCTCAGGACTCGTCCCTCGAAGTCCTTCAATATACATAAATGCGAAATCAACCGACAACTCCTACATTAACACTTACAATTAACTAACATTATACAAACTGAAAACATTCTACAGTTTTACAATGACGTGAGACAAAACATTGATATTCAGCTCAAAACTAAATATGAGACCATGACAATGAAACTTGAAAAATTGATGAGAAAGCAAAACCAAATGACTACACCAGCGAACAGAGCCTTCTATCCACGGACAGGAGACCTATCAGATACGCCTTTTACGACACAAGAAATGGAGCTGTTAGATAAAGGACTGAAACACAACTTATGTAACACAAACCGCAACAAAGACCTAGAATAACTAGTAATTGGCCTTGAACTAGCCATTAATAAACTGCTGCCGGAAAAACAAACACATGAAAGACATACTGCAGTAGACATACTACAAAAAATACGCACTAGCATAAACAAAACGAATTTCCACGAAGACCATGAGATATTAAGGCATATTTTACAGACGGTATGCGGATGACTGTTTTATCGTTATTGACTCACAAGAAAACAAACAAGACGCACTACTTACGTATATGAATGAAATTCACCCGAATATAAATTTCACAATAGAAAATGGAACAAGCGGACAACTCAACTATATGGACCTAAGCATGACACGCGAACAAACACGATTAGCCTACAAAACATACAGAAAACCAACCACAACTGATCATACCATACACGAAACATCTAACCACCCCGCACAATATAAGCTAGCAGTTAACGATCAATGATGCAGAGGCTTCACTCCATCCCTATGACTCCTACTAACTACTCCAACGAACTAAACAACGTTTACAGCATAGCTAATAACATCGACATCGACAAACTTGTCACACAGTACAAACAATAACAGGAACGCCAACCGACTGAAACTCATAAGAATAACTAACAGTGGAATTCGTTAACATACGTAGGCAAAGAGACATACAAACTATCAAACCTCCTTAGGAAATACAAACTGCAAAGTGCATTCAAAACGAACAACAAAGTCGGAAACAAACTGAAACCAAAACTGACATATCAATATACGAGAACAGCGGCATATACAGACTGGCATGCAAGGGCTGCGACATGGTGTATATATAGGAAAGACAACACGAAAACTAACGACAAGATACAAAGAGCGCTTACGATCTTTCTTACATAACAAGGTGGACTCCAATTATCCGACGCACCTACAAAACCACACACACGAGTCAGACGCTATGACGAACTCGAGACTTGACATCCTAGATAGGCTTGAAATATATAAAAATAGAAAAACGGACGGTAACATTATCGACGAACAACTTGTTACGAATTTTGACGCAATTTTCCCAGTACTAGACCACACTTTTGGACGAAAACGGAGACGAGATCAAACAAGCAAACGGACAACCAACAAGTAAAAAAACAGAAACCTAATATCCCTCTACCTGGCAAATTTAGTACTTGACGTACAAGTAATCTACTACCTGACCTAATTACTCATTTGCTTAACCCATCCTACGACTATATAAACACAGCCTTTAGACACCACAGATGACTCGAAGTAGTCGAAACGCGTCTGCTCACACAACAAAGCAAGCTATATTCTTCGGTGTATTTTGTCTCCTTCATTCATTATTTTGCACCTAAATATACAAATTCACCTGAACTTTTGATACTGGTTTCGCCAAGTGTGATTTTTTTGGACATTTGACGTATTTTTCCTTGACTGCGTCATAAGTTTTTTTTTATTCTCATTGATTTATAGCCCAACTGGTTTTGCTTCGATGCTTGCATCAGAAAAAGTTATTTGGCGTGACCGCGACAAAATGTTGATGTCATCTGCATAGGCTATCATTTGGCCCAACCTGGATAATAAGGGAGTTTTCCTATGACGTAGAAATTGAATAGCGATGGGACTAGCCCAAAACTGACGATAGATACAAGCCATATGGCAGCAGCGCTTACTACCATACACATGACCATTAGTAGGCCGACTTTGCTGGCTAACTTACATGGCGTTATATGAAGAATTGTGGAGGTGCCAACAAAAATTCGAGGTTTTGTACGGTTTAGAGACGGATTTCTACAGTGAAATCCAGATGATCCGCGGAGAACACAATAGCGCTCCTAGTGAAGTGAAAATTATTTCAGTTCTTATACCCGTTTAATTTTTATCGCCTTTCAAAGTGAATTTATAGGAGTTTGTTTACATCTCAACGCTGAGCTATCAGTCGAAGGTGCAAAACGTGTGCTTCATTTACTCGTCTTGGAAAGTTTAGGAGCACCATGGGCTATACAAGGTGAATTTATAGCATGCACGGAATGCGTTCGGCACGTTTTTTATTCGGAAAATAGTATATATGACGAAATATAAGCATTTGCTAATGCCGCAGTTGGGTGACAGCTACCGGAAGCTTGTCCATAGTAGGCCGACTAATACATATGCAAATTGCTAGCATATGGCTTGTATCTATCGTCAGTTTTGGACTAGCCCATTCCATGCTTTTTCCCGATATTTGCGTCAAATGCATCGGTGAGTTGGTTATTGATGCCGACTTGGGAGGTCGTCGACATCATTGTCGTTTTAGTAAGACGGACTAACTTTGCAGGGATCTTGAAGAAAAGCATTATTTGGTACAGTACGCTACGATCTCAAATACCAGTTTGACTGTAAACAATTGGTCTATCGTCGATCCATCTACTCTAAAACCACCTTGTTACTCCCCAGTTATACAGCTGGCGTATGATCTGATCTTATTTTCAATGATTTTTGCAAATATTTGGTACGCCACTAAAAAAATAGTGATATGTTTCTATAGTTTTCGCGCTGTGGCTCGCCACGTTTTTTTGTGGATAGGGTATGAAATTGATTGGCTGTACTCCATACGCTCTTCTTGCCAACGTGCTGGATGATTTTATGGAAGGCTTTCTGAACACCGCTGCCACCATATTTTATGTGCTCCACTGGAATCTCATCGATGCCTGCCATTTTATTATTCTTTTGGGCAATGATGGTGCAATAAATTTCACACAGAATAGATGGGGCCAAGGTCCTGGAGCACTCATCATCGAACCAATCAATGATAAGTGGTCCAAAACCTTGATGAGTGCCAGAATGCGTTATATAAAAAGAATCAGGCGTACAAAGAATATGTAGGTAGCCAGGACGAAGAGAGAACACTATGAAAATCTCAGAAGAGTAGGGAATAAGATAATTAGGATTAAGAAAAGAAAATACTATGACGACCAATTGAGAAGTATAGATGTAAGTTTAGCCAGGAACAGCACAAGATAAGCATACAAAGTAGCGAAAAGCCTGAAACGTAGTTGTCAGCCCAAAACCAAGCTCTGTCGTGATGACAGCGGCATTATCATCGCTGATGAAATCAAGATTAAGGAAAGATGGGCATCATACCCCTTAATCCTCCGCACAGCTCCACAAGCCTATAGATATCTGCGGAGAACTTCCATTGGCTCCTCCAACTCTGGATGAAGTTTGTTCCATCATTAACGCCCAAAAGAATAATAAAGCGCCGGGCATTGATGAGATTCCAGTGGAGCTCATGATGGCAGTAGTGTTCATCAAGCTATTCACAAAGTCATCCAGCACATTTGGCAACAAGAACATATGCCGAAAGAGTGGAGCCAATTAATTATATTCCATATCCACAAAAAATGTGACAAGCTACAGTGCGAAAATTATAGAGGCATATCACTACTTTGTACGGCTTACAAAATATTTTCTAAAATCTTAAAAAATAAAATCGGATCTTACGCCAACAGTATTATTTGGGAGTATCAACGTGGTTTTAGGGCTGTTAGATCGACAACAGACCAATTGTTCACAGTCAAGCAGGTACTTGAAAAATGCTGGGAGTTCAACATAGGCATACACCAAATTTTCGTTGACTGAAAAGTATTGATCGTAACGTACTGTACCAAATAATGCTTGGTTTTGGCATCCCAGCCAAATTAGTCCGTCTTACCAAAATGACAATGACGTCGACAACCTCCCAAGTCCGCATCAATAACCAACTCACCTATGCCTTTGACATAAATATCGGACAAAAGCAAGGATATGGGTTGGTCTCATTGCTATTCAATTTGGCTCTGGAGTACGTCATACGGAAGCTACCTGTCAATACGCGAGGTACATTAATGTACAAGTCGATCCAAGTAGTGGCCTATGCGGACGACATTAATAATCTGTCACGGTCATTAACAACTGCCAAAGAACTCTTCCTGAAACTTGACAGCGAAGCAAAACTAGTAGGGCTACAAATCAACGAAAATAAAACAAAGTTCATGACGCAGTCGAAGAAAAATACCTCAAATACACAAAATATCGCACTTGGCGAGTACAGTATCGTGCACGTTAGCAAATTTGTGTATTTATGTACCAAAATAATGAAAACGGGCAATGAAAGAGACGATATACGCCGAAGAATACAGCTCGCAAATAAAATATTTTATTCAGTATTGACGATCTTGAAGACCAGCTGCATACACAGGAAAACAAAGCTCCAAGTATACAAATCTGTGATAAGACCTGTGTTATGCAATGGGTGTGAAACTTGGACCCTAACCCAAGCATCCGCAAATATATTGAAGGCCTTTGAGCAACGGGTCCTGAGGCGAATAATCGGAGCGAAGCTAGACGGGGACCAATGGCGAATTCGATACAACCATAAGCTGTATGAAATTTTTGACGAACTGGAGGCCTCAAGGAGTGTAAGACTGCGGAAACTGCAATGGGCTGGGCACATGAAACGTGGGGAAACTGAGGAAACGCTGGCGATGATGTAGAGGATGTCATCGCAGCAGAGTTTGGCCTGATAATTTAGTTTCATACTTTTCACTACTTTGTAGTAATCGAGCAGTCACTTAGGCAAACTGCTCGAAAAACCACATAATTACTGATCCAATTATAATTGTAAATTTAAATAAATAAATATTTTAATTTACAATTAAAATTCGATCCCGGCAACCGCTTTGCAACGGAACTTGTAAAAATGAATTGCAGTATCACGCGATGGGAGATACTGGTTAGACTGGCTGAGGTCCCACAGATATCGATTATTTGGGATGCTTTGGTTGCCAAATTGGTTATTAGAATCTTCTGTTGATGTCACGCGGATGCTTTCTGCTGCCGCTGGTGACTACAAGTATTTTCGTTATGGTATTGCTCACTTGGACTTGTTGTATTCGAACGTTTTATTGCGGTTGGGCTGAATTTTATTTGCAGTATTCTTAGTATGCAAATTTGTTGATTTCTCTGATGCTGAATTACTTGCATCTATTTTCGCTTTTTAATTGAACTCGTCTGATGGTAATAATTATGTACTGAGTTTGCGTTGTTCGTTTGCGGCACTTGCTGCTGGCGAAGATATCATTGCTTAGTTGAGTTCCATTTTAGGTCTTTGTATAATTTTGTTTACGAGAACTACTAATTTTGTGACGTGTCTGTCCGTATGTTCGTGCGTCACAACAAATTTGCTCAGAAACTATAGAAGCTAGAATGCTCAAAATGTGTGAAAAGGTCAAAAATTTTTTAGTGGGGGCCCCCTTATAACGAACTAGCGCTTAAAATTTTTCTTTAATGAAAGGTAGTCGAGTGGGTATCAAATGAAAGGTATTGATTAGAACTCTTAGAATCTGAAATAAAAAAGTCATTTTATGAATTAGGGGTCCAGGTGGAGGCAAAATGTACCAAAAATTTGTGAAAACTAGTTTCTAACCCTAAGATGTTTACAAAAACCTTCTGGTAGGAGTACTCTCCTACTTACTCAGGTTGTTTTATTCTTCATTAAATTTCGTGACCTCTGGCGGTTCCTATATAGCTACCTCTAAAATCTTCTTAAATCAATTTTACTTCTTCTTGAATTCGTTTTATCGATCTAGTTGAATAACAGCATTTATAAGATAAAATTTTAATTTACTATTTTAATTTTAGTTTACTATTATACATAGTGAACATTTAATACAATTGGCTGGTGGAGACTCAACTGGTTAATGGTTTTCGAAAACAATTCGATTTAATGGTGGTTGAAGGAGTGTCCCTGTTGCTAACAACATTTTCCTTTGGCTCCGTAAAAAAATATGAGTTGATGCCGAATTGCGAATTTGGCTTTCATGCCAGGCACTCCACCCTACATGCGATAACGAAAGTAACCTCAGCATCTGTTGGAAACTAAACAACAAAGAATGTGTTGGAGCGTGTCTCATTGACATGGAGTAAGCCTTGGATACGGTTTCGTTAGGTGGACAATTTTTAAGCTCCTAAAGAACTGGTTCCCCAGACATCTTGTCGCTATGATGTGCAATATGTTGGATGGGAAATCATAGGTTGTAACCGATGGAAATCTGACGAGGTCTTGAATGGTCTACAGCAGGGAACAGTTACTGCGACTCCACTTTTCTCGATGTTCATTCAAAAGCTATTGAACGGCTTTGATTTTAATGTCTCGCAACCGCGATCATTGATAGCGTTTGCTGATGATCTGATTATCTATATGGCAGACCAAAAAGCTACAACACTTCAGAGCAATCTTCAAAAAATTTTTAATGATGTGCAGCTGTGCACTGACAATTGGCGAATGAAAACCAATGCGGAGGGGGGGTAGTCAAGACCTGAAACGTGATTGGAAGGCTTTCCACATTATGGCTGGTGAGGGTAGTTCAGAATGGGTTCCGCATAAATCCTGTGTTCGGTACCTCCGTCTTCTATTGCACTTAATATATCAAAAACATGCTCAGTAAAGCATAAAAAGTAGTCAAAGCCCTTCGACGACTCTTTCATTCCAGATACATCGATTAAAAGGCCAAAGTTATTTGTTACAAGACCCTGGTTAGAGCAGTTTTGAATCAAAGTGCTAGTACTTAGGAAAGGTTAAGAGTTTTCGAAACGAAATGTCTTCGTGCATGTACTGGTTTATACAGAAATTTAAATTGATCATTTCACCCTTATACATCAATTTAATGTAAATCTATACGATAATTTTTTGCTCTACAGCGAGCTTTCAGTGCTTCATGCGGATATCGATCTAGTTTTTTGGATGGCTCCGAAAGCTTTTTAAATTACTTATGAAATTCTTTGAAGCTACATGATTGAGTTGCTTACTGTAGAGCAAAAAATTATGGTATAGATTTACATTAAATTGATGTAAGAAGGGTGAAATGATCAATTTAATGTTTAGCAAAGACAAGTACTTAAAGGAGGAAATTTAACCTGAACGAAATTCGTAGTTAGAAAAACATATTGAGTTCGCATCAGTAGGAAAATTAAAAATAACTCTCACCTCTGGGCATGGTGGTCGCCATCATCGGTGTGTATCTAATAAGAGTAATGGCCCGATGAGAATTAGTACACAAGTCGAAACCACCTTCTAACATTTTTCTTCTCTAATAATTTTTCAGATATATTATTAAAATAGGCAACTCAATCATGTAGCTTCAAAGAATTTCATGTCATTTATACAGAAAGCCTGAGATGGATTGGAAGCACTATATAGCGAATAGAAAAATTTATCAAGCTGCTAAAGTAACAAGAGTCAATATCTTCAAACTGAGGCTTCTTCGGAATCAAATCGCAAGATCTGTAACAGTTAGCAAAAACTCCTGGATTTCATAACCGTTCCACCTTACAGACGGGTATAATCATCTTATAACTTGCCTGGATACTGGGTTCGTTTCTCCAGAAGCATTCGTGTATTTGGACATGAATCAATATGTTTTTGATTTTGACGGTGTCCCAATCATGTATCACACATTTAGACGGGTCACCGATAAGATGACAACATATCCTCCGAATTTGAGATCACGAGACCGACAATTCCAATGGAGATTCTCGAGCTGGGACGGAGCAATCTTGGTATTGGTGACTGATTGACGACTTCTAAATTATTCTTGTTTGTTTTCTGTTTGTGTGTTTTTCGTTACTTAGTTTTTAGTTTGATCTCATTATTGCCACATTTAGTGTTGTTGCTCATTCGTGTTAAAATTTAGGCTTAGATTTCAGCATAAGATAACTTTTTTTTTGATTGGATTTGTTTATGTGACATATTAGGTATAGGATAAAAGCTCACTGTTGTGTTAGTATTATAAGCACCCCAGACTTGCTTGCTAGTTGCAAGATGCAACTGCAAGTGCCAGAGGTCGCCAGTGACATAGAGATGGGTGAGGGTAGAAGTTCCAGGGACAGTGGTGGTAAGGTGGAGGCTATCGTAAAGCCGGAAGCCAGAAAGAGGCCAATGGGGTCTCCAACACATGAGGCCACATCAAAGCTGTCAAAGACCCTTGAAGTGAGCAAGCGGGATTCTCCCCAGCTCAAAAAGGTGACAAAAATAGCTTCCGCTAGTTTCTCGGGGACAATACCCAAGCCAGGTGGAAGGCCGGGCCTTCAGGGAAATAAAGGGAAAGCGAAGCACCAGCAGCCAAGCGTGGCAGCTACTAAAAAAGAGAGGCTGCCTCCTATAGCGTGCTATAGGCTTGACCTGGAGACTTTCAGGGATAGCATCAAAAGGGTTTGCGCACGAAACTCTGAAATAGAGCCAGAGTTCAACGAGGCGGTGAACAGCTCCTCACGAACTTCGCTCAACCCTGAAACGGCTGAGGATCACACCAGCCTTTTTAATTTTCTAAAGTGTGCGAAGGTGGCTTGCTACACCTACTTCCTTCCAGGAGAGAGAAAATTGACTCTCCTTCTCAAAGGCGTGCACAGCTTATACGACGAGAATGATGTCGTGGCCGAGCTAAAGGAACATCTCGGAGAAGATATCCTTTCTGCAAAAAGGTTCTCCACTATGCCCTCTAGGAGGGAAAAAAGGACTGCAAAGCACTCCACGTGGGGAAATATCGCATCCAGTGGCTATGGAACAGCTATCTCTAACTGGGTTCAATCAAATATAGACCTCATATTGATTGCCTACCGTTCGCTGAAGCTCGTCTATTATTGACTTCTTCATTGTGTCTGCCAATCTGGTAAATCTCTCCCACAGTTGGAGGAATTTTGAGTGTGGAGTTCTTGACGCCGAGTCTGACCATTTTTAGTTGAGCTGACCTCAAGAGTGAAAAAGGATGTGAAACTTGAGGTTGCAAATCCTCAACTTTTCGTTCCATACAAATGAATCGATTGGGCAGCAGTAAGTGCTGACTTTGACGAGAAATTGAAGGGAATTTCGATGAAAAGATCGAAAAATCGTTCTATTCCTGAAATCGATGAGGGAGTTGCTTGTATAAATTCAACCCTGGATACGGTCATCTCAAAGATCTTCATTAAGAAATCCTGGACGAACTCCTTTTATCGAGTTTTTTCAGAAGATATCTTGGAGCTTCATCGTAGACGAAGTCGGTTTAGAAAGCTACTCGCAAGAATCTACCACCGCAATTTAAATATGGTGAACTGGGAGTATGAATGTATTTACCTAGTGATAACGTCTCTAAGCCGAAAGATCTCAACGAGAAACACGGCTTTTGGTAGCGAGCGATTTGAACGGACCCTGGGAAGTACCAAACCAGGTCCCTGTATGTGTCCTCACACCAAAAGGATAACAGGTAGAAAAAGGCTGCCCGGGATCCTCACTTATGATGGATCCATGCTCATGGATGACAAAGCCATCGCTAACTCTATCGCAAAACAAAAAAATTCTTCAAGGAAAGAAAGTAAGTGGAGACTCTTCCGTTACTTCGTTAGTGAGCAGCAGTACAACAAATTTCGACAGGGACAATGATCAATTGTGCTTTACTTGGTTCTCTATTTCAAATCTCTCTAACGCACCTACTGGCCATGGTCTGTTTGTCAGTCCTGAGAGGCTCACTTTGTTGACACTGGAACAAAATTCCAAAAAATCAGCAGGGGCTGATGGAATCTCCAATTATATGCTTAAAAGGCTTCCCCATGTTTTCTTTGTTCTCCTCGCGATCATTCTAAATAACTGCATTAACATTTGCTACTTCCCTCAGCAATGGAAATGTGCAAAAATATTCGCAATACCCAAGAAATCGGGCAGTACTGACGTAGTCTATGCTCGTCCGATTTTGTTGCTTTCAAACATTGGTAAGCTCCTTGAAAGGTTAATACTTGAAGGCATCCTAAAATTCTCTGCCGGGGCAAGAATTTTGCCGGAAAGACAATTTGGCTTCAAAAAAGCTCACTCCACGATAGATGCTATGGCCGTGTTTCAAGCCGATATACCGAAAAACTGGCGCAACAATAAGCTTGTAGCTTGCCTGATCGATGTGAAGAAAGCCTTTGACTCTGTATGGATCAATGGGCTTCTTTACAAAATGATAAATCTTGGCTTTCCGGCCCATATTGTGAAAATTATAGGTAGCTTCATTAGAGGACGAACTGCCTTTGCGGTGGCTGGTGGAGCTAGTTCAGATCCATTTAGTATTGACTCGGGGATCCCACAGGGGTTCATATTAGGCCCATTCCTTTTCAACATATTCAAATTTCACGTACCGGGCGTAAGAAATGAAAATAAGCCCAGAATCCAGGTGAACCTCTTTGCTGACAACTTGTTGTTGTGGTCATCTGAGCATGATTTGCGCTTTGCTAGGATGCGGCTCCAAAGATTTTTGAAATCTCTTACTGCATATCACCGAAAACGGGGAATCAAGATACATGCAAAGAAAAGTGAACTAATTGTGTTCAAGGACCCCCAAAAAAACTTCGGTTGTCGGACAAGGGGCATCTGTGATTCCAGAATTAAGTTAAATGGGCATATGGTGCACTGTTTTAGCAAACCAAGTACTTGGGGGTATTTTCGACAGGAAAGCTACCTTTAGTACGCGCATTGATAATATTTTAAATAAAGTGACTTATGCGTACCATCTTTTTTAGGGTTTTGTAAAACAATTTTACAAAACCCTACTAGTTTCGCGACCTGTCTGTCCGTCTGTCCGTCCGTCCGTCCCTCCGTGCGTCACAGCACTTTTTCTCGCAAACTACTTAAGCTAGAAACATCAAATTTTGTATACAGGTGTAAAGTGGTGCTTTCTTCAAAGTCTCCCCATACAGGGGAGTGGCCCCCGAAAAAAATCCTTAAAGGTAGCCGATATGGGTATCAAATGAAAGGTCTTTATGAAAACTTTTCAAAACAGGTCTTAATTTGATACTTTTTGCTTCGAGGGACGCGCAGGGAGGGAAAATATACCAAATATTTGTGTCCCCCCCCCTCGCGACTGGACACCTGTGATCTGAAAAATCTGAAAAAAATATGGTGGTAGTTGTTTATGAGTACAACAACAACAAATACTTAGAAGTCGAAATTCGCTCAACTTTGTTAATAATAGTATGATCTTCGAATTTCACGTTTTCTTCAATAAAATCGCATCGGTACCCTTAAACTGAACGAAATTCGATATTTACGTATTCATACTGAGGGTTCTAAAACTTTGTAAGTTTGATGAAAATCGAATGATAAACACGGAAAGTTATAGCCGTTTGAAATTTCTCTAATTACAACAACAATAACACATGATTTTGGTATTTTATGGACTTTCCA
This sequence comes from Odontomyia ornata, assembly GCA_963969285.1. Taxonomy (NCBI): domain Eukaryota; kingdom Metazoa; phylum Arthropoda; class Insecta; order Diptera; family Stratiomyidae; genus Odontomyia; species Odontomyia ornata. The sequence goes on along the minus strand of OZ017739.1, from coordinate 451,764,712 downwards.
TGCAATCAGTCACTGCAGTTTTCACTTGATCATCTTGAAATTTCCCAATAAGATCAATAACATTAATATTATTGAGAATTCATTATTTGAGTAATTTTTGTTGGTTTGCAACAAAATGGCGGGCATTGAAAATAGAAAAACCCTTCTGACATATAACAAACAAAAACCCTTCTGACAAACAAAGCCCTTCTGACATGACCGTAGGTCAGTTGACCCAACTTGTTTTATCTCTTTTCAGGAAACATTCGACAGCGAGTCAAGGTTTTGGCCTATAAAACCTTGATTCGTCCAATCATCACGCTATGGATTGCAGCTCCGAGAACAAAATGGGGCAAGATAGGATAAGTGGAGCGAAAAATCTTTCGGGCTTGCACAGGACGTTACAGGCCGGAGGACAGATGGTCTTACCCCAACGAGGTGCTGTACTAGGAGACAGGAATAGAGCCGATAAAATCGTATGCAGAAAAGCTTGCGGAAGCGGGAATCAAGAGAGCCACGGAGCACTAGGCTGGAGTTGTCAGGAGAGTGACGGACAACCGCTCTATGGACGCAGCGAATGAGTAGTTTTTAAGGTAGTCTTGAGGAAAGAATGTACTTAATTTTAAGGAAATCAATTTTTAAAACTAGTTATTAGAGCGAATAATTTTTACAAACTTCTTTTATAATCTATTAATGTATGATAATGTTGTGGGTGTCAATATTTTAAAGTTTTCATTTACCAAAAAAATTAATATTATAATGTAATTAAAGTAAATTATTACTTAACTCCGGGAAAAGCCCTAAGGCACAACCCGCATGTATATTGTTAGGTTAAGCTATTGATGAATTGTATATATGTAAAAAATGAAAAATCACCAAATAAAGATCTTGAATCTTGAGTATTATAAGTAATTTTTGAATATGTTCTTGGATTTTTGTCTCCTTTTTCCAATTGAATCAAAAAATATGTAATAATTTTAATTTGCTATTGTTTTTTTTCATTAAATGTGTTATCAAGTATGTATAAATTTAGAAAGCCATTACGTTTTTGTAGTTTTATTGTTTGGAATTTGCTTTATATTCTTTTAAAATTTATAACGATTGGTATTGAATAAAGCGCTTTTGACTTTGACTTTATGCACAGCAGGTAGGAAAATTCTCCTAATTATTCAATCCAATCGATAATGAATCCTCTGACATTTCTGGCTTGATAAGATATTTCTGTTTGTTTTTCAATTTACTACGAATGTCAATTTTTTCTTTCAATTCTAATGTCATTTAAAATATCTCTTTTGAAATTCAATCAAAGTCAACATGTATTCATCCATGTTTCGCTGATTGCCTGTTATAATGGCCTAATCACGCTATTTAATGGTCTCGTTAAACACATCTAACGCTTCCTCAAACAACTCGAAATCTGCTGACAAAACAAATGTACATCAAGTTGCACCTTCCCAACGCCCAGAGCCTGACAATCGTAGCCGTACATTTTTCGCCATTTGTTGGAACAAGTGGGGCTGATATCTGCTGGTGACCTACCCATTAAGTAACTCCATAAACCAAAACATTACCGCGTGTAATTGCTTATCATTAAATCATAATTCACAATGGACACCAACAGGGTAAACATTGCTTATCCTGGAATCACGTTGTTGGTGGCTTAATATCAGGTCAGTTTGGCCTTTTGTTCGGTCACTTCACCCTCATGCCCGAATCACGCAATAAACTCCTATTTCGGGGATTCGGCATGCAATACCAGAGCAAGTCCAAGAAGAATGGACATATGAATGTAGATTTTGTACTTGATGCGTGTACTTAATGGATGGCTAGGAGAGGTGAGGGTGATATTCAGGAAGAATATATTAAACTTACATAATTATCAAATGATTAAGTTAATATTCAACAAATTTCAAGTTAAATAAGTTCTAAAAACAATGAATTGAGTAACTTTGATTTGAAAGTCCGTTTATCCTTCAGAGTGGGCATTAACCAATTCCGAACCGCTGTGACAATATGTCCCGGAATATTCAATATAACACACATTTACATCGCATTAACCTACAATCAAACTCTCGGCCACGTCTCGCCCACAACTATTCCATTATAATGGTTGACTGACTGTTGACTCAGTTTGCCAACAGGACGATATCAGATGCCAAATATTACCCAAAAACAGACTTACCTCGGCCGGGAAGCTATAGCCATGAATATGATGTTCCGACCCTTGACTGTTTTCCGTACCGTAATGGATGTAAATTTCCTCGAACTGATATCGATAGGCAAGAGGCCCTCCAGAGATGTTGACGTGCTGCTTTGTATCCTTATCGACACGGAAGACCAAGGACTGACCCGTATTGTGTAGCATCCCTGAGACCTGTCGGTGAAAAAGTTGAAAAAAGGATCAGACGAATAGCTTTTGAAAGGAAGAACTATAAAGTCAGTCATTATCGTTAGAGTGCTGGGAGGTTGAACCTGGTGAACTTTGTGGCCAGGAATTGGAGCCAGACATGAGGCCACACAGATGATGATAAGTTCACTCAATAGTCTAATTTGTAAAATGTAGAATGTAAAATTTAAAGGGAAGTTGTGAAGTTGGTCATGTAAATTGGAAAATCAATAAAGGGCTTCGGTAATTTGAAAATTTTAGGCTGGCTAGTTAGGAGTGAGTTGTTGACTTTACTCTTTTGTGTTGATATGTTACTAAATATATTAAGATATTAAAAAAATTAAAAATGTAGGAAGCGTCATTAAAAATCATCAATGTATTTATTATCTTCTGAGCTTAAAAATTATTTGGGGATGTTGTTAAATATAGATATTGGGTTGACTTATTTGAATTTTATTTTTATTAGTGTTATTAATATGAAAATAGAAGATGTGAATGCAAGAGCCCAAGCACTTCTAACATGTATAATTATTTGTAATTATTATTATTATTTAAGTATTTTGAATTTGTGATTGCATTAAGCTTGTATACTTTAGTGCGATAATGAGCGTACAAAATCTATAACATACTCTTCATTTCGGATTTAATTTGAGGGAAAGACATGAAAGCCGTTCCAGTTTACAAAAACCTTTCTCCAAAGAACCTTAGAAAAATTATATACTAAATACTCAAATTGAAATAATACTTTCTGCCAATTTTCATCAAAGTACGTACCTTATGTTTGTCTATATGCAAAGGCCTTAAATGTGGATCAAATAGTAACTTTTCAGGCTCAACGTTAATAGGCGACTGTCTGCGTCCTTTATTGCACATATTCCATTGTGGATTAATAAGGCCCCAAAATCCTGGTCCTGTAATTAAGAAACAAAATTTAATATCCTTTTAGGGTAATTTAATTATATTAAACTCATTGTTCTCGACAATTTAATGGCCCAGTGAAATTTGAAACTAAAAGGAAATACTTTAAATTCTGATTCATTCATTTGTTTTGAATTTATCCTCAGGGAGATGTACAGAAAGTTGGTGGAAATCCTTGCAAGTTAAATGTTCATATGAAAAGTTAAATCAGATTGATAGAAGTACGAGTAAGGAAGAGCCAATTAGATAACTTTTGCGCTTCGCTGATGTGTTATTGTTTGTAGATAAGAACATGAATTTGATAAGCAACACGAAGCTAGTTAAATCAATAATTTTATAAAATAGATGAAATCAACATTGTGCTCAAGTTCTAAAACATGGGTATACATTGTAAAGATTATGTATTATATTATCGTAATGGTGACATAATTACTTGTACAAATTACCCTCCAGTTTAATAAGTACCAATTTCTTCTTCAGTGCCATTATTGTATCAGCGTTTAAGGTATTAGGCTCATGGATGACGCTAGATTTCAGTTACTAGTGAAATTGCATCCTGTGAAAACTCTAGAAATATTAAATTTGGAAGATATAGAGAAGTAACAGTAGCTGATAAGTCCCGGGATTTTGAATGAAAAGAAGCGTTTATGCCACAGAATTACATTTATTCTTCAACATAGTTGCCTATAAGGGGAGACCTTTAGTACAGCGAAACCTCGGTACTTGCTAACGCTAACGCTTGAGATCTGGGAACATATTATCGCGTGTTATGGTTCGCGGTCAATAATTTTAACAGTCCGGGAAAGTGAAACGCAATGTGTTTTAAATTAAGTTAAAAGAGTTTATTTACTAATAAATGCACAATCATTAATTTAACACTTTCACTACTTTTAATTTTCACTTTGTCTATAAATTTTTCACTTTAACTGTCTTATCTATCATGAAAATCACTTTACTATTACTCGATCAATATCGCTTTCCAATTCGCACTCCACACCATAGTATACTCAACTAGTACCCACACCTTTCATTTACCCTGTGTTGCACACTTTTTGAATTTTCCCAGGGGCACGTCAGCTGATCCGGGGCATGACAGCTGATCCCATGTTTGGCGCGCTCAAGAAACAAAGCAAAATGCAAATAAAATTTTCGACACACGTGTTCTTTTCCGCATTTCAGAACATAAGAGTGCTGCCAGATCCTACTAAAAAACTAAAAGATTGCATGGAACGAATTTGTTTTTCTGCACTGTTATTAATTTTTTGAGATATGGTAATCCTGAAATCTCTCATCGAAGCGTATGTTTATATTCGCGCCAATCTTCACGTCAGCATTTACCTACCTACCTGCTACCGAAGATTTATGGCTCGCTGTTCGGCTTGTGTTCGGATTTTTCCGGAGGGTTGATGGAGTGTGGTTACTTGTTGAGTATACTATGCTCCACACTATTGCAGTTTGTACTATCGCGGTTCTAATGAATAATCCCCCATTCATTCAGCTCGCCTTTATATAGGGTCTCCAGCCGTTCAATGCATTTTTCGTACATTGGCGAATGTTCTGCCGAGAGGTATCTGGTATATTCGAGTAGCTTAATGAATGTAGCAGTGACTCACTTTCAAATGTTGATCATGCTTGGTGGGTTCTCGTGGTTTCGAGTAAATTAATTTTCTTGATGTTATTAATGGTTGTGGAAACAATTGCGACACTAGCTCGCAGAATTATTTGTATATGTAACAATATTATAGTGGCTGAGGGCCAAGCCTGGAGAATATAGCGGGTGAGCAACCAATTTGAATCGTTATTGGTCCGATTTGGCGAATTCTACGTCTAGCATTCGTTACGAGCAGAAATGTTTTTAAATGCAATAATTTTCAAAAATTAATTAATGTTTTTCAAAAGTCAGTAGGTAATTAATTTTTTTTAAATTACAAAAACATCACACTGTCGAACTATTTGAGCAATTTTACTTCTAAAGAAGTTTCGAGAAGCGGAAAGGAGGCATTTAAGGGCAGCCCCATTTAATGAATATTACCTCGAATCTTGCTGCAAAAAGTAAGTTGATGGAGGAGCCCGATAGCTTCAGCCATCAAATAGAACGATCGAGAAGCAATTAAAACGAAGATTCGAAAGAGAGAACAATGAAGTTAATAGCAAATGAAAAATTTTATCAGTTGACGAAATCGGAAAAAATAGTTAAAGACTGAAAAAATGGTGACGGTCGAGAGAGAAAATGAAGAAGTTAGATTAAAATCTATTCGCTAGAGGAGCCAGTCCGCAATTTGACTTTCAAGAAAGAAAATCAAGCAACTAAGAAAGAAAAGGAAACAAAATTAAAAGCGACCGATGAGAAAAAACCAAAGAAGGTACAAGAGGTATTAAGAAGATGTACTCACCGCAGGAAGAGCAAATGTTAGTACAAATTATTATGCAGTGCTTGCTGGGCTAGATGATTCAATGAACAATGAATGAAGAGGACGAATGTAACGAAAATTTTGAAAATTTCTTTACTAAACCTGATAATACATTTATTGAATATATAAAAATTAAAAGTGGGGATAAAAAATCAACAGTGTTTTCTGCTGGTTACTTTGCAAATGTTAATAAAAAGAAGGCAAAATTCCCACACTTAAATGTATGTGGGCAAACTGGCAAAGATATGGTTCAGGTTTCGGCAGCCAAAAATAAGTAAAATGATTTCGAAATCAAAAGTGTGAGTGCCCATAAATTGACGACTAAAACTAAGTCACTGGTTGACTTTCATATATCAAAAAGGGCTTTGCATTCTGGAGAGGTACCGCACTTTACGTACACCCGTAAGAGCGAGGAAACCCAAGCTTTTCGTTGAAGGATCTAGACTACGGAGAAGACACAGTCGATCTCCTTCAGAAGCTCAAGGAAGGTGCACCATGAATTGAATTCAATGTAGTTAAAAGCTTCGCAACAAGGAGATCCATTATTAAACATAAAATTTATCCTTTTCGCCATTCAAAATGTATGGCACCTGAACTTTCGAGTGGTGAGGTCGGAGCGTCTTCAGAAGAACGAAATTAACCAGTGCTATAGGTGCCAAAGATTCGGTCATTCAGTTGCCAATTGAGCCTTGAAATAGAGATGTATAAAGTATAAATATGTCCATGCCCCCGTTGAGTGCAAATCGGTCCAGATAGAACCAAAAGAAAAACACTGCAGTGTCTTTGGCCATCCAGCATCATATCGAGGGTGCCTCCGGTATCAAGATGCAAAATTAAAAATTACTCCAAAACAAACTCAAGTACACCGCAATGTGATACCTTCCAACTTCGTCAAGACTGGAGTGTGATTTGATCTTGCTGCTAGGGGATCAGCAGACAACAATGTAAATAATGTAAGTGACAATAATGAGCTGCTTCCTAAAACTTACTAGCAACTTAATTCTTTATCGGAGCAAATCGATAAACAGGATTCAAAAATTATATAGGCTTCGTCTCATCTCGTTTAACGTTAACTCTATTATTACTCTTCATCAGCGTAACTATCTCCTTGAATTCATTGTTAAGCAAAACCCTGGCATCATGCTTCTCGCTTAAACCCACCTCAATTCATGGCGCTCCATAACATTCAAAGGTTTTGAATTCGTAAGAAATAATAGGGCAAACGATGATGTAGAAAGTTGTACTGGGCGAGAAGGCCCTATTGTTTCTTAAATATTAAAAAAGTCGACTTCAAAAGCTTTGAGTTTCTTGGTGTTTGGTATCAAAATGTCACTGGCACGTGGGATGATCTCTTTGTTATTTCTCCCTATACAACTTGTCGAAATGTTCTCAAGTTCTAATAGGAACTCAATTCTTCGCTTAAAATACTTGCATTAAACAGGCTGCATGGTTACTATATTCTTGCCGGTAACCTGACTGTCCGGCAAACAACACGGCTGAATGCCACCAATAATCCAAAAGGTGTATTTCTTACACCGTGGGTAGCAGAGAATCAAATTCAATACTGGTTGTAGTAATCAAACAGTCATACAAGCAAACTGCTCGAAAAATAACTATCTCCTATACAAAATTATAATGGCAGATTTAAAAATAATATGGAATGATTTCCCTTGTAATTGTAATTTGTAGAATAATTTTTCTTTTTATTATTATATTAAATATAACTTTATATCAATTTTCCTCTATATGAAAATTTAAACGTTTTCCTTTAATTATATTTTTCATGAAATTTAATTTTTATTATTATTTAAAATTTTCTTCATTTTTCGTTACTTCAGTTCAATTTTGTTAATAAAAAAAAATAAAAATTTTAAACCTGCCAAATAAAATTTCGAGTGTGGGAACGCTGAGATAAAGACAGCATTCCACGGATTTCATTGCTAAATGCAAACTACAGTGGCTGAGCAAGGGGCTCGTCTTCATCCACCGTAACAGCGTGACGCTACGGTAGACGATGGACAAGCAAGGAGAAAAACCTGCTTGGCCACGGCAAAACCACTGTTGTGGGATGCAGACTCAGCTGGGAAGGAAATAAGAGGGAGTTTTAACTTGGACGGTGGTACAGGAAGGACGAGAGAATGACGGTTGTCAGGACCAGAACGTCGTAAGATGAGAACTTAATTTAGATTCCGAAATTTAAAAATCTTATGTCTAATTGGACGCGCGGAAATATAAATCAGAACCTTTTCCAGAAAACCGCCTATTTTTCGCAGATCGCGAAAGTGAATATCCCCGATTTTAAAAAGTAAAGACGCATTGTACCAACGGACAGTGACGAAAGTTCTGCTGTCGGGAGCTATCGACACACTCCGTGGAGTTCGAGTGAATAATGCAATGTTTTTGCTATTTCAACACTTCCACGTATCGAACTATGTAAATTTTATTTCAAGTCGTGAACAATAATGGTCCTGTTCTTCGTATGGTCCGACATTGGAATACCTCAACCGTCACGTATGTACGGTACACATTAGGCGAAAGCAAAAGAGTAGTGAAGTGTTTTGAGCAGAGTACAGGATGCAAGACGATGGGAAAGAAGAAAGGTGCATTCGAATTTTCCGCGACTGGAAGACAGATTACATCGAGTTAAGTGCAGTGTGCCAGGGGAACCAGACTTGCGTGGGAATTAATTAGAAATCCGATTTTTATCGCTGGTGGTCGAATTAAAAATATTTTGAAGTGTCCTAAGAATGTTGGCTAGTCCTAGACAAGTGTGTTTGGGCGAGCGAGAGAACGGCTTGCAGGGTGTGTTGGTTCGACGGCTTGCCGCTGTTTCATTTTCGGGTCTTTGTTAAAAAATTTTTTAACAAAGACCTACTAGATTCGTGACCTGTCTGTCCGTGCGTCACAGCTAGCTTCCTCAGAAACTATAGAAGCTAGAATGCTAAAACTTTGTGGGAAGGTCAGAAGTGATGGTCTTTCAAAAGTTAAGGTCTTACCAAAAATATAAAAAATTTTTAAGGGGGTCCCCGCTTATAATGAATTAGCCCTGAAAATTTTTTTAATCAAAGGTAGTCGAGTGGGGTATCGAATGAAAGGTCTAGACAAAAGATTAGACCTTCTAGAATCTGAAATTAAAAAGTCTTTTTATAAATTAGGGGGTTCAGGGGAAGGCAAAATGTACCGAAAATTCGTGTGCCCCCGTCGCGATTGGACACCTTTGAGCTGAAAAATCTGAAAATTTTCACAAATGTGCCCCTTTATGAGTACAAGGGCAACAAATTACTCAGAAACTGAAATTCACCCAACTTTGTTAATAATAGTATGATTTGTAGATTTTACAGTTTTGCCCATAAAATCAAAATGGTACGTATGAACTTCTTGAAATTATATAGGCTAATATAAGATGCTTACGTTCACAAAATTTAAACGAGATCGAAGCATAATAAAGTGAGTTATAGCCATTTCAATTGTATGGAAATACAACAACAATAACACGTGTTTATGGTTGAGACATATTTCTAATTGACCTAGGCACTTTTATTTTTTTTTCAGTTTTCATGAAAATTTAAGGAATAGTGTTTAACTTACATATATATGTTCAATCGGCCGAGCATTCAGAAAAATCATTTAAGCTAGATCAAAATGGCGGCTGCACTGTGCTTATGAAAGAAACTGTGCATCTTTTGCATATAATTGAACGATTTCATATCCAAGTATTGGATGAATAATTCAAGTTATCGATTCGCGCTATTAGAAAACTTGTTTTGAATCCTATGATGGTTACAAAGACCTTCTGGTAGGAGCACTTTCCTGCTTACTCAACTTGTTTTGCCTATTGGTGAGCTTGCTCGCGCCCATAGTCAATGTACTTATGAGAATCTTGAAGTAATTTGATACGACAGCGATCGGTGCGCTCACGCATACTATAGTACAGCAAACACCGCCACATCTATGTGTTCATCCAAAGTACAATTAGATAAAATCCATCGAGCTGCTTGGACTAAGTTAGGCATATTTAATGAAAGCTGCTATAGTCCACCGGGTGTGTCCGTGTTAGTTACAGGCAACTTCAAGGTGCAGACTGGATGGAATAGGTCATGAATTGCATTGATGGAAAATTTGTAAATAAAGTTCAACATTGATACACTTCATTCTAAATTCGTTGTTCCAATATAGAGTGAGTAGAAATTTTAAACTGTGGAAATTTAAATGTTGATTTGAACTACAGTTGAACATTAACTAAGCAGCATTTAAGGAGATTAGTTTCGATAAATTTTTAATTCGAATAAAGAAGAAGTACACGAGAAAAAACAGAATAACGTAGCAACAAAGACAAATGTAACTAGCTATTTATTTGCCGCATCATAGCAGTCAGAGAACTCTTTAAAAGTTGGGTGTGTTTACTCGCTTTGTTTCATGTTAATTGTGGTTAAATTTTAAAAGAACATTTGCGAAGAACAAACGAGAAAAAGAAATGAAAAAAACAAAACGAAGGAAACTAGTGAAAACCAAAGATTCCAAACTAAAATTAGAAATTATTAGAGTTTTTAAAGTTTTCCTGATCTGTTTTTCGTTGGAACGATGTTTACATACAACAAATCTAGCAAATGAGTATCTCCATTGGAATTGTTGGTCTCGTGAACTCAAATTCGGAGGACATTTTATCTTTTTATCGGTGGCCCGTCCATATATGTGATATATGATTGGGACACCGTCAGAATCAAAAACATATCGATTCATGTCCAAATACACAAATGCTTCTGGAGGAACGAAGCCAGTAGTGAGGCAAGTCACAATATACCCGTCTGCAGAGTGGAACGGCTGTGAAATCCAAAGGCTTTCACTCACAGTTACAGATCTTGCGATATGATCCCGAAGAAGTTTCAGTATGAAGATATCGACTCTTGTAACTTTAGCGGTTTGATCAATTTTTCTATTCGATATACAGTGCTTCCAATCCGTCTCAGGCTTTCTGTACAAACCAGTACATGCACGAAAACATTTCCTTTCGAAAACTCTTAATATTTCCATTATACTAGCACTCTGGTTGTACCAGATCTGACATCCATATGTCAAAACTGGTCTAACCAGGGTCTTGTAACAAATAACTTTGACTTTTCGATCAATGTATTTGGAATGAAAGAGTCTTCGTAGGGCCATGACTACTTCTTGTGTCTTATTGAGCATGATTTTGACATGTTCAGTATAGTACAGATACTGATCGAAATGAACACCGAGGTTTCAAACACAGGATTTATGTGGAACCCGTTTTGAACTAACCTCTCTAGCCATAATGTGGAAATCCTTCCAATTACGTTTTAGGTCTTGACTGACCGACCCCCTGCTGCGTTGTCCGAAACAAAATTGATTCGCACTTCTGCGCATTGATTTTCATTCGCCAATTGTCGGTGTAGAGCTGCACATCATTAAACATTTTTCGAAGATTGCTCTCAACTATTGTAGCTTTTCGGTCTGCCGTATAGATGCTCAGATCATCACCAAACGCCACCAATGATCGCGTTGACGAGACGTTAAAATCAAAGCTGTTCAATACCTTGCGAATGAATATTGAGAAAAGCAGAGGCGCAGTAACTGTTCCCAGCTGTGGACCATTCAACACCTTGAATTCGCGCATAGTTGTCAGATGTCCATCAGTTACAACATCAGATTTCCATCAGTTACAACAACAATGAGGCCTCCTACATACAAGCACAGCGCACGAAGAGCGACACAACACTAAAGTTCGTGTTTAGACATGTCAAGTGCTTCGTTTTTCTATTGCATCACTCATCTTAACACGCACGGTGCTGAAATATCCGTTTTATTTCAACCGTCCACTATTTCAACTGTATCCACTCTACCCTACTCTGATCAAAATCATCAACTTATGGAGCTCACATTGGTAACGGTTATTATGGATGATGCTGATTGCCTTACTAGCTTAGAATAAGTTGCCCAAGTTGCAAGTGTAGTTTGCTTAGGACAGTCGAATGCAATTGACTTAAAGTCAAATATGACTTTGTTTATTATTTTCGTCTTCATGTAAAAAAAATGCATTTAAATATTTAAAAAAAATGCTTTCAAGTGTATTTATTGGGTTGTATTTCATATAGTGAACTGTATATTTCATGTAGTAGTGATATTTTAAAGATTAGACTTTAAACTACCTTCCATCAAAAACAGAACGTCATTGGTAAGCAATAAGTTCGTTGAAAATAAACTTGAAAACGGACAATAAAAGAGAGCAATATCAGCCTATTTTGTTGTTCTACTTCCGAAAGGGCAAAAATGCGGTGCAAGCTCGAAAGAAATTGTGTGAAGTTTATGGTGAGGACTGCCTTAGTGAACGCTTGGATCAGCATCGGGTTTGCTTGCTTACGTTCTGGAAATTTTAATGTGCGAGATACACCACATACTGATCGTCTAACCACTACTGATGACGACAAAATAAAGGCGTTAACGGAAACTACTGACAGCTTGAAAGATAGCAGAAAAGCTTGACATATTGAACTCAACCGTCTACTTGCACTTGCAATAGCTTGGTTACGTAAACAAATTGGATGCTTGGGTTC